>JAPDVU010000001.1:197698600-198298600 GCA_026230045.1 Corynorhinus townsendii
AGAGGTCCTGATTCTCAAATATTATTAAGCATCAAAATCACTGCAGAACCCATTAAAACAGTGTGGTGGGTAAAAGCAAAAAGGGAGGTTGCACAAGAACAGTTTATTACTGCCTATAATCTTAGATACAGGGTAATGTTTTAAATATTTTAAATGCAATGTCAACTGGAAAAATGAACTTTTTTAAGGGAGAAAAACACCACCAGATACAACCTAAAAATTCTAGGCTGTGGAACTCAGTGCTAATTCACATACCTTTAAGAGATTCAAACTTAGAAAAATATTTAGCTTCCATTTTATCAGTATATTTATGTGACTTACTGCAAGCATTTTCAGTAAAAGTTCCTGTTGTTCTTTTATTGCTTGATTTTTAGTGCTCTCTTCATATTCATAACCATTTTTAGCTAAATAATCAAGGTGGTTGTGAAACATAACCGAACGCCAAAACTGTTCCTATAAAAGTGAAAAAAAAATTGCTTAGAGTCAACTACCACTTAATACCAGATAAGTTTAAATATTTATCTTAACATCAGCTTCTGAATAAAATATTTTCTGAAAGATTCATCTCTATAGCATCAAATTCTAATTAATGTGATATTATGGCTTGACTTTGTATCCTATCCTTAAAAGGGGGCAGAGAAAATAGAATGTTTTAAACCGTTTCCTAGCTACTATAATTAATGCTCAGAGAACTTGGTAAACTAGTTTTTTAGAAGCCAATTTGCTTCTTGTTTAGAATAACTAACTGCAAGATTTCTAACGACTTTTGATGATGGCACAAAAATGTATGGAGGCACACCCCCTCAGGACTTGCCTGACCCTGACAGTGAGTGCCTTACACTAGGGAGGCACTGAGGATACTACCCACTTACCTCACAAAGTCCTTGGCAGCAGTGATGGCAATAAGGTGCCCTGGTGATCATAAGCAGTCCCCTCTCTCTCAGCTACCTCTCTCTATTTAATTATAATTATAAAGTAATGAATACTCAACACTGGTCATCAAGATCATTTTTAAATGGCTGTGTCATAGGCAGTGCAATCTCCAATTTAGAGTGTCAAGGCAAGATTTCCACATACCTCCATCTGTCCCTTCTCTGTTGCAACCTGACAGTAAGGAAGCTGAAAGGATAATACAGCTACAGCAGGGCGTGGAAGGGTGGGAGGAAACCGAGAACCTTTACAAGGAATGCACCTGTCAGTAAAGAAAAGGTCTCACCATAAAAACTTGTAATATTAACTTATATATACCTCTTTAAGATAATGGCATTCATTAACAAAATGAACCCTCTTGCTTGAATAAACATTAGATGGAACAGTAAAACTCCTTATAGGTTCAAAACTTAACATCTTAAGATAAAAATGTGAATTCTTTCATCCAAATTACTAAATAACTTGATTCCTGGGAATAAAATGCAAAAAGTAACAAACACACTCCATTTGGTAATAAAAATATCCCTAATGGAATATTTGGAGATTCTGAAAAGGTACGACAGAAATATTAGGCAACAATTTCTCTATGGCTACTAGGTTTGATTTGCATTTTCTAAGACCACGTTCTCTCAAATTTCCCACACTGCTCATCACTGCCTTAAAAAATACCCTGGATATTGCTTCATAATCTGCCAACACAACAGAAGCCATCAGACAGGAATTCCTGTCACCCTTCAACTGCCAAATGTATCTGCAATTGTCTATCTTCTTCCCTCTCATAACTTAAAATGTCTTATTTTCCTATTTTCAACAGGTCACTTTTTTTTTTAAGGATTGCATTTCTTCATTCATCTACCTTTCTTACATTGTCGACCTCACCCTCTTTACTGAATTTATTGCCAAAAGATTACAAAAGTAATATAGAATCACCCCAATTAAGTAATCCCTTCCTTGACTTAACTCCTTTTCCTTCCTTCCTTCCTCCTTTTTTCTTTCTTTATTAAAATCCTTACCAAAAGGACATGTTTTTCACTGATTTCAGAGAGAGAAGAGAATGGGGAGGGAGAGAAGTGGAGAAAGGGAGAGAGATAGGAACATCGACTGGTTGACATTTGTACACACCCGGATGGGGGATCGAACCCACAACCCAACCCAACTGGGAAGCAAACCCGCCAGCTTCTGGTGTATGGGACAACACTCTAACCAACTGAGCCCAATAATATTCCACTGTCTGGATATACCACATTCAACTTTTACATTCCTCAGTTGATAGACATTTGCATTGTTTCCCACTTTTTAGCTATTATGAATGAATCTATGATGAACATTCAATTATAAATTTTTGTATGGATGTGTTTTCAATTCTCTTGGGTATATACCTAGGAGAGAAACAACTGGGTCATATGGTAACTCTGCATTTAACCTTTTGTGGAACTGCCCAAATCTATCATCTTACATCCCCACCCAGTGATGGTTGAGGATTCCAATTTCTTTGCATCCTCACCAACACTTGTTATTCTGTTGTTTTGGATGATAGCATCCTAGTTTATGTCAGGTGGTATCTCTTTGGTGTTGACTTACATTTCCCTAATGACTAATGATGCTAAGTATCTTTTCATATGCTTGTATATATATGAAAAGGTCCGGTGCATGAAATTCGTGCACAGGAGTGGGGGGGGGGGGGGTCCCCTCAGCCCAACCTGCACCCTCTCCAATCTGGGACCCCTCACAATCTGGGACCACTGGCTCCTAACTGCTCACCTGACTGCCTGCTTGCCTGATCGCCTGCCCCCCCTGCCGGCCTGGTCGCCCTTAACTGCACCCCTCCACTGGCCTGGTCAGCCCTTATTGCCCCCCCTTGCCGGCCTGGTTGCCCCCCAACTGCCCCCCCACCAGCCTGGTCGCCCCTTACTGCCCCCCCCCCCCGCCAGCCCGGTTGCCTCCAACTGCCCCCCCTGCTGGCCTGGTCGCCCCCAACTGCCCCCCTGCCAACCTGGTCACCCCATGCAGCCTGCTATTCAGTCATTTGGTCGACCCTCACTAACCCCCCTGCTGGCCTTGTCACCCCACGCAGCCTGCTGTTCAGTCGTCATTTCGGTCGTGACGGCCCCTGGCTCTTTATATATTAGGGTATTTTTTGAGAAATATCTATTCAAAATCCTTTGCCTATTTTTTAACTGAGTCTTTTATTGAGCTGTAAGAGTTTTTTATATATTCTTGATACATATCACTATCACAATATTACTTGCTTTACCCTTTTTAAAAAATTACATAGTACTCTAGTATATAAATGTACAGAATTTATTTCTCTATTCTAAAGGAAATTTAGGTTTCCAATCTTTTGCTAATAGTAAGTATCCTTCCCTGTAGGATATCATCTACATGTTTCATTTCCCACATTTGCTTGAAACAGTATTTCTTAAACTTTAATGTGCACACAAATCACCTAAAAATCTTGTTAAAATGCAGGTTCTCATTCAGTAGGTCTGATGGGAGATTCAGCAATTCTAACAATGCTGATGCTGTCCATGGATCATACGTTAAATATCAAGCACTAGTATATCTGTAGGACAAATCCTACAAGCAGAATTATTGGGTCAAAGGACATACGCATTTCTAATTCTGGAATTTCTTAACAATTTGCCTTCCATGGGGATTTTAACCAATATGTATCCTGTCAGCAACATATAAATGTGATTATTTCACCATAGCCTCACCAGCACTAAAAGTGTTATCAAATTTTTATATTTTTCCAATTTGTAAGTAAAAAGAGAATTCTCTTTTTGGTTTTGATTGGCATTTATCTTTTTATATATATTTGATAGCCATTTTTATTTCCCATTCTCACTACTGACTTATTTTCTTTTTTCCCCCCCCACAAAGAGTTTATTTGGACAGATCAAGGGACAGAGAGGCCCTGCATCTAAAAGAAGGTGTTGGGCCTCTTGGTGGTGAAGTGTGGCTTGTGCTGGAGACGAAGGACCCGGGGCAGCAACGGGAACTTGATCTTAAGAGTGTGGAACTACTTGACTGCTGGATGGCGGCACTTGCTGGCTGCAATCTCCTCCACCTTCACGATCTGGATTAAGTGGGCACGGGCTCAGTGCTGGTCCCCCATACCTTGGTAGTACTGGGTGACGGAGCCTGTGGTGGTCAGGTCCAGGTACTCTCGGTACATGTTGTGGGTGCCACTGTGGGAGTTGCAGCGCACCCAGATGCCAAAGTTCTTCACTGGAAGGGGGAATTTTTTGAACATCTGCCCACAGTAAACGATTTTCCCTGAAGACTTGTTCATCTTCTTCAGTTGACACACAAAGTACCAGAAGCAGGACTTGGCAACAACGTGGGTAGGTGCAAAGATGCACATGCAGTAGAGGGGTGGTGTGTGGCACTTGGGGGTGGGCAGGCAGCGCCCCACCACTTTGTAATATCGAAGCGTGCTAGAGGCCTTCATGGGGTTCACTCTGCTTCGCCACCACCCACAAAAGGAAATGTCTCCACACTATTGCCTTCTTCTTGAAATAGTCTCCACTTAAGAGTGTCTATTACATGACCCTCTTCAGATTCTTTTTCTCTTACTTGCTTAGCTAATCCTTTTTTTTTTCCCCATGCAAAAGTGCCTACTCTAATACTAACCTCTAAATGTTGGAATTTCTTAGGGTTGGGTTCTCAGACCTTTCCCCCGCCGCCTTTCTTTAAGTCATCTAATTTATTATCATGACTATAAATACCTTCTATATTCTGATGACTCCCAAATTTGTATCTCCAGCCAAAATTTCTCCTCTAAATTTGAATTATATATCCAACACCTTCTTGATAGCACCTTTGGATACTTTGCATTTCCAACTTAACACACCCAAGAGAGAATTCACTTTCATATCCCTTATCCATCTAGTTGCTTTTAACTAGAAATATAGATGTCATTGATTGTTCTCTCTCACTTCCAATCCCCAATCTAATAGCAAATTCTACTGTTTTTTCTTGCATCTGCTTCTCATCATTTCCACTGCCCCCACACTAGTTCCAGCCATTGTTTCAGATTAGCTAGATGATGACAACACCTTCCTCAGAGCTTTCAGTGTTTCTCACTGAAAGCATCTGGGATAATCTGTAGTTGAGAAGGACCATCCTACACACTAGGAGATGTTTAACAACCCTGGCCCCAGCTCTCTAAAAGTCAGAGTAACTTCTATAATTGTAACAGCTAAAAACAATACCCTAGATTTCCAAACATCCCGAGAAGGGATAAGTCCCCTTATTGAAAACTGGTCTTCCTATTTCTAGTCTCACTCCTGCTAATACATTTACCATCATATATTCCTTTTTTTTTTTTAATGTTCAATGATCTCTGAACTTTTTATTGGCCTCCTGCCCCTTCCCAAAGGGCACCCCACTTCTGCTGCCTTTAACGCCTTAGAACTTTGATGTCGTTGACCTCACATACTACTCTGCCATCCACAATTTTGCGAGTGGTGGTCTTTTGGATGGATTGCATGGAGAGGCTGCATCACTAAGGCTGAAGTCCTCCCCTTCTTCCAGCAGGCGGCAGTAGGTGGCGATCTCAGACTCCAGCTTGACCTTGATGTTCAGCAGGGTCTCGTACTCCTGGGTCTGGCGCTGCCCCTCAGCCCGGGCCTGGGCCAGCTCTGACTCCAGGTGCAGTAGGATCCCGTTGAGCTGCTCCATCTGCATGGCATAGCGCGTCTCCACCTCCTGCAGGCTGTTCTCCAGGCTGACCCTCAGATTTTTCATGGAGTCCAGGTCCATCTCCAAGGACTGGACCGTACGTCTCAGCTCTATGAGTGCCGTCTCAGCATCTCTTACCTCAGCGGACTGCGAGGTGACTACTGTGGTGCTCTTCTCAATCTGCTGGGACCAGTACTTGTCTAGCTCCTCTCTGTTCTTCCTAGCCAGCTCGTCATACTGGGCCCGGATGTCCGCCATGATCTTGCTGAGGTCCTGAGATTTGGAGGCATCCAACTCTACAGTCAACCCAGAGTTGGCAATCTGGTTTTGTAGACCATTTACTTCCTCCTCGTGGTTCTTCTTCATGAAGAGCAGCTCCTCCTTGAGAGCCTCAATCTGTCTCCAGCTGCAGCCGAGTGATATTGGTGTCATCAATGACCTTTCGGAGCCCATTGATGTCACCCTCCACAGACTGGCGCATGGCTAGCTCTGTCTCACACTTGACTCTGAAGTCATCAGCAGCAAGACGGGCATTGTCAATCTGTAGAACAATGCGGGCATTGTCCACAGAAGTTGCAAAGATCTGAGCCCTCAGGTCCTCAATGGTCTTGAAATAATGCCCCCAGTCTCTGACCTGGGGTCCCTTCTTCTCCAGGTGTTCCTGGATTTTGATCTCCAGTCTCCGATTATCAGCCTCCAGGCTTCTCACCCTCTCCAGGTAGGAGGCCAGGCAGTCATTCAGGCATTGCATCGTCTCCTTCTCGCTCTGGATACCCCCTATGCCTGCTAGACCCCTGGCCATGCCCGCAGCCAGGCCCCCGGACCCCCAGCCACTCCGCACACTGGTGGAATGGGACACGGAGATCCGGGAGCCTGAGCCCCCCGCACCTGCATAGACGCTGGCTGCACTGCTGGTCGGCCAGACCCGGTAGCTCGGTGCTTGCACGGAGCCCAGGGTCCGATAGTTTGAGGAGAAGCTGGAGCGGGTGCTGAAGCTCATGTTGTCCAGGGAGAAAGGCGAGAAGACGAGAGTCACGTCCAAGCGGCAGTCATATATTCCTTTTTATAGCATAAATCAGATTACACCATTCCCCAGGATAAAATCCTTGAATGGCTTCCTGATATACTTCAAATAAAATCCAAACTTCTCTATCATGGACTATAATGCAACATGTGTCTAACTTTCTGATATCATCTTGGACTTATGCTCCCACCACCCCTTGATTCTTATATGCTAGCCACTTTAGATCCTTTCAATTCCTCAAATACATAAAGTTCTTTCTGACCTCAGGGCCTTTGCATACGCTGTTTGCTCTAAATGGATTGCTTTTCACCCCGTTCTTCCATAACAGCCTCCTTTACCTCCAGGTCTCATATTAAATGCTACCTCCACTGGGATGGTGGGGGGAGAGGGGGTGGGAGTGGCCAGGAAGAGGTCAATGGGGGAAAAAGGAGACATATGTAATACTTTAATCAATAAAGAATTTAAAAAAATAAAAATAAATAAAACCTAAAAAAAAAAGTCTTTTGTGATCACTCCACTTAAAACATGCCCTTCTATTATTCTCTATCATGGATCAGGCTCAGATTAATTAATGTCATTTATCCCAAGTAGTAATTAATATTTAGTTGTTTCTGTTATCTGTGTCCCCAAACTATAAGCTCTATGAAAGCAGAAACCTCTTTGTTTACCAAGTACTTACATATCATTGACAATCTTACACCCAGAAGATATCAGGTGTCAAAAAAGAGGGAAATCTTCAACACAATATTGAATGGGAACTATAAGGACTTAAAATTTTACACCTGCAGTAAACTATTAAATCCCTCATCAATTGCAATAATTAAGCTAAAAAAATCTCAAAAAGGAGCTACATTATATGCATCCAATTCTAAATCATATTTAAAAATTAGAGGCGGTAAAAGATAAAGTGAGATGTCTAACCAGAACTCCCCTCTCTATGTTATAACCACACTAATAAACTTAATTTCTATTTTTTTTTTCCAGTAAGTTCCAAGTCAAGCAAATAGTTGAAAACTTCACAGGGAATATAAACAAATCCATAACTTAGTGAATATAGAAAGCAAATAAATGAACTAAGGGGAAAGACAAATAAAAATACACTTTAAAAAGCATTTTCGGGAATCCAAGATGGCGGCGTAGGTAAACACCTAAACTGCTGCCTCCCACAACAATTTAAACTGCAACTAAAAGACAAAACGTCTATCACCCAGAACCACGGGAAAGCTGGCTGAGTGGAAGTTCTACAACTAGAAGGAAAGAGAAAAGAGCATTGAGACGTGCACGAGCGCTGAAAAGCTGAGGTACGGAGGCGCGTGATCCGGGCTGGCGGCGGGCGACTGGGTGCATTGCTTTTTTCAACCTGAACGGAGACAAGCCCCCGATTACTCTGAAATCCAGTCTCTGGGGAGACACGGGGGTCCCAAACTCCTACGGGGAGAAGCTGGACTGTCTGCCAGTGAGAGTGGCTTGCTTGCAGAGCTGCGCGCAGGAATAATTGTTTACTGCACTGGGGCACAGGACTCCAGGACGCGGTCTGGGACACAGAGCCGGCTTACTAGCAGCCATTGCTGTTTGCCACGCCCTAACCTAGTGACGCCCTGAGACCCCGCCCCACACAACTTACAAACCCACCCAAGCTCCAAGCAGCTCAATTAGCATAAGAAAGCCTGCCCTATTGCAGCTTAACCTAGAAAACTTGCAGCCCGGGTCAGACAGCTCCAAAACCTCCAAACCCCAAGCAAAGAGGAGAAAACTGCAGCTCTCACTGTAGTTCCTGCTGAGTGGCCTCAGACAGTAGCTGACCTGCACCCCATTGGAGATCCAGAAGCCAGTGTACCTAGTCGTCAGTGTGAGACACCAGATTTCAACTCCTCACATCCATAAGTGACACATTCAAGAGGCAGACTCAGTGAGCACCAAAGCCCCACTGAAACAAGTCCTGCCCCATAAGCGTGTCTTCAGTGCAGCACTTCTTCCATTATAGACACAGGGAGTGCTCACAGCTAATTGGCCTGGAGGTCAATTCCCCCCCAGCGTACCAACAGCAATTCAGGCTTAACTACACCAAGACTTTGCACTCAGCCCACAAAGGGGTGTACCAAGAGCATCCACATCAGGTGATTGGGGAGGCTGAGCTACTGCCCCCTATAGGTCACCTAACACACAAAGCCACTCCATCAACACAGGGAAGCAGCCAAAATGCAAAAACAAAGAAACATGTCACGAATGAAAGAAACGGAGGAAAGCAAACTACTGGATGACATAGAGTTCAGAATCACATTTATAAGGTTACTCAAGAATCTTCTAAAAACCGCCGAGAAACTTGATGACACTTCTGAGGAGCTTAGTGAGACCTTCAAGGACCTTAATGAGAATGCCAAAAAAATGGAAAAGGATCAGTCAGAAATGAAGCATACACTGTCTGAAATAAAGAATATACAGAAACTCAACTGTAGATCAACATACCCCAAGAATCAAACCAAAGATCTGAAATATGTGGAAACAAAAAACATCCAACCAGAAAAACAAAAAGAGAAAAGAATCCAAAAATATGAAGATAAAGTAAGGAGCCTCTGGGACAACTTTAGGCGAAACAACATCCGAATTTTTGGGGTGCCAGAAGAAGGGAGAGAGCAAAATATTGAAAACCTATTAGAAGAAATCATGACAGAAAACTTTCCCTACCTGGTGAAAGAAATAGACTTACAAGTTCAGGAAGCGCACAGAACCCCATACAAGAGGAACCCAAAGAGGACCACACCAAGACACATCATAATTAAAATGCCAAGGGCAAAAGACAAAGAGAGAATATTAAAAGCAGCAAGAGAAAAACAGTTAATTACCTACAAGGGAGTACCCATACGACTGTCAGCTGATTTCTCGGCAGAAACTATGCAGGCCAGAAGGGAGTGGCAAGAAATATTCAAAGTGATGAACAGCAAGAACCTACAACCAAGATTACTCTACCCAGCAAAGCTATCATTCAGAGTTGAAGGTCAGATAAAGAGCTTCACAGACAAGAAAAAGCTAAAGGAGTTCATCGCCACCAAACCAGGATTACATGAAATGCTGAAGGGTATTCTTTAAGAAGAAGAAGAAGAAGAAAAGGGTAAAGATAAAAATTATGAACAACAAAATGACATCAAATACATACCTACCAACAAGTGAATCTAAAAATCAAGTGAATAAAAAATCTGAAGAACAGAATGGACTGGTGAATATAATAGAATCAGGGACATAGAAAGGGAGTGGACTGACGATTCTCAGGGGAAGCAACGGTGAGGGGTGCGGGAAGAGATTGGACAAAAATCTTACTCCTATGGATGAAGACAGGGGCGGGGGGTAAGGGCATGGGGTGGGGTGGGGAATCAGGTGGAGGGGAGCTATAGGGGGAAAAAAAGTGGAACACCTGTAATAATCTGAACAATAAAGATTTAATTAAGAAAAAAAAAAAAAGCATTTTCTAATAGCCCACCTCAGTTGCTGGGGATTTTCATGGATACCAACTACCCAGTAGTGATCAGATTTTCCTTTGCAGTGTTCTCTTGTATTACATACAGGAGTCCACGTATTCCCAAGCCCTCTGTTAAGCATTCGAACAATGCCTTCTGAATCCACAAAACAGGGGGTACCTATACGTCAATAGAAAAACAAATCATTGCTACATATTTCTTAAGTACATGCTATTTTAAATACACATACCAATGATTCAACTTTTAATTCAAAAGTAAACAGAAAAAAAGGCAAATAATCCAAGTTTATTTTCTCACAAAATTTCATTAATCACATAGAGTGAAACCTAATAGAAGAAAGGGGGACAAAAGCCTAAGATATGACTGAAATTTACCCACATAAAGAGAAAACACTAACAGTTTCATTGAAAACTATGCCATCTGCTGGAACATAGCAATATTTTCAAAAGCCAATTTCAGTTAAAAAAAAAATTAAACTTTTATCTGAAGCTTCCCTGGTTAAGAGCGACTTGGAAAAATACCAAAACTTGAGACAAGGTAAAGGATACAGAGAATCTGTCTTTAGTACTCTTCTTTCTTTCTTTCTTGGGCTTATTACCGTTCTGTCCCTCAGCTCCAAGGTAAGTATCCTTGTTTCTCACCTAGTCTGCTCCCATCTCAGGAAGTACACAGCAAGTTCCCCAATTACCCCTTTTCTTTTCTGACTTCACAGCCCTCCCACTACGCAAACAGCAGTTTCCTCAGAGTCTAGATCTGATTGGTAACTGGAAAAAAGGATACATGAATGGAAGTTATTCATGGTCACATTATTAAAGCATAAATGACTAATAATATCCTAACAGAAAATGTATCCAGAAATGGTTGATAAAGATAAAATTGGAATTTATAATGATGTAAGGGCAAGAATCTCCACTAATAGAAATATTTAAGCCAGGAAATAGGATTAACAGGCTCCTTAAAATAAGGTAATCATCAGTATCCTTCAAATCATCTGTCATAGCCACTACTAAATGAGTTTACAACAGCACTATCCAACAGAAATATGTGAGGCACAAGTATAACTTTTAATTTCCTAGTGTCACATAAGAAAAGGGGGGAAAGTGAAGTTAATTCTAATTTATGTTTTATTAAATCCAAGATACCAAAAATATAATCATTTTAATATATAATCAATATAAAATAATTGTTAATGAGACAATTTATGTTCTCTTTTTAACTAAGTCTTCAAAATTTGGAGAGTATTTTATACTTACAGCACATCTTAATTCAGATTAGCCACATTTCAAGTGTTCGGTAGCCACATGTGGCTAGGAGTTACTATAGAGACAGTACAGCAATAGAAAATTCCTGATTTTTGTGTGGAACTTGCTGGAATAGCCACAACTTTACCATTGATTTGTATCTCCTCCTTGTTCTGTTAATAAACTTTCAGAAAAATATATTTCCTCTTTATAAGTTTTCTAATCAGAATACTCACGAAAAAGAGACCTTATAACTAAACAATGGCTACCTTGCCTAACAATCTCAGTTTCCAGTTTTGCCAACATAATGAAATAAAGAAATCTAAACAATTTATCTATAAATAAATTAATTAGGAAAAAAACCCATGAAACAACTTTCTTCTTAAAAAATCTCTTTAATATAAATAAATGAAATTTGTCTTGCCTTCAGCTGAAAATCCAACCCATACAAGGTAGGATTTCCTTGTGAGAGGAAGAGGATCACCATGCAAAATTTGTTGTTTCTTTTTCCCCATCTGTAACAAATGAACTCCAAGACACTGATCTCCATCAAATCCTGTTCCTTGTAAAAAAATATAAATATAAATCAGGTATCAAAGGTTACTTAGCTATAATACACTCTAAATTATATTCTAACTCAACTAAATGAGGCACCATTCAGGTATTAGAGGCAGAATACTATGTTATATGGACTATCTACATTAAGTGGTTGGTTATAAGTAGTAAATCAATATTTCACTCAAGAAATATTTACAGAGAGCTTATTATGTGCCAGGCACTGGGGCTGCAATGATAAACAAGACAAAGTTACTGTTCTCATGAAATTCATGTTCAGGTAGGAGAATACAAGCAAATGAACTTTAAAAAGCAAACAAAAGAACAGAAAATGCTAAATGCTATCAAAGATTTGAAGTAATACAGTGATACAGAGTGCCAGACTGAGTGGTTATTTTAGATTGGCTAGTCAGAGGTGGCCTCCGAGAAAGTAAAATTTAAGCCAAGATATGAACTGTAAGTTGGAGCCAGCCATCCAAATGTTAAGAAGAGGAGCTCCATAGTTGACACAGAGGACACCTAATGAAAAGGTCCTAAGGTGGGAATAAGCTTGGTGAGTTTCAAGACCACAAAGAAGCCAGTATGGCCAGAAGAGTAGCAACAGAAAAAGTGGCAAGAAGTGAGGTTGAAGAGGCAGGCAAAGATCAGATCATGTAGGATCCTGTCAACTGCAATAAGAAGTTTGATTTTTATTCTAAAAGGACAGGCAAGTCATCAGAGGAATTTAAGTGAAGAGATTTGTAGGTTTTTTTGTTTTCTTTTTTTTTTTCAAATATATTTTACTTATTTTTTTACAGAGAAGAAGGGAGAGGGATAGGGAGTTAGAAATACCGATGAGAGAGAAACATCGATCAGCTGCCTCCTGCACACCCCCCACTGGGGATATGCCCGCAACCAAGGTACATGCCCTTGACTTAAATCAAACCTGGGACCCAACCTGGGACCCTTCAGTCCGCAGGACGACACTCTATCCACTGAGCCAAACCGGTTAGAGCGGATTTTTTCTTTTTTTAATCCTCATCAGAGGGTATTTTTCCATTGATTTTTAGAGAGATTGAAAGAGAGAGGGAAAGACAGAAATAATGATGTGAGAGAAACACATTGATTGGTTGATTCCTGCACACACCCCCGACCAGGGCCCAGGCCAGGGAGGAGGCTGCAACCAAGATAGCATGCCCTTGACTGGAATTGAACCTGGGACCCTTCAGTCCGTAGGCCGATGCTCTACCCATTGAGCAAAACCAGCTAAGGCAAGAGGTTCGTGTATTTTACAGCTTACCCAGGCTGCTATGTGGAGAATGAATTATGGAATGCAAGATTTGAAGTGAAAGACTGGTTAGAAGGCTACTGCAATAGCCTGAGAGATGACATCTGGGTTGGACTGGGATTTTAGTGAAGGAGATAAAGAGAGAGATTTGGAATGTATTATTCCAAAGAGCTGACATGATGATATGATCTTACTGACAGTTGATCTGGGGGATGAGGGAAAGACAAGAACCAAGGATAGTGCTTACATTCCTGGCTTGAGCAGCTGGATTGATAGTATGCTGTTTACCAAGATGGGTTAACTAAGTAAGAAACAAGTTTGGAGGGGAAAAAAATATATCAGAGGTTTTATGATGACCAGGTTAACTTTGAGATGTGTATCAAACCTACATAGATTTCAAGTGGGCAAGTGTGAAAACAAAAGAGATGAAGGCTGGTGATACTAATTTAGACGTTATAGACACATGGATGTATTTAAAAACATGGGTCATAATGACATTCCCCAGGATAGTTTCTCAAACTGCATTTTTTTTTTTTTACCTATTAGTGATAAAATTAATTTTACAGTTGCAACCACCATTTAAAAAAAAATCAAAAGTCCGTGAGACTTTTATTTCCGTAATATTTGCTATGTTCAGAATAGCAATATACGTAGAATGTAGTACTTATCATGGCTAACCAGTCAAAAGACTGAAAGTTTCTGACATAAAGAGTACTAGGGCCCTAGCCAGTTTGGCTCAGTGGATAGAGCGTCGGCCTGCAGACTGAAGGGTTCTAGGTTTGATTCTGGCCAAGGGCACATGCCCAGGTTGTGGGCTCGATCCCCAGTGCCTACTGGGCGTGCAGGAGGCAGCCTATCAATGATTCTCTCTCATCATTGATGTTTCTACCTCTCTCTCCCTCTCCCTTCCTCTCTGAAATCAATACAGAAACATATATATATTTTTAAAAAGTACTAGCAAGAAAAAGAAGAGAGAGAGAGTACTAGAGAAGATAAGAGGGGCTATGACTAAGTCCTAGCACATTCTAGGGGTCAGTATAGGAAGAACCAGTAAAAGAGCTGAAAGAGCTATCAGTGAGGAAAAAGAAATCAAGAGAGTAATGGCACAGAAGTCAAGACAAGAAAGTATTTCTGATAGAATTATTCTTAAAAAATAAGCATAAAGAAATCATTGGTAACCTTGATAATCCAGGTTGAGCATAGTGGTGGGGACTAAAGAGAGAATATGCAGTGAGGAAAAGAAAGCAGTAACTTAAAAAAAAATCACATTCAAAGCTGTTTTGGTCAATCAGACTAGAGTTAGTTTAGTTTCTGAGGCATTTAAACTCTGAAAATCCTTTTAGGATAAAGAAGTAATTAACCAAACTCTTCCATGAAATTCTCTCCTTAATATAGTTCTTCTACAACTAAAATAAATGCAAAAGGAGGTATATAATCCAAAACAAAACAAAAAAGAAGAAAAAAGCTCAAGTGATTTCCATTTACTTTAGGTTATGGTAAAATTATAAAAGACCGAAAAAAAATATACCTCTATGATAAACAATGAAAAGCTGTTCTCCATGTCCTGCCATTGACACCACAGGCCCAGGAAGACTGAAAATCTCTTTCTGAACACCTCCAATAGAAAACAACCGAAGGAGCAAGGCACTAGTGGCAGCAGCAGCCCATCCCTGGCCAAGGCATATGGCTTCAATATCCTCATTCTGGGGCATGTCTACTATCCACTCTTTGCTTGAATCCCAAGAACTAAAGTGTAGGCAATGAAGTTTGCTGAAAATGAAATCAAGATAGAAACAATCAAACTTTCATATTAGATATTTTATATATATAACTAATTATGACACCCAATAACAAAACCAAACATGTAGTTTATTCTGTTATATACACATAGTACAGGAAATGTCTTTAAGAAAGTAATTATGACATATAATTAAAATAAACTATATTAAAACCATTAACAGTCAAGTTACTGAAGAATATTTAAACATACAGGAAAATGCTCACAACATAATGTTAAATGAAAAACAAAAACAGAAGGCTAAAATCTGCAGAGTATGATCCTAGGTTGTAAATACATACAAAAATCACAACCAAATTTTAAAAAAGGAAGAGAGCTTACATTTGTAAAAAAACAAACAAAAAACAGCTCCATATGTCTTGAATTACAAATCAGGTCATGTCACTTTGACAGGTAGTTAGAGAATGTAACATGGGGATAATCAGGCAAAAACAGACATGTTCTGGGGTATTACGGGTGGGCTGGTAATTATACTAAACTCTTCATTCTGAAATTTCATGCTATAAAAGGTATAATTTTATTTTATTAAACTTTTTGTATTGAATTTCAACAACTGTATCTAACAGTTCAACGGTGACAAATGCTTCCTAATAATCTCAAAGTTACCTTGCTAGTTCATCAGTGCTTTCACATGCCAACAAAATAGCTTCATGGGAAAGATCTGCTATTGTATAATTCAAAGTGTTCGATAAGTGTGTTGCATGGTGTATGGAGGTATCATGGAACTCCACATCTATGGCATTGTCTTGCTCGTCATTATAGCAGCGAATGATTCCAATAGAGTTCCACATCTACAACATGTAAGGTTAAATACAAGTCTGAGAAAAACCGACACTCTGAGAATCAGTAGGCTAAAGTGGTACAAATTAACAAATATAATTCAGTTTACATCAGGGTTTAAGTTATAGGAACAACCACAGCTCATCTATCTCTAAATAGTTTCAGGTAACAATAGTAAACATCAGAGCTACAATAACTAATTATTCCTATCTTCAAGAGAAGAAAGTACATATAACACAAATTTACTAGGAGACATTTAATATTTTTAATCACATTACTGTCATTTAAAAAACACTTTTTATAAATGACAGCAATTTTTTTTTATTCCAAATAACTGGTTTATATTATAGTAATAAATATGTATATTTTAAAGCAACAAAAATCAATTTTATTTTGGAAACTTATCTTCCACTGATGTACACTTATAGACTTAAGAGACTCTAGTGTTTTCTTTCCTCTACCACAAATATAACTTTATATAAATAACAGTTGACAACCAAAACTTAAGATTTATTACGTGATGATTATTGACGCAAAGTGTTATTAAAATAAAATGTCACCTTTAATATTTACATATAAATTTCTGCCAGGCCTATACCTTTCAAAAAAGACAACAAGCAAACTTCTCAGTGGAAAACCTCGAATAATGAACAAAGTGAAATATTAAACATTTTTGGCTCTCAAACTTAAAGACAAAAAACTAATATTTATTCATCCATTTAGGAAATATATATTTAATGCCTACTGTGCCATATACCGCTCTAAGTGCTATCAGTAAACAAAATAGAAAAATATTTATCCTGGGGGAGCTTACATTCCAGTGGGGTGGGGGAAGGGAACAGATAGTACTTTTTCATAGATGTATCACATAATATACTATAAAAGCTGCCTTCTAAAAAAAATATTTTCTGGCCCAGCTCACATCGAGATACAGGTGACAGACAGAGACTTGGCCCAGCTCAGATCGGGACCCAGGTAACAGACAAGAGACTTGGCCGACGGCAGTTGCCCTATATCTAAATTCAGCCTAGCATCTGGAATGCTCAGGGCCCACTCATATTTACAGGGTAAACTAAGATTGTTGGTAGAGTATTAAATTTGACAGTAAAATAGTAATCGAGTTTTCAGATTAATTTAAATAGGCTAATTGAAATAAGTGAATATTCAAGTAAAGTTAATTGTACTGGACAAAAAGCTGTTCTTAAAGTAATAACTAAAATTTCTATTGGTAGTTCATCTCATGGTAAAATTCCTGAATATGCAATGAACCTAAAGCAGTCATATGTGAGGGCAAAAAAAAAAAAAAAAAAAAATTTAAAGTTATCAAGACTGCATTATAAAATTTACAAAAACCTCCATTAATAAAAAAAAAGGGGGGGGATAGTAGGGCAATATCATGTAAGGAAAAATATCCTATAAGTAAATTACATCTAGAAAATTTTTACTTTACCAAATTAAAAGTTTCCTTTGCAATGCTAACAGCAAGACGGCCATTAAAAACACACATGGTGTCTAAATAAGACAAAGGAAAATCGTTTGAACAAAAATAAAAAGGATCCCAAATCAATTATATAGAAAAGATTCCTTTATTAACTTGTGGTCGAGAATATATTTGTATATTTTCAGAAAACAACCCCAAGACCAGATGGATTCCTGCAACAGAGAGGAATTGACAGGTCTGCTCCAACCACGAAGACAAGAGGAAAAACAGTCCAGAGATGGAAGATGCTGACAACGCCTTGCCACACTAGCAGTCAGCAGCTGTGCACCGCTGCAGGTTACCTAGGACCAAACCAGAGAGGGTCGGACCTGCATTGCCACCATGTGCCCACCATCCAGATATCACTGCTGACATGTACACATAAGGAACTGTTTGACATTGAAACGGGGACTCAGAACTGTTGGACATTGAAATTGGGACTCAAACATTTTTTTGTTTTGTCTTGTTTTGTTATTATATGTTTATTTCTAGTCTGCAAAGGCAAAACTTTTTAAAGGAAAGAAATGGTGGGAAAAAGATACAGAGGCAAAGAAGCATTGAACAGACTGGCAAACTACATCGGGAAGACAGGGGAGGTTGGGCGAGGGGGGCTGTAAGAGACCAACCGAAGGACTTGTACGCATATAAGCACAACCAATGGATATAAGACACTAGGGCAGGGGGGAGAGCAGGCAGGTGAAGGCATGTACTGGGGGGTAGGGGAGGTCGGGGGGAGATCAATGGAGGGGGGGAAGGAGACATATGTACTACTATTTGTCATACTTAAAACAATAAAAATAATTATAAAAAAATATATATATTTTCTAACTAGTATTTTGGAGTCAGTATAATCTCCTATATAAAAACAAACATAATATGTGAAATAAGATTTAGAAGTATAGCCAAGAGGTATCGCAAGATTTACAGTCACATTTATTTAGGTTCATTATATATCATTTTGCAGAGCAAATTTTTAACACAATTTTCAAAAATAAAGTTGAAATAAGACTAAGGCTGTGAGTTAACTGTAAAATAAATCAACCACAAAATTAAAATCAACCAAAGTACTCCAGGCTAGTTTTTAAAAAATATTTTTTAAAAATCAAGTGTTTTAAAAATACTTTTTATCACACTAATTAGCTATAGTGAGATAAAATGCTTAAAAGTGAGAAAAACTATTTAGAAGTTAAGTGTAGATCCAAGGCTTACCATGAATCTGTGAGTGAGATGTGAGGGTGTAGAACCTGACTGAAATGGCTTTTGCCGGGGAGTTGGCATTGGCCCATCATATAATGGCCTTTGGGATGTTACAAGTGGTAGGTTGTAAATGCTGTCTGCTTGATCATCTTCCTCCTTCTCTTTCAGAAGACTAGAACCAGTTTTTAGCATTGTAATATCTAAAATACAAAGGATTATAATTAGAGAACCATAAATACCAATGACCTGGAAAAAGAAAAGCATAATGAAATCTAATAACCTTTCCAGTCAAACTTAGTAACACCAACAGGCTATTTACCTCTTTCACTTTGTTAACATTTGCAGTGATGGTGCAAAAGCAATGGAGGGTAAAACTACTGGTGCCTTAGCATTAATCAAGGCAGGGGCACCAATCTATTAGTGGTCAATGCATTGTTAACCACTACTCAATTACAGCAAAAATATAATTTTATTAAATCTTGATCACTGCACAAATTTTTAAAAAATGTTCTCTGTGTTAAAATAGGAAGTATACATAGATATGATGGTTGTCTCAACAATAAAGCATTTGAGCAATTGAGTTGTAAGCTGAATCAATTTTTTTCATGAAACACCATTTTTACTTAAAAGAATGCCAGATAAACTATAGTTATGCAGATCTGGGTCTTTGGCAAACATTTTCTTGAAAATGAGTAACTGATAGAATATGCTGCCAATGATAAAATTTGAGCTTACAAGCGAAAATCAAAATATTGGAAAACTTGTATCGGTGGCACCATGAGCTTGATTGCTTCCCAATATTTAAAAACTTCTGATGAGATTGGTGATGATACTAACAAATATATTTTGGATAATGCATTCATATTAGGAAGGTCCAAAAACTTCAGTGAACCAGTATTTACCAAATTAGCACTGCATATATTACAAAATCAAACATGGTAAAAGATCAATTCAAAGTTCAAGTTAAACCAATGGATTTTCAAAAATATTTTTATTTTTTTTATTGATTTCAGAGAGGAAGGGAGAGGGAGGGAGTGAGAAACATCAATAATGAGAGAATAATTGATTGGCTGCCTCCTGCATGTCCCCTACTGGGGATCGAGTCTGCAACCCAGGCATGTGCTCCTGACCAGAATCAAAACCGAGCCTCTTCAGTCCGCAGGCTGACTATCCACTGAGCCAAACCAGCTAGGGCAGACCAATGGATTTTAATGTAATAGGGTTGAAAAGTTCATTGAAAAGTTTTCAAGCCCTGGCTGAGTAGCTCAGTTGGTTAGAGCATGGTCCTGCTATGCCAAGGTTGTGGGTTTGATTTCCGGTGAGGGCATATACAAAAAGCAACCAATGAATATATAAATAAGTGGAACAACAAATAGATCTTTCTCTCTCTTCCTCTCTCTCAAAAATCAATAAATTTAAAATAAAAGCTTTCAGATTTCACATTGCAAATAATATTTAAGAAGCTTTCAAGTGTTGAGTTTTTTGGTACAGTAGCAAAGAAGAATATCCACACTTATTTAAATAGGCTATTAAAATACTTCTTCCTTTTCAAACTATTTTTGTGTGGGACTGATTTTTCTTCATAAGTTTCCAGCAAAAACAATATATAGCAGTACAATGAGCTCTTGAGACCAAATCATTCTCAAATGATTCTATTCTATAAACTCAATATGATTTAAATGCAGCACAATTTACCACTGTACATTGGCATTTTACTTGTTAGCATTCAAAGGTATTACTATAGTGTGTAAGTTGTTACAACAGGCACTTTATTTGAAAGTTTTTAATTACAATCTCAATTTCTTTAACAGATATAGTACTATTCAGGTTATCTATTTCTTCTTGAGTTAACTTGGGAGTTTGTATCTTTCAAAGAATTTGTCCACTTCATCTAACTTGTTGAATGTATGGGCACAAAGTTGCTAGTAATATTCTATTATCCTTATTATATTAATAACAGTGCTGACTTACATAAACATAATGTGAACTACATATGTAATTTTAAATTTTCTAGTATCCATATTTTAAATATTAAAAGCATGGATAATTAATTTTAATAACATATTGCATTTAAAATATAATTTTAGCATGTACTTAATGTCGAAAATGATTAAGATATTTTATGTTCTTTTTTTCATACTATTCTTGAAAATTTGGTTGCATTATACACTTAACATAATTCCTAATTTAAACTAGCCACATTTCAAGTGCTCAATAACCACATGTGGCTAGTGGTTACCGTTTCAGATAGTGTAGATCTATAGGATCTATGGTGATGAACCCTTTTTCAGCACTTGTATCAGTAATTTGTGTTTTCTCTTTCTTTTCTTGATCAGTCAGGATAGAGATTTATCAACTTTATTGATCTTTTCAAAGAAATAGCTATTCATTTAATTGACTTTTTAAATAGTTTTATTATGGACAATTTCATTGAATTCTGCTTTTTATTATTTCCTTTCTTTTGCTTGCTTGGGTTTAATTTTCTCTTTTTAATTTGCTAAAGCAAAAACTTAGCTCATTGACTTTAAATAAAAGTTTTAATAAAAATTGAGATTAATCAGCAGGATAGGTCATCACATCCACAAGTCAATTCATACCAACTGAGTTTTCATCATCTTCTAGGAAGTGACTTCGCTGTCTAGGACGACCTGAAGCCAGCATGATGTCATCATCCTCATCATCATTTATAATCCCTTTTGAAAAAGAGGGGGTCTCGACTGTATTGTCATTTAGAAAATCACCAGCATTACTTGTATCATCTCCATCAAAAAGATCATTGTAATCCTTTTCCACTCTGCTAGATACCTTGAACAAATGAATACAAATTAGAAAATATTAGTGAGCTATTTTGATAAGCTCAATTACTCAAAAGGCAATCTTTTAACATGCACCTATAAACTCTATTAAGCAATGCCCTGATAAGATTAATTAGTAAGTGTATTTATGAGGATTACATTTATATAAGACTTAGTCCTTATCTTACATGCCTTATAATCTATGAATGGGCCAGGAGTATGGAATAGAGTGTGCATATACCCAAATACCAGGCAAGTTTTATTCCCCAAAAGTCATTCTGCAGAGAAGTCACCTACAAGTCCCTAATTATGACATTCTCTCATTTACCTTTTTTTTTTTTAACAAAATACTACTTAGGTAAGATATATTTGCTCTAAATTATCTCAGTTAAGGCTAGTTTTGTTTTGTTTGTTTTTTGATGCTTATAAAAGTAAACAGAATAGAACCAATAGAAAAACAAAGAAATTCAACGGAGTTCATCATTGATTCCTAGGAATACGAACATACCATGTATTAAATGTAAACAGTTTTTGAGATCACTTTAACTGCCTTCTATTAGGGAAGGGAAGGATTTGATGCCTTTTTCCAACCACCTCTATCCCCATGTATACATGCACACTATTCTCCTACCCTAATCTTCCCAATATAGACGTATTCTCATTTTGGTTGGATCAATAGTATTTACATTATTGTGACCATGTAAATGCTATTCATAACAATACTTATAAAGTATCGTGCTAGAGACTTTTCTAATTTTTTTGTTTTGTCATCTTTTTAAATTAATCTGATAAAAAAATTTTGTCCACAGTAGCAATTGAAGTAAAAACCCCAACAAATTTTTTAAAGGCAACTATCCTACTTCTAATCAATCAAATCTTCCCTTTCTCAGTTCCACTGCAAGAGTCCTGAGAGAAAGTGTCGTTGGTTCATAGGTGTCCCTACTACTTCGGGCAGGCAAGGCGAGGAGAGCAAAACCTCTCACCTCAGAAAAATCAATCCAATCCAGTATAGCTCCACAGTCTAAATATCTCATTGTTTATTTCAAGAGTCTGAAGTGCATGTAGTTTCTCTGGGGACTTGGGGTATAGAGGAAAGCCAGAAGGTCTGCACAAGATCTCTTCTTTATAACAAGTCCTATCTTCTTTTGAGGAGGAAAGGAAAGAAGGAAGAAAATAAGGGACAGGGAAAAGAGCCCTTTAATGTGATGGCAGTGCCAAGGATGTTTGTTGGGAAGTTCTCCGTCCCACCATTTAGTTGAATCAGAGGCATCTCCTGAGGGAGATGAGCTGGAGCTGCTGCCCTCATATTCTTCATCTTCATCGCCCTGCTGGAGTCTGAGAAGCTACTGCCTTCTGTCTTCTCCCCATCTCCCTTATTTTCTCCTGATCCCTGTGAGGCATGAGAATGGCCCCCAACAGCCTGATAATTCTGTCTCTGGAGCCAGCAGCCCCTACTCCTTTCCAAGCCTTTCTTACAGAGTCCTTGCTGATGGAGACTGCACATCTGTCCTGATGATCTTGGGGTCCGGACCTCCATTCATGTTCATGTTCTTATGCTTAGTATGGGTTCTCTATTTAAGTAGCGTATTCTTCAGGAGATAAACTCTTGAGCCAGTAATCCAGGTCCACCTTGTACTGTTTCTGCAGCTCCTCAGATGCTTCTTTCTTATAATGCCCCTTCTACCTCTGCAGGATGTGCTGCCAGTGTCTGCCAATTTCCACCATGTGCTCGGGCAGGTCTTACAGTTCCCTAATCGACCACAAATCCTTCACTGGGGGGTTCTTGGGCTCTCCATGGAATTTTATCTTCTCAGAAAAAAATAGTTTTCAGGGGGAAACTTCACTTTCATATTTTCCTAAAACTTATTTTGGGCTTTGGTTGGGCTCCTCTTAAGGACAATAGATTTCTTGGAATTCCAAACTAGATCAGGGCAGTCCTTCCTAAACTGAGCCAGTTTTCCCCCAAACTCTTCTCTCTCCTTCTGGAAAAATGAATATATTTCAGCTTCATTTGTTCTGGGACCTCCTTATATTTCTCAAACAGGCCCTTGGTCAGTTCCTGGTTCCTGAGTTTGTGGTGCATTTAGAAGTACTGGAGCTGTTTCTCCTTGAATTAGTGGAGACAAGCAGTCAAGGGCTTCTTGGGTAAGTTGGAATGTTTCTTGTGATTTTTTGCTTTTGTAGAATTTAACACATTCTTCAGCTTCCAGGACTAATTCTTTCAAAGTATGAATCTTTCTCAAATTATAAGCCATTTCTAACCATTTGAGTTTGCACATTTCTCCAGAAAAACTGCTTTTTCCCAGTCCATCTGTGACTGGATTGTTTTGAATGTGTGGTAGTCATTGGGTAGAAGGTTATCCTCCATGCATTTTTTTTTTTTAATCTTTATTGTTGAGATTATTACAGGTGTCCCTCTCTTTTCCCCTGCATTGCCCCCTCTACCCAGTTCCCACCCCACCCCAGGCCTTTGCCACCCTATTGTCTGTGTCCATAGGTAATGCATATATGCATAAGATCTTTGTTTAATCTCTTCCTACCCCTCCACCCCCTTTCCCTCTGAAATCAATCTGTTCCATTCCATTCCTCTGATTCAATTTTACTCACCAGTTTATTCTCTTCATTAGATTTCTTATTTATTTTGATTTTCAGATTCAATTGTTGATAGGTATGTATTTGTTGCCATTTTGTTGTTCATATTTTTTTATCTTTTTCTTCTTCCTTGTCTTAAAGAATACCCTTCAAACATTTCATGCATTTCTATCTATACATATAAAAGCCTAAGCAACTGGTCGACTAGCCAACGGCCAACCGTTCAGTAGCTATGACACGCACTGACCACCAGGGGGCAGACGCTCAATGCACAAGTGGAAACCACAGGCATGGAAACATGGAACAGACTGATGAATCTCAGAGGGAAGGGGGAACGGGGGAGGGCGGGAAGAGATTAACCAAAGACCTTATATGCATACTAGAGGCCCTGTGCACGGATTCATGCACCGGTGGGGTCCCTCGGCCTGGCCTACGCCCTCTCCCAATCCAGGACCCTTCGGGTCAGAGAGCTGGCCGGTTTCAGCCTGATCCCCGCAGGCCAGGCCGAGGGACCCCACTGGTGCACGAATCTGTGCACCAGGCCTCTAAGTAGCTTTATAATGTCTTTACATAGTTGTCTTGGCTATTAGGCAATTCCATCTTTAAGTCTTTGGGCCACTTACATGGTTCTAGTAGTCAAGACACTTCAGCAGAATCTCAAACTTGTTCAAAATTACCTGGTGAATTATTTCTGGATGTCTTGCAGGATGTATGATTCTAAGTTTCTGATGTTTGAAGAAGGATATTATTATAAATGTATTGAAAAAAGATGTCAGATTACTCAGATATTTTACTGAGACAATGTTTCCTTCACACCATAGAAGAAGCTTCCCTGGACCACTAACTCTCTAGAAATTGTGTTCATCTTCCAACCACAAAGCTACTAAAGTCACATGAATTTTTCTTGATCTTCCTTATTTGATCTCTAATTCATTTAATCCTCACAATAACTCTAGATGCTGGGATTACTCCTATTCTCATTTTACAGGTGTAATACATTATGATCCTGTTTCCTTTCTTTTACAACTTTTTGTTTTTCCTGGGGGTTAAGAACCTTCTCTCAGGGGGTGGGGGCATGAATGGGAGGTGGGGGTTAATGGGGGAATATGGACACATATGTAATACCTTAATCAATAAAGAAATTTTAAAAAATTAAAAAAAGATGAAAAAAAAAAAAAAAAGAATCTTCTGTTTAACTCTATTTTTCTTGAACAAATTTTCCTAAGATTCCAAACCTCCTGCCGAAAAAGCATAAGACTGGCTGACATTGCTCTGGGACCCAAGTATAAAAAAATGAACTGGCCCTGACTGGTTTGGCTCAGTGGAGAGAGCATCAGCCTGTGGACTGAGGGGTCCCAGGTTCGATTCTGGTCAAGGGCATGTACCTTCGTTGCGGGCACATCCCCAGTGGGGGATGTGCAGGAGGCAGCTGATCGGTTTCTCTCTCATCAATGTTTCTAACTCTCTATCCCTCTCCCTTCCTCCCTGTAAAATATCAATAAAATATATATTAAAAAAATGAACTGGAAATTTTAACGTATACATGTTTACTTAATCCCTTTCAGTACATTATTCCCTCTTCACCCAATGTCACAAAACTGGTAAGAATGGCTAGACCAAAGACCTTTTCTCTTTTTTTTAAAAGATAAGATCAGTAATCTTTTTATTACTACTATTATTATCAACTAGAGGTCCGGTGCACGAATTCATACAAGGGTGGGGTCAGGCAGGCCCGCCCCAATTGGGCTGGGCCAGCTGGGGGAAGGGGACGTGGGTGGTTGGCCAGCCGGCCCTGCCCCTTAGTCGAACTCCCAGTTAAACTCCTGGTTGAGGGGACAATTTGCATATTAGCCTTTTATTATATAGGGCTTGAGAGACATCAATTTGTTGTTCCACTTGTTTATGCATTCCTTGGTTGATTTTTGTATGTACCCTGACTGGGGATCAAACCCGTAACCTTGGCATATTGGGATGATGCTCTAACTAAATGTGCTATCCGTTCAGGGCAACTTTCTCTATTTTACCTTTACGAAAAAATAAATCTCTGGCATTCTACCAGAATATGTATGGGGATGAGGGAGGGGAGTTATCCAGGCTGTACACACTGATATTGAGACTGGAGGGATCTACTTCCTTATGTTTTCGGCCCTACTTTTAGAAGTACCTAGTGCTATGAAATTCTCAGTCTTTGAGCAGTCATCTAGGCAAGCTGAACTAGACCTGTTTTCCTCAACTGACATGGCCGAATTCAACTTTTTGAAAAGGTAAAGGTAGTCTCCAGTGATGATTCTGCTTTCCAGCTTCCAAAATACTGTTCTTCACTTCAACTGCCTTTACGTTATGGGATTGTGCATTTTTAAAAATTCCTTATAGTTTTAATGGGGGTTTGAGGTATCAGGTATCTGAGCAGAAATAAATGTATGTATAAAGTCTACAATCTTCAACTGGAAGACCAAGACTTGAAATATGAATGGGTATATCTGCCAGGCAGGAAGAATAATGAACAAAAGCAAGGAGGTATAAACAAGGTGGACTGATTTGCTTTTTCCTTTCTCTCTCTCTCTTTCTTTTTTTTAATACAGTTTATTGATTTTTTACAGAGAGGAAGGTAGAGGAATAGAGAGTTAGAAACATCAATGAGAGAGAAACATCAATCAGCTGCCTCCTGCACACCTCCAACAGGGGATGTGCATGCAACCAAGGTACATGCCCTTGACGGGAATCGAACCTGGGACGACCTTTAAGTCCACAGGCTGACACTATCCACTGAGCCAAACCAGTGAGAGCGCTCTCTCTCTCTTTTTTTTTAATTTATTTTTCAAGGTGGACTGTTTAGAGCAAGCCTTCAATAGGGCTTCATGGCTAAACATAAGATGGCTAAGCATAAGAGGTATACGGGGAACTCTAAAAGTTAAAGCTAATTCAGAACAGAAAAAGTTGATAACCTAAAACTAAGTTACAATTATTAACCTAATTTTTATCTATGAAACATTTACAAGCATACATCATTTTATTATGCTTCACGGATAATGCCTTTTTTACAAATTGAAGGTAACTACCCTCCATTAGCAAAAACATTACAGCACACTGAAGGCTCAAAAGATGATGAACAATTTTTAGCAAGAAAGTATTTAACTAACAATCCTGAAAATACCTAGATAGGAAAACAGTATTCACAAAGGTGCTTCTTAGAAAGTCAAGGGATATTAATAGGCACTATATGGAGGGGAAAAACAGCTTCTTTTTAAAATATATTTGGAAAACATTAGGTTAAACAAGTTTAAACAGTTTTCTTTATTACAGAATCACTACTGAGTATTTAATATAGTTACATGAATTGTAATTTTCCAAGAAAGTAATGTAGTTTGTGATGATTTCCAAATCCATATAACCACAGAAAGATGTTCAAGAAACTGATCTACCATATTACTTACTACCTTACTGCTTGGTATCTTTCCATTGGAGTTACAAACATTCTCCAGGAGCCCTAGATTTCCTTCTGCATCAGTATAAGCTATTCGACCACAAGTAGGATGCCAGGCCAGGCCACAAATTGCATAACCTTTCTCATGTTTCACCCTAAAAATTAAAAAGTAAGTTCTTAAGGCACTGTCAAAAAAAATATATAAACTATACATTTCTTTAGGTAAATTTCAGTTAGGAAAGGTTAAATGGTAATAATTATATATGATGCTGATAGATACTTGAATCATCAGGGGGATCAGTTTGTAAATTATAATTGTCTAAAAACTATGCTGTAAACCTAAAGATAATATAAAATAATACTGAATGACAACTATAATTTAAAAATATTTAAAAAATAAAATGGTCAAATAAAACAATCAATAAGTATTTATTGATTTTAGAGAGAAATGTCAATTTGTTGTTCCACTTATTTTTGCATTCACTGGTTGATTCTTGTATGTATCCTAACTAGAGAACAAACCCACAATCTTGAGGTATGGTGATGATACTCTCTAACCAACTGAACTACTCAGCCAGGGCCAAAACAATAAATTAATAATAATAATAATAAAAGCGTAATATGCAAATCAACCGAACAGCTGAACAGTGGAACAACCATCCATATGACCACGCTATGACACCCACTGGCGCCAGGTCAGCCAAGAGGGCCCAGCCATTGCCCCATGATTGCCCCGCAGAGGGAGGCCCAGGCCACCGGCCAGCAGGACGCTCGAGCGGGGGGCTCCACAATTGCTCCAAAGAGGGAGGCCTAGGCTACCCCTCGGCGGGCGCTGCAGCGGGTGGGCGGGGCCTCCCTCTGCAGGGGCAATACATCCGGAGCCCTGGCTGGGTGGGCAGGGCCTACCTCTCTGGAGCAATCGATCACGGGGTTACTGGACTGTGAGAGGGCACAGGCCAAGCTGAGGGACCCTCCTCGCGCCCCCCCCAAGTGCACGAATTTCATGCACCAGGCCTCTAGTCAATAAATAAAAAGGTTAAATGACTTTTGACACACTAGTCAGTTTATGTTTGCAATTTGACAATCTAATAATTACAAATTTGAAATGTTTCATAAGACAAACAAAAGCATAATTAAAATAAGCAATAAAGAGAAAAAAGATACACTGAATCATACCTTTCCATGCAATCTTTGGTTTCCACATTCCAAACTATAATGGAACCATTAATACTCCCTGCAGCTAAATATTGCCCACAAGGAGACCAGGTTACTATACTGAGGGTCTATAAAGAAAAAACAATAAATGACAATTTTGTATAATTTGAAACTAAACACTTACCTTACCAAATTCAAATTTTTATAACCCTTATTCAATATATTTCAGGTAACTTCTAATTAGGTCTGAAAACAAAGCTTGCTTACTTCTTTCCTTTTCAATAATTTTCAACTACTACAAGCAGCTATTAATTTATCATGAGAAAATTATACTGGCACAATTTTAAAAGCAAAATCTAAAAAAAATGTTGTTATCCTGGAAAGAGAGATAACAGGTATCCTGTTAGCAAGTCACTATCAAGATAAAGAGAAGTAGTCAGTGAAGTGAATCTTAGTAAGCCATTGCTCAACTGCTGGGCCTCTGTTTCCTTAATTGAAAAATGGGTGCATAAGAGTGAAAGTGAGAGAAACAGAAGACAGACCAAAAACTTTTCCTGCTCTAAAATTGTAGAGTCTATGATCATAAGTCTCAATAAAACTCATTTAAAAATAAAGGCCAAATACTGCTAACATGAGAATAACTTCTTCTAATACTATGTTAGGGTTAAATTTGACTTCTTATAAATTAAAAGATTTTATCAAGTTTCGCAAAGAAAAACTGTCTAGTTATTGGCTAAATGAACAAAGGCTGAGGGGAAGAAGATGGACACATACACAACAGACTGGAATTCTCCATCTCTAACAATATTTAACTGCAACTGTATTTAGGCAAAGTATGCATTAAATATTCCCTTTAACCTATTGAAAGTGTCACAAAACCTACCTGAGAGATGAAATTATCTGAAAGATCAAACTGATTATTCCAAGTTTCTCTTCTATATAGCTTAACAGATTTTTCCACAGGAACTGCTAGCAACTATTAGAAAAGATAAACCGATTAAACAAAAGTTTATATTAAATTCAATTGAAAGAGAAAAAAGGCAGAAAATTCATCCCAACTTTACAAAACATAAGGGCAAATTTTTATTTTAATTAGCAACTAACAAAACTCAGAAAATTACTTAAAATTTTGATAAGCAAAGAATGAGTGATGGGGACTCCACTGCTTACAATGAAAAACAGAATGTTTGTTACTATGTTTTTAATACTACTTTTTAAGGCATCTAAGCCCTTTGGATCCAAGAATTCATCTCATTTACTAGAAGAAATAGAGTCAGAATACTTGAAAATCTTAAGAAAAGGAAATGTATCTTCCTATACATTCTTCCAAAGAAATAGACTGGGAAAAATCTAAAATGGTATACTCTTTTCATATTACTTTTGACCTTTGACTATATCGTACGTGAAAACCAGACTATCACTATAGCTTCATTTTGTATTCTTTAGTATGAAAGGTTACATATACCAGGTGTACCAGTTAATAATACGGATTTTTTCAATAGATGGAGTTACACATATGTTGACATATATGCAATTTGATATGTATGCTATTATGTTGTATTGACAGCAAGCTTCAAAACTTCTTATGTCAACCTTGCTGAAAATGCTAACATCCTGGATATTTTTACGCTTGAAAATGTCAAATTTCATATCAAAAAAAGCATTTGCGGGAAGTTTAATTCATTACTTTATTTTGAAGAAAAGTGCTGCTGAAAGTTACCATACTTTGGGAAGCTTAGGGTGAACATGCTCCATCTCAAGATACTTGTGAACACTGGTTTAAACACTTTAAAAGTGATGATTTAGATGTGAAAGACAAAGAACGTCCAGGTCAATCGAAAAAGTTTGAAGACCAACAATTACAAGTACTATTGGATGAAGGTGCGTGTCAAACTCAAAAACAATTTGCAGAAAGATTAAAAGTTGCTCAGCAAACAATTTCCGATCATTTACAAGCAATGGGAAAGATTTTAAAGGAAGGAAAATGGGTGCCACATCAACTGAATGAAAGACAAATGGAAAACTGAAAAGTCATCAGTAAAATGTTGCTTCAACTGCATGAAAGAAGGTCTTTTTCACATGGAATTGTGACTGGTGATGAAAAGTGGATTTATTTTGAGAATCCCAAATGCACAAAATCATGGGTTGATCCAGGTCAACCATCAAAATCGACTGCAAGGCTAAATCGCTTTGGAAAGAAGACAATGCTCTGTGTTTGGTGGGATCAGGAAAGTGTGGTGTATTATGAGCTTCTAAAACCAGGTGAAACCATTAATACTGATCGCTACCAACAAAAAATAATCAATTTGAATCATGCTTTGATCATAAAACGACTAGAATGGGCCAGAAGACACAGCAAAGTAATTTTGCTTCATGATAACGCACCATCACACACTTCAAAACCAGTTAAAGACACGTTAAAAGATCTTGCCTGGAAAGTATTAATCCACCCGCCATATTCACCAGATCTTGCTCCTTCAGATTACCACTTGTTCCAATTGACGGCACATGCACTTTCTGAGCAGCACTTCAAAACATATGAAAAAGTGGAAAATTGGGTCTTTAAATGGTTTGCCTCAAAACAAGAAAAGTTCTACTGGGACGGTATCCACAAATTACCTGAAAGATGGTGGAAATGTGTAGCTAGCAATGGACATTACTTTGAATAAAGCACTTTTGATGTTTCTCTTGAAATGATCATGTTTTCTTTGATTACAAAATCCGCATTATTAACTGATACATCTGGTATTTTCACATTTCAAAAGCTGTCTTTTTCTATACAATATCTGCTCATGTCCTTGTCCATCTTGTTTTTTCTTTGAAGACCTAATTAGCTTTATTAAGTGATTCATAAATCTAATGAATTAGGCAGCATCCCATTTAGCAACTAGAAGGGTATTCCCACATCCTTCTATTTGGATCCTATTGATTTATAAGAACTCTATATATTAACTAGAGGCCCAGTGAACGAATTCATGCACCGGTGGGGTCCAGCTGGCCCAGCCCCAATTGGGGTGGATTGGGGCCAGGCCTGTCAGGAGGAGGAGACAACGGGAGGTTGGCCAGCTGGCCCCCCCAATCGGGACCTATCAGGGCCAGGCCAGCTAGGGCAATGGTTGGCAAACTGTGGCTCACAAGCCACACGCAGCTCGAGAGGCCCAGTTTGCAGCTCTGTTGACTAATGAGTTTGCCGACCACTGGGATAGGGACTTAATCACAAGGAACAACAACAGCCTGTAATTATTGGAATTGAGAGTCTACGTCAGTGGTTGGCAAACTCACTAGTCAACGAAGTGGCAAACCGAGACTCACGAGTTGCATGTGGCTGGCAAGTCGCAGTTTGCCGACCACTCGGCTAGGGGGAGGGGCTGTGGGCAATTGGCCAGCAGGCCCTGCCCCTGATTGGGGTGGGGGGGTTTGACTGGGGGCGGGGCCAGCCATGGGGAGGAGCTATGGGCCATGGGCTGGCCAGCCCTGCCCCAAAATGGGGGGGGGGGGGGCCGATTGGGGGTCAGTGGCCTGGGGAGGGGCTATGGGAGGTTGGCTGGCCAGCCTCACCCCGGATTGGTGTGTGGGGGGGCGATTGGGTGTGGAGCTGGCTGGGGGGAAGGGCTGCAGGCCAATCGGGGTGGGGGGGGGCCATCGGGGGCAGGGCCAGCCAGGGGGAGAGGCTGCAGAAGGTTGGCCAGCTGTCCCCGCCCCCTACTGGGGTATGCAGGGGGTGATCAGGGGTGGAGCCAGCAGGGGGGAGGGGCTGCGGGCCAATCAGGGTGGTGGGGTCCATTGGGGGTGGGCCTGGCCAGGGGGAGGGGCTGCAGGAGGTTGGCCCGCCAGCCCCACCACCTATTGGGGTAAAGGGGGGCAATCAGGAGTGGAGCAGGCAGGGGGAGGGGCTGTGGGCCCATCAGGGTGGGAGAGGCCAATCAGGGGTGGGGCCAGCTGGGGGGAGGGGCCTTGGGAGGTTGGCCAGCTGGCCCCAGTGGGCGTCAATAGTGACTGGTTGTTCTGACTGTTATGGTGTTCTGGTCCCTGGATTTTTATATACATAGATGAAGTTAGCTCTCTGTCATATTGTTTCAAACTTCTCAGTTTGTCATTTGTCCTTTGGCTCTGAAATATTTTTTATCATACAAAAATATTTACTTTTTATATTAAATTTGTTAATCATCTTTTCTGAAAAATTTCACACATACAGAAAAGTTGAAAGAATAAAGCAGATTCACCATGTGGTAGAAGTCTCCAAAACAGTCATCCTCAATGGTTTTCACCTCCTAGTATTTATGCCCTTCGCCAATACAATTACTAAATCTCCTTTTCTTCACCTTTACCATACACTAAATTTCCATATATATTGGATCCATTTCTCTGTTTAATAGGTATCTGTCTAGTCATTCAATAGCAAACTTTTAACTCCTATAGCATCATAATGTTATTTCTGACTGGGTTAGACTCCATAATTTTTCTCTTTTAAGCCTTTAGTTTTCCATATGGATTTTAGAATCAGCATTATCTGATTTGCCCAAAAATCTTACTGATATTTTATATTTTAATGTCCAAACTATAGAATAATTTAGGGAAGAATTAAATCTTTATTTATATAAAAAATTTCCTTTCTAAGACTAGGATATATTTTTCTATTTAACAAGTCTTCTTTGAGTCCTCTTGCTATTATGTTAAAGTTCTTTACATAGATCGTCATATTTCTTACAAAATTATACCTAGTTATTTTATCTTTTTTGATACAAAAGTTTTTTTGAAAATAAGTTTTATTTTTGCCCACTGTATTTTCTAAATGGCTATTGTTTATATATAGGATTGTTATTGGTCTGTGTTTTTTGTTTTTTAATGTTTTTATTGATTTTACATAGAGAGGAAGGAAAAGGGAGAGACAGAAAAATCTATGAGAGACATCAATCACTGTCTTCTGTATGCCCCCGACTAGGGATCAAGCCTGCAACCCAGGCATGTGCCCTGACCAGGAATCAAACTAGGGGCCTCTTGGTTCATGGGTCAATGCTCAACCATTGAGCCACACTGGCCGAGCCATTACTGTTTTTGAATATTAATTTTGCTTACAGCTCCCTTACTCAATTTTTCCAGTTCATTTTCTTGGAATTTCCTTATATGCAAGCATTTCATTTGCAGATGAGCATTCTCCTTCCTCCATCCAAACCCTCTCATAGCTTTCTAGTGTCTAACTGTATCTGCTAGTACATCTTCAAAATGTTAAGTACTGGTGGTAAGAGTGGATGTAACAAGACTGTCTCCATTAAACATGGTTGTAAAGAATATAGAAGTAATTCATTCATGCAAAATGTACTGTTTAAAAAGATTCTTTAAAAAGCTGAAATGTTTCTCAAAGCATTTCAATATTAATTAGTTGGCCTGGGGCTCAAAAATTTATAATCCAAATAAAATAGTTACGATTTAAAAACTATTCTCACATTCAAACTTGTTAAGAACTGAAACAAATAATTTTTTTAAAGGTTGAAAATTAGAGTCACTTACCTTCCCACTTTTTGGCTGCCAAGCAAGTCTGCAGATTGATTTTGCATTTATCTCATCACTGACCTTTTGTAGCAGTGGCCAACTAATAGCACATGTCTAATTAAAAAAAAAAAAAAAAATTACTTCCCTTTATAAAAATTTTCCCCAAAAGATATGCAGAACTGAATATTTAATAGGTGGATTCTTCAAATTGATATATAGCTCACAAAAAAAGGCAAGTTAATTCACTTTCATCTAATTATGACAATGTTTGATTTATCTAAATTACTTTGTCTTTCAGAGGTATAAAGTGCTCAAGTTTTAAGTAATTAGATTAAAAGAAACATTTCCTATGTAAAATAAGTAAACTATACTTATTGAATAAACATACATACACACACACACACACACACACAAAAACACTATTACATTAAAATTTTAAAGTATCTATAAAAATAAACTTCATAGATCAGGAAGAATAAATTGTCTCCTCTGCCAATCTGGAGAGCACTTTCTTCATACCTCATTTAGAACTTTTGTCAAGAACAAACAAACAAAAACACAAACAAAAAATAAAAATAAATAAATAAAAAATCTTTTATCAGATTGGGTTAGAATAGTTGTTATGTGAATCCAAATTAAGTGTGGCCCATGCTTTATTTTATTTTTGTATCTCAGTATCTAGTTCCCAACAGATGGCAGTTAGTTTGTAAATAATTTATAATGACTGAATTTCCCTTAATGATTTATAAAACCTAAAAATGAAATTTTCCTGTAATTGAGTAAAAAAGCAATTAGTCTTCAACATACTTTTGCATTAGATTATTATGTAATTTGATCATAAAAATAGTTACTAATGCTACTCAAAAGAAACAAACTGTAAAGAAAAAGATTAATTTGACCAAATAATATCTATATATATAGTTTATATATATATATATATATATATAATAGAGAAATATGCAAATTATCCAGGACACTGTCACATCACAACCTTTCACAGGGTGGGCGGGGCTGAGGGGCCGCAGGGCAGGACTCTGGGTCTAGCACGATTTCATCCTGCCCATGCAGACTCCCCTGCGGCCCTACAGCTGAATCCCAACATCGACCTGGGGTTTACTAAACTTTACTGGAGCTGCTCCCCACACCCCACCTCCTGCCCTAGTTGCGCGCTGCCCACAGCAGGGTGCCCCGGCAGCCTTCTGACAGGTGGGCAGCCGGGAAGAGCCAAGTGAGGCGGGGATTGCAGGGAGCCACGAAGGAGCAGGGAGGCCGGAGCCAAGTTCCTGGGGCTCTGAGGAGAGTGCCTGACAGAAGCCCAGACTGCAAAGAAGGAAGAGGAAGCAGCCACAGGGAGCTCTTCCAATCCCCCTGCACAGACACCCTACCCCAGCCCCCATACCCAAGAGGTATGGGGTGACGGGGAGAAGACCCAGCCTTGAGGGTAGCTGCAGCCCACACCTCTGACTCCCAATCCCTTCCCCTGCCAGAGGCACCCACAACAATAGCACAATGGCGATGACCCGTCAGTGCCCCCGAGGCACCCGGGGCCTAAAGCTTGCCACTGCCGGGCCCCCTCTGCTGGGGCCAGGCACGCCTCTCCTCCCTACAACTCCAGACCCGGATGGAGGCAGGCCTGAGCAGCCCCCCAGGGTCAGAACCATCTCTCCCCTGCACCCCCCCACCCCCCACAGCAATGGTGCCTTCTCCACAACAGAAGTGCACTGAACCTCACCAGGGGCAGAGCTAAACCCACCCATCTAGCCTGCCTGGCCACGCCCTGGCCCAGCCCCAGCCCTGCTCCAAGAGATTGGAGCCCCGCCCTGAGCAGGTACAGCTTTGAAACAGCCACATACAATTTAAAGAATGGCGCCAAGCGGGAAGGTTTGACCGTTACTAGTGCCCTCCAAGTGCGCCCCCCCCCCCCCCCCAGCGCCAGCGCCTCCAGGGACGACCACCGCTACAAGGCTGCTGGCCAGAGCCTGCCCTTCTGAGGCCTGAGGAACCCTCTGCAAACCTTTGCTAGCTACAGTCCCAAGAAACAATCATGCCTTCCTCCCCTAATCAGCACCTGCTACCTTCAAGGGTACCTGTGGACTTAAAAATAACAATCCCTTCCTGTTTAGACATCACTTACTTGATGAAACATTTCTAGGTTTATTAGTCAGAACCTCCTCATGACAACACAGTGAGGTAGGCAGAGAAGAGATTACAATTCCCATGGTATATGCATATGTATTCAGAAATGAAGCTCAGGGAGGAAAAGTGTCAAGCTCAGTGGTTCCCAAGGTGCAGCACATGCCCACTGGGGGGCAATTTGATTTTAAGCGGGAGCAATTCAACAATGAGTTAACAGTGAATTTTTTGCATTTCATATGGTTCTAGGGGGCCTCATCTACTGCGTATCCTATATAATAAAAGGCTAATATGCAAATGACTGAATGGTGGAATGACCGGTCACTATGATGCACACTGACCACCAGGGGGCAGACACTCAACGCAGGAGCTGCCTCCTGGTGGTCAGTGTGCTCCCACAGTGGGAGCGCCTCAGCCAGAAGCCAGGCTCATGGCTGGCGAGCAGAGCGGCAGTGGTGGGAGCCTCTCCTGCCTCTGTGGCAATGCTAAGGATGTCTGACTAACGGCTTAGGTCCACTAAGCCGTCAGTCGGACATCCCCCGAGGGCTCCTGGACTGCAAGAGGGCGCAGGCCAGGCTGAGGAACCCCCCCATAAGCGCATGAATATTGTGCACCGGGCCTCTAGTAATATATAACACTCAATGTATTACAGAAATGGGCAAAAGTTTTAAATTCAAATTGATGAGTTTACCTGATCTGAAATTTGCCACACTCTGACAGATCCATCACAACTAGCTGATGCCTGCAGGAATAAAACAATAGATTTCTCTGCAGTTATAGCCATAATACTACATGGAAACTGGTTTGATTAATATATCAAAATGGCTTTTATCAACTGGATGAAATTTTCTAATTCTCTTAAGAGTTTTAAACATAATAAAAAAAAATGTAAAAAGAGAGGAGGAAAATTATTACCAGAAAGATGTCCTTAGGATCAAAGGAAAGACTTAAAACAGGGGCTTCATGTCCTCGAAATGTTTGCTGTTGACTGCAATCCATCACATCTACAACTTTGACTAGAAAGTCACTATGAACAACAAGAGTAATGTATATGAATAAATGCCAATACAAAAGACTCTCCTAAACCCTAGCCAGGTTTGGCTCAGTGGATAGAGCGCTGGCCTGTGGACTGAAAGGTCCCAGGTTCGATTCCGGACAAGGGCACATGCCTGGGTTGTGGGCTCAATCTCCAGTAGGGGACGTACAGGAGGCAGCCAAACAATGATTCTCATCATTGATGTTTCTCTCTCTCTCTCCCTCTCCCTTCCTCTCTGAAATCAATAAAAATATGTATTTTTTAAAAAGATTCTCCTGCCCTAACTGGTTTGGCTCAGTTGGTAGAGCATCAGCCTGTGGACTGAAGGGTCCCAGGCTCGACTCTGGTCAAGGGTATGTACCTTGATTGCAGGCACATCCCCAGTAGGGGGTGTGCAGGAGGCAGCTGATCGATGTTTCTAACTCTCTATGCCTTTCCCTTCCTCTCTGTAAAAAATCAATAAAATATATATTTTTAAAAAGACTCTCCTAAAAGCTATGACCCAAATATTTCAAAATCACAAGAAACTACATAATTCTTTAAAGCAACTTGTGAAGTCTGACAGCCAGATTTAATGACTGACATTTTAGTTTTGCTCTATAAAGATACTAAAAACACAAGTCCAGATTTCCCATTATGTTAAAATACAAATACTTCATCAGTGACTTCCATAATTATATTTTAGACTTCTATTATTTGCTAATATAATTACTGTCACAACCATTTTTAAAAGACCTGTACCTTTTACTCCACCTTGGCAACTCACCAATTACATATTTTTCCTATGACAAATAAACCTCAAGAAAAAACACAAAAATCCTGATTGTACAGGCCCAGTTCTACCTGAAATAATTTTTAAAATTTTGTATCACATTATCATCTTTTACCAATCTTTTTCATCATTTACTAAATAGACTATCTACAAAGCAATATTCATATCACAATTCACAAGCACAAGTTTGCCCTCAAAAACCTTAACTAGTTAAAGACGTTAATACAAAAATTAAGTGAACAAACAAACAAAGAGTCATGAAAATGTGAATCTGAAAGCAATGAATGAGGCCATTCTGTTCTAACAGAATTATTTCCTTTTCTGATATCATAGAGCCTTACCCAGACCCAGCGGCGATTTTTGTACCATCACTATTAAAGACCACATGATTTGCATTTGTGGTGAAGCGAGTCAATATACCATCTGGGACTCCTTCAGGAAATGTATGGACTTGAATAGTATTGTTAGATACTGCAGTGACCAATTTTCCACTCTGAAAGAAAAATAAAAGAAATATTGGCAAGACAAATCCAAATTGATTGGGAATCTCTCCATAGTTAAAAATCCTTAAAAACAAAAACAACCAAAAAAAAAAAAAAAAAAAAACACAACCTTATAAATATAGCACATGTCAAAAAAAAATTATCAATGTACAATTTTCCTAAAATGTATATTAGCAAGAAAAACTTATTTGCTACCTTTAGAAAACTTCACCAGCCAAACATTTAGCCTCTGATTTTTCTTTTACTTCTGGTTAAGAAAAATATTTAATTAGTATTTTTATGGATTTCCGAGTATCATTTTAAAAAAAGACATAGAAAACACAGCTAGGCTGAGTGAGGGATGAGCATATTAGAAGATATAGCCACAAGGGTCACACTATAGTTTGCACACTAAAATATTTACATTACATGTCTTTCTGGAATAGGATAAAATCCAAATGCAGAATCCACAGCACCTTCTCAAAAACACTGAATAGTCCTAGCTGATGTGGCTCAGTTGGTTAAGCATCATCCTGTGTACTGAAAGGTCACCAGTTCAATTCCTGGTCAGGGCACATATGGGTTCAATCCCAGGTTATGGGTTCAATCCCAAGTTGCAGCTAGCGTAGGAGGCAGCCAACCAGTATTTCTCTCTCATATTGATGTTTCTCTCCCCCCCACCCCCCTCCCCACTCACCTTCTCTAAAAGCAAAAAAAAAAAACACACACACATATTTTAGCCCTGGTGGGTGTGCCCAATGGTTAGAGTGTCAGCCTATGCACCGAAGGGTCATGGATTCGATTCTGGTCAACGGAACGTACCTCAGTTGCAGGCTCAATCCCTGCTGGGCGTGTGCGGGAGGCGACTAATCCATGTGTCTCTCTCACATTGATGTTTTTCTCTCTCTGTGTCTCCCCTTCCCTTCCACTCTCTCTAAAAATCAGTGGAAAAATATCCTCAGATGAGGATTAACAAAAAAGAAAACAACTAAGTACACAGAAAATTTCAGGCTCCTAAACGATCAACAGATACCACTGTTTTGCAGAGTTTTTAGCTAAGAGTCATACAAGGTTAAGGATCTGCCCAGTACTATAGTTTGATTACTTTTCAAAAAGAGAGATTAAGACCCAACATACTAAATCATAGCCTACCAACCCAATAGAAATTTTGATTAATTATATGGTCAATTTATTAATTTCCATTAAATGATAACCAGTAAGAGAAACAAACTACTCAAGTTTGTTAATAAATATACTCTATCATATAGCAATACGTCTCAGCCACATTTGCACATTTAGGACCCTTAGCCTACCTATAGGAATTGCTTTCACTCCAGTGCAATTGATAACAATCACATTACCAAAAAGCAAAATCTGGGAGAATGCATACATCTGTTTGAATAACAGTACAGATGTTTCAAATTTGAACTGTAATTATACATTTACCAAGTTCAATTACTGGAAGACTAGTGAAAAGTACTATTTATGCCTACATTATAACTATTGCAAGTAATCCAACAATCCACAATAAATTCATAACATTAAAGCAAAGCTGACAATAATCTAAATGTGAAAACAAGAAGAGAATCAACAAAAAACTATAACCAATTCAAGATAACACTGATGATGCTAAGTGTTCTTTGGCAAAACTACAGATACACCAACTATTCACGTATGCACATCTACAAGAATTTTGCAACCTGGCTTTGCTTTTCTTGCAGACAGATTTCTTAGTAGAGTACTGATTAGGTACCCTTAGCACTAATGAACAATATTGGTAACTCTTTAACATGTTAACTAGCCCTCTATTAATATTAAAGTATATAACTGTACTCATTTACCTGAAGGACCTGAATATAGGAATTGAAGTCATTTTCTAACAAGTCTACTGGGAAACCAAATCACTTTCGGTGAAAGTTTGAAAAAGAAAATTGGTCCAAAAGATCAGGGCTCTGGTCAGGATCTGCTCAGACCACTCTTCTCCCAGGTGAGTTGGGAGGAATGGAACCCAGCAGAGGATGATCTGAGCTTTAGCCCATTGTGTTCCTTACTATGCCATTTGACCTTACTCTGAGCTTTGGTTTTTCCAAGAATAAAATGGAGATAATTCCACATACATCTCCATATTTTTGTTAAAAGGCTTTGACACTTTAAAATACTATGCAAGAGTTAAGTACTGCTATCCACAAACATGTTGATTCATCCAGTTTCACTATTTTGGAAGATGATATTTTCTCCAATCTGTTCTCAAATAAAGTATCTAACTGTACTTTCCTGTATTACTGAATCAAAAAAAAAAAAAGTGTTTATAAGGAATTATGTTTTAAATGAAATACACTATAAAATTATTAACTTTGCATGGCTATTTGCTACAGTCATCTCAATGAAGTCCCATAAACTCCATTCCTGAAGCTAAATAAACCATTTCAGCACTGACTATAGTACTTATAGAGGGCTGAATAATGGCCCCCAAAAGACATGTCTAAATCCTAAGCCTAGGTACCTGTGAATGTCCTTATTTGGAAATAGGGTGTTAAGTCAAGGATCAATTCCTGGTCAGGCCATATGGCAGTACAATTTTACATCAGTTGCTGTAATTGTTTTTAATACCTTCAAAGCACATGAATATGCCTTTTCTCCAACATTAATGGACTTAGGATCATCATCATCCAAGTCTTCCCAAATCCTCACATCACCATCACTTCCACAAGTCACAATACAGCTGTGAAGGAAACACACTCATTAAAAAAAGTCAACCTGTTTTCAAGCCAATTTTTTAGAATGCTACTTAGGTGGGGTTTGTTTTTTTAAAATAAAATCAAGATATTAGATAATAGGTTTTCTCATTTTACATTCATAAGCCTCAATAACAAAGACTGCTAACCTCCTATGCTGTAAAGTAAAAGGTGAGTTTAATGTTCTCTTTAATTCCTCCTTGGCATAAGTCTTTATTTGTAATAATGTAAGAAAGATGGTATATAATCTCTGTAACAACAGAGACCAGGTCTCCCGTGCTAACCATTGTGTCTTTAGCACAAAGGCTAATACGGAGCTGCCTCCTGGTGTTCAGTGTGCCAGAAGCTGGGCTCATGCCTGGCAAGTGCAGCAGTGGTGGCGGGAGCTTCTCCCACCTCTGTGGCAGTCGGACATCTCCCAAGGGCTCCCAGACTGCAAGAGGGCACAGCCAGGCTGAGGACACCCCTGCCCCCGAGTGCATGAATTTCATGCACCTGGCCTCTAGTTTTACATATTGTCATGCAAGAGCTTTTATTCATCCAGTATGTGTCCTATCTACACATACAAAAGTCAATGAAATATAAAAATAACATGAAAAATGGCAAAGAGGAGCCATAAAAAGAACTGTAGATGTTCAGAAGAAAAAGATTAATTTCCACTTGGAAAATCAGAAGGGTGGTACTTACACCGGGAAGTCAAAGGACAAGTAGGATATGCTGACATTGGTAAAAAGAGCAGTTTCAAACAGACAAAACACATGAACTAAAATATGAAGTTAGTAAAGCTTGTGGGAGTTTCCCTAGAGCAGACAGTCCAGGAAACAGACAGAAAATGTAGATTGGGATCATTCTATTTAGGATAACCTTAATGCCAGAGTGAGGAGGTTGGACTCCCTTCTATAGGAAATAAATAAGAGGACCATAAGTATCAGTTTCCCCAGGATATTCCTGTTTTATGCATGCAGCTCGTTTAGCATTTATCCCTGATTATTATTAGTTGCATCAAAATTGGTTGGGGTGAGTTTGACAGATCTCTTCTTTGCACTTCCAGCTTTTGTCATGATCCTGTTTAGTAATGGAACAAATACAATGAATAGAGTTCGCACTTTAACACATAGGTAAATCTGAAAGACAACTGAAGATAACTCATCTCCCCCTTTCCGTTCCTTTCTTGATGCAAGCTAACACCTCCTTTCAAGGACAAAAAGTATTAACTGATAAAAACCAAAGTAAGGCCAAATATTAGTCATTAGGGAAAGTGATTTATTTTTCAGTATCCAGTGGTGATGGGAGAAATATTTCATATTGCTGTCCCTACCAACTATTTGGTCTACCAGCCACAGGAGATATACAAAGTTGCAGATGCCAATTGGTGGGGCCAGTGGGAAATAATAATAAAGTACAGTGGAATCAACAAGAAACAAATGCAGGAAACAGTTAAGTAGTCTTCTGAAGAGCTTTTAGAGTAGTCTGAACATTCTTCCTACAGTATTTTTGTCATTTACTGTAGAAATAAAAATACTTTTATTATTGGCTATACTTCTTAAATTTTGCAAAAACAACAAAAAAAACCTCTCAGTAGTAATGGAGAAAAATACTTCAAGTACATGTTTAATAAAAAACTAAATATTAAGTTTGTCTGCTCCTCAAGCACTTGACAATAAAAGGGTAACTTGAACAAAATCTTAGTTGACATTTACCATGGGGCCTATAGTGACAACACCAATCACAGGAAAGTCAGAAGATAAACAACTGAAGAAGCATCAGCATCTACTTCATAAGTCCACAGACTGCCTGAAAACCATGTTCTGTAGCTGCCAGTGAGTTTGATCATGATGGACAAGTCATGGTCTTGTCAATCATGACTATGCTGTTCAATAGAACTTTCTGATGATGGAAATGGTCTACATCTGGCTACTGAGCAATTGAAGTGGAACTTAAGAACTGAATTTTTAATTTAGTTACTTTTAATTTAAATCTAAATAGCTACAAGTAGCTAGTAACTACTGTACTGGACAATGCTGCATTAAGACAAATGACCAATAGCAGCACAAGTCATCATAGCTAAGATTTGGAAACAGCCCAAATGCCCATCAGCAGGTGAGTGGATTAGAAAACTATGGTACATCTACACAATGGAATACTACGCTGCTATAAAAAAGAAGGAATTCTTACCATTTGCAGCAGCATGGATGGACCTGGAGAGCATTATGTTAAGTTGAAATAAGCCAGGCAATGAAAGATAAATACCACATGATCTCACTCATTTATGGAAAATAAAGAACATTATAACCTGATAAACAAAAAGATAGATACAGAGGCAGTAAAGCACCGAACAGACTGTCAAATTACAGTGGGAAAGCAGGGGAGTGTTGGGGGTGGTAGAGATTAACCAAAGGACTTGTATGCATGCATATAAGCACAACAAATGGACACAAGACACTGGGGAGGTGGGATGAGGGCATGCGACAGGGGGTATGGGAGGCTGGGGGAAGGTCAAGGGGGAAAAAAAAAGGAGATATATGTACTACTACATGTAATACTTTAAACAATAAAAAAATACATTTTAAAATAATAATAATAATAATAAAGACAAATGACCAACCCCAGCTGGTTTGGTTAGTGTTGGCCCAAGGACTGACTGATGGGTCGCAGGTTCTATTCCTGGTCAAGGGCACATACCTCAGTTGCAGGTCCAATCCCTAGCCCCAATAGGAACAAGTGCGGGAGGCAACTAATCGATGTCTCTCTCTCACCTTGGTATTTCTCTCCCCTGCCCCCCTTCCACTCTGTCTGAAAATCAGTGAAAAAATATCTGCCAGTGTGGATTTAAACCGCCCCCCCCCAACACACACACACAAAACACGTTGTTCTAAATCAATTTTGTTCATTTTTCATTCTAAGTTTTCTAGTGCAAGTATGAAAAGTGAAATGAGAGCTGTTAATGTATTGTTTCCATTAGTAAAAGAGCTTTTCAAACAGTTAAATGATACTGGTTTTACAGCAAAGTCATCACAGTTTTGAAACAGAAAGTGAGTCAGATTAATTCCAATAATGGTTTAGTTTTCGGAAACAAAATACAGCTTCTGTAAGTTCATTACGTTGAAAGTGAAACACCTGACACTATTAGGAATTCTATCAAACTTCATTTGAAAAGTTCAATGCTAAGGATAAAATTCTTACTTTTTATAGTAACAATATACATTCTCACAGAGCACAATACTGTAAAAACAATGTTCTTACTAATCTATAAAACATAAATGTACTTGGGACTTGAATTATAATTCATATTTATGCCCAATTAAGCTGTGATAATATACTAATCAAAACAGAAGCCATACTTGTCAAATTTTTAAAAAATATATCTTTACTGATTTCAGAGAGGAATGGAGAGGAAGAGAGAGAAACATCAATGATGAGAGAGAATCATTGAGCAGCTGCCTCTTGCATGCCCCACACTGGGAATCAAACCCACACCTCGGTATATGCCCTGACCAGGAATCGAACCATGACCTCCTGGTTCATAGGTCGATTCTCAACCACTGAGTCATGCTGGCTGGGCTAGATTATACATTTAATGTTAGATTATCAATGTAAAAAGACTTTTTTAATGTTAAATGTCACAAATGTATTTTAGGAAAATTTGTTTTGAAATAGTTTTTGAATAGAAATGTTATAAACCAAAACAGAGTAATTTGCTAATCAATAAATAATTCAAAATATTACTATTTTAATTGCAATTCTCTTGAAATCCTTATCCTCATTCTCAAAGGTGTCCTAGTTTAGATGATAAATTAAGAAATCCCCTGTAAGTTTCTGAGAACCAGGACAAATTCTATTAATGCCTTTATCTTCCTTAGCACATGTTTAACTACAAAAAGGCAATGATTTCAAAGGCATTTCTCACCATCTGGATTCTCTATCCTCACAGAGCAATGTTGTTCCCTATCAGACCACCCCTCCCTAACCTTTCCATTGGGCCTCATGAGATTCATGGTCAGACACCAGCAAAATTTCTATGTCATTAGCTCTTTTTCTGAACATTCCTCTAAGGACACTGCTTCCTCTTAAACCCTCTTAAGTGGTGGCTGATTTCTTTTCTACATCTCTCTGGGGTCTAGAGGTAGGCCTTCCATGCATTTCCACTTGCATTCTATTGCCACACCCTCTCTTTAAAAATAAAATTTTTTAAAAGTTTGAAACTGCCATCAGACTACCTATAGATTCTTAAAGAGAAATCCCCCTAGTTCCCTAAGAATTTGTAGCACAAGGCTCATTGTTATTTTCTAACACTATTCCTATCATTATTCTTAGTGTTTTCAACATCCATATAGGTGAAACTTTCTGATACTCGATCTTGCCCTCTGCCCCATCTGACTCCCACAGTGATAGACTAGATTTTGTCTTTACCAATATAGCAACTGCTCCACAATCTCAACTTCAATCATCCTCATCACTTATCTTTGCACCTGGCACCCTTAATATACTAACTCCAACAATTTTTTAATTCTAATTAGGATCTACAATCTAATGAAACTACCTTTTCACTGTCTTTCCTTTCAAGTTCTCACATCCCTCCTAAACTGGCGTAGATTCCATAGTCTGTTACTAAAATCACTCCTCTGCATCACCCTCAAACCCCTTGGCCCTCTTTGACTTTGTCATATTTACCAGGCAAAATCCCAACTTTGGTTACATCCAATTCTCTGCCTATTAAAAAAAATTTGCACTTGTGGAACTAAATAAGGCTGAAAAAAACAACCGAGTTATATGTCTCGATTTAAATTTATGATCACTAACTTGAAGTAGGCCTTTAGTGCTGCACAGCAATCCAACTATATTCCCTGGTTCATTCAATTTTCCATCTCTTCTATCTCTCTCTCTCTCTCATATCTATTTCTCTTGTTTCAAACCTCTACCTCCTCCCCACTTTCAACTGATGACTTCATGTCCTATTCACTGAGAAAACAGAAGCAATCTATAGAAATTGTCCACATATTCTCCCTACCTCTTATAGAAGCCCCTTCCCTCCACATATGAATTTGACCATGCTCCTCCTACATTTGGCCAATCTCTCCCTCTAGTACCCAATATAATAGCCCCACACCTAATCAGGACATCACTCCAGCAATTCTCCCCCTTTCTGCTATGAAATCAAGTTATCCCTCTCTATTGGATCATCTCCACTCATATATATGCTGTAACCATTCTCACCTTATAACAAAACAAAAATCTTTCCTGATCCCACCTTCCTATCCTCATTCTTTGAATGCCACACTCAGTAACTCCAAATCCTCCCTTTCCATTCTCTTGATTCTACTGCAACAAGGTTTTCTTTTCTTTTTTTATTGATTTGAGAGAAAGAAGAGAGGAAGCAAGGAGAGAGGGAGAGAGAAAGAGATATCAATTTTGTTGTTTCACTTATGCATTCATTAGTTGCTTCTTGTATGTGCCCTAACCGGAGATCAAACCTACAACCCTGGCGTATCAGGATGACACTCTAACCAACTGAGCTACCTGGCCAGGGCAAGGTTTTCATTCTTACCATTCCATAAAAAAGCTCAAGATCATCCATGTCCTCCACGTCACTAAAGCTAATGGTGAATTCTTAGTCCTGAATTTGACCCATCAGCAATATTTAACATAGTTTATTATTTCCTCCTCAAAATGCTTACTTTATTTGGCTTCTAGACATTATTCTTATATCTTGGTTTTCTATTTTCCTTGCCAGCCCTTCTTGAGCTCTAAATATTTTTAATTTTTCCAGGGCTTAGCCCTTGAATCTTTTTTCTTAACTACATTCATTTCTTCCCTAGGTGATGTCATCCAAGTTCATAGCATTAAACACCATCTCCATATTAACAACTCCCACATTTAGATTTCCAGTCAAGACCTCAATCCTGAATTCCAGAAGGCATCAGCTAAAGATGTAGATTTCTATCTCTGGTTCACATTTCTTCTCTGAGCTTTAGACACATTTACTCAGCTGTCTACTGCTCTCATTGAATATCTCAAAGACATCCTACACTAAATCATGTCCAAAAGCAAACTTAATCTCCACCCCCATTCTACCTCTGAAATATGCTCCTCTCCAAGCTTTTTAAACATCTGGGAATAGCACCATTACTTCCCCATCTAGAATCGCAGATGTTATCCTAGACACCTCCCTTTTCTTTATCCTTAATATCCAATCCATCCTTTTTTAAAAATATATTTTTATTGATTTCAGAGAGGAAGGGAGAGGGAGAGATAGAAACATCAATGATGAAATAGAATCATCAATCAGCTGCCTCCTGCATGCTCCTTACTGGAGATTTAGTCCACAACCCAGGCATGTGCCCTTGACCGGAACTGAACCTGGGACTCTTCAGTCCCCAGGCCAACACTCTATCCACGGAGCCAAACCAGCTGGGGCTGATTTCACTTTTTAAAGATTTCCTGAATGTATCCTGTTTTCTACATACCCATGTCTACTTTAGTCTGAGCTTCCATTACATGAACCAGACTAAAACAGATACCTCCCAATAGTTTCTCTGCATCCACTCTGACTCCTTTTCTTCCATGCATCCTCTCAGAAACAAGAGTCTGGCCCTAGCCCGTTTGGCTCAGTGGGTAAAGCGTCAGCCCACAGACTGAAGGGTCCCGGATTCAATTCTGGTCAAAGACCTGTACCTTAGTTGCAGGCTTGATCCCTCATGAGGGAGGCAACCAATCGATGTGTTCCTCTGACATTGATGTTTCTCTCTGTCCCTCCCCCACTGTTTCACTCTCTCTAAAAATCAATGGAAAAAATATCCTCTGATGAGGATTAACAATAACAACAAAAAAACAAGAGTCTGATCATATCTCCTCTCTGCTTCAAATCTTTAGTACCTTCCTACCATATGAAGTCAAGATTCCTTAATAAAGCCCAAAAGGCGTTGGATAGGATGTCTACCTTCACAAATTCATCTCATGTCAATCTCTGCAACACTATCCACATTTTAGCATCACTAGCTTTCCTTCAGTTCTTGGAGCATACCACAGTCCTTACTCCCACGGGGCCTTTACACATGGTGGTCCCTCTTCCTTGAACGCCACCACCACCACCCCACTGCCACCACCTATCTCTTTATACTTCTTAATTACTACTCAGTCTTCAAATCTCATCTCAAAAAGCACTTCCTCATGTTAGAGCATCACCCTGATAGACCAAGGTTGCAGTTTCAATCCCTGGTCAGGGCACATATACTAGTAATTATCAACCAAGGAATTCGTTAAGTGTAACAACAAATCAACGTTTCTCCCTCTCTCTCTCTCTCTCAAATATCAATTTAAATAAATAAAAAGAAATACTTCCTCAGAGAAGCCTTCCCTGCCTCTTCAAACTAGATCAACTCCCCTTCATTTAGGATTATCATTGCACATATCATTTAATACTGCTAAGTGTAATTCTCAATGTACATTTATTTTATGTGATTAATTTGTGCTCAGTGTCAATCTGAAAAGACCTTAAAGTCAATGAAGGAAAAGACTGTGCTTTGTTAACATTATTGTATCTCTAGTTCTCAGTGGAATATCCATGTAAACATTTTTTCAATGAAAAAAATCAACATAGACGTGACAGAGGAAGCCACAGAATGAGACAGTGCTGCATAGGAATGGGATTTAGAAAGATAAAAGGGACAATAGCCCTGGACAGGTGGCTCAGTTTGTTGAGGGGTCTTCCTTACACCAAAAGGTTGCAGGTTAGATTTCCTGTCAGGGCACATACCTAGGTTGTGGGTTCGAGCCCCACCCCCCCTTCCCCGCAACTCTTTTCTTCCCTCCCTCATTTCCTCTCTCCCTTCTGCTCTCTTTAAAAATCAATGAAAACATATCTTTGGGTGAAGATTTAAAACAAGAAGGTGGGGGTGGGACCAGAATAACCCTGGGAAAGTATCACCGTAGGGACTAAGCAGAGGAAATAAATTAGGGGGGGGGGGGAGCCATCAGAAAGTTTAAAACAAAAAAGGAAACAGCATCACCAAAGCCAAGGGAGGATAAAATACAAAAAGGTAGAAAGGGCCACTGAATTTGGCAACTACCAATCTGACAAAATAACCAGTGATGTGAGAGGCTGTGAGGAATTGAACAAAGGTAAAATACAGAGGAAAGCTCACATCTTTCCAACTCCCCTGGAAGCAAGATTTTACACTCATTAACTTTTTGTTATATCCTTAAACTACCAAGACAGTCCGTATAGAATAATAAATCTAAGGAAAATATGTGTGCCATTCTATATTTCAACCTTATTTCTCTATATTTATATGAGTCATGTTAGGCTGACTGCTTACATAACATATAAGGATAACTGTTCCAATATTTACACCTGAAACGGATTTTTGCTTCTCAAAGTACTTTACCTCCCAGAATCGTCAAAACAGACATCTGTGTGTCCCTCTGTATGTCCGTATCTCATTGGCTTCTGTGTGGCAGGCATCTTTTCCTTCACCTCCCTGGAAATGTTTTATAAAATCTAGTATTATTTTAAAGAAGAAAGAGCGGGGGGCTGGGAAAGAAAGGGGTTAGCCTCCCCACGGGCATGCTCTCGGCAGCCCCTTTTCCCCCACCCGAGTGGCACAAAAGGAAAAAAAAATGGAGGGTCTGTCAGACAGCAATCCTGGAAGAGGACACTCTTCTCTCTGGCGCGACTAGCAAGAGGAAGGACTCACGAAGGTGCCGGAGCTCAGGGACTGGAGAAATGAGAGGCAACCACCGGCGCCCCGACGCTTCCCGCGCTCAGGCGCGCTCGCCACACTGCGCCTGCGCCGGCCCGCCCACGCCCAGCGCTAATCCCGACTCAAGGTCGCGGGCTGGTGACGTCAGATGCTAGGAAAAAGCCGGCTGCCGGGGGAGTGAGGAAGAAAGGGAGGGAGCCCGACACGGAAGTGGGGGTAGCGTCTGGGGAGCAGACGGAGGCGGTGACCGCGACGTAAGAGACCGGAACCGGGCGCCGGGAGCTGGGAGCTTGCAAAAAGGCAACCGCCTTGGAAGACCTACATGAGGTGCAGAAGTGGCTGGGCCTCCCTTCTCCATCTCAGCGAGCACCCAGACTGATGGCGATGGTGATGGCGGCTGTTACTCTGACAGCCCCAATTAAACTGCGCTCGGAGCGGTGAGTGGGGGAAGGGTGGTTGCTGCCTGGCCTTGGGGATTGGGGTCCGCTCCTACCTTTCAGGCTCTTTTCACGTGCGACTCCATATCCGCGACCCTGAACGGGTCCAGCCCTTGGCGCCCGGCTGGAGAATGGCATCTTTGGGCATCTTCTATAGAAAAAAGGAAGGCGAGACCTGATTTCTCAAGCCTTTAATCTTGGCATCCCTCACACCCTCACCTCACCTTGTCATTGTTATAGAGATAGGAAGGAGGGAAATTTTAATCACAGTTTTCGGTCCCTGAAGGTATGGCGAGTACATTAACGCGTAATCTTGGGGACTCCACATATATCCCTGAAGAAGAAAGTTGGGTTTCCCTGTTCAGACCCCACTTAAAGTTCACTGAAGTGCGCATTTGGATCTAAAAGAAGAGCTAGAACTAAAGTATATTGTTGAATAGTTCGGTCCTTGTAATCTTTGCTAAGGTCTTGGTCATTAAGTTTATGTTTTGCTTGTGTCTTCACGTTCTCCATATTAGTAGACCGGTCTCTGATGAAAACCTTCACAAAGTGTGTGTGTTCCCCAACACAGCCTCAGTTATACATTGTTTATGACATAAGTGAGACGTTTTTCTGTTGTAGAGATTTCCCTATTGTTCTATCTCGTTCCATTTGGTAAGGTTGCAAACACATAGTTAAGACAAACTGTGGTATTGTTCTTACTGTGGTGGCATTGTGTAAAGGGTTGTTTTGAGTACTGGGGCTCCAAATAGGCTTGCTAGAGACTGAGGTTTGGTATGTGAATGAAGAGGAAGAGTGATTGGCTGAAAAAGAACTTGGGATTTGTGGGAAATTAACCAACCTATTGTTGAATTCCCAACTGAAAGGTACCTGAGACAATTCATCTGAGTTTTTTAGATAGACTGACTTATAAAAAAATTTTTTATCAAAGTAAATATCATTGGATAGACAGTAGGGGTCAAGCTGAAGTCTGACATTGTTCATCTCAATACGGGATAAATCATGATGAGATTTCAGTGTAGTACTATTCAGAGCTCAGCATAAGAAGAATTTGGAAATTGGAACAAGAATTATAGTAATGAAATGCCCTAACTATAATGTCTATAATACCATTTGACTTTAAAAATATGAATGCTGTCCACACTTCTGTCATTTTGCTTTGCTTAGCAATCAAGCCATTTGATTTATAGGGGAAAAAAATTTTTCCCTTACAAATTTCACATGTATGAAAAAAAGCTTGTGCCTTACAGTCAAGCAGCCCTAGGTTTTAATTTTGATTAAACCCTGAATATGCCTTTACTTCTCCAGATTGTCAGGTTTCTCATCCCCAAAATGTAAATGATACCTATCTCCACCAACCTGCTAAAGTATATAGGAGATATTCAAGGATGTATAAAACTAATTATTAATGTGTATTGGGTGGGCATTTAATGGTTTCATTTAAAATGGAGTCCGTTTAAGTCATTATCCTATAAAATTTTTCAAATATTAAAGGATGTAATCTTGTTTTTGCTAGTGTGTTTTTACATTTCTGTTTCAGTCAAATGCCTGCAAATTTTAATATCTTCAATGAGTTCATGGTCTTCCTGAGGAAAACAGACACTCAAATATGTACAAGATAATCGTACAATAATGAAATGTGTGTAACTTAAATGTTAGCAAGATTTCTGGTTATTTAAGATCACATGGCATTTAAAAAAGAAATCAATGTAGTTGTCTGTCACTGATGTAGCTATCAAAATTTTCCAAATAGATGTGTTTATCATTATTAGTGTATGTCTCAGAAGTGACATACATTAGTGTATGTCAACAGAAGTGGGTAGTTGAATGAACTCCTTGAAAATGATGCCAAGGTCAGATTCTATTGCCGTGAAGTTATTTAGCTTTGTTCTGTTGTGACCATTCATAGTACCCTTAGGCTCACAAATATTTTTTGGTCTCAAGGGCAATAGGAAGAGAAAACATGAATATATTACCATTCAACTGATGGTGGTATTACCTACATAAATAATAATATTACAGTGTTAGAGTCAGTTTATCCATGAGGCATATTAGTATTGCTTTATGGAAGGGATTTTAAATATACCTTTTCAACAAAATATGTACTTTATGTAAAAGTCATTGAACCTGTGAAAGAGAGTGTAATAATAATTGAAAAAGTAACATTGAAGGGCCCTGGCTGGTTTGGCTCGGTGGATAGGGCATGGGCCTGTGGACTGAAGGGTCCCAGGTTCGATTCCGGTCAGGGGCACATGCCTGGGTTGCTGGCTCAATCCCCGGTAGGGGGCATGCAGGAGGCAGCCAGTCGATGGTTCTCTCTCATCATTGATGTTTCTCTCTCTCTCCCTCTCCCTTCCTCTCTGAAATCAATAGAAATATATTTAAGAAGAAAAAAAAAAGACATTGAAGGGAGTTTAGAAATCTGAAGATTTTTATATATCTGATGTACCCTAAAACTCACCAGTCTTTTATTTTTATTTTTTAATATTTTTTTATTGATTTCAGAGGGAGGAGGGAGAGAGAGAGAGAAACATCAATGATGAGAGAGAATCATCGACCCATGGGCTGCCTCCTGCATGCCCCCCAGTGGGAATCGAGCCCACAACCTGGGTATGGGCCCTATCGGTCGTAGGTCAACACTCAACCATGGAGTCAGACAGGCCGGGCTCACCAGCCTTTTAAATTTATTTTTAGGGTAAAAAATACTTGCACGTGTACAAACCTTCTAGGATAGAAGTCCTGCTCCGAGCTACCTAGCTCTGCTGTCTAAAAACAGCCAGTATTTGAGTCTTGTGTTGTTACATTGACACTGGATCCTTATGACAGCAAGACAGATAGATATAATCGCTGTTTTAGTGATGAAAAAAACTGAGACTCAGAAAGTTTGTAATTTGTCCAAGGTCACACTCCTACCAGATGTCAGAGCTACAAATAGAAACCAGGTCTTTTACCTTCTAATCCAAGGTAGTCTTACCACACTGCTCTCCAAATCATAACTATTGCCATAAAACTTAGAATATAGTAAAGCATACCAGGACATTAAAGCAATTTGTTTAAGTCTAGAGACACCTTTCACTAGGTTGTAGGTAAAACTTGTTCCCAAGCTTAAATATAAACATAGGTAATTATTATAAAGCAATGAAAAGAATCCTTATATAATAAAAGGCTAATATGCAGATTGTCCCTGCTACCAGGAGTTCCACCAGGGGGCCTGTGGCCCATCCCCCCAGCTGGCCCTGCCCCCATCACACCCCACCCCACCCCAATCAGGGGCGGGCAGCCCCGCCAACCTCCCACGTCTCCTCCCCCTGGCCATCCTGGCCCGATCAGCTGGCCAGACCTCTAGTAATCTATAATAACTTAAAAGAAGTTTGCCTTCTATTTCTGTTGAAATCTATTACTAAGTTAGCTTGCAAAAACTACAGAACTTATATACATCCATAATATTTTTAAAATTTTTAAAGATTAAGACTTTTTAAAAATAGCTTGTTTATTGTCAGAAGTAATATACCAGTAAAGTGCTTTATGATATTTCAGAAACGCTGAAGTCTCTTTAGCCTCAGTTTTTTTATGTATGTTTTTGTGCAGATTTTCTAGCCTTATATATAAGTAACCTTTATTTCATCTCTTTTTTAATCTTAATTTTGCTACTTTTCCACCTTTCATTTTTAGAAATTAGCTTCTGCATGAAAAGTGATGAGTAATAATAGAAAGCAGCTAATACGTATTTTCATTAAGCTCAATGTATGCTGCTTTTGTACATTTTAATCCTGGCAGTAAAAACATGAGACAGCTGGCATTATCCAGATTTTACAAGGGAAATACTGAAGCTAAATGAGATTTTTAAAAATCAGTTGACTAGTAATTGACAAAATCTTAATTTTAGCTTGTGTTTGATGATTTAGTAGCTCATGCTATTTCACCTGTATCATGCTTCATTTTAAATAGAGTATAGTGAAAAACTATAGGGTATTATCTTTTATGGAGCTTAAAAACTTTAAAATCTTGTCTTTAGACTAAATTGCTCTCAGAGGGAAAATAGACTGCAAGGAAACAGGCCAAAATGTCTAATTGAATTACAGTTGACCCTTGAACAACTCGGAGTTAGAGGCCACAATCCCCTGCTCTCATGGTCAGTCAAAAATCTGAATATGACTTGAGGCCCTAACCGGTTTGGCTCAGTGGATAGAGGGTCGGCCTGCAAACTGAAGGGTCCTAGGTTCGATTCCAGTCAAGGGGGTATGTACCTTGGTTGTGGGCACATCCCTAGTAGGGGTGTGCAGGAGGCAGCTGATCGATGTTTCTTCTCTCATCATTGTTTCTAACTCTCTATCCCTCTCCCTTCCTCTCTGTAAAAAAATCAATTAAAAAAATACATGTAAAGAAAACCATGAGGAAGAGAAATACATTTACAGTAGTGTATGTATTTATTGGGGAAAAAATCCACATACAAGTATACCCATGCATTTCAAACATATGTTGCTAAAGTGTCAACTGTATAGTGTTTTTCCTCTTTTATTGATGCACTGATTGATTGATTGATTGATTGTTTCTTAGAGAGAAAAAGAGACATCGATTTGTTGTTCTACCCATCTATGCATTCATTCATTGATTGATATTTGTATGTGCCCTGACTGGGGATCATACCTGAAACCTTGGCTTATCGGGATGATGCTCTAAACAACTGAGCTACTTGACCAGGGCAGGTATAATTTTGATAAATTCACACTAGATGACTATTGTTGTGTTGGCTGTTATCATTTTTTTTTTTTTAATTTAACAATCTTAAGTTAAAAAGGTGAGTGCACCTGACTAAATAGTCAGGTATTGCATGTTTTAAATATTCTTGTGGCACACTGGTGAAAATTGCTGCTCTAAATTAACTTCTTTCAGTTACAGGTTACTAGACTTTTCTCGTTATCTTTAGCTACCATGTTTAGGAAATGTACACTAATTTTAATAGCCCAAGTTAAATATTTCCTCAAAATTTATTACCCCCCAAAAAATTATGCTAAGTCAAGTATCAGAAATTATTGCTTATGCAGGTTTCCTTTTATTTTTTTAATGTTCATGTTTTTTAAAATCTTTATTGCTGAAAAAATATTACATATTTTTTCTCCCATTGACCCCTTATAAGCCTGCTCCCTGGTCCCCCGCCCTAGGCCTTCACCACCCTAGTATCTGTGTCCGTGGGTTATGCATGCATACAAGTTCTTTGGTTGATTTCTACCCACCCACCCACTTCCGCCTTCCCGCTGAAATTCTATAGTCTGATCCATGCTCCTATGTTTCTGGATCTATTCTGTTCAACAGTTTATTTTGTTCATTAGATTCCACATATGAGTGAGATCATGTGATACTTGTCTTTTTCTGACTGGCTTATTTCGTTTAGCATAATACTTGCCAGGTCCCTCCATGCTGTCTCAAAGGGTAAGAGATCCTGCTTTTTTATTGCTGCATAGCATTCTATGGTGTAAAGTACCACAGCTGTTTTATCTACTCATCTACTGGGCTGTTTCCAGATCTTAGCTATTGTAAATTGCACTGCTATGAACATAGGGGTGTATACATTCCTTCTGATTGGTATTTTGGGTTTCTTAGGATATATTCCTAGAAATGGGATTGCTGGGTTAAATGACAGTTCCATATTTAATTTTTTGAAGAAACTCCATATTTATTTCCATATTGGCTGCACCCCACCAGCAGTGTACTAAGGTTCCCTTTTCCCCACATCCTCACCAGCACTTGTCATTTGTTGATTTGTTGATGGTAGCCATTCTGACAGGTGTGGGGTGATAACTCATTGTAATTTTAATTTGCATCTCTCTCTAATGATTAGTGACTTTGAACATGTTTTCGTATGTCTCTTGGGCATCTGTATGTCCCCTTTAGAGAAGTGTCTATTTAGGTCCTGTGCCCATGTTTTAATTGGATTGTTTGTCTTCATTCTTTTAAGTTGTATGAGTTCCTTATATATTTTAGATACTAACCCTTTATCAGATGTATCGTTGCCAAATATGTTCTTCAGTGTGCTCCCTTTTCATTTTGTTGATGGTTTCTTTTGCTGTGCAGAAGCTTTTTAATTTGATGTAGTCCCATTTGTTTCTCTCTATATATATTTCTTCTCATTACAGCAGTCCCTTTAGCATTTCTTGCAGTGCTTGATGGTGACAAACTCCTTTAGCCTTTTTTTGTCTGGGAAGCTCTTTATTCACTATCTGTTTTGAATGATAACCTTGCTAGATACAATAATTTCGGTTTTCAAATCCTTGCTTTTCATTACCTTGAATACTTCCTGTTATTCCCTTCTGGCCTGTATGGTTTCTGATGAAAAATCAGCTGACAGCCTTATGGGAGCTCCTTTGTAGGTAGCAAATTGCTTTTCTCTTGCTGCTTTTAAGATTCTCTCTTTGTCTTTAATTTTTGGCATTTTAATTATGATGTGTCTAGGCTTGGGCCTGTTTGGGTTCTTCTTGCTTGAGACTCTCTGTGCTTTCTAAACTCATGTGACTATTTCCTTCACCAGATTAGGGAAGTTTTCTGCCATTATTTCTTCAAACACATTCTCTGTCCCTTGCTCACTTTCTTCCCCTTCCGGTATTCCTATTATGCGAATATTGTTACAGTTTATGTTGTCCCACAGGTCCCCTAAACTGTCCTCTTTTTTATTATTTTTCCTTTTTGGTTCTCTGATTGAGCGATTTTTTTACTACCCTGTCTTCCAATTCACTGATCCAATCCTTGGCTTCCCCTAACCTGCTGTATATTCCTTCCACTGTGTTCTTTATTACTGCTGTGCCATTCTTCATAGTTATTATATCTTTTCTTATGCTGTTGAGCATCTTTGCCATCATTATTTTGAACTATGCCTGATAAATTTTTTACCTCCATTTCATTTAGTTCTTCTGGCAAATTATCTTGTTCTTTTGTTTGGGGCTTGTTTTTTTGTCTCCCCATTTTTGCTGCCTACTTGGGTTTGTGACAGTGTACTGGGTAGATCTGCTACGCCTCCCAATCTACAGTGCAGGTTAGTGTTGGACACTGTTTCTGACTGGCCCTGGGTATCCTGTTTGGAGCTATCAGCAATCCACAGCTGTGGCACCCTCTGCTGGGGCTGGCTGCCTTTGGAAAGGACCAAGATGTACACTATGGTCTGCTTTTCCTAGCCCCAGGCCCAGAAGGAGATCAAGCAAAGACTCAAAGCCTCCAGAGATCCTCCTCTGCCTGCAGTCTGATTGTATTCAGTTTTGATTAGCCTCAGGCTATCAGCCACTGGTTGGGGTGAGAGGTTTTCCAACAGTGTGGGGTAATTGCTTCCTTCCGCAGGCTGATTGTTATTCTTAGTTTCATAATGGGCCTCAGAAACCACAGATGGGGCAAGGAGTTTTCCAATAGGGTGGGACAACTGCCTTAACTCCCAGTCAAAAAACACCTACATAACAAAGGTCCACTGGAGAAAGATGTCCTTTGCAGCGTGAGGGAATGACTCAGCACAGGAAATCAGGGATCTGCCTCCTGATGTCTAACCCCAGAACTCCCATCCTTGGCTTCTGTTCACATAGCTCCAGTCCATTCTTCTCTCCCTCTGCTGGAGTACAAGGTGAGTGGCTGCATATGAAATTTTGTGTGTTGGCCCTTTAAGAGGCTATCTCTGGCTGGCAGACAGCAACCCTGCTGCTTTTCACAGCCAGATGTTATATGGGTACCTTTCTCAGTTCTGGTGCTCTGGGCTGGGGAGCCCACCTTGAGGTTTAGACCCCAGAGTTCTCAGTGGGAAATCCCCACAGCTGAGATATCCCTCCAGAGCGTCAGCCCATTTGTGCCTCCACACTTTCCACCAGTCTCTATGTGATCTCCTCTTTCCATCCTTGGTTATCAGGGTTCTCTCCAGCTAGTATTCATCATGGTTTTTCTGTATTTTAATTGTTATTCCAGTTTCATCCTAGAGGCATGTTAGTGTAGCATCGACTTACTCCGCCACCATTTTGAGTGTCCTCTTAAGCAGGTTTCTTAACTGAACGACCTCTTGGAACCTTGCATAAAAGCAAACTGTTTTTAGGAAAGTAAGTGAGAAAATGGGAGAAGGAGGGCACAGTAATACTAATCAATGAGTCCTTTTGTTAAAAAAAATCCCATTAAGTCCTGCCTTGGCTGCATAGCTCAGTTTGTTAGAGCATCATCTCAATACATCGAAGTTGTGACTTTGATTCCTAGTCAGGGCACATACAAGAAGCAACTAGTGAATCCATGGAACAACAAATAACTATTTCTATCTCTCCCCCTTACCCCTTCCTCTCTAAAATAAATAAACAAAAATAACTCCAGTTAATGCCCATTAGACCTGGTAAATTGGATAATTTTTTGGAGATTTGTAACAATTTGGAAGAACTCACAGATGAACCACATAGCCTAGAAAAATTGAAAAATTAAGAAAAAGTTAGGGATGTCATAAGTGCATAAAATATATATAGATACTAGTCTATTTTAATATATACTACCATAAAATATACACATGTCTATTATAAAAAGCTAAAATTAATTAAAACATTCACTCACAAACATTTACAGATTATACATGATGCCATTCACAATGGAGAGAAATATAAACAAACATAAAGATGCTGTATTAAGTCATAATTGCATAAAACTAACTGCAGTACATACTGTAATAATTTCATAGCCACTTTCTGTTGCTATTGTGGTGAGCTCAATTGTTGTGAATAACTGCTTCAAAGGCTGTGTGATGCTAATCATCCCACTGTGATAAGTTTGTCTCGCCAGTAAATTCTATATCACAGTAAAAACTGATCTCTCATGGTTCTTGATAGTTTTCATCATATTTAGTGTAATACCATAAACCTTAACAACATGGACCCATTTGAAGTGCCACTAGTGATCTTGGAAGTGCTCCAAAAAGCAGAGAAAAGTCATGACATTAAAAGAAAAAGTTGAATTGCTTGATATGTATCATAGGTTGAGGTCTGCAGCTGTGGTTGCCTACCATTTCAAAAGAAATGAATCCAGTGTAAGGACCATTGTAAAAAAAAAAAGAAAGAAAGAAAATGAAATTTTGAAGCTATAGCTGCTGCTTATACCAGTAAGCATGAAAATCTTGCACTTTTTGTGAGATACCTTTTTATCTTGTATTGAAAATGCAGCTTTTATGTACTATTGCAATAAGAAAGACATACTTATAGATTCTAATATGATTTGAGAAAAAGGGAAGTCATTATATAACTTAAAGCAAAAGGAAGGTGAAGGATCTAAAGCTAGAGAACTTCATGCCTGCAAAGAATACTTTGATGATATTAGAAAGAGATTTGGCTTAATAAATGTCAAGATAACAGGAAAAGCAGCTTCTGCGAACCAAGAGACAGACAAGTTCGCAGAGGCCATTAAGAAAGTAATTGAGGAGAAAGAATATCTGCCTGAACATATTTTTAATGCAGAGCTAATAGACATCACAGCAGAGAAATTAATAGAAATTGACTTGATGGAGATGAGTGTTTCCAAACCAGAACCAGATAATGAGAAAGAAAACGTAGAAGAAACAGCACGAGAACAAAATGACATTAGACAATCTGGAAGAGGGTTTTGATTATTCAAAGTGGCTTTTGACTTCTTTTATGACGACCCTTCTATGATACGGACACTGAAACTAAAGCAAACGGTGGGAGAAGGTTTGGTCCCTTATAGAAATAGTTTTAGAGAAATGAAAAAGCAAAAATATCTGAGAGAAATTACAATGTATTTTCATAAACTTTCACTCAATATGCCTGCCTCTCTTGTCTCCCCTTACACCTCCTCCACTTCTGCTGCCTCTGCCACCCCTGAGATAGCAAGACCAACCCCTCTTCCTCCTCCTCAGCCTACTCAACCTAAAGACAAGGATGGAGATCTTTAAGATGTTCCATTTCCACTTAATGAATAGTAAATTATCATCATGTTATACAGTTAATAAACTTATCTGTTGTGTATGCATGTGAAACTCTGCTGTATGGCTAGAATTGTTTGAGGCATTTTTGTACATCATCATTACCTAAACATTCATTGTGTAGAACATCAGGTGCAAAACTTGTATTGTGAAGGGGGTAGCCTGTCCTTACATAGGCATAGATGAATGATATTTAACATAACATTAATAATACAGTTTTCTAGCTGCTTTATAACTTGCTTTCCAATAATTACGTTACTGTTCAGCATGCCTCTCTCACAATTGGAGAAACTGTCAGCCTATCATAAGTAAGTGGTTTTAAAATATACATAACAATGTTTCCAATACTGCATTATAAATATGACTGTAATACTGTATGCCATAAAAATTTTATAACAGTTCATTCATTAGTGTATAGGCTAGGGTACCATGAAGTAATGGTATCAATTACACAAGACTACCATAAAGCGATTATATTGCTTCTTCCTCATTGTCAGTGCATGAATCATCATATCTGTAAATAAAGAGGAATTTTTTAACATCTGTTCATTTTTTATGTCTGGTGTTAGTAATACTTACATAATATCTATGGGTTTTTTGGTATTATCTACACTAATAAAAGAGAAACATGCAAATTGACCATCACTCCGCTACACCCACCAGCCAATCAGGAGGGAATATGCAAATTAGAAGGTCAAAGATGACAGCCACCCAGCTGCTCCAGAGGTGGAGTGGCTGGGCGAGGCAGGTCGCCTGCTATGAGAGGGAGGGTGGGGGGCGAGAGGGGTACTCTGGCCGCAGCAAAGACGAAGGTGGCAGACTCTGGCTGGAGCGAAGGCCTGGGTTCCAGGTGCCGGAGGAAAACAGATGCTGGAAGCCAAGGGAAGGAAGGCCTATTGCATGAATCTCTTCATGCAGCGGGCCTCTAGTACAAGACAATATTGATGTCGGTACTGACAGACCATTCATTTTGTAAGTGGATGACATAAACTTAACAGTATCCATAAATACAGCACAGTATTATAAATGTATTTTTTCTTCCTTATGACTTTTTAAAAAATTTTTACTTACTGCTGAGAGAGAGAGAGAGAGAGAGAAACATCAATTTGTTGTTCTACTTACTGATGCATCCATTGGTTGCTTCTTTTTTGTTTATTTGTTATTCCTCACCCAAGGATATATTTCCATTGATTTTTAGGGAGAGGGAAAGACAGAGAGAAACATTAATGTGTGAGAAAAACATCAACCAATTGCCTCCTGCACAACCCCCAACCAAGGCCCAGGGCAGGGAGGAGCCTGCAACCAAGTTATGTGCCCTTAACTGGAATCGAACCTAGGACCATTGGTCCACAGGTCAACACTCTATCCACTGAGTCAAACCGGCTAGGGCAGTTGCTTCTTGTATGTGCCCTGACCCAAGATTGAATCTGCAAACTTGGCATATTGGGATGACTCTAACCAACTGAGCTACCTGGCCAGGGCTCGTTATGACTCTCTTAATAACATTTTTCTTCCTCTAGCTTACTTTATTGCAAGAATCTATACTAATAAAAGGGTAATATGCTAATTAGACCAGGAGACCTTAGGGACGACCTTCCGGACCTCCTTCCAGACAAAGCTGTGGCTGGGAAGGCCAAGGCAAGCCACCAAGGCTGGGAGAGCCCATTGCAGAGCCCCAGCTGGGTGGGAAACGCCTGCCTCTCCTCTGCCATTGATTGCAGAGCCCCGGTCTGCTGGACAGGGCCTCCCTGTGGGCGAGGATTAATGGCGGAGCCCATGCCAGGTGGGAAACGCCTGCTTCTGCTCTGCCATTGATCCCAGAGCCCTGGCAGGGTGGGCAGGCAGGCAGTGGGGAGGCAGTTGGGGGCGAGCAGGCTTGGCAATTGGGGGCAATCAGGCGGCAAGGGGAGCAGTTGGGGGCGAGAAGGCTTGTGGGGCAGGGGGTGGGGGGGGGTCGGGGGTGGCATTGGGGCAGAGCAGGCCAGAAGGCAGAGTGGTTAAGGGCGATCAGGCAGGCAGGCAGGTGAGCAGTTAGGAGCCAGCAGTCCCAAGGAGTCCCAGATTGGAGAGGGTGCAAGCCGGGCTGAGGGACAAACACCACCCCCCTATGCATGAATTTTGTGCACCAGGCCACTAGTAATATATATTATGTAATACATATAACATACAAAATGTGTTAATTGACTGTTTATGCTATCTTTAATGCTGCTGGTCAACATTAGGTTATTAGGAGTTAAGTTTTTGGGGAACCAAAAATTATACACAAATTTTCAGCTCTGTGGGAGGTCAGTTCCCCTAACCCCCACATACTTCAAAGGTCAGCTATACTTTAAAATATATACTGTTAAATGAACCTATAGTGTTTTTGTAATCAGAAAAGTTTTAGTTCAGACATTTTTCTCATATGAACAAACCCATTTTTCATATTTTTTCTTTATCATTCCAAGAAATTCATTTGTTTTCTACTATCCAATATATTCTACTTGTGGAACCTAAATGTTTCCATAGAATCCAACACAAATATCTAATAAAGAGGGAATATGCAAATTGACCATCACAAAGATGGAGGCACCCACAGCTGAAGCCGAGTTCCGGTAATGAGCCTTAAGGAGCAATCAGCAGGGACCTGAGGCTGTGTGGCACTGGGCCTGGGCAGGGGACCTGAGCCTGCGCACCCCCACCCCCACCCCCACCTTGTGGGGCTTGACAGGGGACTTCAGGCCGCGTCCCCCACCCCGACATCAGGCTGGGGACCTCAGGCTGCATCCCCAACCCTGTGGGGCTTGACAAGGGACCTGAGGCTGAACCCCCACCTGACGTTGGGCCAGAGGACCTGAGGCTGCACCTCCTGCCTGCCAGGGCTTGATGGGGGTAGGGCCGGCTGGGTCTGGATCTCGCCCAATGAGGGTGGGACTGGCTGGGTATGGGTATTGTGCAATTTTGAGGCACCGTGGGTGGATGGGGACTTGACTCTGGGTCCTGTGCCACATCCCAGACTCTGACAGGAGGAAGATTTTCATGTACATTTTACTAATTTCCTTTCATCTCTGACATTCCCATTATAGAAAAGGGCAAATAGCAATATTAAAATATTTCCTCTAATTAATCCCCTTTTAATGTGCATGAATTTCATGCACCAGGCCACTAGTCTGTCTGTCTGTCTGTCTGTCTGTCTGTCTATCTATCTATCTATCTATATATATATATATATATATATATATATATAAAAGCCTAATATGCAAATCAACCTAATGGTGGAACGACCAGTTGCTATGACACACACTGACCACCAGGGAACATGCTCAACGCAGGAGCTGCCCCCTGTTGGTCAGTGAGCTCTCACAGGAGGAGTACCATTCAGCTGGAAGCCAGGCTCACAGCTGGTGAGCGCAGTGGCTCTCCAGCCACTCCCACCTCCACAACAGTGCTAAGGGTGTCCAACTGATGGCTCATTGGGAGCCGGCCTAAGCTGTCAGTTGGACATCCCCCGAGGGTTCCCAGACTGTGAGAGGGCGCAGGCTGGGCTGAGGGCCGCCCCCACCCCCACCCCACCCCCCGAGTGCATGAATTTTGTGCACCGGGTCTCTAGTCAGACTATAATCAATTATCAACAACTGTGACCTACAGAATTCAATATCACAGACTGATCAGAACGCTTTTAAGGAGGTTTGAGGCACATATCGGGAGGTAAACTTTGCAATCGTAGATTTGGTAAGAGAGTTCCCAGTCTGCATTACTATTAGAATCATAATTTATTCATGATTTCTTTATGTAATATAGTATTTATAGGATCGAATTTATTTTAACTCAGTATTAACATGAATGTTGATCTTAGATGTACATTACCATTATAGATCTATTCAATGAGGAACTAATATATACAATAATGATCCCTTATCCAACATCATAGAGAATAGAAATGAATTTTCTAAATAACGTTTAACCTTTAATTATGGGGTTTTTAATGGTTTCTATAGAAATCTTGAATTTAAATCACTTTCCAGGCCTCAATATAACTAACTAGATGTTATTTAAATCTTTTATTAGAGTACAGTGGTCATGTCGGGTGTTCATTTTATTATCACTGTCATTACAGTTGGTGTTAGAACCACAGATCAAATGGCTATTAAATCTGGGAATTTGCTTTTTCAAAAAAGGCTTTTCTATAAACTTGCTTTTTAGACATTTGCCTCTGGCTCATTAAGAAATAATATTTTTAAAAGATGTCACTGTGTACTCTGCAGAGAAATGTGACTTAGCTGCCTTCATAAAGAATTAATTATTGAATCGAGCCAAACCAATCTTCTCCCAAGTGATTTTTTTCATATTTATTTATTTAATTATTTATTTATTATTAATCCTCACCTGAGGATATTTTTCCATTGATTTTTAGAGAGAGTGGAATGGTGGGAGAGATACAGAAAAGAGAAATATTGATGTGAGAGAGACACATTGATTGGTTGCCTTCTGCACACCCCGACCAGGGCTGAGGATCAAGCCTGCAACCAAGATATGTGCCCTTGACTGGAATCAAACCCGGGACCCACAGGCCAGTGCTCTATCCACTGAGCCAAACAAAAAACAAACAAACAAACAAAAAAAAACTCTTTGCAGATACCAACGAAGATCTTTGATTTATCTGTACCTTTCAAAGTATTTATTTCTGTACTATATAAAAATGGTACTTCACATAAAGTTTTTTCTAAAATGATCTCTATAGCATAAGTTTTTTAAAACAGTTACTGTCTCAGTAATTGTTAAGATGTTTCCTGTACCATGAAGTGATCAGTTTTGTTTTGTTCTGCCTTTCTTTTTTATTTTTTGAAAAGCACTTGTGAACACTTAGTGAATTTCCTTCAGTGTGGCTTCAAGCTACTAGGACATACTTCCCCACCACCTCACACCCAACACCTTTAATCTTCTCCTCAGCTCTTCTGCTGGAGAACTTGGCCTTCAGGATTACAGGCTGCTTTGGGAACTTTCCCTTCCCCAGAACTTGTAGTAGTCTGATCTCACCACATCGATGATAGGAGCAGCTACAGTCTTGTTTTGCCAACATTTGTCTGTGTCTGCTCACTGACCAGTGTCACGGTTGACAGTTGGGTAGAAGCTCTGGTTCCTCTTTAAGTAATGCCGCATACCAACTTTCCCAAAGTAACCTGGGTGATATTTGTCAAAGTTTATCCTATAATGATGCAAGCCACCAGCATTACCTCAGCCTCCCAGGTGCTTCCAATACAGCCATGTGGTTCAGGTGGCCAGGAAGTTTCTGGGTCTTCCTCAGTCACTAGAGCGAGTCCTCTTCGAAGTCTTGTGCTAGCCTTTCTTTCTTAATAGATCTGCTAAGTAGCTTTTAAAAACTGTTATCCCAGTAAAATTCATCAAATTTAGAGCACTTGTCATTTTGTAAAAGAAAATTGTATAACTCGTCTTAAAAATTCAAAACTTACATATTTTGCCCTGAGATAATTGACAAACCTTGTGTGTTATAAAATTTCCATAATCACGTTTATTTACAAAGTATTATATTCTCTTATTTAAGATTACATATTCCACAAATCTATTCAGCAACATGCAAGCAGTTGTGATACACTGAAAAGTGAATAAAGAAATGGAGAGGATGAAATCAAGTCCTTAGCTTTTTGAAACTCCAAATCTTACCTCAGAAACAGCGCACCATCTGACAATGAGTGATTGGAACGTTGTAAACCATATACCCAGTATTTATAAATTTTAATTTTTCTAACTTTTAGAGAAATATAAATTGAAAATAAATGTTATTCATACTTTGAAAACTACAACATTAAGTGATATTTTGGCCCATATGTTGATATGCTATGTCTTGTCAAATCACTTTTTGCCATAACAGTTTTAAAAAGTAGGACTTCTGAAGCATGAACTCAGTTTTCTAGCAAAAGAATAGCCCTGTAAAATTTATATAAGGCTATAATTCTTAGATGCAAAAGATAAAAGATTTTCTGTGCGTTAACTCTTTAAGTACAGGTAAATTTGTGGAAAATTTAAGGTAATGATATTTTTCACTTTATTTTATGGACACCTGCAACACTAGCACATGTAAGAATGGTTAGCCTAAAATCCAGAGATACTTGATTGATTGGTACCTACTATATACAAGTTAGTAAGCCTTACCAAAGTAAAGCTGTAATGTAAATATGTATAGTTATCTGGGAGAAAATGTCAGATTGCTTTGTACCTTTATGGTCTGTTGAGTTTCAGTATCTGGCATAATGACTGTTTTTTACTTTGAAGAATAGTTATCCTTCCAAAAATTACATTTGCTCATAAACTATGGTTTGCATTGGGCTAGAGACAGATATTCTGTGATTTCTTCATTATGAGTCTAAAATTGCTTTAAATGTTAGATGCTTTAAATGTTAACATTTATTGAATACATAACACATTTAGAATCTAAGCTTAGTACTTTATATACATTATTTCATTTAATTCCCAGCAGCCTAGTGAAATAGATAGCATCAGTACCTCTTTTTTACAAAGAAACTAAGGTTTCAGGGTCATAAGGCTAGTATAAAATAAATTGGACTCAAACCATATTTTTAATGCCTGCTGTCACTGTGTTGTAGAACTGCTTCCTTGTCATATACATGGGTAGAGATACTAAAAATGTTAAAAATTGTTACTGGATGGTAGGATTATGGATAGTTTTTACATTTTTCTTTACAATTTTGTCTACCTTGGATTTTTCACAGTGAGTATAAATTACTTTAAATTTATTTCATCAAAATGACATATGCACCTAGCTTAAAAATTAAATTAATCTGAAAGGCTTAGAAAAGCTTACAAACAACTGCACTTCTTTCCTGCCCATCCCAAAGGCATCTGCTTTCAAATTATTTAACTGTTTTTCTGAATATTTCCTTCATGTTTCTAAATGTTTATACTTCGCTTTCTTGATTCATCAGTTATTAGACATTATCTTATGAGTTCTTGTGATACATGAGGATTTACCTCTATTTTAGTCTGCTCTTACCATTCTTTTATTATAGTTATATCACAATTTTGGTGACTATAAATATCATTCACTGCTGAGCCATATGTTTGATAATTCTATTTTATTTCTTGTATGTTTTTATTTGTCTGTAATCAGTAATTACCCAATTCTTCTGTTGCTTCTCAATTGAATTTTCCAAACGTCAATTCTATTTTTTTCACTTAAGATTTTCCACCTTGGAGCCCTATTGTCCTTGTGTGTATATATGAATGACTTGCTCTCTAGCAGCTTTGAATACCTTCCTCTCTCCTATGTTAAATATCTTATGTCCTGTGTTGCTTCCTTTGTTTGACTTTACACCCTAATTTTAGAAGAGCACATTATCCAATATGAGGTAAAATTGTTGATACTTTGCACATCTGAAAATTTTTTTATTTTATCCTCATATATGATTGTATGGCTGGTTATCTCTTCAAGGTTGGAAACTAGTCTCTAGCTGCCAGGGGTAACATGAGAAACTAAAGTCCATTTTATTTAGTCCTTTGACTATGACTTTTCTCCCTCATGAAGACTTTACTGGGGCGGAGGCTACTTTTATTTAGTTATTTACTTATTATTTTATTTTATTGTGGTAAGAACACTTAGCATGAGGTTTATCCTCTTTAACAAATTTTTAAGTATACAGTACAGTATTGTTACCTATAAGGTAGAAAGACTTTAGTATCTCTTTACCTTAAGGATTCTAACATTTTAGAATAATGTAACTTCACGTGTATTTTTCCCCAGCATTACTGAGTGCTCAATGGGCTCTTTCATTATTGAGGCTTATGTTCTTCTAATACAGTTTCTTCGATAATTTTCCCCCTACATTTTGTTGTTTTCTGTGAAATGTCTGTATTGATCCTCTAGTTTTTTTTTAGATTAAAACAGTGATTTTTAAACAAAGAAAGCAGAACTAGAACATCTTAAATAAATTTTAATCCTTTCTTTACAGGTTACCTAGACCACTTTGGATTGAGGAAACTGTAGGAAGTTAGTAACTGCCACAGGCGAACGCCAGGTGGAGGCCCGTGTCCATATTCCACAGAGTCCTGCTCGGCAGAGTGTCTGAATGCGCTGCTCAGGGTCCCTGCTCACACTCCCTGGAACCAATCACGGCCGATTTTAGTCCACAGGTCGCTTTTCTCCATATTTCTTTGTAAACTCTTCGGCATTCTTACAGAATTTTTTACGGTCCTTAGAGTATTCTTCAGCTAGATCAGCCCGAAGGGGGTGTTCGGTCTGGGGGTCGTTCACCAGTGCAATGAGGGACTGGATTACTTGGTCGGTTTTGGTTGCTGGCTTCCAGTTTTCAGCACTAATTACTGGCAGACAGACCTGCCCCTTTTCATCGATGTTGGGGTGATAGATCTTTGTTTTAAATGTGATCGTCGGTGGTTTGAATGGGTACTCCGCTGGAAAGCTGATTTCGATTCTGAAGGCACCTTTATCATATGGAGGGTTGTCAGGAACAATAAGCCCTTGCCAAGTCAGTAAATTAGCTTCATCAACCTGAATGTTACGGAAGTTTTTCATCCCACATTTGCGGATTTCTTCAAGCTCCTTCATCAGCCTCCTGCTGGCTGCCATCTTGGGTCTGGTGCTGTTGCTTTCCCAGGGTGCACTGCGGGCGGCTGAGGCCCCTGCACTTTCCGATTATCTAATTTTAGCTTTCTTGTCTTAACCACTGTTTTCTTATTTTCTGTTATTTTCTCAACTCATCCTCTAACTTTCCTATTGTGTGTTTTATTTCTGCATTCGTGATTTTAATTTGCAAACCTTTATTCTCTGATTGTCCTGCACCTTCTCTTAGTCATTCTTAGGTGTAATATCTTCTTTTAATTTTAAAGTAATCAATTTTATTTATTTTCTGCTCCTTTTATGGTTACTGTCTTCTCCAAGTTCCTTATGTTTTAGTCTCCGTTGTTTATGTTACAGGCTTTCTTCAAAAACTGATAACCTGTGAGCATTCATATTCTAGAGTGAATGAAGCACAGCAATGCCTGAAAAGCTGCGTGTGAATAGGCGGGACTTGTGAACTGGTGAGGTTCATTGCAGGTTTGGCTGGATTTCTAGCTTTTTATTCGAGTATTCTCAGATAGCAGCGTAGGTCTTTTCTCTGTGGCCATTCTGTTTCTCCCTGACAAGGGAACGAGGAACTTTCATTCTAATTTCAGTCTAAAGCCTCCCCTCTGCCCTTGCTGTCTGATATCCAAAGTCCCCCACCTCTCTGGTTCAGTTTCTCCAAATATCTCATCTACTCTAAGTGACAGAGTAAGAACTAATTGCAGTCATGCAGATTTTCAACCAAGTTCCCCATTTTCCACCCCGTTCTCTATCCACACGTTCTGTAGCAGATATCTTTCAATTTAATTGAAGACACGATTTGTGTTTTTGTTTCTCATTTATAGGGGGCGGGGGCAGCTGCTTTCATTTCGAGGGGAAATCAAGTTACACGACTCATTAAGAAATATAGTAATGGAAAGCAGCAGTTATAACTAAAGGAAGCATTATAATCACTAAAAGATTTTATAGAAAACTTGGTTGTGTTTGAAGGCACAGAAAAATTGAAGTAGATAAAGGTGGGAAATGTTATCACGAATAGAGGTTAGCCCTGGCTGGTGTGGCTCAGTTGGTTGGAGCATGGACCCATACACCAAAAAGTGGCAGTTCATATTCCTGATGGAGCCCATGTGGGTGGCAACTGGCTAATGTTTCCCTCTCTCTCTCTCTTCCTCTAAAATAAAAGTAAAATAAAGAATAGAGGTTAGAGCGCTTAGCTGTGATGAAGAACTGACACAATTTTGAGGTAGCAAGGAGGCAAGACAGAGCTCACACCCAGTGGAATAGAGATGGTCATCTAATAAACTGCTATTTTAGTACTTTTTTAGTAAGTAAAAACATTTCAAACCTTAAATGATATGTTTTCCACATTCTTGTGCTGAGTTAAAAATTTGAAATTATGTAATATTAACAAAAAATATCTGCGTGGCACTCCTTTATTTATTTATTTATTTGCCCTGAATCATAATTTAATGGCTGTGCAGGTGCTGGTCTCTTATTTCTGCCGCTCATGGGCCTCCTTTATTATCTTTTATCTTAAAAAAATGTATTAGAGTGTTAGGTCCTAGGCAGTAACAGAAGTGTCTCTTCTAATCATTCTAATCAATGACTTCATTTTCTTCAGTTTACTTTGTTGCTTCTGCTTGTTTATTTTTGTTTAGTGGAATTTAGTCTATGAACAGCCAAAGCATACTGTTAAGTATAATTTTGGTGTTTGTGATGTAAGTGATGATGTTTCTTTCAAAATTCGATTTTAAATATTTTCCCCTATGGACTTTAAATGATTATCTATCCGTGAATTTACTAAATCAAAACAATAAGTATAATTATTAGATGCTATTCAGTGTTTAGAAATGCAATACTTTATATAGCAAATCTGTGTCATCAGTTCACACTTAAAGCGTGTGACAATCAGATGCCACTGCAGATGATTGTTTCAACCCCGACTGCTTTAAAAGGATTCAAGTGGCTCTAAACATTTACTTAACTGCTGGGATTATTGATGTTCCTCTGACATAATCAGAAACTTAATCATAATCAGAATGTTGAATGTGATTGATTTTCTTCGTCACAAAACTCAACTTTGATTTCAAAACATTTGAAATTATAGAACCCTTCCCCCCAATTTTGCACTTAAATCTTATTCCACCTAAGAATAATTAAGAAAATTTCATCTATGACCAATCATTAGCATTAGTCTTAATAAAATTCAATATTTTACATTGTAAATTTTAGTATATCTAGCCAATTTCATAGGAAAGGCATTGCCCCATAGAAATGTATCTGCTTGTTTGTCAAAATTATCAAGAAGAATGTGTGTGTGTGTGTGTGAGAGAAATACCAAATTTTTGTCCGATTCTTTATTTTCCAAAAACTGCCTAGATTGATAGTGAGTTGACCAGTTATTGAAATCAGTTGACAAAACTGCATTGGGATTATTGGAATTTTGTCAATTGTTAAAGTCTTTACTTGAACATTAAACATGAATCATCTAAATGGATGTATAGAACATTGCCCATTTCCATTACCTTAATCTGATTTTTTTTCATTAGGTGGTTTATAGTACTTCATGGTTTTTAATACATTATCATCAATCCATTTATATTGTATGCCAGCTTCTGTAGTGATATTGGAGAAAAAACTGACATAGAATATAGAGTCCCTGGCTTCAAGCAGATTACAACCTTGTCAAGGTGATTAGTAATTAACTTTGTTTTGCCTCAAGTTGGCCTGATGTCTCCTCCCCAAAAGCTTGTGGCACCAAAATGTGGGTAGACATTGAAATTCAGCTGATGCCAAATACCACCACTCCAACTCCAAAAAACTTCACCTTTAGCCAAGACTGTGGTTAGGAGCTTGCCTGAGCTAGAAGATTTCTTCAGCACATATTTAATCCTTCCCCATCAGAAGGATAGATTAAGAAGCTCTATAGAAGGGCATGTGCCTGTCCAACTTTGAAAAGGAAAGTAACTATCCTACTCTGAGAAGATACTTAGACTCCTCTGACTTAAATAAGTGTTTCTCAAAACCAGGGCCTCTGAATCCCAAGGAAACTGGGAAGTCATAATGGGTGTCAGACTACCTCCTTCTCTTTCTCTCTCCCTCCCTTAGTTTCTTCCTTTTTCTCTTTCCTTCTCTTTCTTTTCTTCTCTCGCTCTTTTCCTTCCTTTTTTATTTCTCTTGTTTTTTTAGCATTTCAAAACTTCAGTGGATATTCTTCATTTCCCGGGAGAAAAATAGCTAAAAAATATTTTTGGGCGTGCTGGAACTTGATAGCACTGGTTATCTCAGAATAATCTGAAACATGATGGCTATTATTTGTGTCTTTTGTAAATAAAAATTGAAAACTGCCCCCCCCCCAAAAAAAATGCATTGGGAATGCTATGTGGCATTTGTACTATTCAGTGGTGATAATTTAATAAGTTCTTTATAACTTAAAACAATATTTTCAATGAATAGGAATAAAAACAAGGGGAGGGAAGTGAAGAAAACTCTATAGGGTAGTGGACTTCAAACACCAGCTCACAGATTTCTCAGTGTCTCTTACAACCTATTCACTGGTCTGCTGTGAAATAAGAAAATAAGGGGAAAAGAGATGGCATAAGATGTACCTCAAGACTAGAAATTTGATAGGAAACCAAGATGGCAGCATAGGTAAACACCTAAACTGCTGCCTCGCACAAAAATTTCAAAACTACAACTAAAAGACAAAACGGACATCCTCGAGAACCACAGGAAGGCTGGCTGAGTGGAAATTTAACAGCTAGAAGGAAAGAGAAAAGCACACTGAGACTTACAGGAGCTGTGGAAGGCAGAGGTATGGAGGCACACGCAGAGAGGGCTGGCAACTGAGTACACGGTGGGCTTTCTCAATCAGAAGGCAGACAAAAGCTCCCGACTGCTCTGAACTCCAGTTCCGGGCGAGACTCTAGGGACCCAGACTCATATGGGGAGAAAGTGGACTGTCTGGCAGCAGGCAGAACTCGAGGGCAGCTTTCTCTCAGAGGTGCTTGCAGTGATTACCACAGGACACTGAGAACCAGGGGCCTCTTAGGGCAGGGCTGACGGGAAGCCATTGCTGTTTGCCCCGCCCTATGATCCCGCCCCATGAAGCCATAGCTGTTTGCTCCTCCATGAGACTCTGCCCCATCCAAGCTGAGCACAGAGGCTTTTGCATATGAATGGCATGGTCCTTTGAATTCTAAGCTTACCTACAGCTGAGTCAGAGAGACCCAGAACATCCAAAAGAAGGCCCAAGGCCCCACAGCAGCTTGCATTGCTTCACAGCTGGGCCTCATCTGGGCACCTCCAAACCCCAAATAAAGAGGAGGAATCTGTAAATCTCTCCGTAGCTCCTGCTGGGTGGCCTCAGGCAGAGGCTAAATTAGCACCTCCTTGGAGATCCAAGAGCCAGTGTATCCAGGGGTCAGAGTGGGACCATCCAGATTACAACTCCTCAGATCCATAAGGGACACACTCAGGGGGCAGACTCAGTGAGCACCAAAGCCCCACTGAAGCAAGTCTTGTCTCATAAGGGTGTCTCCAGCACAGAAGTTCTCCCAGCGTAGACACAGCTGATCCTCACAGCCAAATGGCCTGGAGGTCACTTCCTCCCAGTGATACCAACAACAATCAAGGCTTAACTACAACAAGACTCTGCACACAGCCCACAAAGGGGTGCACCAAGAGTGTCCACCTCAGGTAACTGGGGAGGCAGAGCCACTGGGCCCTATAGGACACCTAGCACACAAAGCCACTCTGTCAACTCAGGGAAGCAGCCAAAATGTGGAGACAAAGAAACAGGACACAAATGAAAGAAATGGATGAAAACAAACGACTGGATATAAAGTTCAAAACCACGGTTATAAGGTTTTTGAAGAATTTTCTAGAAAAGGCCGATAAATTTAGCAAGACCCTCAAGGATATGAAAAAGGACCAACTAGAAATTAAGCATACACTGACTGAAATAAAAAATGATATACAGAGATCCAACAGCAGACTAGAGGATCGCAGGAATCAAATCAAAGATTTGAAATACAAAGAAGCAAAAACATGCAACCAGAAAAGCAAAAAGAAAAAAGAATCCAAAAATATGAAGATAGTGTAAGGAACCTCTGGGACAACTTCAAGCATACCAACATCCGAATTATGGGGGTGCCTGAAGAAGAGAGCTATCAAGATACTGAAAACCTATTAGAAGAAATAATGACTGAAAACTTCCCCCACCTGGTGAAAGAAATAGACTTACAAGTCCAGGAAGCGCACAGAACCCCAAACAAAAGGAATCCAAAGAGGACCACACCAAGACACATCATAATTAAAATGCCAAGAGCATAAGACAAGAGAGAATCTTAAAAGCAGCAAGAGAAAAAGTTAGTTACCTACAAGGGAGCACCCATAAGACTGTCAGCTGATTTCTCAACAGAAACTGCAGGCCAGATGGGAGTGGCAAGAAATATTCAAAGTGATAAATAGCAAGAACCTACAACCAAGATTACTCTACCCAATAAAGCTATCATTCAGAATTGAAGGTCAGATAAAGAGCTTCACAGATAAGAAAAAGCTAAAGGAGTTCATCACCACCAAACCAGTATTATATGAAATGCTGAAAGGTATTCTTTAAGAAGAGGAAGAGGAAAAAGGTAAAGATAAATATTATGAACAACAAACACATATCTATCAATAAGTGAATCTAAAAACATAGTGAATAAAAAATCTGATGAACAGGAAAAAGAAAGATTAGAAATTATATCTATTTTGAGCATATGTTTTGGCTAATAGAGGAGGCTTGGCATCTTTTTCGTGTGCTAATTATGCTTTTTCATCTTGGGTATAATTGGGTCTTAATATGTAAACTCTATAATGTGAATGACAAATGATTAATGATTTTTTTTTCTCCCCTTAGGTACATCCAGAAAGTGTCCAGAAGAAACTTCCTGCCAGAAAAATTGAAAAAGCAGTATTTATAACACTGGAATTTTTGGATAATTTATTAAAATGGCAGAAAATAGTGAAAGTAATAGTAAAAATTTAGATGTCAGGCCCAAAACTAGTCGGAGTAGAAGTGCTGACAGAAAGGATGGTTATGTGTGGAGTGGAAAGAAGTTATCTTGGTCAAAAAAGAGTGAAAATTTTTCAGATGCTGAAACAGTAAATGTTATAGAGAAAACTGAAGTTCCTTTACAGAGCCAAGAAAGAAAGCACAGCTGTTCATCCATTGAGTTGGATTTAGATCATTCTTGTGGGCATAGATTTTTAGGCCGATCTCTTAAACAGAAACTGCAAGATGCTGTGGGGCAGTGCTTCCCAATAAAGAATTGTAGTAGTCGGCACTCTTCGGGGCTTCCATCTAAAAGAAAAATTCATATCAGTGAACTCATGTTAGATAAGTGTCCTTTCCCACCTCGATCAGATTTAGCCTTTAGGTGGCATTTTATTAAACGACACACTGCTCCTATCAACCCCAAACCAGATGAATTGATAAGCACAGATTTGTCTCAGAGTGAATTGAGGGATGGTCAGCTAAAACAAAGAAGAAACATGGAAGAAGAGGTGAACTGTTTCTCACATGCCAATGTGCAGCCCTGTGTTATAACCACCAACAATGCTTCATGTAGAGGTGGTCCTTTGGCTGGCTCTTTGATGAACCTGGTTTCAAATAATAGCATAGAAGATAGTGATATGGATTCAGATGATGAAATTACAACACTTTGCACAAGTTCCAGGAAAAGAAACAAACCCAAATGGGAAATGGATGAAGAAATCCTTCAGTTGGGAACAACTCCTAAGTACCACACCCAGATTGATTATGTCCACTGTCTTGTACCAGACCTCCTTCAGATCAATAACAATCCATGTTACTGGGGAGTTATGGATAAATATGCAGCTGAAGCTCTCCTAGAAGGAAAACCAGAGGGTACCTTTTTACTTCGAGACTCAGCACAGGAAGACTATTTATTCTCTGTTAGTTTCAGACGCTATAGTCGTTCTCTTCATGCTAGGATTGAACAGTGGAATCACAACTTTAGCTTTGATGCACATGATCCTTGTGTCTTCCATTCTCCTGATATTACTGGGCTCCTAGAACATTATAAGGACCCAAGTGCCTGTATGTTCTTTGAACCACTTTTATCCACTCCCTTAATTCGGACTTTCCCCTTTCCCCTACAGCATATATGCAGAACAGTTATTTGTAACTGTACAACTTATGATGGCATTGATGCCCTTCCAATTCCTTCTTCTATGAAATTATATCTGAAGGAATATCACTATAAATCAAAAGTTAGAGTACTCAGGATTGATGCACCGAAACAACAATGCTAGGTAAAGGGTAGGAACATTGGGAATTTAATATCTTATTTTTCTTAATACTACTTTGAATTTTTCTACAAGGGCAGTTAAGAGTCCAAAATAAACCTCTGCCCTAAGTTTTGCTTCCAGATATGTTTATTTTTGTTATAATACACTAATTGTTTAAAGTTACACACTAAGGGTTAATGGGTATTTTTGACCAAGTGGTTTTTGTTTTTATTCTGTGGAGTATATATTTAATTTTTTTTATTTTCTTAATTGTAATTTACATATGAACCAGAGTTATTTGAAAATTGTTAGACATTGTAAACACGGTTAGTAATTTGTATTTTTTTATTTTCTTTAAAAATAATCCTATGTCCTTTCCTACATGTAAAATGCTTTGTTAACCTATGCCATTGGCATTCCTATACGTAAAATATGGTTTCCACATCCCCCTTTCCAGAGTTGTTTTCAGATTCTTCAGTAAAGCTGAGTGTTGTAATTCACAATCCATACTAATGTAATTGACTTGTAATTTCCTAATTAGGGATGTTAAAGGTAACAACATAGCTTAAAATCTAACTTGATGTATTTTTACAGTATTTTAAATATTAACTCTAAAGCAGGATTACTAAATTTGATTAATCTCATCAGTAAGAATCAAATGAGAGCATAACATTTTTGGAGGTGAATGAATGTATTCTTCTACAATGTGGAATGGTCATTTGTTATTCTTTTAATAGGTCTCTCTTAAAACCTGAAACATAAATATTGTTCTTTTCTCACTGGGAGCTTTAAAAATAATGATAACACTGTTAGTAACTAGTAGTTACTAAAGTACTAAAAGAATTGTGGGGTTTTTTTTCTGTATTTACTTATGAATTGTTGCTCCTACTTAGCTCATTTATAAAAACTCAGTCTGTTACTTGGGGAGATGCTACAGTTTATAAACAGGCACACATTTTCATTGATCCCTAAATAAGTTTTCATTATTTTAAATTGAGCTTGAATAAAGATTTAAGAAGTGAACATAGAGTTTAGTATTCAGAAAGCTTTATTTTTAATCTTCAAGCTTCAAATAATTATTTCTATCTTCAGAATTAACATGTCTTTATTGTAGCTTCCAAAAAAGGAAAACATTTTGAGAACTACATGGCTTAGGCCATACTGAACAGTACTAGGCAACAGGTGTAATATTTTAAATTTACTAGCCCAAGAACAGGAAACATTTTTAGAAACACCATTATCCCTATGTAAGATAAATGAGGTGATATCCTATCCCCTCTTTTTAAAAGAATCAATGAACAATAAATTTCCTAGACAATTGTTTCTTCTGATGAACTGTTTACATATATTAATTAATTTCTTCATGCTAGTTTAGCTGTAATAGGAAACTTTCTACCTAGGTTGAAAAAATTTTTACTCAAATTTCCAAGTTATAATGTTTCTTAAATATCATTGCTTTTATGTTGAAGTAGCATTTCTATTTCCTGCAGTTCTGCTGCTAATATAAATATAGCATTTTTCAATAATAGTGTTAAAATAAATTTTTAGCAATTACCGCAAAATTAAACCAAGAAAATCTGTTCCTATTATCTTCTACCATTTTTTTTTCTCAGTGATCTCAAGATTGTCTTGGTTCCAGTGAAGGGTAGCTATGAGAATAGCACCTCTCTTAGCAGATGAGGCTCAGGATTTCCACACCAATGTCAGAATAAATCTCTCTTCTAAAGATGCTATTTTCCTTTTACAAAAGAGAAGTCTCATACTACCTCATCTTTATTGTGGCACTTTTGTAGTTCACTGAGAAGCTTATCTTATTTACTGATATTACACTTCCTAAATACTCATCTTTGGTGAAAGAAAATTAATAGTATGGTAAGACTCTACCCATGATTATAATTTTCTATCAGAATTTGATAATGACACTTTCTGTTTCTATGAAACAATTATTTTAAATATGTTTCTTTAAAAATAATTTTTTATCAGTACAGAAAAACCTAAGGAATGACAAAAACAAATATTCTGTTAAAAGGTATTTTATAAAGAAAAATGAAGCATAATTATGTTGTCTTTTATAATGGTAAAACTTGGTGTTTATATAAAAATCAAAATATAAGTAGCTTTTCATATAGTTGTGATATATTTTCTTTGGCTTTCTCAATTTCAAGGTATTAATAGCTGTTAACATTTTCAAAATACTGCCATATACATAGCCTCAAAGTAGATGATCTAATAAATGCGAGCAGGAAACAGACTCATTTACTCTGAAATGGTTTGTATTTTTCTTTGGTATTTGCTACAGTAAAAAGAAACCTGGAAAACCTATACATATAAAAGCCTAAGCGACCAAATGACTGGTTGACCGGTTGCTATGACACACACTGACCACCAGGGGGGCAGATGCTCAACACAGGAGCTGCCCCTTGGTGGTGAGTGCGCTCCCACAGTCAACCTCCCGCAGCCGGCCAACCTCCCATGGCCCCTCCCCCCGGCCGGTTCCCCCATCAGCCCTGATCGCCGGCCAGGCCGAGGGACCTCACCTGTGCATGAATTTGTACACCGGGCCTCTAGTAGAAATAGAAATACTTGGGAAGGAAACTGTTTACCATAAAGGAAGATGAAAAGAGTAATAATAAATTAAATTTTTTTAATGAATTTAAGAGGTCTGAATTTAGAAAGGGAATCCCCTTTCTCAGTTACTTTGTGAGGACATATTTGGAAGAGCATCCAATATTCAGGAACAAACTCATTTTAAAAATTCAATTATGGAATATATAAGTAAAATGAGTAAGTTTTGAGAGGAACGATGTGGGAAGATACCAATGTATAAATTTTGTCTTAGAGTTATTGCCCCTTGGTGGTCAGTGTGCTCCCACCGCAAACCTAAACAGTAACTCTTAAGACATTGTGACAATTTGAAAAGTAAATTCTAGAGTTGAGAAATATCATCATGGTGGAAATACGTAGCGCTTATTGTTAAAAGAGGATGAGGCTAAAAGAAACGATAAAATATTAAACAAGAATTTAGGCATTACCTCAGGGAAAAGCCTTCACAGTGAAAGGGAACTACTTAATCACTAATAGCTAGTCTGGACCACACACTTAACTGCACTTTGGGAATCATCCTGCACAAATCAGGAAATAAACTTGACTTCTCTATTTCTCTCCGAAGCTTTTCAGGACATTAACTCACTCCCCTTTAAGCTGATTCATACTATAATTCCGAAAATATGGTGATGGATTTTTTTAGGTTTCTTGAGTATTTTTGTATGAAAAATCATGTGTGATCTTTCTATAACCATACCATTCACTTAAATAATTCATAATGGGAATGGTTTAATTTAAAGGAAGACTTAATAGGAAGAAGATTAAAGGAAGCTTTTAGTCAGCCTATGGCTAGATTTATTGATTTGGTGATCAGTCCTGTGTTCTTTCCTGAATTTCAGCTGATTGCAAATTGTGGTCAAAGAATGGCTTTCAGTTAAAGTTTTGACTTCTTATAAATAATAGTACAAAGAATGTCTTAGAAATTAGAAATCCTTTAAGAAGTAGAACAAATGTGGCAATTAGGACTCATCATTATATAAATTCCATTTTTTAAGTCTTTAAAAATATTTTTATTGATTTTAGAGTGGAAGGGAGAAGGAGAAACATCAATGGTGAGAGAATCGTTGATCAGTTAGTTGCCTCCTGCACACCCCACACGGGATCAAGCCCACAATCTGGGCATGTATCCCTACTAGGAATCAAACAGTGACCTCCTGGTTCATAGGTGTACACTCAACTACTAGCCACACCGGCTGGGCTCCATTTCTTTTTATAAGAACAAACCGTTATCATTTATTCAAGAGCCAAAGCCATTAAGATAAATCAAGTTATCAGCTTCCTGTCTCTGAAGTTTGGATCATTTTATAGATCCACATAATAGAGAGCTTCCTTCCTATGAAACCAAAACCTTGAGACCTAACTCATGAATAATATGCTTAGTTTTCATTTAAAATATTTTGTCATTTTAAGCTATAATTAGTCAAGTCAGCTATATATTGATTTTGGTAGACCAAATTTCATAGGAAAGTAGACTTATAAGATTCCTGGAGACAACACAAAACAGTGCTGAAATTTAAAATAGCCTGTGTGTTAGGTAATTTAGTCCCCAAATGAATAAAAGATTTTAAGTCAAGCAAATTGTTTCTACTTTGGGGAAAAAAAAAAAAAAAACTTTGTAATTTTGGTTTTAATATATAACCAGTTTTACAATCATTTTTATTTCTAAAGAATTAACAGAAAGCACAAAGGGTTTACTTTTTTTAATATATTTTTTATTGACTTCAGAGAGGAAGGGAGAGGGAGAGATAGAAACATCAATGATGAGAGGATCATTGAGCGGCGCCTCCTGCTGGGGACCCAGCCGCAACCTGGACATATGTCCTTGATTGGAATTGAACCAGGGACCCTTCAGTTCTCAGGCTGATGCTCTATCCACTGAGCCAAACCAGCTAGAGCAAAGGGTTTACTTTTTTAATGGTCTACTAGAAATGAGCAACACTACAAGGATCTGTCTATACTATTCTAACAAATTAAGATATTGGGCACAAAATGGAGGTAACTTTTTTGATATGCATTGGTTTCTAATGGAAAGGGATTTGGTGCACATTAATATTATTTCAAATAAAGCCAGAATCTTGTTTTTTTGTTGTTCTTTTTATTTTCAATAGGTTACTCAATCCTATCTTTCTTTGTCTTCATTTCCTGGCATATAAAATGTAGATAATACTTGTCACTTGACTTCTGAATTGTTCAGTTAAGAGGTGACCCTTGGAGCATACTTGAAAATAATTTCTGTATAGCTGTTAACTGCTAATGTGTTAGTAGGTTTTCAAAGTATCCCCTTAGTGAACCCCGCAGATTCACATTCACTTTTAGTCTGTAATAGATTTTCTTGGCTTGATATGACAATAGAGATAATACATTTTGATGGTGTAGATTGTGCAATTAGATGAAGACTTGCAATTAATAAGGTTTATGTAAAATTGATGTTTGTCTAAGTTATTTTAAAAGTTAATTACATTTGCAGGAAGTAAAGATACAGGCATACCTTATTTTATTGTACTTTATTACAGTTTGCAGATTTGGGGGTCTTTTAATTGAAGGTTTGTGACAGCCTTGTGTCAAGCAAGTCTATTGGCACCTTTTTTCTAGCAGTATTTGCTTATTTCGTGTCTCTGTGTCACATCTTGGTAATTCAATATTTCAAACTTTCATTATTGTATTTGTTTTGATCTGTGATCAGTGATCTTTGTCAAATCTCAGCTGATGGTTAGCATTTTTAGCAACAGAGTATTTTTAAATTAAGGTATATACTTTTTAGACCTAATGCTATTGTACACTTAATACAATATAGTGTAAACATAACTTTTATGTGACTGGGAACCCCCTTCTTTCATTTCTATATTCATTTTATTGCAGTAGTCTGGAATTGAACCTGCAATATCTCCAAGGTATGCCTGTAATTATTTTGCAGTGGTTATAATAAAATCTGAGCTTTCAGACTTGAGAGAGTGTAAAACTCAAGGAAGGTTACTTACAGTATGCTAACTTTGCTAGAATTGGACAAATTCTGTATAAACCAAGTATTAACTTCATATATATTTGAATATACAGAGTTTAAGTAGAAACTTCACAAAGCTATTAGTGCCCTTGTCAATCAGGCTTGTATGAGTCACCCCTTATCCAAAAAGAAGACTGTTGCCATTATTATTTCAAATCCTGAAGTTGATTTCTTCTTGGATGTGATTTCAAATAAATTGATCTGAATAAATTTTTGTTTCTCCTTAATTAAAACTTCATATATAAAATGCAAAGGCTTTATATTTTGCTTTTAAAACAGTGTATGTCCTTATAAACTAAGAATATGAAAAAGAAATTTTAAAATCTATATGCTTACACATTTTCTAATTTATAATACATTCCTTTCAGTTTGTAGTGTGTCAGTTTGGGTCTTCCAAAATCGGATGTCATGATGTGATTAAATGTGTAAGAGATTTATTGGGATGGGGAGATAACGATCCTATCTAATGAAAGAGTAATATGCAAATTGACCGTCACTCCAACACGCAAGATGGCTGCCCCCATGTGGACACAAGATGGCCAGCAGAGGAGGGCAGTTGGGAGGGACCAGGCCTGCAAGGGTGGGCAGTTGTGGGTGATCAGTCCAGTAGGGGAGGGCAGTTAAGGGTGACCAGGCCGGCAGGGGAGGGCAGTTGGGGGCAAACAGGCTGGCGGGAGCAGTTAGGTGTCTATCAGGCTGGCAGGGGAGTAATTAGGGGGTGATCAGGCTGGCAGGCAGAAGCAGTTAGGGGCAATCAGGCAGGCAGGCAGGTGAGCGGTTGGGAGCCAGCAGTCCTGGATTGTGAGAGGGATCCCAGATTGGAGAGGGTGCAGGCTGAGATGCGGGACACACACACCCCTGCACGAATTTCATGCACCGGGCCTCCAGTGAAGGATAAAACTGAAGGGAGGAGATGACATCTTCATACCATATTGAAGGATTGGATTGGGTGAGCAGAATTAGTGCAATTCTAAAATAACTAGATGGTGATTTAGTTTCCAAGCAAAGGTTGTCTGGTGGAGCCTACCATGAATAAAATTTTAAAGATAACACTTTTCACGGACTTTATATTATTGCCTCCGGTTTCCTTAGGCTCCACAAGACTGCTTTCACTCCTATGAGGGCAGGTTAGGTCGCTCACACTAATGGTATCATTCTTCATAGACCACTGCCCTTATCCAAAAATCTGCCTTCCCAGACTTAGGTATTTGAAGTTCCTCTATAGCTCATTTATTGGTATGAGAATTATGTGTGCAGTGCCACATATCTGGAGATAAGTGTTCATTTAAGAAGTTTATAGTAGCCCTGGCCAGGTAGTTCTACTGATTAGAGCATCCTTCAGATATGCCAAGGTTATAGGTTGGCTCCCTGGTCGGGGCACATACAAAAATCAACCAATGAATGCATAAATAAGTGGAACAACAAATTGATGTTTCTCTAAAATCAGTAAAAAAGTTTATAGTAAAATGTCCATCCATTGACCCACTTAACAGCTTACACAAGGACGCAAAACGTTATACGAATGTAGCATACTTTTACATGTAAAATATGTGTACATAGTTTGCACAACATGTAATTATGGCATCGTGACTAGCAGATTCCCGTATTCCTTTAGCTCTCCCGTTTTGGCCAGACTAAGGTTCGTGGCCCCCGGATGGGCCGCATAGCGCGCTTCCTGTGCTGTAAAAACCGCCCAGCGTAGGGAATCTAGAACCTGCCCGTGAGCCATTCCGGGAACAATTTAGCAATTTCCGCCAGGCCGCCCAGACGTCACTAGCCACAGGTCCTTTCCTCAGAGTGCTCGGAACTCCGGAAACCTGAGGCACTTTCCAGCCGTTCACGGAGAAAAGAACCACTCGCCGGGGAGCGAACGCGGGAGAGCATCCGCGCCAGAGGGTCCGGCCGGGCCGCAGTGCCGCCGAGAGCCTGCGGGGGGCGCGCGCGAGCCCGCCCGAGGGGAGGGAGGAGCGCCCGCAGGGGCGGTGCGCGCGGCGCTGGTGCTTCCTGTTCCGGCGCCAGGAGGAGCCGCGCGCTGTTGGTGCTGCCGCTGCTGCTGGTGCTGGTGCTTCCGCCGCTGGTGCCGTGGTCGCCGCTGTCGTCAGTCAGTCTGCGCCTGGTTCCTCAGCTCTCGGTTTCCTCGGGCCCATCGCTGCTCCTAGACCTTGCTGCGGGCTCGGATCTGCCGGGTGAGGCTGCTTCGGCGCTAACAGGGATCGGGGAGGGGGCGAGGGAACGCGCCCGAGCGGGAGGCGGGCGCCGTGACGGAGGTGGCTGGAGTCGCTCTTCCGGGGCTAAGCGTATTTTTCCAGTCATCTTCCTTGGGGCCCCGGAGGAGGCGTCGGAGACAGGAGGTCGCGCCCGACGGGTGTCTCCGCGCTTGACGTCAGGCCTGGCCTGTGGGGGGCGGGGCGGGAGCGCGCCGGCCCTTCCCCCACGCCTCGCCGGGCGGCGCGACCCGCTCCGAGGCCGGTTCGCTCCGGTTATCCGGTCTCCCTTTGTTCCTGTGGCCCTACAGGGCCGCCGGACGCGCGCCCCTTGGCCCCCACTCCCCCATTCATTTAATTTCTAATAAAAGGGAAGACGTAGGCCTGAATAGATTCTTGGAGGAATCTTTGACCCTTGTTTAAGATTATCCGCCGTGTGACAACGTTCCGGCCTTCCTCACTTAGAGGACTTGCTAGCAAATAACGTTATATTAAATACCCATTAGAAACCATAGAATTGTATAATGTTTTGCTATTTAGGACCGCTTATTATGCATGGTAGCTTATAAATAGCTGACCATTTTCCTTTTTGAAAACCAGGAGTAGTGCTTTCAATATATAAGAATTCTAATGTCGAGCATCAAACCATACTCACCAGACCGGGAAAAAAATTTTTATGGCATTACTACTAAAGAAATACTTGTACACCTGGTGATTTTAATGGCCTGTTTTGAAAACGAACCCTTATTATAGGTGAAGTTGTCTTCAAAAATCTTTCCGAAGTCCTTTGTTCAGTAGTGTTCGTGGCGCAGGAGAAACAATTTTTTCTTGCTGCTGGCGTCTGTGACCCTCCTATTCCAAAGGAGTTTGTCTCAGAAACTTGAGTTGAGCTGCGAATGTTGGCGTGTTCTTTTCCTCTCTTCTGGAGGAACAGACCTATCTCTTAATCGAAATCCTGAGGCCCAATGTGTTTTGAAGTTCAGAAATATTTTCATTTTATCTGTAGATTTTAGAAACACGATAAAGTGCATAGACAGAACACCCCCAGTAGTGTTGAGGCAGCATCCCCTAATGCAACATTAATATTTGTGCAGCCACAGGTATGAATTCATGGAAACTATAAATAGCCTCAGGTCAGGTTTTACCACTAAATAAGTTTTATGCCAAACTTGAGAGGCATCTCTTTCCATTTCAGATGTTTCTGAGTTGAGAACTGTCTATAAAGGTTTATGGACTGATCATAGTGATTGTAAAAGATAACAGTTGTTGAGATTTTGCAATATGCCAGCCAGTGCCCAAGAGATTTGTTTGCAAATCTGTAAGGTGGATACTATTCCTGTCTACTTTTACTTCTGAGATTTGGAAAATTCATCTTGTTTGGAGCCAGCCAATGAAGAGCTGTGTTTTATCTAGTCAGTCATACTTTTAGCATTTACTCTTTTAACCATATGCTGTATGCCTGTATACAAAGGAAGACAAAAGAATATATCTGTTGCCACCCAGTATTTTTCTGGCACTTGGTTTATGAGTCCCATTTAGTCTCTCGCATTACTAGCCAGTTCTTTACAGCTGAAGAAACTGAGGTTCATTCATTCAAGTAAGCTGACACTGACTGAGACAGTCAAACCTTGGTCTAAAGGCCCTCTGCTAAGACTTTCATGTCCCTCCCCTTTCTGTATTCCAACCCATCAGACCTGCTAACACTACCCACAGATCCTTTTTTACATCCCTGTCTCAGCCTTTGCACAAACTGCTCTCCTATCCCTAAGGCCTATCCCACCATCCCCTATTCATTGCTCTTTCAGACTGCAGAGGCACTGCTTGCCAGGGTTCCTCCCCAGGTCCTCCCTTCCTTAATTCCATTACGAGCTCTTTGAAGTGCTCTCTTAGTGCCCTGTGCTTACCCCAAGTAATGTTCAAGCACCAGACTGAACTCCTGAAGCAGTTATTTCATACAATACTATTCATTTTCCCAAAGCCCAACACAGTGCCTAGTACGTAGGTTCCAAGAAGTAGCTGAATAAATGTGGACAATATGGCTGACAGGAGGTTGTTGGGGAAATGGTTTTTTTAAATTATGTTTTAAAGAAGTTTAAAATGATCAAAAACTTACAAATTCCCAATTTCTTGAGTTGCCCAAATGTAGGATAGCTAAAAAAGCTAATACTAAAAACTGTCATATATTTTAAGTCAAAATTTATGTATTTAATATAACATATTACTATCATCCCCCTCAACTAAACAGATCATACCAAAAGTCCTGATTTCTCTTAATAGGAAGAACATTTTAATAAACATCTTATGTGTTATTGATTAAATGTTACTTATAATTATCTGTGAAACAGTGGAAATTATAACTTTCGCAGATGAAAACATGGACTCTGATTAAGCTTGCCTTTGTCAAAAGATTCAATTAAAAGGATTGATGTCCAGTCCTGGTGGGTGTGGCTTGGTTAGTTGGAGCATCCTCCCATGCACCAGAAGGTGGTGGGTTCAGTTCTGGATCAGGGCACATGTCTAGGTTGCAGGTTCGATCTGGTCTGGTTGCCTGCTGGAGGTAACAGATTAATGTTTCTCTCTCTCCCTCCCTCCCTCCCTCCCTCCCTCCCTCTCCCTCCCTCCCTCCCCCGTCTCCCCTCCCCCTCTTTCCCCTTCCTTCCTCGCTAAAATCAATTTAAAAAAAAAGGATACACAACTTTTTAAAAATAAATTCCAGGATTGATGTCCAGTTTTTATAATTGAGTAGTCCCAAACTGTTTTTCTCCACCACAGTTTGGTGGCTTTTTGAAATATTTCTTGTCTGGTAGTCAATAGCAATTTATAGAGTTCAACTTCCTTAAACTTTCCTGTGATTGAATTACCCTTTTTACCCTGAAGGCCAGAGAAATTACAGAAATGTTTTACTTCGCTAGTGTATGTTAAAAGACATTTCGTACTCTATTTTAAAATCACTATTCTCGCTGCTCATAAGTTAAAATGATTATTTTTCAGTTGATGTAGAGATCTTGCCATAAAGTGGTAGTGAGAGTTTTGGAGGAAATAGCTTTAGATTATTCCAAGAAGAAGAAAAAATGAAAATCTTTCTTGATTATAAATTTTTTTTTTGTCATTTTAAGGTCACATTGGCCTCATCTTAATTAGCATAATCCAGATGTTTTGGAATACTTGTTCAGAAAAATTTAATTTTTTAAACTTTCTGCAACACTTCTCAAATTGAGACACTGATGTCCTGCTTGATTTTTTTTTTTTTTTTTACCTTTTTATGATGAGAGTATTCCCCAGAATGTAAATTGGAATGTTTCCAATTAACATGAACACTGTTCATTCTAGGTATGGAGAGCAGGTCACTTTTTCCTGTGCAGTGATGTAGAACAGAAAGTGACCTACTTCCGATTCCTTTGGTCAGGGCTTCATTATTTTAATGATATGATTCTAGTGCTTCCTCTGCATTCCAGGATTTGATTTTGATTTAAAATTTTGAAAGACAGAATTGTGAGTCTATTTATGGGATAACATATTTTGATATAATTCTATGACTAGTTAACTTTATATTATGTATATATGTTTTTCAAAATCTAAGAGGGAAAAGAATACTAAAAATCTGAACAGCAAGACCATATGAAATTGAATTGGTTGCTTTGTTAGTTCTCTGCTCCAAAATTAATGTGAACTTTGATACAGAACCATTTTCTGTTTCAGCAAGACTTACCTGTTTGAAAAGCATGTTAGTCCTATGTGGACTTTAAACTTGTCATTCACTGATAAAAGTTTCTTCAGGTGTTAGTCCTAAGAATTTACTATTGTGCAAGTGACTTTTAGTATAAAACAAACTCTAACTTAGGAATGAATGGATAATTATATTTGCTATACATTCAAGGTGTGTTTTTTCATATTCTGAACAAAAAGAAAGTTTATTGTAGTTGTGAATTAGTAGGCCTCATGTTCTGTTTCTTCATCATTCCTTATGATAATCAAATCATACTTAATAAAACTCTTAAGAATTCAAGGGTGGCTCAATATTAAGCAAAATATATGTAATATATACACATATATATAAATAAATGTTGATTGGGTCAGAGGGGAACAATAAGATCAACTTATTAGATGCCAAAAGATCTTTTAAATTTCAAACAAAATTAATTAATTAATTTAGTTAATCTCAAACTAAAAATGAGAATTAACTTAAACATTAGAAGCAGTCCCCGGAGATTTGGGGACAAAACTTATGTGTTACTTTCACTATTTAACATTTCTTTGTTGTTTTAAGTCCTAGTTGATGCAAAAGAGAAAAGAGCTATAAATATGGAAAAGAGAAGGTAAAATTATTTTTTGCAAGTACCATAATTCTCTATCTGGAAATCCAGGTAATTAACTGAAAAACTTTGAAGAATAAAATAATTCCGTAATTCGCTGCTTACAAAAGTAATACACTAAAACTTTAAAAAGCCTTTCCCATGTATGAACAAACAATTAGAAAATACAGTGAAATAAAAGAGCCAGTTTTATAACCACAAGAAAAAGTTTACCAGTTAGATGTTTATCTCATAAGAAATGTGTAGGAGACATTTTTTAAAACTACTGAGTGATGATAAATGACAGTTATAGAAACTAGGAAAACATACCTTGCTCTTGAATGAGAAGGTTTGATATTTTTTTAAATATATCAATGTCCCCTGAAGTAATCTGTAAATTTAATACAGTTTCAACCAGAACACTCAGCATACTTTTCAGAATTTTTTTTTTTTTTTTTACAAAATGACCGGGGAAAGGTAAATATGAAAATATTCAGGAAAATTTGGAAAAAGGAACAGTAATAGTAGGGCAACTGACATTAAAATATATTAAAAATTAAAGCTTCCATAAATAAGATAGAATTTTATGGTGCAGATAAGTAGAAAAGAATAGAGAACACATGATGGCGGCCTGTTGGTAAAGAGGCTTGGTTCTGGAATCAGACTGTACCTGGGTTTGAACCCCTTCTCTTACTGGTCACTAGCTCTGTGACCTTAAATAAGTTAACTTGCTAAGCATCCTTTTCTTCAGCTGTAAATGGGGTGGTAATAGAATTTGCATTTGTGGGGCTCCGAGGCTGTTAAATGAGATTATGCACTTAGCATGGTGCCTGTTCCATGGATGTTCAATATATTGGTTTAGGGTTTTTTTTATTGATTGCTTTGGGGGGGGAGGTCATCGATTTGTTGTTCCACTTATTTATGCATTCATTGGTTGCTTCTTACATGTGCCCTGACAAGGGATTGAACCCAGAACCTTGAAATACCAAGATGATGTTCTAATCAACTGAGCTACCTGACCAGGGCTAATTAGTTATTAATAACAGTAGAATGTGTTATGGTTGTCAAGTAAGTTGAGAAAAGATAGATTATTCTGTAATTATTGTTTGGAAGAACAAAAAGAGTTTAAACAAGTTAAACTATAAAAATACTGTAAGGAAGCATAGGTGATATTGGGGGAAGGGGGTTTGGTTAGTTGGGGGAGAGAAACAACAATGTGAGAGAGAAACCTCAATTCATTGCCTCCCATACACACCTGACCAGGGATGGAACCTGCAACTTAGGTATGTGCCTGACTGAGGACTGAACCCAATACCTTCCAGTGCACAAGACAATGCTCCAACCAACTGAGCCACACCTGCCAGGGCTGGTGACATTTTTTTATTTTTATTTTTTTAAATGCTTTTTTAATGATTTTTTACAGAGAGGAAGAGAGAGGGAGAGTTAGAAACATTGATGAGAGAGAAACATGGATCAGCTGCCTACTGCACATCCCCTACTGGGGATGTGCCCACAACCAAGGTACATGCCCTTGACCGGAATCGAACCTGGGACCCTTCAGTCTGCAGGCCGACACCCTATCCACTGAGCCAAACCGGTTAGGGCTGGTGACATTTTTTTAAACTTGGAGTAGGTAAGGCCTTTATAAGACAGAAGCTACATGTAGTTGAAAAATTGATAAGTTTGACTACACGAAATTAAAAGTATTTGTAGTGCCTAAATATACCATTTAAAGGATCTACAGATAAAAGGAACTCCGGATAAATTCTTTTTGTCTTATTGTATGACAGAGCTAGCTAATTTTCTTACTACCTTACAAAGCATTTTTTTTTTTTTTTAGAAAGATGTATACTACTAAGTAGTAAAATTATCAAAGGCAAAAGACTGCACACTGTCTATTCTATTTACTAGAGGCCCAGTGCACGAAATTCGTGCACGGGGATGGGGGTGTGTCCCTCAGCCCAGCCTGCACCCTCCCCAATCTGGGACCCCTTGAGGAATTGACTGCCCATTTAGGCCCAATCCCAGTGGGCCCATTCCTCCCTTGCCCCTAACTGCCCTCCCCTGCAGGCCTGGTCCCCCCAACTGTTCTCCCCTACAGGCCTGGTCACCCCCAATTGCCCTCCCCTGCCAGCCTGGTTGTCCCTAACTGCCCTCCCCTGCCAGCCTGGTCGTCCTTAACTGCCCTCCCCTGCTGGCCTGGTCACGCCCAACTGCCCTCCTCTGCCGGCCCAGTCACCCCTAATTGCCCTCCCCTGCCAGCCATCTAGTGGCGGCCATCTTGTGTCTACATGGGGGTGGCCATCTTTGACCACATGGGGGCAGCCATCTTGTGTGTTGGAGTGATGGTCAATTTGCACATTGCCTCTTTATTAGCTAGGATATGAAGTATAAGAACAAGCAAAAACTTAAGTCAGAAAGTGATTGCTGGGTAGAAGGGGAGTTGATTGGAAAGAAGCATGAGTAAACCTTCTCAAGTAAGGGAAATGTTCTGTGTCTTGGACACTGTTGACCTAACACTTAAAAGATTCTTGCATTTTATTAAATGTTCATTTACTTCAAATTAAAGAAATTGGTACAGGTGGTCCAAGGACATGAGCAGATTTATAGAAAAAGTATAAACGAAGTATTAAATTTAAAAGATGCTCTACTTTCTACTTAAAGAAATCAAAGTTAAAGTAATATGCCAATTTCAGTCTACCATAATTGAAAACAATTTTCATAAATTTAATTATATCCAGTGGAGAAGCGTTAGAAGGGAAAGGTAGGCAGTGTAAATGGGCAGGGGACTTTAAAATTGGCATAGACTTTTGAGATGGAATTTAGATAACTACCTGTTGACTGGAAATTTTACTTCGAGTACTTTTTCCTGGTGGTAGATCTCACGAGTGAGCAAAAATATATATATTTGGACATGTTCACTCGGTCATTTTCTCAAACACAAAATACAAGCAAACCTAAACTGTCACCAACATGAGTGTGTCAGCTAAATTATGGATCACTTTCGTATGATGTGCAGGCAGTAAAAAGGGATGAAGTTGATAGAGCTGTATGAATTGTTACGGAAATGTTTCCTATATAAAGTAAAACCCCTTACATGAATGAATAAGGTTCCATTTAAGTAAAAATAATGTATGCATAGAAAGTTCCTTAAAGAATATATAAGAAATAGTAAGCACTGGTTTTGAAATATTCCTTCTTCCTTTCTTTTTCTTCCTCTCTTTTTGTTTTTAGGAAAATGTCTGATGAATTTTCGGTAAGTTGATGCACTTATTCTTTACAAGTTTTTAGCTCTTAAGAAAACAACATAGTCCTAATAGTGGGCCATAATTCTTTACATTTAAAAGAGATGCTTTCTGTGATTCTTGGGTTTTGGTGGGTCAGGGGTGATGGTGGTATGTGATTTTGATAGGTTATTTGCCTTAATTTACAAATATATAATGTTTGAAAATATATTTTGAAGTATTTCTATATGGATCCTTAAGTAAAGAATTTCTAAGTATTCTGTTCTCTTTTAACCTCATATTAATAATAGCCAGCGTTCATTAAAACTTAAATGCCAGGCACTGTGTTAACTGCATTACATAAATCATCTCATTTAAGCCTCAAGTTAACCCTAAAACTATTTTTTGAGGAAGCTAACTTTCAGAGAAAGTATGCAACTTGTTTGAGATAAAGTTGGATTCAAATCTACAATGTGTTAGTTGTATTTAGAAAACGAGCTTCTTTGAGAATTTTGCACTGCAAAGTTGATACTCAGGATAACCCCTCAAGTTTTGTATTAAATGAATTGTTTTTAAACTGAACAGCTTTGCTTTTGAAGATGTTATAGAGGTTTATAATCATGTTTGGTGTGACTTATTCCTAAATAAGATCGGTAAGACATGCCTTTTTTGTATTGCAGTTGGCAGATGCGCTACCTGACCACTCCCCTGCCAAAACTTCTTCTGTGAGCAATACAAAACCTAGCCAACCTCAAAGCTGGCCAGGTTCCAACCCTTGGAATAACCCAAGTGCTCCACCTTCTGTGCCATCTGGACTCCCACCGAGTGCAGCACCGTCCACTGTGCCTTTCGGATCAGCACCAACAGGAATGTATCCCTCTGTGCCTCCCACTGGACCACCTCCAGGACCCCCAGGACCCTTTCCTCCTTCTGGACCATCATGCCCCCCTCCTGGTGGTCCTTATCCAGCCCCAACTGTGCCAGGTCCTGGCCCCACAGGGCCATATCCTACACCAAATATGCCCTTTCCAGAGCTTCCACGACCATATGGTGCTCCCACCGATCCAGCTGGTCCTTTAGGTCCATGGGGATCCATGTCTTCTGGACCTTGGGCACCAGGAATGGGAGGGCAGTATCCTACTCCTAATATGCCATATCCAGGGCCATATCCCACACCTCCTCCTCCCCAAGCACCCGGGGCAGCACCACCTGTTCCATGGGGCACTGTTCCACCAGGAGCCTGGGGACCACCAGCACCATATCCTGCCCCTGGAGGATCATATCCCACACCAGGACTCTATCCCACACCCAATAATCCTTTTCAAGTGCCTTCAGGACCTTCTGGTGCTCCGCCAATGCCTGGTGGCCCCCATGTGAGTGTTTAATTTGTTATTTAATGTGCACTAATAGTCACATAAGCACAACTAAAAGATTACTTGTCTCCAGTTTGTGATGGAGGATTAGAAAGCTTTTTAAACTTTTTTAAAAAAGGTGGGTGGGTATGTGTAGAGTAAATTTCGAATTTCAGGTAAAGCATTTAAAAAGATAAAAACACAATTATGGTATTCCCAGTATTAAAAATGAAAAGAAAAATTTTCCAAAGGTCCTCAAAGGCATTGTAATGTAGTAAGTAATGTCCTCAACAGCATTTTTGAGGTAGAGTGAGAGATGTGTTACATTAGGCTTTTAAAAAACATCCTACATAATAAAGATATAATATGCAAATTGTCATTACACCCTGAAGCATAACGACTGACCATGTAATGACCAGATCACAGATCAGCAGGAGGGTGGAGCATAGAGCTACAAGCAGGCAGAGGGAGCTACAGGAGGGCGGCAGTGAGCTACTGGGGCACGGATTTGTGCGCAGGGCTACTAGTTTCTCAGTAATACAGTATCACACCAAATCACAGTTCAATAATAGCAATCTCAGCCTGGCTGGCTTGATACAGAGGTAGATCCTTTTTTCCGGTTGTAGTTAACATTCAATACTATATTTATTTTAGCTATACTCGCCTTTAATAGTGTAATTGTTAACAAAAGCTTTGAAATAAGTCCAGCTTCTTTTTTTAGATGATGAATCAGTGGTATACAGTTTTATTACATATAAATATTTTTTATTGAGTTTTTTTTTTAGAGAGAAACGTCAGTTTTTTGTTCCACTTATTTATGCATTCATTGATTGATTCTTGTATGTGCCCTGAACCAGGATCAAACCCACAACCTTGCTACATCGGGATGATGCTCTAACCAACTGAGCTACCTGGCCAGAGCTCATTATATTTATTTTTGTATAACATTTATACACAAACTTTATTCTGTTAGAAGCAGACCGAAGAAACAGTTGGTTACTAGAGGTATATTTTTAGATCATCCAGGGCAGTGAATATGTAACATTGCTGGTCTTTGGTGCAACTTTCCATAGTGTTTTTTAGCCAAAGTTTTGTTAGAATCTTAGCAGCATTTAGCTCAAGGTCCTACCACTGTTCTAAATTGTCAATTATGTGTAATGGTTTATACTTTACTGTCAGCCAAACTGGAGTATTGTTGACATCGTAGTTGAGGAGCCTGTCTTGGGCATATGACCAAATAGAGAAGCAGCCCACTTCTCCCATGAAGTAAGCTAAGTGAGTATTCAAGCACAGTCAGGATGCTCCCTGGCAGGGGGGGGATCTATTTACTCTTAACAAAATAATCAAATCACCTAGATTAGCTAAACATCTACCTCAACTGTAAAGGAAGAAAATCTTAGTTAAGTACCTCCAAAGCTTCCTTTCATTGTTTTAACTTTTTGCTACATATTCACTTTAAAAATTATTTTTGTAAATTGTATGCCAAAATAAGTGGGATAGCTTGCTGTTTGGATTTATTAAACAATAAGTTTAAGCCATAGCCGGGAGTTAAACTCCATTTACGAAATCTAGATGTTTACTTTTTTTTTTTTCTATTGCAGTCTTACCATTAAGTTAATGGATGAAGAGATGACGCTTTGCTTTTTGAAGTACATATATATGCACATGGATGCGTATATAAAAATTGCTGGTTTCACTATTAGAGGGCACTCTTGAAAGAACAACTCTTGCGCCTCTCAGAAGATATCTGCCTCTTGTACTTGGATGTATAATATATCAGATGGATACAATCAGATAAAAATGTAAATCATTCAAATGTGATTTTTATTCAGTTTTTATGGAAGGTGAAAAGTATATTGAATAGCTCTTTGATATAATTTGTTTAAAACAAATTTTGGATTTGTTTAAATTATGAAACTACAAATTTAAAAATCTAAGATGATGTGTGGATTATTGTTAGAACCTGCAACCTAACCTCATTGGCAAATTATTTCAAGTATTTTTCTATAATCACTTTTTCCTTAAATGAACACACTTTGAAAAATGTTAATTGTCATAATTTAAAAATTATGCCTCTCAACATCTTGAGCTGGTCTATCCATAGAATAAACTAACATAGTCCTCTTGAGGTTATACTTTGAATATACATGTTTAAACTGGCAGTAATTATTATCAGATGTTGAGTTTATTAGGAAGTGTTAATTTTTATCCTTGAAATTTTAGTAAAAGCTTTCGTTTTGAATTTCACCTGATTTGTTTTACTTTTAACCATATGGGTCAAACAGCTCTTAAATCTGCCATTTGTGGAAACTTCTTTTTAATACAGGCCAGCATGTATGTAAATTATACTCTTAAAGCATTGGTGATCTCTGTATGGCTTTAGAATAGATTTGAGGTGTCCATATTGCTTTGAGAAGAGCTCAAGGAAGGAAATAATTCTCTCCTTTGTCTTGAACCTCACAATAGAGGCAACCTTAGGAGTTGCTTCATAAGGACAAGTAATTTGTATTCCCACAAATCACTCTTCTACACAGTCCCTTATAGCCCCTTCTTCCTCAGTTTTTTAGGAGCACATCCTTTAATTCCTCCCTGATACGGAAAACTGGCACACTCTAGGGGCTATCATAAACACATGTAGCAGTTATGTTTAAAGAACCTTAGTCAACAGGCATGACTTCTCTATGTACAAGTTGATCAAAATACGATCTGTCAGAGTCTGGTTAAGCTATGTCATTGTCTCGCATAGTTTCCTGGATCTGTTTGTAAAGTGCTTACAGCTAACAGTTCAGTTCTGTATTTGTTGACAGGTAAATAGGTAGAATTAAGTGCCATCCTTATAAATTATCCTTTTACTCTAACAGTGAAAATAATAAAGTGTAGATCTCTGCAATTGAGTTTAAAGAAGTGTGATTGTATTACTTAAGTGTTGTTTGTAACCACCAAAATAGTCTGAGTAGTTTCTTGGCACCTTATCTTTAAATCAGATTCTTAATTTTGGGATGGAACTGACCGTGTTATTCATGAAGTAACATTTTGAAACTTTCAATATGTCCATTGGGTTACTAAAATATATTGTTAATTTCTTCATCAGTATAAGACAGATTTATGCTAGAACTCTTGTTTTTGCTTAGAAATATTTAGTAGTTCGTTTTTCTTATAGTTAAAATGTCGAGAATGCCAAATGCTGCCAATTTAATGATTTGATAGCTACCTCCTTTTACGAAAGCAAGATGGTCACCTTTGGGAGGAAAACTTCAGTGTTTAAACCTCCCTTTAAAGTAGAAGATAGATTCAAGCTTACAGAATTGAAACTAATTTGTTTAGATATTTTCAGACTGGTGAATGTTGTTAGACAATTCTTACATAGTGGCACAAATGGTCTTTTTATCTTTCACCTCACTGCAAGGCCAAGTGGCAGCTATTTACAACACTTTGGGAATCTATTGTCAAGGTAGCCTCCAATTCACAAGGCAGGTAGCCTTAGAGTGTCCTGTCTTAAATTATCCGGTCAGTTTCTTGTCAGCTAACTGGAGGCATAAAATGAGGAAAAGTCCGATGGCAGCAAATATATCACTCCTTATGCTTATTTTGGTTGTCCTGTACTAGGATTAAGTTGACAACTCTGGCTTAAGATGGGATAATTAATGTAATACTAGAAAGGATGATGTTTGACTAAAAGAAGAAGAGGCAGCAAGTTTGGGAGCCTGTAATTGAGGAGCCCGTTTATTATTGGTAAAAATCTTTTATTAAAGGATTTGAAAGACCATGAACACAAGATTTGGAATTACTATTCCCAATAAGTATATTAACTTTGCTAGTGACCCACACTTCACCCTAAACAACACTGTATTTTAACCTTTGCTTTCCAAGACTTTTCAACGGAATTTTTTTTAAAAAAAATTTTTAATGGAAATCAAAGGGAACAGAATTTGCTTCTATATTTGCAATTCTTTAGAGAATCATTTCTCAAATCGAGGGAGAGGTTCTCAATTCTCAAAGGTACTCTGGGCAAAAAGTATTTTTAGGTTCAGGGTGGAGTTAAGAAAATCAGACATTTCAGTGGGGGAAGCATCTAAGGAAGATTTCTTTTTACAAAGGAATAATTTGCTTCCAAAATAAGTCATGCTAGGCTAAGATGAGTTTACAGAAGACTACTTGTTAGTCTGAAGGGGATGTGAAGTATGGAATATGTTGGCATTTGGACTTGAAGAGCAAGAATTTTAAAATAAATTTGATGGAGATAGCTGAGATGTGTTTAAGAATAGTGTTTCTGGAGTTCGAATGTTAGACTTTGAAATGTTGAACCTAAAAAATGACAACGAAAAATAAAACTTTGGACCTTACGGTCACATTCAGTTTTCAAGAATCAAGGCACCTTAAAGAAGTTTAATATCTTGGCTTGTCTTTGCTGGACTCGGCCTGACACCTTTTCATGCTTGAGGATGGCTGCTTGCAGCTCTGACTCCTCAGCCCTGTTTTGTTTAAAGGTATATATTGATTATGCAGGAACAGACAAAACTTTTTTTTTTAACCAAACAATCTATATTTGTAGTCACTGAGGCTGTTTCTTGCCACAGGGGTGAGAAGTGCTTGGCTTGCTGAGCCAAGACAGGGTCTGCCTTGTTCACAAAGGTTTCCCAATCATAGTTTGGCTGCTCGGTCATCTCGGAGAGCTCAAGCCAGCCTGGCCCTTGGCCCTTGCTGTTTAATCTCCTTGAGCTCTCCCATGGTCCTCTCCTCCAGCTCCCTGATCTGAGTCATGGCCTCAGTAAAGCTGGACATATGGGAAGAAGGTTCCTCCTCTTTAGGAAAATTGCCTGCGATCAGGGACCCATGAGAGCTGGCTTCTGTCTCCTGTTTCCATTTGAGTTGGCTGCTCCCCACTGGGCCCACTCTGGGGGCTCAGCTCTGTGATGCTGTCTGCATGTCTTAGTGTATTCAAAGTATATTCGCAGGAGCTTGTGTCTCGTGAGATCACCACAGTCCATGGCTCTTAGCTGGAAAAAGCAACAAGACATTTTTAATTACCCAAGGGCTTCCTCCCTTCTTCATCCATTTTACTGTTTTGAGTAGATAACAGTAATAGAACAGAGAAAAAAAGGGGTGCATTTTTGGCCTTGGTCTGTCATACCACTACAATGGAATATTAGAATATTTTCTGGGGAAGAAGTCAGTTGTGCCCATATTTTACCTCATAAATAATTAGTGCTACCTATTGTACTCAGATGTACAGCTTTTGAAGTTTTGTGTAGGTGAACATAGTTCTCAAAGTTTCAATAAAACACTGTGCCTAGTTTGCCTATCAATCAGTTGCCTACACTTGTAAATGATTAGTGCCATGTCTTCCTTCCTTACCCTGAATAATCTAGTGCTGGCTTTATTTAAGTGCCACCGCTGTAAATCCTGGGAATTAAACCTGAGCACAGACCTTCCAGTGTTAATGTTTTTGAAAAGCAGAAGGCTAAATTCAGATGAATCATGCTTACACACTTCGCTATACATAGAAAGCGGTGAGTGGCTTTCAGGGAAGACTATAATCCTAATAGAGCAATATTTAGTGTGAAGACACCTTATTTTCAGAATTCTACCAAGTAAAACAAAAATTGCCAATAAAATGATCAGTATTAAAGAAATGCAATCTTCTGGCTTTAGACTATTTCTGAGAACTGCATTCATCCAACAGACACTTAAATGTCTGTGATCCAGGTGCTTTGCCAGATGCAGAGATACAGAGATGAAAGCAAATGCCTGTCCTTGAGGGTCCCAGTCTAGGGGTGGCATTACAGAATTCATTAGTATGCCCATTATTTAACCTACATCAACATATTTCCTGTTGGTGGAAATTATAGACCAGCCTTTGGGCATTTTAAAGAGCAAAGTATGCTATACTTTTTTTTTCTTTTTGAAGAAGTTAATGTTTTCCAAGATGATGGTTTTGTCAGTATAACTTCAAGCATGCAAAATAATGGGATGTTTTTCCTCCTCACTTTCCCCTGGATGAAGGCACTTTCACTGCCTGCCATTGATTAGCAGATACTGATTTGTTGCCATTAAGTAAACTTGGTTTCTTTGTGCTCTCTAAAGGTTTTCTGTATTTTTTTCTTGATACTGTTATTTTTTTCATTGACTTAATAATGACAAATTTAATGTATGTAATTGTCTATGCATTTTAAGTTAAACTGCCTAGAATGTGATTTGAGACATATACATTTGTATTATGAACTGTAAGCAATGTGTTTGAGACGTTAGGTTTTATCACCTGCTGCTGTATTTGTAAACAAAAACAAATGTTGCTTTAAGAAGTAATTATAATTAGGACTAGACAATGGATGTGATACTTGATATTTTTAAAGATAAACTTTTTTGCTTTTGTGTATTATACCTGAAAACTTTTAAAAAATGTATTTTCATGGCTGCACAGTTTTTCCATGTATTTTATTCTTAGGCCCAATTCTGGGCTTCCCTGAACAAGTCCAGAGCCTAATTAACTGCATATTTGTTGACATAAAGAAAGACAAAGGGCCTGACGCCCCTGTGTGTGTGACCTGCATTCACTGGGGCATTTATATAGGCTCTCTGGGAACAACCCTTCCTCCACAAACCCTCTTTTTAGCAACTTGTGCCACTGTGAGGATTTCCTCTTCTCCCTTCAAGGCCGAGCTGTTCTTTGTAACCAAGTTATCTATATACAAAGTTAGGGGACCTTCCCTATCTACCCCGGCTGCCACCACCCCTGCTTTCTTTTATGAAAGACAGTGTTGCTCTTTCCCTAACGGCTATGCCATTAAATTTGGTATAGTTTGCCATTTCCTTTCCACGGAGGGAATGTGGGGTTACTAGCCATTCTTTAACCCCAGTGTGAAGGGGTTGTGAATGAATGAATAATTTGTAGTATGTTCTACTTTGGAAAGGGAGTTCTGCTTTTTGCCTTATAATTGGACAAAATGCAACTATAAATTTTTTATTTTTTTTTTTAAATATATTTATTTTTTTACAGAGAGGAAGGGAGAGGGATAGAGAGTTAGAAACATCGATGAGAGAGAAACATGGATCAGCTGCCTCCTGCACACCCCCTACTGGGGATATGCCCGCAACTAAGGCACATGCCCTTGACAGGAATCGAACCTGGGACCTTTCAGTCCACAGGCTGACACTCTTATCCACTGAGCCAAACTGGTTAGGGGCGCAACTATAAATTTTTAAATTGCATTTGATGTCTTATTTCATATCCCCTAGAAGCTGTGAGATATAAGACCACTGGGGAATGGCAGTTTCCCACCCCCCCATCCCCCATTGTGAAATGACATTGCTTTAACAAGCATTCTTTCCTGGGTACCTGACCCAAGTAGGTTTGGTGGTGTTTTTTTTAATCCTCACCCAAGGACATGCTTATTGGTTTAGAGAGAGGGGGAGAGAGAGAAACATCGATGTGAGGGAACATTGGTTGCCTTCCGTAAGTGCCCCGCAACCTAGGTATGTACCCTGACCAGGAATCGAACCCACAACCTTTCAGTATAAAGGACAACTCTCCAACCAACTGAGCCACAGCAGCCAAGGCCAAAGCAGCTTCTTTTGTTACCACCATACTAAAACTTAGCACCCTTTTGCAACAAATCTGTAAAGCAACATAGAATCCTAACTATTAGCATGCTTACTTATTTTCAATAAGACCATGCTATAGAATTTCAATACCAGAAGAGAATTTGGGCCATCTTCCAGAGTTGTGTCTGTAGCATTTGAACATTATTCATATTTGGGTGGGTTTTTATGCTGTTCCATTAAATAGTGTATTTTTATACTGTGTTTTGTGGTGCCCTGGGGCTCCAGCTCAGGAGGGGTCCAAGCAGGTAAAGCTTACTTCCTCTCTGCTCCCTGCTTTCACTAGAGCAATCCCATTCTTCCACTTTATTTTTATTGATTTTAGAGAAAAACATTGATTTGTTGTTTCACTTATTTATGCATTTATTGGTTAACTCTCGTATGTGCCCAGACCAAGGATCAAACCCAACACCTTGGCATATTAGCACAACCCTCTAACCAGCTGAGCTACAGAGCCAGATCTGTTCTTACACTTCATCTATTTTACCTACCATATTAGTCAACTTGGGCTGCCATAACAATATATCAGGCTGGGTGGCTTAAACAAGGTCAATTTCTTTCTCATAGTTCTGGAGACTGGGAAGTGGGGAAAGCCTTCTGTTAAAGCTCTGATGTCTCAAAAGGGCACTGATCCCATCATAAGGGCCCCACCCTCGTGACCTGTTCTAATTACCTCCCAAAGGCCCCTTCTCCCAGTACCATCACATTGTGGGTTAGTGCTTCAACATGAATTTGGTGGGGTGTACATTTGCTCTATAACACTTAAAGATAAGTTGTTGGGGAGACAAAAGTTTGCTGCTTTCAAATTTGAAAAATAGATAACCATGTCTCCTAGTTGAGATTTGCTAAAATCTTAATCACAGATTCACAAGTATAATAGAATCTCAGGCCATCTAGAATTCTAAGCCACACTTAAAATGTTAGTGTCGCATAAGAAATGAGGAAATTTAACATTTTGTTAAGTTTTTGCTATGGTCATGTTTTATGTTAGACGTTTTAAAATGGTTATTTAGACTAGCATCACTTAAAGCTTACTTAGATTTAAAATATATTCTTTTCCCTAAAATAAAGGAAACCTTTAAAGAGGTTAAGTAAATTCCCATGGTCATACTACATAAATGATGACACCAGCTCTTTAGTCATAAATATTTAGGATTTTCCCACTATATTACATTTTGTTCAAGCTTCCAGTGCCCTTTTTATGCAGTTCCTTGATTACCAGTCTAGATCCTTGCCTTCTCTCATCCACCAGACATCCTGACTTGTACTTGTCCTCTTAAGACACCACTAAGGAGGTTCCAAAGCTTTGGGAAACTTTGCTAAGATAATACTCAACCAGTTAAACTCAGAAAGGCAAAGTTAAATTGAGCTTCAGGTACTGTCATTCTTACAGCTTCATGTCCTGGCAGCTAATAATGAGAGCTCTTAGGTATACTTTACATCAATTTTTAACACTCCTGCCTTTGAGATGCACTCTAGAAGGAGACAGAAGTAAGTCTAGGTGACACTACTAAACCCAGAACAGTATTGGTTAAGCCTCCCAACAAACCTCTAAGACAAGGACAGTTCTTATCCCAATTTACAGATGATGAAACTAAGGCTAAGCTGTAGGTACCACACAGGTCATATGATATGGAACAGAATCTTGTGTGCAACTTGATATCCAAGTTTTTGCTGTAAACAACTACACTGCAGAATGCTGCTTTCCTAAGAATGGGCTCTCTGTATTCTGTGTTCCTGCCATGGCTGCCTTAGTGCTGTAGTTCTGTTTCCATAATTACACCTGGAAGGTCATGTCCATCTAACGTTTATCTAACGTTTTGTAGTAGACGTGCTCACACATTTTGTCACTGAATGAGTTTTATTGGATATTCACTTTAAAAAGCTAGTGTTTATGTTTGAGATGTATGTCCTTCCAGTTTAGTGGTTTGGCACAGTTCTTAAACGAAGGACTTAGTTATATTTTCTTAAGCAAAAGCAAATAATGTCCAAGGGGTAGCAGTTAAGAGTAGATTTAAGATATGGATGTGAGAATTGTAAAAGCTACTGAATGATCAGACCACTAGTTAGTTCCAGTCCTGCCAATTATTGAAGACCTTGGGTGTCCAGCTGCCCTGCAGGGGAAAAACTCAGGCAAGGCTGTCCGAGCGGCTGAGACAGAGAGGTCTCTGTTAGCAGTGGATGAGCAGCCAAGATGTACAGAAACTGTATAGAGGGTGGGGGAGTCCAACGGAGTTCCTGCCAAGTATGGCCTGACAGTTCTTTTTTAAACTTGCCAGTACAGGACATGCTAAGTTAAAATATCTCCACTGTTGCTTAGTTACCGTAACACACAAAAATCCCAAGTACTATGCTTAATACCTGGGTCCCTTGAATGCCCAAAGAAATCTTTACCAAAAAAAAAGACCAAAGTACATGACTAACGATCAGGGCTTGCACTTGAGCTTTTTATAGAAGTGGTATGAAAAGGAGTATAGTAATGTGAACTAGGAAGAACCTCTTTACAAACTTCACGAGATTTTTTTTTTCCATTGATTTTTAGAGAGAGAGGAAGGGAGAGTGAGAGACATCGATCTGTTGTTCCACTTGTTTATGCATTCACTGGTTGCTGCTTGTAGGTGCTCTGACTGGGGATGGAACCCACAACCTTGGCATATCAGGATGATGCTCTAACCAACTGAGCTACCCAGCCAAGGCCTTCACGAGATTGCTTGTTTGAAAGGTGGTAACAACTCTCCACCTCAGGGGAATCTGTAACAGAAATCCCATCAAGCTTCATGACTCAGTGAGCAGCACAACTGCTGGGGATTTGACGGGCAGGGTTGTGAGCTCTGAGCACAGCTCTTCAATAATTTGGTACAACTGACTAGCTTCCTGTGCTCATTTATGGTCTGTAACACAGATAATATTGCTCAAAGTACCACAGGAAAATGGAACATGCTTCCTTCCCTAGACAAAGGGGCCTATTCAGTGTATTCGCATAACTAAAAGAATACACAGTGAATAGTACCTATAAGAATGTTCCTTTTTTCCCCCAGTTTGTCAAGTTTGATGTATTGAACGTCAACCTTGCACTGTAAGTAGTCAGATATTCCAGTTTGCCTGGAACAATTCGGTTTATGTTGTTCGGGCATAGTTATTAATAGCACACGCAATGCATTCTCAAAAGTGTCCTGGTTTGAAGGATAAATTATATGGTTGTTCTAAGTATAATAAAAAAATACGAGTGAATATTTTCTGGGTGTATTTCCTGAGATAAGAAACTTGTCCTGAAAATCATGTCTTAGCCTCGAAGTTGATCTTTGGTTCCTATACTAGTATATTATTTGGTATTACTTATACTGCATCCAAGTCACTTCATTGCAGCTGCATGGCCTTCAGCAAATCCCAAAGCTAGAAGGGAGCACATTTCAGTCTGACAGGAAGCCAGGCTTTTTGTGGGGATAGAGAAGCTCTTTAGAGAAGGAGAGAGGGGAATAAGGTTTCCTACTTTTCTGGGCATCTCGCCAACAGTTTCTGCCTCATGACCTGTGTCTCTTCTCCCCCAATTCTGAAAGCAATTTCCCTTAAAAGTTCCAGTTTTTCCCCTAACTTAATCCTCTCATAAACTGAGCAGCACTGAAATTATTTCCAGTGGTTTTTTTGTTTTGGGGGGGCGGGGGGGGGGGGTGGTCCTTTCAACTGCTACATACAAACATTACCACATCTATGGTAGAATTGCGTTTTATTTCCTCCAGACCTGGGCTGACAGGACTTTCTAAATCACAGTAACGGTGCTGGGGAGGAGACAGTGAAATTATTTCATAGGTGCATTAGTGGCAGGAGTGACAGAAATGTGTTAAACCGCTTCAGAAATATCTATTGGTTGAAGTACTACTTCTCAATAGTTTGGTGTTTGGGGCACTTCTAAAATAAATATATATATTATTGATTTCAGAGGGAGAGAGAGAGAGAGAGAAATATCAATGATGAGAGAGACTCCTTGATCAGCTGCCTGCACACCCCACACTGGGGACTGAGACTGCAACCCAGGCACATGCCCTGACCGGGAATTGAACTGTGACCTCCTGGTCTACACTCAACCACTGAGCCACGCCGGCTGGGTTGAGGCACGTTTTTTAACACTAGAACCTACAGCTCTCCTCTAAGGATTAAAGGCTGCATGAGTTAGCACACTAGTACTCACCAGGCTGTTTAGGAGGATGCCTACTACCACGGCCAAGTTCTTTTACATAGTTACACCAGTTTCTTGCATGTCGCAGGAAACACTTTTTCTTTGTTGCTGCCTTAACGGGATACTCCCTCTTCCCTCCTGCAGCTCTCACCATCTGTAGCATCCTGTCAGCTTACATTCCTACAGCCGTTGCCATGCGAGTGCCTGTCCTCCAAATGGCAAAAATTCATTTTGCAGTTGACCACATTTTGTGACACAGCTGTTCTCAGTACACCGTTATGCTTCAGGGTTTGTGAAGTTAGAATCGGAAACAGCTCACTGAAAACATGAGTTTGAATAGACAGTGAAACCTCAAAATACCCTAAATTTGAATATGCATTTGCTGTTAGCACCTTTCATAACAAGGACTGAGGAATCACATCTGAGTTATTTATCCGAAAATCATCACTCTCTTCATACTCTCATATAGTAAAAGCATATTGCATTACCCGAGAGGGACTGGAGGAGGGGTGCAACTAGGGAGGGGGACCTAGAGGACTTGGTACAGTTTGGTAATATTCTGTTGAGGGAGTGGTGGCTATACATGAGTATTCATTGTATTTATTTAACTCCAAAAACATGTAATACTCTTGTACGTATAATTCACATGTTTTTTTAAAAGCCAGTGGAATCTGAGCACCTAATCTTGAAAGAAAACCCCAGTTTCACCCAGGCTCTCCGAGAAAGGCCTAACTGTAGTGGTGACAGATCTCCTGAGGCACGTAAGAGTAGTGCCTAGAGTCAGTGTGATTTCCTTCATGCTAAAGTGAAGCTCTCGGTTGCTTTAGGAAACAAACAGTTGTAAGCATACAGGGTCTGCGCAGTGGGCCACTGAGTCTAGTGTGGAGTCTGACAAAGGCACCAAGAGGTTTTTTGTGAAAGAGCATAATTGCAACATAAACCCAGCAAGCTACACCCAGCGCTAGACGGGCAGAGGCTATTACAAAGCCTCCCATTGTGTAAGGCTTTGTGTTGGGCCAGCACAAGGAGAATCACAGAATTCAGAGCCCCACAAACACACGGGGAGACAACAGGATGACATATTCCTCGGTGACATTAGGTAGGAGGAAAATACATTGGAGTGCAGCTTAGGTGGGGTGCAGTGCTAAAGGGCACAGGTTCTGGAGCTGACCAGCTCTGTTTAATACTGGCTCCACCACTCACCGGGTACAGGGTGGGGCAAAAGTAGGTTTACATTTGTAAGCACAAAAAGGTTTATTCTTGTGTTATTATTGATTGATTATTGTATTCCATACGAACAACTGAAACCTTACTTTTGCATGAACTTAGCCTTTTCGTGCCTTCATTTCTTCTTCCATAAAATGGAGGTAACGATAATTCTCAGCTTCATAGGGTTTTGAGAATTAAATGAAGTAATCCATGTAAAGCACTTAATTGATTGATAAGCACTCAACAGATGCGAGCTGGTGGGACCTGGAAGGCACTTTTCTAGGTGTTGGGACTACAGGGGTATTAGTCTAGGAGAGGAAAGAGAAAAGTGAGCAGGCCATTTAAAAAAAAAATTATTGATTGATGTAGAGAGGGGGCGGGGAAAGAAGGGAGGGAATGAGGGAGAGAGAGAAACATTGATTTGTTGCTCCACTGTCTTGCATTCCTCGGTTGACTCCCATCTGTTCCCTGGCTGGGGATCAAACCTGCAACCTTGGCATATGAGACAACACTCTAACCAAGTGAGCGCCTGACCAGGGCCATGAGCAGGCCATTTTCATCCAGTGTGATGTTACTGATGCAAGAGGCGTAGGTTACTCCGGAAACACCCGAGGAGCACCTAATAGTTAAACACCATGTTTTGAGCACTAACGATGTACCATGACGTGTCCTAAAGGATGTAATCACATTCTCTCATTAGGTCCTCGCAACAGCTTCAAGTCAAGGGTACGACTCGGCTTTGTCCAAGGCAGAGCCTGTTCTCCCCCCTTTACAATACAGGTCTGCATCAGGGCCTTGGAGTACCTTGCACTAGAAAAAGTCCTGTCTCCCAGAGTGTACAAGAGGGAGGCTGCCCTCCTCTCCAGCTACTTGGACTCTAGCCATATTTTCATAATCACATCCATACCCCGCGTGAAAGCAATGGCCTTTGGAGATGGGCTAAGGAAATCTCAGGCTCCAGGCCTGGGTATGCGCATGGGTTTGGGGGAGAGATGAGAGGCAGGCAAGGAACGGACTGAAACAGTTGAGTGCAACTATGCTACCTCCGACTAGCCCTGTTTCCAGCATTCCAGAGAACGCCCGCACCCAGAACAGCTTTCCACGAGTTGTGCCCAATGACGTCAGCAGCATACCTGTGAACATAACCCGCTTCGTGGCTGCCCGCAGCTACACCATCATTCTTGCTGGGTTTTGCGAGCACACATGAGCTATTCATTACAGAGTCTCAGACCCACTACAAACTTGGAAAACCTCATTGAAAATAATTATATTTATTGAGGTAACTTAGTAACATGATATAAATTTTCAGGTGTACAACATCATAATTCCGACATCTGTATACCCTATTGTGTGCTCACCACCTGAAGTCTAGTTTCCTTCTGTTACCATGTATTTGACCCCACTTACCCACTTTGCCTTCCACCACCCCCCTCTCCCCCAAAAAACCTCATATTTAGAAGGAGAGTGCTGCTTGTCCTGGGCTCCTGGCCCCAGATTCCTGAGAATAGTCTATATACAGGATGTCAGCTGTTCTGATCAGGGATAGATAAGAGAGGCATGTCTTGGGATGAGTATGGGAGGGTCTGAACCTTGGACAAAGGGAACTGAGAAGACTTTGACTGAGGACAAAGGGAGACAGAACAGCCCTGAATTAAATGACCAGCCCCTAGATTTTTGAACCATTCCACACTTACTTATGGCCCACTTACTCTGTGCCATGTGCTGGCAGTTCGGGAGTGAACTTGTCAAACTATTTCTGCCCTCATGCAGCTCACATGCTAGTGGGAGAGACAATCATTAAATAATTTTAATTACACTTACGAGAAGTGATGGGGGGAAGTATAACCTAGTATGTAGGAGTCAGGTAAAGTTCACCAGGAAAACATTTGTGCTGCAATCTGAGGGATGAGCAGGATTTAGACAGGAGACAACTTGGGGAAGGATGCCAGAAGAGCAAGAAAAAGGCTTCCCTTGTGCGCGGGAAGGAATGGGCCAGGAATGCGGGCAGGTACGTGCCTACATGTTGATGGCGTGGAGACAGAAGATGTGAAAAGGAATGCAATAGGGGCCCGGCCAGCATGGCTCAGTGGTTGAGCGTCAACCTATGAACCAGGAGGTCACAGTTCAGTTCCTGGTCAGGGCATATGCCTGGGTTGCAGGCTTGATCCCCAGTGCGGGACGTGTAGGAGGCAGCCGACCAGTGATTCTCATCATTGATGTATCTCTCTCTCTCCCTCTCCGTTTTCCTCTCTGAAATCAATAAACACATTTTTTTAAAGGAATGCAATAGGGTAGAAAACCTATCATCAGCTCTACTCTGTTTTGTCTAATACATTAAGTTAACTGCCCTCCCATTGGCAAATGAAGAGGGCTTGAATAAACTCACTTGCAAGTCTCTGGAATCGCTTGGCCCTCCAGGGTAACCATATCAGGGCGATCCTTGGCAAAGAGATGTGGGTTCCTTGAGGTCTTCTGTTCCCAGCCTGGTGGAAGAGGAAAGTCCCCTTTTTATAATCTTAGTATATTTCAAAGCACCTGATTATGCAGCGATCTATAAGCCAGTTGTGGGAAATTGGCCCCACTGGTTGGGGGTTCGGGTCTCACTCCTGGATTTACTCCAAAAGGGAAATTAGAGAAACCCTTGATTGAATAATTTGGTCAGTTCGCACCCTGAGTATCTTCAATTTCCCTATCTGGTTTCTTGGCATAGTTTTCTTTCTAACCCAGAAAAGCAGGATGTTTATCCCTTAAATGGTACACAAGAGGATTTCAGATCAACTGCTTAGTGTATGGCTGCTATGGTAACATCTACATTTCCCAGCCCTTGCACAGCAACCCCCAAGACCGCATTTCCCAAGACATATTCTGTAGAACACTGATTGCTAGAGATGCACTTCAAATAAAGAGTTCCATGGTCAGTAAGTTTGAGGACACTACTTATGATAACCTACTGGTGGGAAGGTACCACCAGCGTACAAGGCATTAACCAGTCTTATTGTAAAGAAACCTAATATGTCCCTCGTGTGTTTAACTACAGGAACTCTTTGTCTGAATAACTCCGTTTCCATGGCAAGACTACCTGAGGGTATTCCCGCTGTCGAGGATGTGGAACATCTGGACCCCCTACGCACTATTGGTGGGAATGCAAAATAGTATGAATGCTTGGAACACAAATTGGCAGTTTCTTAAAAACTTAAACAGATACATACTTATAACCCACCCATTGTACTTTAAGACAAATGTAAGTATATGTCTATACAAAGATTTGTACACATATCTTCATAGGATTTTTATCTCTGATACTTCAAAACCAGAAACAATCCAAATGTCCATTAGTATGTGAATGGATAACCAAATTGTAGTAAGTCTATTGAGCAATTGATACACCCAGCAACATGGATAAATGTCAAAATATGATTCAATTCACATAATATTCTGGAAAGTGTAAGCTAATATGTAGAGACAGACAGAAATAGTCTGAGGACAGGGAAAAGTATTACAAAAGGATATAAGGAAACCTTGGGGGGTTATGCATATGTTCATTAATTTGATCATAGTGATGGTTTCACAGGTATGTACATGTCAAAACTTATGACAGCGTATACTTTAAACATGTATAGTGCATATTATATGTCAATTACCTCAATAAAACTGTTTTTAAAAGATCAGAAAATCGTTTTCTGAAATGAATGGAGTACCTATTTAAAAAAATAATAGCTAATATTTATTGAACACTTTTAATATGCCAAACTCTATGCTAGTTAAGAATTATTCCTACCGCCCTGGCCAGGGAGCTCAGTTTGTTAAAGCATCATCCTGATACACCAAGGTTGCCGGTTTGATGCCCAGTCAGGGCACATACAGGAATCAACCAATGAATGCATAAACAAGTGGAACAACAGAGCAATGTTTCTCTCTCTCTCAAATCAATAAATAAAATTAAATTGCCGAAACCAGTTTGGCTCAGTGGATAGAGCGTCGGCCTGCGGACTGAAGGGTCCCGGGTTCGATTCCGGTCAAGGGCATGTGCCTTGGTTGCAGGCACATCCCCAGTGGGGAGTGTGCAGGAGGCAGCTGATCGATGTTTCTAGCTCTCTGTCCCTCTTCCTTCCTCTCTGTAAAAAAACAATAAAATATATTTTAAAAAATAAAATAAAATAATTATTACATCCTTTCATACCCTCAATAACTTTATGACAGAGGTACTATTATTTCCATTAGGTAATCAAATCACACAAGCCAGTGAGATTCTAAGTCAGAATTCAAACCTGGAGTCGTTTCATTTTACCACCCACAATTATAACCACTGTATAACTTGGTTCCAGGAGGCCTTGGAGGAAATTGCAGACAGACACCCCTTCCCCCAACTTACAAGAGAGTCCGTGAAGAGGAAATTTTAGTGAAGATTAAACTAATCTCTGGGTTCAAACTGGACCATTGACCCCAATAGCATAGACAGTACTATGGACACAGAGCCCTGGGGAAGGATGGGCAGCCTATGACTGAGACCAAAGCAGATGGGACCATGCACACTAGGTTCAGGCAGCTCCCCCAGTCACGGCTCCTCCAGTTCTGCCCACATAAAAGACAATCAGAAGCAACAAAGCCTTATTCCACTTCAGGAGTTCTGAGAGAAATTTTACATAGAAAACACCCGAGATTTAGAAGCTTGAGTGAGTCCTTTAACTGCTCAGTGTTCCCACTTCCTCATCTCTAAGTTGGGGAAGTTGACAGGTGTTGCTGTGGCCCCTCCTTGGTCTCCTGTGCTCTGTCCTGGCCTGTATGATTTTCCATAAAAGGCTCTGTGGGCATCACTGACACATGTAGGAGGATGACTTAACTTCTCTTGGCAGCTCTCCTGATTACAGGGAAATCTACTGAGGTCACAAAGCAGCGTCATGAAATCGCCAAAAAAGAAAATCATTAACAGTGGGTGCCTTTATAATAATGGTTACTTTTCTGGTTATAAAAGTAATACAGGTTCATTATGGGCATCTTAGGAAACACAGACTGAGAGGAAAGAGTTAACACAGCATATCTGGTTGCTTACTCCTTACATGTCTCCAAGGAACCCATGGTTAAACCCTGGGCCAGTGCTGGGAATGCGGTCTCTAGAGTGTTCTTTCTGTTAGTGATCAATGGGTTGGTTCTATACACCTGGAGCAATGGCTATACCTGCTTGTCAGGTTGCTTTGCACAAACATCGAGATTGACGATGTGCACCTGGTTTCATCGTTAGGGTCCTGAGTTTTGTTTGTCATAGGTGGTTGCGTAGCAAAATATACCTACGTGACCAGCTCCCCATAAAAGCCTTGGACTCTGAGACTCAAACAGGCTTCCACGTGCAAACACATTCCACACATATCCCCATAGTTAAGGGCGAGAGGAGTACCCTTTGTAGCCTCAGACAATGAATGGCATTGGAAACCTGTGTTGAACCTGTCTGGTCATTAATGCATATCTTTTCCTACTGTTTTTGCTATGTACCCTTTGCTATAATAAATCTCCGTAAGTGTATAACCTGCTGATGACTCTCATGGGTCCTTCTGGTGAATCACCTAATGAAACACACATACATGTAAAAAAAGGAAAGAAAATATAAATTAACCAAAACCCCTCCACCTAGAGATCATTTGGCTAGCTTTAGAAACAGGTTTTGACCAACCAATTCATCTTGCAAAAACCCTTCTCACTTGTGAGAAGCAAACAAAATTTCTCATTAAATCCATAAGTTGCATTGTGGAGAAAGATTAAACTTTATAGAGGCCCCAGGTTAAGTGTTAATAGAATGATTTTACTGTTTTAAATGGTCACCAAGATGTACTGAACTTGGCTTTCGTGCCATAATAATGGTTTCTTCTATGACTTAATCCTCAATGTGGAGTCTGACTGTCAATCTTGATTGGGTTCCTATGGGAGGAGATACAGCACTGAATAAGAAATTGTTTATTCATGTGCCAGTGAACAGCAGAGACTGCCTGTCCGTGTGGGCTTTGGGAGACAAGGGCCGGGAGAGTGAACAGGACTAGCTACCCTTCCATGTACTCCTCACTCTTCTCTGACAGCTTCCCTCAGTAACCTTAATAATAACAACTACTAACATTTATCAAGTACTCTGAGCCAGACACTATTCTAAGCATATGTTTTCTCTTATTTCATCTTTATAACAACCTATTCAGTAAATGTTACTATTTTATTCTTTTTTTAAAAAAAATCTTTATTGTTCAGTTTATTACAATTGTTCCTCTTTTTCCTCCCATAGTTCCCCTCCCCCCAGTTCCCACCTCACCCTCGGCCCTTACCCGCCCCCCCCCCCCCGCACTGTCCTCATCCATAGGTGTACGATTTTTGTCCAGTCTCTTCCTGCACCCCCACACACCCCTTTCCCCCTGAGAATTGTCAGTCCACTCCCTTTCTATGCCCCTGATTATATTATATTCACCAGTTTATTCTGTTCATCAGATTTTTTATTCACTTGATTTTTAGATTCACTTGTTGATAGATAAGTATCTGTTGTTCATAATTTTTATCTTTACCTTTTTCTTCTTCATCTTCTTAAAGAATACCTTTCAGCATTTCATATAATACTGGTTTGGCAGTGATGAACTCCTTTAGCTTTTTCTTATCTGTGAAGCTCTTTATCTGACCTTCAATTCTGAATGATAGCTTTCAGAAGTAATCTTGGTTGTAGGTTCTTGCTATTCATCACTTTGAATATTTCTTGCCACTCCCAGTGACCTGCATAGTTTCTGTTAAGAAATCAGCTGACAGTCATATGGGTGCTCCCTTGTAGGTAACTAACTGTTTTTCTCTTGCTGCTTTTAATATTCTCTCCTTGTCTTTTGCCCTTGGCATTTTAATTATGATGTGTCTTAGTGTGGTCCTCTTTGGATGCCTTTTGTTTGGGGTTCTCTGCACTTCTTGGACTTGTAAGTCTATTTCTTTCACCAGGTGGGGGAAGTTTTCAGTCATTATTTCTTCAAATAGGTTTTCAGTATCTTGCTCTCTCTCCTTCTGGCACCTCCATAATTCTGATGTTGGTACACTTGAAGTTGTCCCAGAGGCTCCTTACACTATCTTCATATTTTTGAATTCTTTTTTCTTTTTGCTTTTCAGGTTGGGTGTTTTTTGTTTCTTTGTATTTCAAATTTTTGACTTGATTCATGCAATCCTCTAGTCTGCTGTTGGATCTCTGTATATTATTTTTTATTTCAGTCAGTGTATGCTTAATTTCTGATTGGTCTTTTTTCATATCCTTGAGAGTCTCACTAAATTTCTTGGAGGATTCTAGAAAATTCTTGAAAAACCTTATAACCATGGTTTTGAACTCTATATCCAGTCATTTTTTCCCCTCCATTTCTTTCATTTGTGACATGTTTCTTTGTCTCCACATTTTGGCTGCTTCCCTGAGTTTATAGAGTGGCTTTGTGTGCTAGGTGTCCTATAGGGCCCAGTGGCTCAGCCTCCCCAGTTACCTGAGGTGGACACTCTTGGTGCACCCCTTTGTGGGCTGTGAGCACAGTCTTGTTGTAGTTAAGCCTTGATTGTTGTTGGTATCACTGGGAGGAATTGACCTCCAGGCCAACTGGCTGTGAGGATCAGCTGTGTCTACGGGAGAACTTCTGTGCTGGAGACACCCTTATGAGACAAGACTTGCTTCAGTGGGGCTTTGGTGCTCACTAAGTCTGCCCCTGAGTGTGTCCCTTATGGATCTGAGGAGGTGTAATCTGGATGTTCCTACTCTGACCCCTGGGTACACTGGCTCTTGGAGCTCCAAGGAGGTGCTAATTTAGCCTCTGCCTGAGGCCACCCAGCAGGAGCTATGAAGAGATCTGCAGATTCCTCTTCTTTGTTTGGGTTTTGGAGGTGCCCAGATGAGGCCCAGCTGTGAAGCAATGCAAGCTGCTGTGGGGCCTTGGGCCTTCTTTTGGATGTTCTGGGTCTCACTGACTCAGCTGCAGTTTGTTAGGTAAGCTTAGAATTCAAAGGACCAGGCCATTCATACGTAAAAGCCTCTGCACACAGCTTGGATGGGGCGGAGTCTCAGGGTGGAGCAAACAGCAATGGCTTCCCTTCAGCCCTGCCCTAAGAGGCCTCCTGGGTCTCAGTGTCCCATGGTAATCGCTGCAAGCACCTCTGAGAGAAAACCACCCTCAAGTTTCGCCCACTGCCAGACAGTCCAGTTTCTCCCCGAATGAGTCCGGGTCCCCAGAGTCTTTCCCAGAACTGGAGTTCAGAGCCGTTGGGAGCTTTTGTCTCCCTCCTGATTGAGAAAGCCGGCCATGTACTCAGTTGCCAGCCTTCTCCACATGCGTGCCTCAGTACCTCCGCCTTCCGAAGCTCCTGTGAGTCTCATTGTGCTTTTCTCATTCCTTCTAGTTGTAGAATTTCCACTCAGCCAGCCTTCCTGTGGTTCTGGATGATGTCCGTTTTGTCTTTTAATTGTAGTTTTGATATTGTTGTACGAGGCAGCAGTTCAGGTTTTTACCTATGCTGCCATCTTGGTTTCTCCCCTATTTTATTCTTTATACAAGCGAAGAAGCCAAGGTTAAGTATGATTAAGTAGCTAGATAGGACCAGGACTTAAACCTCAAATCAAAAGATCAATTGCTACACTTCATGTCTCTTTATGTTCATTCAAAGGAGATGTTGCTGTTATAAGTAGAATTTCTTCTTTAGGAAACTTCAGTTTTTACTCTTAAAAAATAAGGCTCACCCACATATTGGAAGGTAAAAAAAAAAAAAAAGTACAAACTTAAATGTTAATCACACATAAAATCAACCATCACCATTTTTTTTTAATTTTTATTGTTTTAAGTATTACAAATAGTAGTACATATGTCTCCTTTTTTTTCCCCCTTGATCTCCCCCCGACCTCCCCTACCCCCCAGGACATGCCTTCACCTGCCCACCCTCCCCCCCGCCCCAGTGTCTTATATCCATTGGTTGTGTTTATATGCATGCGTACAAGTCCTTCGGTTGGTCTCTTACAGCCCTCCTCGCCCAACCTCCCCTGTCTTCCCAATGTAGTTTGACAGTCTGTTCAATGCTTCTTTGCCTCTGTATCTTTTTCCCATCATTTCTTTCCTTTAAAAAGTTTTGCCTTTGCAGACTGGAAATAAACATATAATAACAAAACAAGACAAAACAAAAAAATGTTTGAGTCCCAATTTCAATGTCCAACAGTTCCTTATGTGTACATGTCAGCAATGATATCTGGATGGTGGGCACATGGTGGCAACGCAGGTCCGACCCTCTCTGGTTTGGTCCTAAGTAACCTGCAGCGGTGCATAGCTGCTGACTGCTCCCATGGCAAGGCGTTGTCAGCGTCTTCCATCTCTGGACTGTTTTTCCTCTTGTCTTCGTGGTTGGAGCACTCCTGTCAATTCCTCTCTGTTGCAGGAATCCATCTGGTCTTGGGGTTGTTTTCTGAAAATATACAAATATATTCTCGACCACAAGTTAATAAAGGAATCTTTTCTATATAATTGATTTGGGATCCTTTTTATTTTTGTTCAAACGATTTTCCTTTGTCTTATTTAGACACCATGTGTGTTTTTAATGGCTGTCTTGCTGTTAGCATTGCAAATGAAACTTAATATGGTAAAGTAAAAATTTTCTAGATGTAATTTACTTATAGGATATTTTTCCTTACATGATATTGCCCTACTATCCTCCCCCCTTTTTTTTATTAATGGAGGTTTTTGTAAATTTTATAATGCAGTCTTGATAACTTTAAATTTAAAATTTTTTTTTTCCCCACACATATGACTGCTTTAGGTTCATTGCATATTCAGGAATTTTACCATGAGATGAACTACCAATAGAAATTTTAGTTATTACTTTAAGAACAGCTTTTTGTCCAGTACTTGAATATTCACTTATTTCAATTAGCCTATTTAAATTAATCTGAAAACTCGATTACTATTTTACTGTCAAATTTAATACTCTACCAACAATCTTAGTTTACCCTGTAAATATTAGTGGGAAGGATTATTTGCATTCTTGGGTGGGCCCTGAGCATTCCAAATGCTCGGCTGAATTTAGATATAGGGCAACTGCTGTTGGCCAAGTCTCTTGTCTGTTACCTGGTCCCGATCTGAGCTGGGCCAAGTCTCTGTCTGTCACCTGTATCTCGATGTGAGCTGGGCCATCACCATTTTTTTTTATTACAGTTTGCATTCAACACTTTCATATTAGTTTCAGGTGTACACACAGTGGATAGTCACATAGATTACAAACTCTTCCCTCCAATATTTTAAGTGTCCACCTGGCACTCATAAATATAATGTTTTTTCGTGTATAAGACACCCCCATGTATAAGATGCCCTCACTTTTCCAAAATTAAGAAATCAATATTTTAAACATTTTGCTGGGTTTCCTCTTACGGACTTCTTTGTTGCCATCTTAAGGAGTTGTTCTTCCTGTTTTCTCCACTGTCTGATCATACACTCAGTGGGAGGAGGTCCAAATTGTCTCTCTGCAGCTCTTTTTCCATGCTTTTTTGCACAGCTGATTACATTCAGTTTGAATTTTGCAGAGTAAAACAATTGCTTACAGGTATTTATCGTCTTATTTTTTGATACCTTTATAGGGTCAGAATGCTCTGGTCCCTGTTGCATCTGCGCACTCTCCACCTCCACCTCCACCTCCACCTCCAATTATGGCATCAGCAGAAGTCACTAACAATAAGGCTCGTGATTACAGAAAGCCTGTTTGACAAGGTACTACGGGCAGCTAGGCACCCACGCAGCTCCCTCCTCGGCTCCCTCCATATTTTTCCGTGTATAAGACACCCCTTGACTTTCAGTCTAATAATTTTAGGACAAAATAGTGTCTTATACACGGAAAAATATGGTAGCTATTATAACATTGTTGACTGTATTCCCTAGCCTTTACCTTTCACCCCCCCCCCCGCCTATTGTGTAACTACCAACTAATACTTCTTAGTCCCATTACAACCATCACAGTTTTGAGTTTTCTTTTTTGAAGAGTGTGTATCCCCAAACATGCTTTACTTAAGACTCATCCCAAGGGATCCTGCTCCCATGTGAAAATCAGTCCCGGAGTTGGCAATCCCCTTGTTTAAGCCATGCAAGTGTGGCATTGGCCAGAAGAGGGCGCTGCCTTCTACTTGTGTAACAATCCGCCTGGGAACTAATAGGATGGAAGAGATTTTGACACCACTTTCAATAAATTATTTTTACACCCCCTGATTTCAATTTTGGTAAAATAAGTGCCCATGAACTATTAATTTCTCTATGAGACCAAAGCACCTCACTGACAGAACTCACACTTTATGTTCGACACTGCAGACGGTTTCCTGGTGTGTGGTAACTGGTGTAGTCAGGCACAGCCCAACCAGTTTTTCCGGATCAGGCCAGCTCAGGCTGATGCAGGGGAAGGAAGAAGCTAGGGCTGCTGGCAACTGAGAGAAAAAACTAGGAGGACCCCTGGGACTCCAGGCAGCTGAGCAATCTTCTGGTGAGATACAGAGGGCAGGCTTGGGAGATACTCATTGTGTTTGGGTTTGAGAGAGTAACACTACAGCAGGCCCCACTGGCACTACAATTCTGTCTAGCAGAGCAGTTAATCTAATCTCTGGGTTTTTCATTCGAAATGGAAATTCACATAAGTGTAGTTTTTCTTTAGTTCTCATTAATAATTAAAAGCCTTCCTCCTTTGCTCTCATTTTAATGACAGCTTACACTTGAGCAGCTTGAGACTTCCCAGAGGGCTTTCCCACTCACAGCAAGTACTAGAGCAAGTACTAATTATTTCCAATTGACAGGCGGTTTGCTCTGGCTGCCCTGTAATTCAAGCCTGGGAGGGGACCAGAGGCCTGGGGCCTGGTCTTAGCTCTGTGCTTTGTCACCCGTCAAAAATACATTCCCAACTCTCACGCATTGCTGTTTCCAAGGTCCATTAAAGCTGAATGTATGCAAACACTGGGACCCAGCAATTCCACTTGTAGGAATGTCCGCAACAGAAGTGTCTGCACTGTTCATATAGCATCATTTGAAATAGCCAAAAACAACCCCAAATTTCATTAGCATAGAATGGATAAATCAACTGTTGTCTATTTCTTTTTTTAAGTTTACTTCTTTATTTTTAATCCTCACCCAAGAACATGTTTATTGATTTTAGAGAGAGAGGAAGGGAGGGAGAGAAACATCAATGTGAGAAAAACATGTTGAGGAATCCAAGATGGCGGCGTAGGTAAACACCTAAACTGCTGCCTCCCACAACAATTTAAACTGTAACTAAAAGACAAAACGTCTATCACCCAGAACCACGGGAAAGCTGGCTGAGTGGAAGTTCTGCAACTAGAAGGAAAGAGAAAAGAGCATTGAGACGTGCACGAGCGCTGAAAAGCTGAGGTACGGAGGCGCGTGATCCGGGCTGGCGGCGGGCGACTGGGTGCGTTGCTTTTTTCAACCTGAACGGAGACAAGCCCCCGATTACTCTGAAATCCAGTCTCTGGGGAGACACGGGGGACCCAAACTCCTACGGGGAGAAGCTGGACTGTCTGCCAGTGAGAGTGGCTTGCTTGCAGAGCTGCGCGCAGGAATAATTGTTTACGGCACTGGGGCACAGGACTCCAGGACGTGGTCTGGGACACAGAGCCGGCTTACTAGCAGCCATGGCTGTTTGCCACGCCCTAACCTAGTGACGCCCTGAGACCCCGCCCCACACAACCTACAAACCCACCCAAGCTCCAAGCAGCTCAATTAGCATAAGAAAGCCTGCCCTATCGCAGCTTAACCTAGAAAACTTGCAGCCTGGGTCAGACAGCTCCAAAACCTCCAAACCCCAAAGCAAAGAGGAGAAAACTGCAGCTCTCACTGTAGCTCCTGCTGAGTGGCCTCAGACAGTAGCTGACCTGCACCCCATTGGAGATCCAGAAGCCAGTGTACCTAGTGGTCAGTGTGAGACACCAGATTTCAACTCCTCACATCCATAAGTGACACATTCAAGAGGCAGACTCAGTGAGCACCAAAGCCCCACTGAAACAAGTCCTGCCCCATAAGCGTGTCTTCAGCGCAGCACTTCTTCCATTATAGACACAGGGAGTGCTCACAGCTAATTGGCCTGGAGGTCAATTCCCCCCAGCGTACCAACAGCAATTCAGGCTTAACTACACCAAGACTTTGCACTCAGCCCACAAAGGGGTGTACCAAGAGCATCCACATCAGGTGATTGGGGAGGCTGAGCTACAGCCCCCTATAGATCACCTACCACACAAAGCCACTCCATCAACACAGGGAAGCAGCCAAAATGCAGAAACAAAGAAACATGTCACGAATGAAAGAAACGGAGGAAAGCAAACTACTGGATGACATAGAGTTCAGAATCACATTTATAAGGTTACTCAAGAATCTTCTAAGAACCGCCGAGAAACTTGATGACACTTCTGAGGAGCTTAGTGAGACCTTCAAAGACCTTAATGAGAATGCCAAAAAAATGGAAAAGGATCAGTCAGAAATGAAGCATACACTGTCTGAAATAAAGAATATACAGAAACTCAACTGTAGATCAACATACCCCAAGAATCAAACCAAAGATCTGAAATATGTGGAAACAAAAAACATCCAACCAGAAAAACAAAAAGAAAAAAGAATCCAAAAATATGAAGATAATGTAAGGAGCCTCTGGGACAACTTTAAGCGAAACAACATCCGAATTTTTGGGGTGCCAGAAGAAGGGAGAGAGAGCAAAATATTGAAAACCTATTAGAAGAAATAATGACAGAAAACTTTCCCTACCTGGTGAAAGAAATAGACTTACAAGTTCAGGAAGCGCACAGAACCCCATACAAGAGGAATCCAAAGAGGACCACACCAAGACACATCATAATTAAAATGCCAAGGGCAAAAGACAAAGAGAGAATATTAAAAGCAGCAAGAGAAAAACAGTTAATTACCTACAAGGGAGTACCCATACGACTGTCAGCTGATTTCTCAACAGAAACTATGCAGGCCAGAAGGGAGTGGCAAGAAATATTCAAAGTGATGAACAGCAAGAACCTACAACCAAGATTACTCTACCCAGCAAAGCTAGCATTCAGAGTTGAAGGTCAGATAAAGAGCTTCACAGACAAGAAAAAGCTAAAGGAGTTCATCGTCACCAAACCAGTATTACATGAAATGCTGAAGGGTATTCTTTAAGAAGAAGAAGAAGAAAAAGGTAAAGATAAAAATGATGAACAACAAAATGACATCAAATACATACCTACCAACAAGTGAATCTAAAAATCAAGTAAATAAAAAAATCTGAAGAACAGAATGGACTGGTGAATATGATAGAATCAGGGACATAGAAAGGGAGTGGACTGACGATTCTCAGGGGAAGCAAGTGTGAGGGGTGCGGGAAGAGATTGGACAAAAATCTTACTCCTATGGATGAAGACAGTGGCGGGGGGTAAGGGCATGGGGTGGGGTGGGGAATCAGGTGGAGGGGAGCTATGGGGGGGAAAAAAGTGGAACACCTGTAATAATCTGAACAATAAAGATTTAATTAAGAAAAGAAAAAAAAAAGAAAAACATGTTTATTGATTTTAGAGAGAAAGGAAGGGAGAGAGAAAAAAAACCAATGTGAGAAAAATATCCATCAGTTGCCTCCTGTATGCACCCAACCAGGGATCAAACCTGGAACCTGAGTATGTGCCCTGACCAGGAATCGAACCACAACCTTTTGGTGTGCAAGATAGTGTTCCATTCAATTGAGCCACCCCAGCTGGGCAACTGTGATATATTCCTATCATGGAATACCATATACTAGTGAGAATAAATGAATAAGAGTTCACAAAATGTGAATAAGTTTCACTTATCTATATAAAGTTCAAGAACAGGCACAATTCGTGTACATCTCTAGGGTGAATGAAGTTGAACTTTTGAACTTTTGACTCTGAAACAGCTATAATTCCAGAAAGTTAACACCCCAGTGGAGGTAAAGATCTCTTTGACTGATTGATTATCCCTTTTGATGTCCAAGAAAGACACTCTGACTACGAGTGCTTATGCTACACTTATGCTATAAGAACGATCTTTATTGTATTCTCCTAGGCTGGATAGTGGATTGCATTTTACTATAGTTTTGAAAGACATCTGTAATGTTGGATAATAGACTGTCCACCTTAATAACTAAATACAGAGTATATCAAACTGTAAAAAAAAGAACAGGCATAATTAATATGAAGTGTTGAAAGCGGGTTATGGCTGTACCTCAAAGAAGTAGTAACTGGGAGGGGAGCATGGAGTCTTCAGGAGTGTCGTTAATGTTCTACTTCTTGACATAGGTAGTGGCTACCTGGGTAATGTAAGTGTGTTCACTTCGCACACATTCGCCAATCTGTACACTTATGATGCATGCACTTTTCTGTATGTATGTCCCACTTCAATAGAAAGTTTAAAAATCCTGATTTGTCTAAATAAATTACTTTTTCATGAGCAAACTTTAGTATTGCTTAAACTGCCCACACGTAGCTTATTCCTGATTAAAGCAGATTTGTTTATTGTTCTACCCTGACAGTGATCACACCACCATTCCCTGAAGAGTCTCTGAAGGGTTGAGAGAGCAGGTCAACATCTGCCTTTGCATCTGTGTGTGCAAGAATGCATTTCAGGAGGCTGCCACACAGGAAGTTCATCCCCTGCCTCCAGTACCACAAACACATGTTCCTTCTGTAAGGAAGAAGGAAACTTCCCATTAGGGACGCCAAACACAGCAAACATTCAAATAACTGTCCATTTTTAACAGCCAGTGACACTAGCACTATTTTGCAGGGGAAAACGAGAAACCTAACCCCTGTGACCCAAAGGTGCAGATGGCACCTCTGGATGAGAGAGGCCAAAGGCATGGAGCAGCAAACAAGCTGCTCAGGATTGCATGGCAGGCCCTGGTGAAGTCATAAATGGAACCAGATTTCCTGTTTCCCAGAGTATAGCCTGCTTCTCATTAGCCCTTATTGCTTCTTGCAGGACCAGGGTACTTGAAAATCTTGAAGGACAAAAAGTACAAAGGTTGGCTCTCTCCATCCATAGGCCAAGGACATTTGGTTCAGGGCTAAACACACATACACATTTGCATGTGTACACGCGCACATACACTCACTCACACACACACACACACACACACTCACACATACCACTCTCCCTAGCGCCCTCTGCTGCTTTGGAGAGCTTCTAGCATCACTTCAGCTCCTTGTTATCTTCTCTGTCAGCGATTCACTGCCATTGCAGTCCCACACTCCATCCCAGGGGCAAAGAGAACCTTGAAAACCACTTTGATAGACACCCACTATCATACTTTCTCTAGCTGAATTGCATTTGAAGAAGCTGTTCCCATTTCTTTCCTTCAAATGGTCAGAGGGACACTAGCTGTACTTTTGCACCTTTCCATGTTATGGAAGGGTCATCAAAACGGTGATGGCTGGGCCATGAGGTGTGCTGTGACCACCACAGCAGAATAATGGGGTGAGAGTGGAGGCAGCACCAAGCCAGGGGCATTCTTCCAGGGTCTGAGTCCTGGAAGTAGCAGAGATGCCATAGGGTATGCATAGTTGGAACCCCACTCCAGGAGTTTTCTGGCAGTGGCAATGCTCAAGGCCAGGTAGATGGCACAGAGACATATATACAAAGGAGTTCATTGTAGCATTGTTGATACAGAGAAAAAATGAGAAGCCACTGAAGCATCCAACAACAAAAGTATCCTATCATATGATATCGTTGTGGGCTATCACACAGCCATGGAAAGAATGAGGCAGCTCTCTATTAACTAACACAAAGTGGTCTATGCTATAATGCTAAATGATAAAGGCAAGGTGGAGAAAGGCACATTTGATGGGGAGTGGCCAGCATAGTCAGAAGCTTCTGTGAGTCGGGACTGAGGCTGGGAAGTGGGCTCTCCCACGGTTAAGGGAGAGGCTCCAAACTCCTGATGATGCATAACCAATCCTTTTTTCTTCTTCTTCTTGTTTGCCCTCTTTAGGGCCATGTACACTTGGTCCTCTGTCTTCGGGGTCACGTGCTGCTCTTGGTTCTCTGAAGCTTTTCATGTTTCCCCAATGAATTCTGATTGATACCTAGGCTGAGAGAGAACCACTGGCCTGGATCCCAATGACACCTCCCCACTCAGCTGTGGCCCATTCCAGTTCTCCTAGATGGAGTTCTACATAAGGTACCAAATATCCCTGGCCTTGTCCCTGTATGTGGGGACCCCAGTAGGAAGTTAATCATAAATTTGGGATTATGGCCAAATACCTTTACATCTAATCACACCCAGAGACAGGTGTACTCATTAGGAAATAGATAGTTAAAATAATCTAAGGGAGCGTGAGGGCTTGAACTGGGTCAGGACAGCAGTGGGAGGCAGATCCTACACAGCTGGACACCTGAGCAAACGAAGAAGACTACGGAGTTGGAACCAAATCCTGGACTGTTGGTGGCGTGTGGAGGAGCGGATCCAGCCCTGCAGAGCCCCTGATTGTCTGCCTGTAGGTGCCAACCTCCCACAGTCTTATTATTAGGGATAAAAGCAGAAAGCTTAGAAGGTTTGCAAGTAGGAGATTCTGTCAGGAGATGCATGCCTACAGGGCTCTTTAACAAGAAGATGGCACTATTTGCTGTTGGGTCAAAGGAAACATGAAAATGTAACAGGAGAGAGAAAACTCAGGAAAGGCAGACAGCCAAAGGGGTCTGTCTGCAGAATATAATGATCCCTTTATGAACCAACCTTCTGAGGCCCTCAGGGAAAGGGTGGCAGTGATGTGGCATGATTGGTGGGGCACCAAAGAGCCCCCTGCCCACAAATGTCGTCCTCACCCAGGCTCCCTGTTGCCTATAAATCCACTCTTAGGTCAATTCCACTACGATTATTGAGCATTACATATTTATGGTTGACCTCTTATAAAATGCAGACTCCTGAAAGTAGTAACACTTTGATTCAGCAACAACTTAGTGGAATTATGATTTACTCAGTCAATTTGAGTACATTGTAGTACCCACCGGTACTTGGTACTACACTGGGAACTAGGTAGGATACAATGGAAAGAAGACTTTGTCAAGGTGCTAAAACTCAATTCCATTCAGAAGTACCTCCTGGACACCTGTTACCTGATAGGGAGCTGGTGCTGAGACAGGAGGAAACAGAAAAATGCACAACAGCGTCACCTCCCTCAAGGAGCTTTTAGCTTTGTTGGGGGAATCCAGCACACAAAAGACAGATGGAAAAAGCCACTGCTGCCTTAACCGGTTTGGCTCAGTGGATAGAGCATCAGCCTGTGGACTGGGGGATCCCCAGTTCGATTCCAGTCAAGGGCACATGTCCAGGTTGTGGGCTCGATCCCCAGTAGGGGGCGTGTAGGAGGCAGCCAATCAATGATTCTCTCTTATCATTGATGTTTCTATCTCTCTCACCCTCTCCCTTCCTCTCTGAAATCAATAAACATAAGAATAATAAAAAGCCACTGCTTATTAAACTGCTAATATAATCAAGGTCCAACATGAAGAATGGGACTCAATGCCTGCATGTCAAAGAGCCTTTTCAGACATGCTCATGATTGAACCACACTAACTTTTCATTAGGAAGCCTGGAAAAGAAGCTATTATAAACCCACTGTTTTCTGAATATTAACATGGGTGTGGCTTCCTGGTTCTGAGGCCTCACCTTAGTTTTTGCCCTACACCATCTAGCTCTGGCTACGCTAAGCACTACTGAAAGGGAGTTATTCATTAAGCATTTGTTTATAGGGTGTATAGGGGCCCTTCTCTGCCTGTGCTCCCAGCGCTGGCCACTTGCCAGGTCTGAGTTCAGGTTTCACTTTGAATGAACACCCATGAGATAATGTAGTTTCTGTTTATCAGAGTCATGTCCACCAGATATCTTCCTGAGAAAAGCCTACCAGCTGCTGGCTCTGGCTGTCACTAGGGAGGGATGACTGTGACAGTCACCCAATTGGAGAAAGAAAGCAAGATTTAGTAACAGAGGAACAGACATGGCTCAGAATCCAGGCATCATGCAGGTCCAGAATTCATGTTAATATAAACAAATATAAGAGGTGAAAGGAAAGCTCTCATTACAGTAGCATACCAACTAATAAATATAAAAGCAGTGACAGAGGTAAAGTCATTAATGGATGCTAAAACTAATGGGTTCCTAGCCAATTTGGCTCAGTGGATAGAGCATCGGTCTGCAGATCAAAGGGTCCTGGGTTTGATTCCGGTCAAGGCCACGTACCTTGGTTGCAGGCTTCTCCCTGGCTGGGGCCCTGGTTGAGGCTTCTGCAGGAGGCAAGCAATTGATGTGTTTCTCTTACATCCATGTTCTCTCTGTCTTTCCCTCTCTTCTACTCTCCCTAAAAATCAAAGGAAAAGTGTCCTCAGGTGAGGATTAACAAAAATAAAATAAAATAAAATAAAAATAATACTGATGGGTAGTTTGATAAGAAATAGATAATTAGAGAGCTACAAGGTATTCTCTCACAAAGTCCTTATTAATTACAAAGAAAAAATAATTTCACAGTAGTAGATACCACTTAATCAATTCATCAAATCTAACATCACTGTATTGGTTTAAACCAATATTGAATACCATGTGCCTTTTATTGGGATGCTTGAAGAAAGACACACCTTCAATTCTATGATATTCCTACCAAAAATGCATCATCTGAATCTAATCATGAGGAAACGTGAAGCAAACCCAAATTAAAAGACATTTTACAAAAGAGCTGTACTCTTAAAATGTCAGGGTTGAGAAATGCAAAGAAAGGCTGAAGAGATGTTCCAGAATAAAGGAAAATAAATAGGTCTGACAACTAAACGCTGTGCATGATCAGGAGAAGGGGTGGGGGGCAGGAGGGAGAAGGACATTTTGAGGGAATTGATGAAATACAGGTTGGGACAAAAGTAGGTTTATAGTTATGAGTACACGAAACAGTTTATACTTATATTATTTACTAGAGGCCTGGTGCATGAAATTCCTGCTGGGATCCAGCCTAAACGGGCAGTTGGACATCCCTCTCACAATCCAGGACTGCTGGCTCCCAATTGCTCACCTGCCTCTGCCTGATTGCCCCTAACCACTTCTGCCTGCCAGCCTGATCACCCCTAACCACTCCCCTGCCAACCTGACAGACGCCCTAACTGCTCCCCAGCCAGCCCGATTGCCCCTAATTACCTTCCCCTGTCAGCCTGGTCACCCCAACTACCCTCCTCTGCAGTCCTGGTGTCCCCCAAATGCCCTCCTCTGCTGGCCTGGTCACTCCTAACTTCCCTCCCTGCTTGCCTGGTCCCCCCCAACTGCCCTCCCCTGCAGGCCTGGGTCCCCCCAGCTGTCCTCCCCTGCAGGCATGCCCCCCCAACTGCCCTCCTTGGCAGTACTGGTGCCCCCCTACTGCCCTCCTCTGCTGGTCCGGTCACCCCTAACTGCCCTTCCTACAGGCCTGGGTCTCCCCCCAACTGCCCTCCCTTCCTGGCCTGGTCACCCTAACTGCCCACAACTGCCCTCCCCTGCAGGCCATCTTGTGGCGGCCATCTTGTGTTCACATGGGGGCGGCCATCTTGTGTCTTGGAGTGGTGGTCAATTTGCATATTACTCTTTTATTAGATAGGATTTGTTTGTTTGTTAATTTATCTATTGACAGTATTACAGATGTCCCCCTTTTTACCCATTGACCTCATTCTCCCTGCACCTGCCCCTCCCAGGCCTTCACCACACTATTGTCAGTGTCCATGGGCTATGCATATATACATATAAATTCCCTGGTTAATCTCTCCCTACCCAGCCTTTCATCCCTGCTTTTCTCCTGAGATTTGTCAGTCTGTTCCATGCTTCTATGTCTCTGGATCTATTTTGTTCATCAGTTTATTTTGTTCATTAGATTCCACATATGAGTGAGATCATGTGATATTCATCTTTCTCTGACTGGCTTATTTAACTTAGCATAATACTCTCTAGGTCCCTCTTTCTGTCTCAAAGGTAAAAGATCCTTTTTTTTTTTTACAGCTGCATAATATTCCACGGTATAAATGTACTGCAGTTTTTATTATTATTTATTAATTATTGTATTATTTTCCATATGAACAACTATAAACCTACTTTTGCCCCACCCTGTAGATAGTAGTTTATTATTGATGTTTATATTGATGTTTATTTTCCTGTTTGTGTTAACTGTATTGTGGTTATGTAAGAGTACAGCCACCTCTCTCAAGGAGCTTTTGGAAAATGCTCACTGGAGTATTTATGGGTAAAGGGGCACCACATCAACTTACTATTAATTGGGAGAGAGAGAGAGGGAGAGAAAGACAGAGAAGAAGGCAAAAATGCAAACAAATGGGTCAAAGTTTGTACTATTCTTGTAATTTTTCTGTAAAATGGAAATTATATCAAAATAAAAAGATCCTTCCTAAAACAAAACAAGCAAATAAACCTACGGCTGTGGTCAGTAGCCTGGCAACCAACACTAGGCTCACCGCAGCCAAAGAACCTGTGTTTCCTGTTGGGGTGGGAGCCAGCCCAGAGTATTGCCATTCCAGAGCCTGCAGGAGGGGATGGGTAGTCACCCTGTGGAGTCGGCTTAGTTGGCTGCAACAGGTATTATGAAAATTCTGTCTGTGAATAAACCACAAATTGGTGTGCAGTTCCTAACAGTGACCATCATGTTCTTACAACAGAGAGGCCTTATCTATAGCAGTTTTGTGTCAGATGATTCATGGATACCATGCAGCAAACAGAGAAGTCATTGGTAAATGTGTGAATTGTGCTCAGATTTCATCTCTTTTTATAAAACTAATAATTGTGTAAGTCTTTTGTTTTTATCACAGCCCATCAAGAAATAGAAATGTGTTGGCATTTTTTAAAGGAGGGCCGATTTCTTTTTTAATCTGGTAAGAGTTTAAGGTTAAAAGAGTTTAAGGTAAAATCCAAGTTTTCTCATTTAGTTAGAGTACAACTAAAAATACTGTTTCCCTAGGCCCTGGCCAGCTAGCCAGGTTGTGGGTTCAACACCCGGTCAGAGCACATGTAAGAATCAACCAATGAATACACAAATAAGTGGAACAACAAAATCACTGTTCTCTCTCTCCACCTCCCTTTTCTCTGTGTCTCTAGAATCAATAAATAAAAATGTAAATATATATATACTAGATGCCTGGTGCATGAAATCGTGCATGCGGGGGATGAGGGGGTGCCCTCAGCCTGGCCTGCACCCTCTCCAATCCAGGACCCCTCAGGGGATGTCTGATTGCTGGTTTAGGCCTGATCCCGATTGCCCTTAACTGCTCCCCCGTGCTGGCCTGATCACCCCTAACTGCCCCCCCCCACCAGCCTGATTGCCCCTAACTGCCCCCCCTCCTGGCCTGATTGCCCCTAACCACCTCTGCCTCAGCCCCTGCCACTGGAAGGAAGGCAGGATGACTGGAAGATGTCCGGTTGACCCAGTCTAATTAGCATATTACCCTTTTATTAGTATAGATATACTATTTCCCTAAGCAATTTCTTCCCAAAGAGAAGCATACATTTACAAGCAAACATAATCCATTACTATCGCTCTGTGGTCATTATCCAGTGCCCAGCCATTGCCAAAGCTCTAGTGCACAATGATCTCTTTTCCTGTGCCATTTTTTTTATGTGACCAGAGATTCTGAAAATCTCTGAATTGCTAATGATATGATTTTCTCCTGCTTGCCCCCAGAAGCTTAGTAGTCAGATCATTTTTTCCCCAGCAAACTGAATGCCCCACAAATCAAAGACCCAATTAATTAAAAGTAAACAGGTTTCACCAGGCCAGAGTAGCTCAGTGGTTGAGCATCAACCTATGAACCAGGAGATCATGGTTCGATTCTTGGTCAGGGCACATGCTGGTTGTGGGTTTGATCCCCAATGTGGGGCGTGCAGGAGACAGCCAATCAATGATTCACTCTCATCATTGATGCTTTTATCTCTCTCTCTCCCTCTCCCTTCCTCTCTGAAATCAATTTTTAAAAAAAAGTAAACAGACTTCTCCATGAAACCCCTAGTAACTGTCTTTTTCTCAAAGAGGAAATCACCCTGCCAGATGCCTTCAAATCGATCCCACTGTGTAAGTTTCTCCTGGCATTTAGCTTTCACCTCCCAGGCTGGGTCTGGGAAGGGACAAGAGATTGCACTGTTAGGGAGTGGAACAACAAGAATTCACCTTGCCTTTCCCTCAGCCTGCCTGTGGGGAGCGTTTTTTTCACTCCCATCCTGGCTCAAGCAGGGCAGTGCCTTGGCCTGGGCAGCCCCTGGACAACATTAGAGGAGGCGCTGCCCCAGGAAGGCCTGGAAAACACAGCTCATTAAAGCTGGGCTGGGCTGAGTCACTGGGGTGTGGAGGCTGTTGAGTCACATTCTTGCAACATAACAAACAAACCGAGAACAGGGAGAGATTCTATAAAACTTTCAAGGTCAGGCTTGCCCTCACTCTCCGGCCAGCCGCCAGGACAAGGTCAGCGGTCATCGTGGAGCGAAGGAGAAGGTGCCACCGGCCGGGAGGGCCAGAAGCAGAGCCTGTACTGGCGACTCTGTGTCTACCCGCTGGTGGGGGACATGAAACACTGGCCCAAAGACAACCTGGAGCCCATCCTCACGCAGTCAGCAGAGGAGCTTGGAGTCTAGGAGACCTGGTTTCAGTGAAGAAATCTGTGGGCCATATGACTCCTTCCTCAAAGACTGGCTGTACATGCACTCCCCGGGAACAAGAAGCTGTTTGAAGAGGAGAAACTGCTAAGACGAGAGGGAAAATGAGAAAAGGTCCAGACCAAGGCAGGTGAGGCGACAGTGACATTTCGGAGAAGCTGTCACTGGAGGTGGGGATGAAGAACAATGTCAAATGGGAGCTCCACTCTGAAGCACTTGCCTGCTACTTTCCCAAAAACCTGTAATAGAGTCAACAACAACAACAATAAAGTAAAAAATAAAAATATGATTTAAAAGGTTGAAAAAAAAATTGTAGTGTTGTGGTAGCCCCTCATGCACTGAAGTTACCAAAAGAGCCCGTTCCACGGTGGGGCGAGTGTTGGTGTGCGGTGATGGTGAACGAGCTTGACACTGTCAGGGGAGCTGTGACTGCAGTGAACTTTGAAGGCCCAAGACCAAAAGATGTAAGTACTGCTTAGCCCAGCAAGCTGCCAAGGGAGTGGCCCCCCAGCTTCCAGGCGATCTGAACCTACTCTCCCTCAGAAGCCGGGATGCAGAATCCGAGGCACAGTGGAGCCAAGATGAGCCAGCTTTGACCAAATATGGAATTTTAGAGAGCATATGGGGACAGGGGACTAAGCTGCGTATACGTGTTGAATTCTCCATGTTTGCCCTCTCCATCCTTGACTGTTACCATATCCGGCCTTCCTGGGACAGTCCTGCTCAAGAGGTATTGAGCTATAGATTTGATAAGTTGAATATTAATAGACCAAAACAGTCTAGACACTATGTCTTCTCCCTCCATTGGAATTCATTGGCACAAATGGAAGAGCTAGCCACTGTCTTTAGTCCTTGGCTCATCCACATCATCCAAACGGAACATTTATGTCTCAAGAAGAAATAAAGAGGTTGTGTTTTTTGTTTTGTTTTTTAATCCACCAAAATCCGTTTTCAAGGCCAGTTCACACAAGCACTCACAGCTCTGCAAGAGTGAAGTAAAAGGTGAGCAGAGCCACAGCTCCCAACTCAGGCCAGTCCCAGCTCAAGGTTGGCCCAGGGCTGACCCTTGAGAGCAAAGGAAGAGGCCTCTTGAAAGGCAAATACTCTCTGGGGTCTGAAGGCTTTGGCAGAGAAAGGGCATGAAGTCCTAATCATGAAAAAGGCGTAAGATTGGGAAATGACCTCTCCCGGGGCATCTTGGCAAATCTCTTACCAGCCTCTGGTCTCCAGCTGTAATTATTCTTGGTCTTGAACTCCTAGCCGGACAGAATTTACCAAGACAGAAAGTAGCCCTTCATGGCCCGAGGACCCAGGCAGAGAGCAGTGCTTTGAAACTGAGATCTGTTTCCAGAACATAATTGGTTCAGACCTCTGAAACCAGAAAAAAAAAAAAAAAAAAAAAAACAGTTTATTAGGGATCAAAAGAATCTGAGAGGCGGGTTTGTTGGAACCTAAAGTTTCACTGACCTAGTAGAGGCAGGCCTGACTTGTTTTCCTCGGAGCTCAGCACCATTTCTTTTAGGCAATGATCTGCAGTGTGCCGCCTGGCCCTGAGACCCAAACTAAACGTTCATCCTTATGAGTAAATGCGTCTGATAGATCAAATGGTGGGAACCCACAAGAAGCAAAGCATGCCGAGACTAACATGCTGGTGCGATGACCACACCTGTTTCCAGGGTGGACACCACTTCCCCGACAGGACATCTCAACCTTGGCTTTTAATAAGCTATGAGACGCTGTTTTCACTCTCTTGATGAAAATACGGGGAGATGCTTCCTGAGTTGGGCTGGGGAGAGTCAGAAAGAAAGGGAAGGAGAAACCCAGGAAGATCAGAGAAGCTGCTCCGGTCCTTTGACAAATCTGTGCTGTGCTCCTCTGGCCGATCTGCCCCACTCACATGCTGCTCAATTTCTCTCTAAAATAAGGCTGACCAGTACCTCCACTTGTGTTGAATGTTTCCATCCAGGGCCTGTGGATAGCCTTGCAAATGTGTCATTGGCAGCAAGGAGGCCTAGGTGTGGTTGTGGATGGTGAGATGCAAGTTCATCTTTGCCTCTGGGAAAACAAGTCAGAAGGCAGGGCTTGCTGTAGGTAGTCAGATCCTCTCTAAATCCAGTGTATTTTACTGCAGTGTGGGGTACAGAAGAGACAAGAACTAACATTTATACGTGTGCTGGGCATGTTAGTTATGTTCTCACTTATTCCCCAACAAGTCGGAGGCAGACGGCATTCTCCCCATCTTACAGATGATGAAACTGGGGCTGTGTGTTTGATAAGGTTCTAACTATAGGACCTGAGGGAGCTGGTGAGTTAGATTTGAAGCCCCGTTGGTACATTCGGTAGACCATGTGCTTTCCACAGGATCATGCATCCTGTGCTATAACCACCTCTGGTCATCCAGCACTTCTTAAATTTCCATGATTTTTCAAAGAGTGCCAAAAGTGATTGGCACTAGTGATTTTAATTTCATCTTTTAAACATATTTGGTTTAAATTTTATATTTTAAATTTATTTGAATTTTATATTTTAAATATATTTGCTTTGAATTTTATATTTTTAATATGCTTGGATTTCATTTTAAAATATATTTAAAACTGTTTTTAAAAATTATAATTAAAAACACAAACATATAGTTGTTAGCTACCAAATTATAACACAGTGGAAACCAAAGGCACATAAACTTGTGCTGATAGATTATTGAGCCAATCTTGAGATAAAGCTTTTTGGACTCTCCCTCCTTTCCTTCTCTCTCTCTCTCCTAACAGAACTGAAAAATTTTTTTCTTTTTTACTGATTTGAGAGAGAGAGAGGAAAGAGACAGAGAGAGATTTGTTGTTCCACTTATTTATGCTTTCATTGCTTGCTTCTTAGCTGCCCTGACTGAGTGAGGGGTTGAACCCAAAAACCTTGCCATATTGGGATGACGCTCTAATCAACTGAACTAAAAACCAGGGCTCCTAACAGAACTTTTACATATAAATGTACCTATGGTGAAATTCACAGTTCCTAAGTATACAGGCCATGAATATTCACACATACAGTACACTCCACTCCACATAACTACCACCTCTGTCAAGATAGCCACAATGTCCAGCACTCCCAAAATTCCCTTGTGCCCCTTTCAAGTCACTAGCACTCCAGCCCCCTCACTAGTCTGACTCTAGAACCATAGACTAGTTAATCATATACCATTGATTAAGAAGGTTGTGGGTCCGCACTTCCAAGAATGCAGCACTCGGTCAGCAGCCACACAAGACGTAGAAGCATGTATTTGGTCCATGGTCCTCTCAGGCCTTCGTGAGCTTTCTCAGGCCCATGTGTAAGCTGCTACGTGGCTCTACTGCTTATAAAAAGTGTTGTGTACTTCAGGTCTGACTTTTGTATCTAGGTCAAGAAATTTAATAGTCTAATAATAATTTGATTTGGAAATTTTAAAATGTTCTAATGTCAGGTGGATACTAAACTTATCAGAGCAATCTGTTATTAAATATCCAACCACTATGTTGTATACCTAAAACTAATATTGTATGTCAACTGTAATTGAAAAATAAAATAAAAAACATCTGTGAAAAACACAATGAAATGTGGTGTGCCTATAAAAAAATGACAAGGCATGCTTTAAAAAAATATTTGCTTACTCTTTGCAACTAAAAGAATAGAAGTAAATTAAATGCTGAGCTTAATATAAAGTTGCAATGGTTATACCTGTATTAATTATTTCAAATTTTGGTATTCATCAAAATAGTAATTTTTCCTCATAGGTTAATTTTATGAGAAGTATAAGTGAAATAATTTTTAACTTAAAATGTATAAAAGTAAATTATTTTTAAAATATTTAAAAATTAGGGTTCATATAAGATTTGTCTGAAAAAGTTATACTCAAAAGTTTGCAACCCACATCCTAGGACATAATTTGTTGGGGCATAGAAATTTGATGCCCTTCAAGTAGATGGACATGTCTTCTTGACATGCAGTTTATCTCAGACTTACATTTTTCTGGACCGCCCTTGTTCTTTTCCTATCTAGTTTGAAGCACTTCCTCTGTTTGTGGGCACAATGGAAACAAAGTGCTTACCATTCTGCCACCTTCACCAGGAGAGCCCCACCTGAGCCTTTCCTTGTAGGCCTGGATTGTGGGGAGTGTGTGTGTGTGTGTGTGTGTGTGTGTGTGTGTGTGTGTTATTAATAGCATTGGGGATTGTCATTCTTGTTCCACATATCTAAAAAGAATTTTACTATTTTTTTTAAAGAATAGTTTATTGATTTAGAGAGAGAAAAAGAGGAAGGGAGAAGAGAGAAACATAGATGTGAGTGTGTAACATCAATCAACTGCCTCCTGCACGCCCCCACCAGGGATCCAATTGAAAACCTGGGCATGTGTCCTGACCAGGAATCAAACCAGCAAACTTTCAGTGCACAGGATGACACCCAACCAAGTGAGCCACACCAGCCAGGGCTTAGTATTCTTTTAAAAAAGAGAGAGAGAGACCATTCTCAAAAGTCATTTCTTAAAGTGGAGGTAGGAGGGAAGAGGAGGAATGCATGGGCCTGAGGGCAGTGATTCATCACAAAGCAGCTTGGAGAGAGCACAGGACTATAAGCAGGTGAGCTGGGGAACCTCGCTTAATCCCCACAGGACTCAGGTCAGTGAGTTGAGCTGGACATTGGGCCCTTCTGACACGAGGACCAGAGGGGGCAGATGGATGTACAAGATGGTGGTCATCAGGGGCTGTTGGAGGTACAGATAGAAGGCAGACAGGTCCTGGGATGTCGGCTGGGGCCTCTCAGCTGCTGGAAAATGGAGGCTCAGAAAATTGCTTGGACTGTGTGAAGTTAGACTCAGGATAGAACCAACCTAACACTTGGTTGGGCAAAACACACTGAACTGGATCATGGAAACAGGCAGGACTTCAAGGTGGGAAGTGGGAGAGGAGAGTGGGAGGAGAATGGGCAACTGAGTGCAAAATCCTGAGGCTCTGAGAGAAATCACGGGGTTCCCAACCTGGACTAGGCTCAAGCAATTGCTGAGTAGAAGGGCCAAGAAGCAACCCAGAGGGTCTAACCAGAATGGAAACTGAGGAAGAGGTTCTGAAAGAGGCTGCTTGGCTCACAGTCAGGCAAGGAGGGCAACCTAATTCCACTCCCCACCCACTATAATTGGAGAGCATGACTGTTGCATCCAACCCTGTAAGCTGTGGGGGTGGAGGAGGATGACTTTCTAGATAAAACCTAAGAAGGAATTAGGGAAGTGGGACCACGAGATGCCTGATCCCATTTGTGACATCACCAGTGACTTATTCTGCTTTGCTGTGGTTAACTGCCCACCCCCTGACTTTCCTACCTTTGTTATTTTCTATTTTTCAGTAGTTATCAGTACACAGCAGTGGTTATGGTGGTCAACCAGACTGCCTGGCTTCATATTCAAACGTTGCCACTTACTAACTGTGTGGACTTGGCCAGCTTGTTAAATGTCCCTCAGTTTCTTGTTTCTTTTTTTCTCTGTGAAGTTAGAATAACAATAGGACCAACTCATGGGGTAACTATAATTAAATGAGATTATGGATGTAAAAGCCCATGGCACAGGGTAAAGGTTCAATAACCATTTGCCTGTGTTGATGGTGAGGGTAGAAATACTGGTAGCGGTAGAAGCAATGACAAACAAGTGGTCATGCACTCATTTCAGAAATGGGGAAGGGGCCGAGGAGAATAGAAGAGGATTAGGAAATGGTACTCTATTGTCTCGGGGCCCAGAAGAATCTGAGAAGGAGAGCTTCCTACTGTGATTAATCTCTGGGCACCTCTCATTCTGGGTTGGTCCCCACAAACCTGCCCACAGCTCCTTCCTTTCTTCAAGTCACTGCATTGAAACCATCTCAGAAGATTCTTTTTTCTGCTGGGAACCTGACTGTCCCAGTACCTGATGGTGTTGTGTGTCTTTGCATCAGTCTTTTGTGCTAGTCCTCAAACCAGCCCCTTCTCCCGACTTGGCGGTGGGTACCAACATTCTCCAAAGCACGTGCGTGTGACTTTTAGTCATCCTGAGTGGTTCTTTCCTCTCCCTGAGGCCCAACAATCCAAAAGTCCTCAAATCCTGAGACTCTTACCCCCCGGAATCCCTCAGATCCTCCCCCTCCATTTCCCTCCCACGCTATCTCCTTCCCATTCAGATCCCCTTTACTGCCCACTTGGGCTATGACAAGAGCATCCTAGACTTTCAGCCTCCAAGTTCCTCCTCTGCATTCCTAATTTAGCCTATGATTTGCCGCCAGATTAATTTTCCTAAAGCGTGGGTTTACAAAGTGTTTTGGCTATGACTCATAATAAGAAATAAATCTTACTTCCCAACCCTGTACATACATACAAAACTCACAACGCAATACTGTGCTTCGATATTGTTTTTATTCATGACCATGAAATTGACTTTGTAACCCACTAATGGATCATATTCCACAATGTGAAAACACTGCCCAATGTATCTCTAATTATGTCACCACCCTAGTGAAAGCTTTGGATAGTCCCCATCATTGACTGAGTTTACTACATGTTCTTTAACCTAGCATTAAAGGCTTCTTTCTATAGAATGACCATTTTGGTACCTATTTCCATTCATGTCATTTAACCTCTCTGGGCCTCAATGGTCTAATATATCAAATGGGAAGAATATTCCCCCAGCCTGAAGGCCAGAGATAGACCTAATGCTCCATTTAGTTTTTTCTATAACAGCTATGATTCTGGGATTGTAAACGCCCAATATCCAATAACCACACATCTCTCTTCTCTGGTCTCCAGACACTCCCGTATCTATGCCTTTGTTCGTGTTGCCTCCTCTAGCTTCCTCCATTGATAGCCCATCAAAATCCAGCAAGAGCAAAGGACACAAGAAGAAAAGGTCAGGACATACTCAAGGAATGCAATTAGTCCAGTAAGACTGGAGCCACTAAACCTGGTATTTTAGACACCAGCGGGAAGAAAGATGAAACCAAAGAGGTGGGCTAAGCTAGTTTATGTCAAACTTAAACCCTCAGACTGAGATTTCATCTTAATTTAGAAGTCATGGGGAATCATTAATATTTTCTGAGTAGGTGTGACACGAGCAAAAGTGAAGTATAAGAAGACTGATTTGCCTGGAGCTGGGGACATCAGAGGTTATTTCAATAGTAAAATTGACATAAACTGGATGCAGTTGGTATTGGGACAGGCCGGACAGAGATGGGTCCTCGAAATCCAGGCAGGCAACATCAAGGAGGTTCAGCTCTGGCCACAGATAAGCCTCCTGGAGAGCAGAAGGAACACATTGTCGAGATACAAGGGGCAGACTAGAGCAGAAGGCCAAGAAGGTGCCGGCTCCTGCCAGCTCTGGCAACATAGCACCGGGACATAGCCAGAATTGGGACTCCGGAGCAGGAGGCCACACCTTGACAGAACTGCTGAGAGCAAAGCTTCTGGTGGAAGAGAAGAGGAACCACCCTTTCCTCAGGTCCTTTATGTGACAGTTTGACTACCAAGCACTTTTGCACGCTGGTCTGACTCACAGCCTGAAGTCTGAGTGACATCACACTGCCTCCAAGGTCTCTGAGGATCAGAAGCAAATTATCTCTTCTCCTGGGCCCAGTGCGCTGCTCATTCAAAGTTAGCCTACATACTCGTGTCAGAAGGGCCCGATGTCCAGGGATTGGATTGAAAAGGGATTATGATCTCTTTTTAAGATTATCACCCCACAGATGTCACTGGCTGTTTGTCTATCTTCACTGGTGATTATCACCCCACAGATGTCACTGGCTGTTTGTCTATCTTCACTGGTGATTCTTGGTCTCGGCACCTTACACTGTTTATCTGAAAAAGCCTGAATACCAATGCTCTCTGGTGGATTATGTTGATGCTATGAATTCATTAACCTGAATGTCTTTCTAGATGAAAGGCTTGAGGTGCAGCCTCGACGACAATGATGTGTGAACGGCTAAGGGAGAAGTGAGAGTTATGTGGTCTTGAGATTTGTTTCCCCTCATGCAGAGGGAAACCAGTACCATTCCTATTTCTCCCCATGTGCTGTCTTCCAGATTTATCATAAACAACATGGTCTCCTACCACCCAAGGTGCTCAGTGGTTTGGTGGAGCACCTCAAGGCGTAGTGGGGGTTGCGGGGACACTCAGTCTTGAGCTGGAGCTGCTGGAATCTGTATGAGTCCCACCATAGACAGTTCTGGCAGCCACACCACAGGTGGGAGAAGCTGGCTGTGGTCCCTTTGGGACAGCACACTGCTGGGGGTTGGACAGGGGGCATCTGACTGCCAGGGAAAGGGCACAGAACTGTTTCTCTTGGTAAACTCTCTATGAGGACCTGTTAGTGAGATTCCATGGTTCCTACTAAAAGCCCCTCTGCCAGCAGGAAAACAGAGAGAAGGCAGGTCAATCCCACTTTTGTTTTTAAAATGTATTTGTATTGATTTCAGAGAAAGAGAGAGAAATAGAAACATCAATGATGAGACTCGTTGATCGACTGCTTCCTGCATGCCCCCCAATGGAGATTGAGCCCAAAACCTGGGTGTGCACCCTGACCAGGAATCACCATGACTGCCTGGTTCGTAGGTAGATGCTCAACCACTGAGCAACACTTTTGGGGCTCCTAGTATATATTTTTAAATATACAAATGGCTAAACTTTCAAAATCATAATGTATTTTATTTTTTTAAAATACGTTTTTATTTATTTGAGAGAGAAAGAAACATTGATCAATCAGTTGCCTCCCTTATGCACCCCTACCCGGGACAAAACCTGAAATCTGGGCATGTGCCCTGACTGGGAATGGAACCAGCAACCTTTTGGTGCATGGGATGACGTTCAACCAACTGAGCCACACAGGCCAGGGCTAAAAATCATAGTGTTTTGTAATGTTTATGTTTTTAAGATTAAAATTGCATGATGAATATTGTCTTCTTTTCCTCCTGTAAGTACAACTTGTGTCTGAATTCATAATTTCATTTGCAGAAAACACAGAAGTCCAAATTCGAGGCTCTTTATGAACATGGAGCCTGGATTTCTTGCCACTCCATCTTCCCACCCCAATCTCACCCAGTGCTCCCCTCCAGGGCCCTGATGCACAGAAGATGGAACTCCCTCTCATTATGGCTTTGATTAATGCCAGACTATTTACTGCTTTCATTCAACCACAGAGGGATCTCCCTTAGACTTCAAATCGAGCCTGGAGCTTTGATCTGCCCCAAGGGACTATACCCAGATGAAAGATTCTGTCCATGTCTGAAGCAAGTCTCCTGGGTCGTGAGAGCTTTTACTGCCATCTCATCCAATATACCATGCTTCTTGGCTTGAGTTCTCTCTATGATTCTCCATAAGCACTAAAAATGTGAGAACGCCCTATTTCTAAAGGCTTAGGCACGCTCACCTGTAGCAACAGGAAAAGAAGGGATTCCCCAGAGAGACTCTTTGGCTTGGGCAGGTGACAACTGCCTCTAAACTACTGAGCCAGCAATAGGAGGTGCCCCAATGTCCAAACACAGATGCACATGATTTGATTTCCATCGTGATAATATGAGGAACTGCCAGCACCCTCTTTTAAAGAAACAGCCAAAAGGATCTAACCCAAAGCATTAACATACTAGAGGCCTGGTGCATGAAATTCGTGCACGGGGTGGGGGTCCCTCAGTCCAGCCTGCATCGACGCAAGCATTCTGCGCCCTGTCTGGCCAGAGGCCCTCCGCAGCTGGGCACGGAACACTTGTCTTGTCACTGGGGCGAAGACGTAAGTATTCTGCCCCACCCACCCACCCCCGGCCACTCCGTGCCTGCTGCCCAGAAGCCCTTTGCTGCTGGGGTGGAATGCTTGCCTTGTCACCATGGTGACAAGGCAAGCATTCTGCCAGGCCGCTCATGCTGCCCGCTCTCAGCGGCTGCCCCGCCGGGACTGGGGGACTCCGGCGGAGCTGAGAGGACTGGGCGCCACCATCTTTGTGATGGAGTGATGGTTAATTTGCATATTACCCTTTTATTAGATAGGATTTACTGTACAAGATTTTGGTTTTAGGGAGCAATGGTCAAGAGGGATCTATTTCTTTGAAATCTGCTTCTTTTCTAGCTTTGAGGGGACCCACACTGGGGGCTCCTATAAGGCCAACTGACCTCTGAGTCAAAACCTTGCTGGGTTTTCCTTACTCAGACTTTCCCCCTAAGAATTTCAAGCCAGTTTTGAAAGGATTAAGGCACTCAACCCTCACCATCTTCATGAAGAACAGGGTGTCTGTCTCTTCTAGAAGTAGGGAATCTGAGACCCTGGCACCTGTTCTGTGTCTTGGGTGGTGGGCCTGATTCCTGCCCCAGAGTTCACTGATAGCTGAAAATACAAAGAGGTGGTGAGGAGCAAGAAATGATGCAGGGAGAGAGAACTGTCGAGAACTCGGTAACCTGGAGAGTGTTGACGTGGAAAAGGGCCTACTCTTTGCAAAAAACAGATAATCAGGTGAGAAAGAGCAGAAGGAATAACATAGAATCATATAATAATATGATATCATTAAAGGAATAAAAATATTTTTTCATATCAACCTCATCTTAATTATAGAGTACAAATGATGATGTAGTCACCACGATTGTGGTTTTTGGCAAACAACTATGTAATTTTGTTTCTTCACAGGTTGTTGCAAAGGGAAACATTTAAAAAATGTTTTTCATCCAAGGAGGAAAAAAGACACAAGTAAAGGAACCAGTTTTTTTCCCCCAGACCTGGTCACACATTTGAAAAAGTAGGACACCCTTAAATATATTTATTTTAGAAAGTTTCTTTCCACTAGAGAAATGCTAGAAAACAGAGCTAATTACTCTGTGTTTATTTTGGTGTTAGTTCTTGAAAGAAGAGGAAATTTTACAGTACCACATCCATCATTGACTACTGAGCTTTGGACATCCTCAGTCAAGTGACTTTTAGTGTATAATTCTAAAGGAAATAATGACTATTTCCTTCCCTTTCTTTGCCTTTAAGAGTGAAAATTCAGGTGTAGATTTTATATGAATCCTGGTAAATGTGATTGCCACAAGATCTCCATCTCCTGTGAGCAAGAAGTTTGGTCCTAGTGACTCTTCTTTATGTCTTAAGAAAAAAAATGCCAAGACAACCAAGATGGCGGCATAGGTAAACTGCTGTACTTACTGCCTCTCACAACCACATCAAAACTCCAATTAAAAGACAAAATGGATATCATACAGAACCATGGGAAACCTGGTTGAGTGGAAGTTCTACAACTAGAGGGAAAGAAAAAAGTGTATTGAGACTGGTAGGAACGCAGAGGTGCAGAAGTGCAGAGGTACAGAGGTGGTGTGAAACAGACTGGCAACTGGGTGCCCTGTTGTCTTTTTCAATCAGAGGGAGATACAAGCTCCCGATTGCTCTGAACTCCAATTCCAGGCAAGACTTTGGGGACCTAGACTCATATGGGGAGAAACTGTACCATCTGGCATCGGGCAGGAACACTAGGGCGGCTTTCTCTCAGAGGCTCTCGCAGTGATCATTGTTCCTGCACAGGGTTGCAGGACACAGAGACCTGGGGACCTCTCTGAAGGCAGGGCAGACTGGCAGCCATTGCTGTTTGCTCCGTCCTGGTGATTCCCTGAGACCCCGCCCCACCCAATTTACAATCCTACCCAAGCAGTGTGCAGAGGCTTTTGCATATGAATGGCCTATCCCTCTTGCAACCTAAAATCTAACAAACTGCAGCTGGGTCAGAGGGCTCCAAAGCATCCAAAAGAAGGCCTAAGGCCCTGCAGCAGCAGCCTGCATTGCTTCACAGCTGGGCCTCATCTAGGCACTTCCAAACCCCAAACAAAGAGGAGGAATCTGCAGATCTCTCTGTAGCACCTGCTGGGTAGCCTCAGACAGAGGCTAAATTAGCACCTCCTTGGAGATCCAAGAGCCAGTGTACCCAGTGGTCAGTGTGAGACCATCCAGACTACAACTCTTCACATCCATAAGTGATACACTCAATGGGCAGACTCAGTGAGCACCAAAGCCCCACTGAAGCAAGTCCTGCCCCATAAGGGTGTCTCCAGCACAGAAGTTCTCCCATTGTAGACACAGCTCGTCCTCACAGCCAATTGACCTGGAGGTCAATTCCTCCCAGTGATACCAACAACAATCAAGGCTTAACTACAACAAGACTGTGCACACAGCCCACAAAGGGGTGCACCAAGAGTGTCCACCTCAGGTAACTGGGGAAGCTGAGCCACTGGGCCCTATAGGATACCTAGCACACAAGGCCACTCTATCAACACAGGGAAGCAGCCAAAATGTGGAGACAAAGAAACATGTCACAAATGAAAGAAATGGAGGAAAGCAAACTGCTGGATATAGAGTTATAAGGTTACTCAAGAATCTTCTAGAAACCTCCAAGAAATTTAGTGAGATCCTCAAGGGTATGAAAAAAGACCAGTCAGAAATTAAGCATACACTGACTAAAATAAGGAATAATATACAGAGATCCAACAGCAGACTAGAGGATCCCAAGAATCAGGTCAAAGATTTGAAATACAAAGAAGCAAAAAAGACCCAACTGGAAAAACAAAAAGAAAAAAGAATCCAAAAATATGAAGAGCCTCTGGGACGACCTCAAGTGTACCAACATCTGAATTATAGGGGTGCCAGAAGAAGAGAGAGAGCAAGATATTGAAAACCTATTTGAAGAAATAATGACAGAAAACTTTCCCTACCTAGTGAAAGAAATAGACTTACAAGTCCAGGAAGCACAGAGAACCCCAAACAAAAGGCATCCAAAGAGGACCACACCAAGACACATCATAATTAAAATGCCAAGAGCAAAAGACAAGGAGAGAATATTAAAAGCAGCAAGAGAAAAACAGTTAATTACCTACCAGGGAGTATCCATACGACTGCCAGCTGTTTTCTCAACAGAAACTATGCAGGCCAGACGGGAGTGGCAAGAAATATTCAAAGTGATGAATAGCAAGAACCTACAATCACGATTACTCTACCCAGCATAGCTATCATTCAGAATTAAAGGTCAGATAAAGAGCTTCACAGATAAGAAAAAGCTAAAGGAGTTCATCACCACCAAACCAGTATTTTTTTATATATATATATATTTATTGATTTTTTACAGAGAGGAAGGGAGAGAGATAGAAAGTTAGAAACATCGATGAGAGAGGAACATCGATCAGCTGCCTCCTGCACGCCCCCTACTGGGGATGTGCCCACAACCCAGGTACATGCCCTTGACTGGAATCGAACCTGGGTCCTTTCAGTCCACAGGCTGACTCTCTATCCACTGAGCCAAACCAGTTTTGGCACCAAACCAGTATTATATGAAATGCTGAAGGGTATTCTTTAAGAAGAGGAAGAAGAAAAAGGTAAAGATAAAAATTATGAACAACAAAGTGACAACAAATACATATCTAATCAACAAGTGAATCTAAAAATCAAGTGAATAAAAAATCTGATGAACCGAATAAACTGGTGAATATAATAGAATCAGGGGCATAGAAAGGGAGTGGACTGACAATTCTCAGGGAAACGGGGGTCTGGGGGGTGCAGGAAGAGATTGGACAAAAATCTTACACCTATGGACAAGGACAGTGGGGGTGGGGTGGGGGCAGGTAAGGGCAGAGGGTGGGGTAGGAACCAGGTGGAGGTGAGCTATGGGGAGAAAAAAAGAGGAACAACTGTAATAAACCGAACAATAAATATTTATTAAATTTAAGAAAAGAAAGAAAAAAATGCCATTCAGCATGTATTTATTCAGTGTTTGGTGTTTTAATGGGCATTGGGGATAAAATAGTGACACCCCCCCCCTCAAAAAAAAATAGAGCCTTGTGAACAGTATAGAGACTCCCCAGGAAATTAAAAATATAGCTACCACATGATCCAGCAAATCCACCTCTGGGTATTTATAAAAAATAAAACAGTAATTCTAAAAACTGATGTAACCCTATGCTCCTTGCATCATTATTTACAATAGTCAAGATATGCAAGCAACCTAGGTATCCATTAATAGATAAATAGATAGTGTGAGATATAATGGATTATTACTCAGCAATAAATAAGAATGAAATCTTGCCATTTGTGACAACATGGATGGACCTAGAGAGCATTTTGCTAAGTGAAATAAGACAGAGAAAGATGAATTACCATGTGATTTCATTTATATGTGGGATCTAATATATATATATGAATGAAAGGGACCACATGCTAATTTGACAAGCTCAGGAAAGGCCTGCATGGCAGTCTTGCAAACTAAGAAAACTAAAATAACCACAAAGGATGGTCTGAAATCAAACTTTAACTAAAAGCAGTTATGGTGGGTAGTTACGTCCTAGGCCGGTAACTTCACTGACAAGGTCAACCTTTACCTTAGCTGAGCCTATCTGCCTTTTTGCATCTATGATAACATACCCTTGAAATGTCTGGGTAACTTGTGACCTCCCTTTTTCCAGACCCCTTGGGGCACAACCTAATGTGCTGGGTGCCAGGACAGATACCACAAATTCCTTCATTGGTATCATGTTAATTGTTGACTGTTGACTATTCTGCACCCACCCAAGTATGTGTCTATCATTTTACTTTTTATCCATTCCCAGAGGTTTCTCTGCTTTGCTTTCTCCCAGCTCTCTAATGTATCACCAATGGATTTCATGTAACCCACCTATATCCTTCCTTTGATTGCAATGTATAAAAATAGATGAAAAAACCACTATTCTCAGGAGCATTATCCCAATTTATTGAGATATTGCTTCCTGGCAATTGGTGACAGTTTGGCTCAAACTCACAAAAATTCTTTACAGGTTTGAATGTTTTTACATATATATATATATATATATATATATATATATATATATATATATGTATATATACATATACATATATATACACATATATATATATATCCTATATAATAAAGAGGCAAAATGCAAATTGATCATCACTCCAACACACAAGATGGCCGCCCCCATGTGGACACAAGATGGCCAGCAGGGGAGGGCAGTTGTGGGCAATCATGTCTGCAGGGGAGGGCAGTTAGGGGTGACTGGGCTGGCAGAGGAGGGCAGTTGGGGTGACCAGGTCTGCAGGGGAGGGCAGTTGTGGTCAATCAGGCCAGCAGGAGAGGGCAGTTGGGAGGTTCCAGGCCTGCAAGGGAGGGCAGTTGGGGGTGACCAGGCCTGCAGGGGAAGGCAGTTAGGGGTAATCAGGCCAGCAGGGGAGCAGTTAGGCATTGATCAGGCTGTCAGGGGAGTGGTTAGGGGGTGATCAGACTGGCAGGCAGAAGCGATTAGGGGCAATCAGGCAGGCAGGCAGGCAGGCGGTGAGGAGCCAGCAGTCCTGGATTGTCAGAGGGATCAGGCCTAAATGGGCAGTCAGACCCCTCGAGGGGTCCCAGATTGGAGAGGGTGCAGGCTGGGCTGAGGGACACCACCCCCACACACACCCCCCGCACAAATTTCATGCACCAGGCCTCAAATATATTTATAACAAATGAATAAACAAAACAGAAACAGAACCACAGATACAGAGAGCAAGCTGATGGTTGCCAAATGGGACAAATGTGGGGGTTTGGGTGGGGGAAAAAAGAGAGAGCTTTGAACTAGTGATAAGAACCACACCAGTAGATGTAAAATTACACTCGATAACTGCTTATTTTTCCAAAGAAGAAGTACCCCTTGTTCTTAATTCATCCCTCTTGCTTCCTTGTATACCAGTGGCTTCCCCTCTCCAACTTCAATCTCTTCCTGTTCACTAGATCCTTCCTTCCAGCATGCTCTGGTGCCCCCCTTTAACCCTGCCTCCAAACATCTTGAAAGAGTAGTTTTAGATTCTTCACCTTCTTTGCAGCCTCAAAACCGTGTAAGCTGGTGCCCACTGACACCACACCACTGAGAACGCTTCCTCAATACTGGCAACAAGGATCTCCCCATTACTGAATCCTTAACCTCCCCACAGTGTCTAACACCCTGACTACCTCCACCTGCTAATCTTCTTTCCTTATCGGACAGTGCTTTTTCTCTCTCCTTACACTGCTGAGAGAGCAGTGCTCCTAGAGTTCTGTCCTCAACTGTCCCTGTCTCTGTCCATTCTGGGAGGTGGCCTTCACTTTCTAGGCTCCAGTGACACTCTGTAATCATAGCTCCAGTCTGATTTCTCCTGAGTTCAGATCCGCATTTCCATCTCAACCTGTGCTCTTGGATGCCCTGTTGTTTCCACTGCCCTGCCCCACTCTCCCCACTCCCAGGAAGAATGCATTGTTCCTTGCTCTGTCCTCCCATAGCTCGAGCCACACCCCTCTGTGCCAGCAGCATCACATTGTAGCGTACTTGTCTGACTCAATAGTTGGAGGTTCCTTGAAGGCAGGGAACGTGTCTTACTTACTTTTATATCCTCCACGTCTAGCATGGGATAGATCCTAAATACTAAATAATAGTTTATCATCTGGAATACTATCGCAGTAGCAGGTAAATTTTCTCCCGATCTACCAGTACATGGCCAGAAATCAATTACTCAGCTCTGACTCTTTCTCCCAGCCACCTGCCCGCCCCCACCACCAAGGGCTTTTACTAACTTAAATGTTATAATGCTCATTCTCATCTCTAGAAATATGCACTGCATTTCTCCTGACCCAAATCCAACCCCACCGATTCTGCGCTAGATTTAGAACAAAAAAAACCCGAAACTCGCTATTGGATTGTAAGACTCTTGACCTTTAGTCCTGATGGGACGATGGGCATGAGGTCTGAGGGTCAGAGCAGAATATCATTGCAACTAATATCAATAACAAGGGACTTGGAGAGCTTTGAGTTACAAGTTGGAAGAGAAAGAATCAGCCCGCTCCTGAAAAATACCTACCACGCCGCTGCCACATTTTCTGGGTGTGATTTAGAATGTGCTTTTGTGGGCAACAGACTTCACAGTTTGTCCGAAAACATCCAGGCATAACAATATACCTCTTAGCTTCTCTATAAGGTTTATGACTTCGGTTCTGCCTTTGTAGATTCAGAGCACCTGTCCTGCCTTTCAAAAGTGCAAAGAGAAAATCTCTCTCTAGGTTCTCCTACTTTCTGCATAAACCACATCCCCCAAACATTTATAGTTGCTAAGTACCAAATGCACTGAAAATATGCACAGCGTGTTCCCGATGTACATATCTGGACGGATCTCTGAGCAGGAACCTGTCAGTCCAGCTCCGCCCCACCCTGCCACTGTGCTGGAGGCAGAGCTCTGTTTGCTTTGAGAGAACAGGGTGGGGGAGGGGGCTCCACCGAGGCTGAGGCAAGAGATGCTTATCAATAGCTGGTGGAAAATGGCTTTCCAGCTGACTCCGCTCTGCTTCTCCTAACCTAACAGGCAGGTTGGAAAAGATGTACCCTGAGAATATTTTTGACTGTTCCACTTTTAGTAAAACACTGGGGGAAATCCATATAAAGTATGCCTGTGTGTTTGGGGAGTGGAGAGTATGAGTTTAGGGGAGAGAAAATAAGACAGAATCTGCTGAGGGAGTGGTAAGCAGTCCTGGAGAATGCAGCGAAGTAGAGGCCAGACTCAGGAGGATTTGTTGGGGGTGAAGACCAGAACATTGTGGATCTGAGCAAGCCTGAGCCACCAGTGGACAGGCAGCTTAGCAGAGACGGCCCAGCCCAATGCAGTGCCCATTAAAGCCTTCCCAGGAGCAAGGCATCTCTAGGGCCCCTGAGCCATGGGTGGCAGTGTGGGATTCAGTGGGGGAAACTCTGGAACATGAGTCAAAGAGCAGTAGCGATGGCAACAACACTGAAAGCCAGCTCTGTCTGGCTCAAGTCTGGAGCAACACACGCAGGGGACCCAGCCTCCCACAAGTCACATGGCCCTCACTGAGGTCCCTTGAGGGCTGTGTTGGGGCTTCCTTCCGGCAAGCCCCAACAGAAAAGGCCAGGGGTGGGTGGGACAAAAGTGACATACAAAATCCAAATGCAGAAATGAGACTAGGCCCCCGCAAGGGCCTGGAAACAGGGACTGAACTCTCTGTGTGCCTCCTCTTCCTCTCCATGCAGGTGTGTTTTTTTTTCCCTTTTCCTGCGCAGATTCTTGATTCGTCTCTGCCGACCATCTTTCTCTGCTCCTCATTTCTCGGGGCAGAGCATTTTCTGCGGTTCCCAAGTTTCCTGGTACAGACACAGCCACATATACCAACTGACTGATGGTCTCTCCAGGGCCCAAATCCAAGCTCCCAGGTGAGAGAATCCAAGTGGCCAGCTTGTTTCAAGAGCTCACTCCTGATTTTATCAACTCCAGCTGGGGTGCAAGGTCACAAAGTGCCAACATGGCTGGCAGGAGCCACCCCTGTGAGGATGGCATGGAGGGAGTTCGGAGACAAGTGGGCAGGAGAAATGTCCAATCGATGTCTATTCTGTCACTTTGTCTCTGCTGCTGCTCTCAGCATTGTCCTTGCTGTCCTCTCTTTCCTGAGATCTTTACATGGTGGCACCCTTCTCATTATTGAGGTCTCAACTCCAATATCACCTCCTTGGAGAAATGTCCCCTGAGCACACTTGCTAATAACAACTTCCTCTCCTTCCCCCTTTCCATTCTCTCCCTATTATGGGCTGAATTGTGCCACTCCAAAATTCATGTGTTGAAGTCCTAACACTCAGTATCGCAGAATGTGACTGCATTTGAAGATAAGGTCTTTAAAGAGGTAATTAAATTAAAATTAGGTTATTAGAGTGGGTCCTAATCCAATATGACTGGTATTCTTATAGGAAGAGGAAATTTGGACAAAGACATGTACAGAGGGAAGACCACATGAGAATACAGGGAGAAGACAGCCATCTGCAAGCCAAGGAGAAAGGCCTCTGAAAGAAACCAACCCTGCCAATACACTGATCTCCAACTTCCAGCCTCCAGAACTGGGAGAAAAGACATTTCTGTTCTTTAAACCACCTATTTGGTGGTACTTTGTTACAGCAGCGCTAACAAACTAATACACTCTATCCCAGTGGTCAGCAAACTCATTAGTCAACAGAACCAAATATCAACAGTACGACGACTGAAATTTCTTTTGAGAGCCAAAAACTGACTTCTGCACATGGGCCACGAAGTTTCAATCGCACTGTACGTGCACGCCCGCACGTGGCATTTTGTGGAAGAGCCACACTCAAGGGGCCAAAGAGCCGCATGTGGCTCACAAGCCGCAGTTTGCCGACCACTGCTCTATCCCTTTCCCTCATTTTATGTTTCTTCAAAGAGACAGTTTGCATAGTAGTAGAATGCATATGCCCTAGATCTGGGCTCAATCAACAGGACTGGCAGAAGCTATGACGGGTCTGGTGGGTATGCCAGATATCTGTGGGCATAGAGAAGCGGCTGTGGTTGGAATGTGGGTTTTGGTGGTAGCTAATGCAGAAGGCAGGCCTGCGGTCCGGCTTGAAGGACAGACAAGAAAGGGCTGAGACTGGGCTGGAGAAGGACCTGCTGTTGCATCAGGGAGACCTTTCACTCCCTGGTGCTGCTGCTTCCCCATGCAAGAACGGGGAAGGGTCCCCTGCTAAGCAGGTTATGACCTCCTCTGCACCCCTGGAGGGTTTGCAGTATGGCAGGGAACCTTGCAAACCAGCATTTGGCATGTCACTGCCACCGACACACCATTTGTTGACCAGGTTTTGCTGAACCTGTTCATTTGATGAACTGGAAGGGGTGGGTTTTGTGAAATGGTTGAGGCATATGTTAGGACCCCCACTAAACATCTCTGAAATGAAGAGCATATGTGCACACAACGAAATAGAAACAGCAGACAGGCCCAGTCATTTTGTTCTGGATTTGGAAATTGCTCTGTCTTCAAAGCATAAATTGTGTCCCCATGACACCCAGCACCTCCTTCAGTCCTCCATCTGCCAGCCACATGTTCCACATGTTTCAAACTCCGAATCCAGTGTTGGCATCAAATAGACCAAATGTCCAAATGCCTGACTCAACTTCTCACTTGTCACCTGGAAGTGTCGACAGTCTGTGGACACAGAATTGCTAAACTTGCCATCAGTTCCCGAGCGTTCAAATGTAAAACCTGGAAAGATCTGTTTGTTTCCCCTTTTCTGGCCATTCCTGTATTCTGCTGTCTACAAGACTTACCATCAATATACTACTTTTGTTTATACCTCATAAGAGCTTCATCTTTTGTGAGAGCTTTCCTTACTTGGCCTTGTTGTGCTCATCTCTACTTCGCAATTCTATTTTCCAACTTAAAAATTGGCTCTCCTGGTGTCATTTTGAAGGAAAAAGTGGGTTCTGAAAGTTGTAAGGCTTGTGAGGAAGGGTAATGTTTGTAAGTTATATAAATGGCACATTCCAGTAAGCCAGGACAAGTAGAATAGGGAAACTGAGATGGTTAAAGGGCAATTTGGAGCTACCTAGTAAATCCCATCTTCCCTAAACCAAGGACACTTAAGAGTAAATGATTTGCATTTATCCTCCCCAACCAGAGGGCAAATAGCTTATATCAAAGTACTCAGGGAGACAGATAGCAGAAGTCCAATTAGTGTCATTTGCTGACCATACCCAAGTTAAACTTTTATTCTTGACCTAGAATTGGCCTTCAGTGATTCCATTAGGCCCTGGAATGCCTCAACATCTTCCTAAAATGGAGACTAGGGACCAATTTCTTAAGAACTATATACTGGGTATCTCTTCTACTTTAACGTCTCTCATGTTAGAAGGCCTCCTGGCTCAAAGTCCTCCTCTTGAGTTTCCGGTTCATTAGCATCCACTGGGAGACTACATTCATTCTAATCAAGAGTTGGAAGGGAAACAAGTTGGAACCCTCCTGGGAAAGACTCCACCTTGTCTAGCTTACCACGGAGACTGCTGTTCAGACTGCAGAACGAGTCTGGACCCATCACACACAGGTTAAGGATGGACCACCAGCTTCTCCAGTGGAGACACCTCAATTTGGACCGTCAACAGGACATAGCCCTTGAAATTAACATTAAAGAAACTGTAAGCTATCTATTTGCCTTAGGGCTATGGCAAATTGCAAGGGCTTACAATGTGGGCTGGGGAAATGTGTACAAACCAGATCATGCTTACCCAGTTAAGTTATTGATCATAGATGACTTGATCTATGGCCTAGATTTAGGAATAGATGTCACAGGACAAGATCCCCTGGCCACTGACACCATCATGCAAACAGAAGTAGAATATAAGGGAACGAATGCCTGGGTGTAATGGATTGAATATTCTGCATGAGCCCTAAATAAAAGTGACTGTTACGCTTGCACAGCAAGAAAGCTAGAGGCCCAAGTGGTCCCATTCCCATTTGGATGGACCTCAGACAGTAATAGGATGGAATGTGTGCTTGCCCTGTATCAGGAGGAAACCACTTGGGGAAATGCTTCCTGTAAGACTCTCTTCCTGTTGTTCCCATCCAACAGAGGTAAAGAGCAAAGACCCCCAAAACTGACCCCTGTCCTCCAATGTAAACTATACCTCCTGCTTCTCAAGGGGAGGAACAGTACTCAGAGTTTATGAGACATTTATCCGGATGCGTAAATGGCCAAGTATCCTCAGAAGCCAATCATGCTGCACTGTCGATACCCCATGCTGATATCTGGTGGTGTTGCAGGGGACCATTACTTGCGGCCTTGCCCAGCAAATGGAGTGGGACTTGTGCTCTGATACAATTGGCTATCCCTTTCACGTTGGCATATTGTAAACCTTTTTCAATGGACAGAGAGACTGGGAAGAGGAGAGAGAGTTCAGGGGGCTCCTTTGATCCCCATATACACACAGATCCCATTGGGGTTCCAGAAGGAGTGCCAAGGAGTTTAAGGCTAGAATTCAGATTGCTGCAGGGTTTGAGTCTGTTCTGTGCTGATGGTCCACTGTAAACAAGAATGTGGCTGGATTAACCATATTTACTAGAACCAGCAAAGGCTTGTTAACTATACTCAAGACGCAGTTAAAGGGATAGCTATTCTGCCAGAATCATATCTATTCTCCCACGTCATCCTGCTGCTGGCATCTAGTAGCAGGATGCCAGCAGCAGGATGATGTGGGAGGATAGATATGGTTCTGGCAGAAAAGGAGGAGTTTGTGTAATGTTGGGGACCAGAGTTGTACATTCATCCCTGACAACACAGCTCCAGACAAAACCATCACTAAGGCCCAACAGGGATTAACAACTTTAGCTAATGAGTCAGCTGAGAATCCTTTCCCCGATTTAGCAATGGTTCAGAGAACGGAAGGGAATGACAGTAGTGGATGTTATATCATCCCATGTATAAGAGATCTTATCCAAAGGTTAATTGAAACCGCATTGACCACACAGCAAAATAATCTTCCCTCAGACACTGCAGAGCATGAAAGCCAACGAATATTAACCAAGTTTGAAGGAAAGAGTTAAATAAGAAAAGGGGGGAATTGTGAGAATAAACAAGTAATCTTTTCTGTTAAAGCAGGGAGTTTAGGGAGCCACCATTTTGGCTTGCATGACTGGCAGCTCCCCATTGGGCCACCATTTTGAAATTGCAAAGGTCAACCCCTTCCTTTAAATTAGCCAATCACGTAAGAGTGTGAGCCTAAGCTCTGTGACGGATCAAGAGTGAAGGACAGATCACATGCATCAGAATAAAAGCCCAAGCAGACCACCCACTCAGTGTATGTGCTGCCAGACTCTGTGTTGGTACGTACCCTTCTGCAGAAGTAAAAATATTTGCCTTGGAAAAAAAAAAACAAACTCTTCCCTCTCCTCCAATTTTTTTCTTTCTCTTTTTTAAATCATCCTTGAAAACCCTTTCTTTGCTCTTATTTTCATCTCCTACTCGCTCCTGGCTCACTCTAACCCAAGTTCCACTCATCCAGATTGACCTTTTGGCATTGCCACCAGCTCCCTCAAACTTCCTTTTCCCAGTCCTGGGGAAATGCCTCTCCTATGGTTCTGTATTTTTATCAGGGTTCCCAAATCTCCGTATTAGTAGAAATCAGCCATCCTGTTGCTTGAGGGCTAATACTGCACTGGTCCCTTATTTTATTTTTTAAGTTTTTATTTAAAAAATATATATGTTACATATATATTTTTTTATTTTAGAGAGGAAGGGAAAAGGAGAGAGAGATGGAAACATCAGTGATAAGAGAGAATCATTGATTGGCTGCCTCCTGCACACACCACACTGGGGACTAAGCCTACAACCTGGGTGTGTGCCCTGACCAGGAATCAGACTTTGACCCCCTGGTTCATAGGTCAACGCCTAACCACTAAGCCACACCAGCTGGTCCTGATCCCTTTTTTTAAAAAATAAATCTTTATTGTTCAGATTATTACATGTGTTCCTCTTTTTTTCCCCCCATAGCTCCCCTCCACCTGATTCCCCACCGCACCCCATGCCCTTACCCCCGCCACTGTCTTCATCCATAGGAGTAAGATTTTTGTCCAATCTCTTCCCGCACCCCTCATCCCTGGTTCCCCTGAGAATCGTCAGTCCACACCCTTTCTATGTCCCTGATTCTATTATATTCACCAGTCCATTCTGTTCTTCAGATTTTTTATTCACTTGATTTTTAGATAATCTTGTTGGTAGGTATGTATTTGATGTCATTTTGTTGTTCATAATTTTTATCTTTACCTTTTTCTTCTTCTTCCTCTTCTTAAAGAATACCCTTCAGCATTTCATGTAATCCTGGTTTGGTGGCGATGAACTCCTTTAGCTTTTTCTTGTCTGTGAAGCTCTTTATCTGACCTTTAACTCTGAATGATAGCTTTGCTGGGTAGAGTAATCTTGGTTGTAGGTTCTTGCTGTTCATCACTTTGAATATTTCTTGCCACTCCCTTCTGGCCTGCATAGTTTCTGCTGAGAAATCAGCTGACAGTCGTATGGGTACTCCCTTGTAGGTAACTAACCATTTTTCTCTTGCTGCTTTTAATATTCTCTCTTTGTCTTTTGCCCTTGGCATTTTAATTATGATGTGTCTTGGTGTGGTCCTCTTTGGATTCCTCTTGTATGGGGTTCTGTGCGCTTCCTGAACTTGTAAGTCTATTTCTTTCACCAGGTAGGGAAAGTTTTCTGTCATTATTTCTTCTAATAGGTTTTCAATATTTTGCTCTCTCTCCCTTCTTCTGGCACCCCAAAAATTCGGATGTTGGTTCGCTTAAAGTTGTCCCAGAGGCTCCTTACACTATCTTCATATTTTTGGATTCTTTTTTCTTTTTGTTTTTCTGGTTGGATGTTTTTTGTTTCCACATATTTCAGATCTTTGGTTTGATTCTTGGGGTACGTTGATCTACAGTTGAGTTTCTGTATATTCTTTATTTCAGACAGTGTATGCTTCATTTCTGACTGATCCTTTTCCATTTTTTTGGCATTCTCATTAAGCTCCTTGAAGGTCTCACCAAGTTTCTCAGTGGTTTTAAGAAGATTCTTGAGTAACCTTATAAATGTGGTTCTGAACTCTATGTCATCCAGTAGTTTGCTTTCCTCCGTTTCTTTCATTCGTGACATGTTTCTTTGTCTCCACATTTTGGCTGTTTCCCTGTGTTGTTGGAGTAGCTTTGTGTGGTAGGTGATCTATAGGGGGCAGTAGCTCAGCCTCCTCAATCACGAGAGGTGGATGCTCTTGGTACACCCCTTTGTGGGCTGAGTGCAAAGTCTTGGTGTAGTTAAGCCTTAATTGCTGTTGGTACACTGGGAGGAATTGACCTCCAGGCCAATTAGCTGTGAGCACTCGCTGTGTCTATAATGGAAGAACTGCTGCGCTGAAGACACTCTTATGGGGCAGGACTTGTTTCAGTGGGGCTTTGGTGCTCACTGAGTCTGCCTCTTGAATGTGTCACTTATGGATGTGAGGAGTTGAAATCTGGTGTCTCACTCTGACCACTAGGTGCACTGGCTTCTGGATCTCCAATGGGGTGCAGGTCAGCTACTGTCTGAGGCCACCCAGCAGGAGCTACAGTGAGAGCTACAGTTTTCTCCTCTTTGCTTGTGGTTTGGAGGTTTTGGAGCTGTCTGACCCGGGCTGCAAGTTTGCTAGGTTAAGCTGCGATAGGGCAGGGCTTTCTTATGCTAAATCCGCTGCTTGGAGCTTGGGTGGGTTTGTAGGTTGTGCAGGGCGGGGTCTCAGGGTGTCACTAGGCCAGGGCGTGGCAAACAGCAATGGCTGCTAGTTAGCCGGCTCTGCGTCCCCGAGGGCATCCGCGAGTCCCGTGCCCCAGTGCAGTAAACAATTATTCCTGCGTGCAGCTCTGCAAGCAAGCCACCCTCACTGGCAGACAGTCCAGCTTCTCCCCGTAGGAGTTTGGGTCCCCTGTTTCTCCCCAGAGACTGGATTTCAGAGTAATCGGGGGCTTGTCTCCCTTCGGGTTGAAAAAAGCAATGCCTGCCGCCAGCCCGGATCACGCGCCTCCGTACCTCAGCTTTTCAGCGCTCCCGCATGTCTCAATGCTCTTTTCTCTTTCCTTCTAGTTGTAGAACTTCCACTCAGCCAGCTTTCCCGTGGTTCTGGGTGATAGACGTTTTGTCTTTTAGTTGTAGTTTTGAAATTGTTGTGCGAGGCAGCAGTTTAGGTGTTTACCTACGCTGCCATCTTGGATTCTCTCCCTGATCCCTTATTTTAAATAGCACAGTGGTCCATACATAAAAGTTACTTGACAATATTTTTATCGTTTTTATTAGATTGCTTTTTACACTTACCTTGGAAGAGTTTATATAGTCTTCGTGTTGGGTACTAATGAGCCATTTATTGCATGGGTACAAATTTAAATTCCGATGCACACTCTGATGACAGCAAAATCCTGTTAGCTTTAAGGGGCATGAAGTTGGCACCCAAGGATACATGGGGATGTGCATGTAAGGAAGTGAAGGCAAAAATATGTCTGATCACATTTTGTGCAAGGTGTATGTGAGCCCAGGCGTAAGTGAATAAGAGCATGAGCTTTACCTATCTCTGAAATTACCAAAGATTACCAGAAGGAAAGATAAGGGGGTGACTCACCCATCATCTTCGTAACAGTCCATTGGCTATCTCTTTTTCTCATTTACCAGCAGCTAATCCACTAAAAGCCCTCGTGCCACTCCTGCCGATGTGGCCTCATGACTCAAAGGCTTAAGATTTACAGCATTTTCTTAAGAGACAAAGGCCATGCCTGCGGGTAACTCCTTTTCAACACCCATAGGTTAGTCATTTATTGCAGATGATCCATTCGTGTAAATTGATTGCCATGTTCCCTCTTCAGAGGAGAGGTCATGTTTTCATAATTAGTCCCCAGCCACACAGTGATTCATTCCCAGCACACAGTGACTTCTGTGTGCCAGCCCAGAGGGAACAACGAGGCAAGAACAGTACCAGCCACTAAGGACCTTTCTAATTTACCCTAGAGGAAGCCAAGATGACTTCTCAATCCCAGCAGTGAGTCCTTCATTCCACATTTTCCCCTATGCTAAAAACTGGGTGAAATAATTTGTCTTTCCACCATTTATTAATTATATGGTTATTTTAGGGAGTAAAGGAAGTACTGAGGAACCAGATTATATACCTGGTTTTCTCCCTAGTTCACATAAGCCAGTCCCGACAAGCGTTCTTTGCTCAGTGTTTTTCCAGCTGAGTTGTAAAAGTCAAGATTCTGGATTCTGTCCCTAGACATGAAGGATGACCTTGGATAAGCAAATCACTTTCCCTGACAGTAAAAATTAGATGATAATACCTGTCTATTTCTTCCAACAAAAAGAGAATATATGTAATTTGAATTTCCTATGCAAAATGTATTAAAGAGGTGGTTGATAATTGCTTCATAATGAAGTTGCTTTGAGACTAGGTCTATTTATCCAAAATAAGTGGTCAGTCTTGAATCAGTTTCCTGGGGAATAGACATTAAATTTTTTTCATTGTATTTTACAAACATAGTAAGCCATTCATTGAAGTTTTCATTCTTATATGTTTTATCATTTTTAAGGGGGATTAAATAGCTAACTAGCCCAGCCAGCGTGGCTCAGTGGTTGAGTGTTGACCTATGAACCAGAAGGTCACGATTCCATTCCTGGTCAGGGCATATGTTCAGGTTGCGGGTTCGATACTCAGTACAGGGCGTGCAGGAGGCAGCCAATCAATAATTCCCTCTCATCATTGATGTTTCAATCACTCTTCTTCTCCCTTCCTCTCTGAAATCAATAAAACTTAAAAAAAAAGTTAACTAAAGGGAAAAGCGTTTAAAATGATAATAGCAAATAGCTAAAGGATTTTCCTCCAGTCCCCATACTATATGAATTTAATCACTTAGCAAATATTGAGTGCCTACCATGTACCATTTAGCAAATATTGAATGCCTACCATGTACCATTTAGCAAATATTGAATGACTACCATGTACCACTTGGATCCATCAGTCAATAAAACAGCAAAGACACATGGTCATGTGCGGGGGGGGCGGGGGAAAGGGATGCTGGGGGAGGCTGGGGAGAAGTCAATGGGGAAAAAGGAGACATATGTACTATTATTTGTAATACTTTAAACAATAATAAATAAATAAATAAACAGATAAAACAGCAAAGAACTCTGTGGTCAGGGAAGGGGGGAGGTGAAAGAAAGGGAGGGAAACCAACAATAAATAGTAGACATAAGAAATAAGTAAAGTCTATTGCATGCTGGAAATTGATTAATACTATAAAAAAATTAGAAAAGGTAGAACAGCATAAAGGAGGATCAGCAGCATGAGAAACTGGCGAAGGTTGGAGCTGCAATTTTTAAAAAATCTTTTATTTATTTTTATTTTTAAAGTGTATTTATTGATTTGAGAGAGAGAGAAAGGGGAGGGGAGAGAAACATCAATTTGTTGTTCCACTTATTTATGCTTTCATTGGTTGCTTCTTGTATGTGCTCTGATCAGAGATGGAAGCCACAACCTTGATATAGCAGGATGATGTTCTAACCAACTGAGCTACCCAGCCAGGGCCTGGAGCCACAATTTTAAACACAGTGGTAACATCACGATAGTGATTTTACACTCCTGGAGAACGTCACAGTTGAGCCAAGACTTGAAGGAGATGAGGGAGTAAGCAGATAATGGGAGAAGGGAGTTCCAGATACAGGCAACAGCCTGTGCCAGGATGTGAGCGGAGTGTGAGTCTTGTGTGCAAGAAAGACCAGCGAGGGGGACCTCGTGGCCTAGGCGGGGTAATCGAGAGGCAGGGTCATAGCAGGGAAGGTCCAAATGTAAACCTTTGCTTCTTTCTGGTTTCTGACAGCTTTGTGTACCACGTACTCATTGTTCTCTGACATCACCGGATCCCAGATCGCCAACATGATAAGGCTGCTTGGGTCACTTTCTGTAACTCCTAAATTCATAGAAACATTGCCGCCCATTAGCACCATATATTTCTAAAACATTAATATATCCATGTCTTGGCTCTTGTGAATAATGCTGCAATGAGCATGGTGCAGAGATCTCTTCACGACAGTGATTTCCTTTCCTTGGAATATAAACCCAGCAGCAGGATTGCTTGATCATATGGTAGTTCTATTTTTAACTTTTTGAGGCTCCTCCATATTGTTTTCCTTAATGGCTGTACCAATTTACATTCCCACCAACTGCGCTTAGGGTTTCCTTTTCTCCACATCTTCGCCAAGATTTGTTATGTCTTGTCTTTTTGGTGATAGCCATTCTAACAGGTGTGAGGTGATTTACATTTCCCTGATGATTACTGATGTTGAGCACCTTTTTGTGTACCTGTTGGCAATTTGTACGTCTATTCAGATCCTTTGCCCATTTAAAAAAATTGGATTATTATTATTTTTTTTACAATTATGTTGTATGGGTGTCATGTATATTTGCAGGACTAAGCTCTTACAACTATATGGTTTGCAAACATTCTTTCCCTTTCTGTAGGTTGCATTTTTATTTTATTGAGTGTCTCCTTTGCTGTTGTGGGAAAGGAACAAAATTTCTCAAGGTTCTTCTGCCTGATCTAATAATCAAATAAACATGAAGCAGATTAGCAAGAGGAAATAACCAAATTCAATACACACAAACGTATGGGAACCACACATCCCTGAGAGAGTCAGAGGTCCCACATGTAGGAGAGGGTCAGAGATAGAAAGGGGGATGGAGGTACATGACGTCCTGAGCTAGGAATGAGGTAACACACCTTGGGGGCTTCAAAGGGTCATTCCAGGATGATAAGAAGAGCAGATGTTTAGTTAATAAAAGCTTGCCTTCCATATAGGTCAGTTGAAAAGGTTACCACTGATAATCTCTCTGGGCAAGGCCCCTAATTCAAATTCTAGCAGGTAAAGAGCATGTAGAGGGTACATGTTTCTCCTGGCCCTGAAGCTAAAGTTGCCTTTAGCTCAAAACAGTTTGCTTACTACAGAGGCGTCGCTTGGGGTGACTCGTTCTGGACCCCCGCAGCTGTTTAGTTTGATGTAGTCCTACTTGTTTATTTTTGCTTGTGTTGCTTGTACTTTGGTGTTATCCAAACAAATGATTGCCAAGACCAATGTTAGGGAGCTTTCCCCGTTTTCCTATAGGAATTTCTTTTAACATTTTTATTTATTGATTTTTAGAGAGAGAGACAGGAAGGGAGAGAGGGAGATCGCCACTTACCCACACATTCACTGGTTGCTTCCTGTATGTGCCCCACCAGGGACTGAACCCACAACCTTGGTATATGGGGACCACGCTCCAACCAACAGAGCTACCCCGCCAGGACTCTTCTAGGAATGTTATATTGTCAGGTCTTACATTCAAGTCTTAATTCATTTCAGATAATAAAGTTAATTATCTGAACTTAAAAAAATTAATCTTGGACATCCTTAACCATTTCAGCCAGCTATTACCCAGTTAAATGAAACCAAATACTACAGGCAATGTCGCGCCAACCATCAATATTCTTGGTAATGCCTTTCCCAGAGGAGCAGCTATGCCCTATTCTCCCTTTACTAAAGGTGCTTTGTAGTTAACTGTTCCCTCCTTCATCAGGACTCTCTCCACCTTTTGTGAAAAAAGATAGTCAGATTTTCTAGGAAGTGATTCATTATATCATTCATTCATTCATGAAGCAAATATTTCCGGACAACCTGCTACGCACCAAACACTGGGTAGACTCTGAGGATGCAGTGGGGAGCAAAGAGCAAAAACAAATGCTCTCTCAGTGTGAGAAGGGTGTGCCCACATCACAGTTCAGAAAGCCAAGAAAAGGGGAGCAACTCACCTGGGATCTCAGAAAACTGGACAGGGCACCTCCCCCGAAGTAAGAGACTGTGCACTTCTTGGGACGGCTTTGATTCTGAGAGAAGGGTTACGTCAAGTCAGTGCAGAAGGGATGAGATAGCCTGCAATTCAGGCAAAAAGTAAGTAAACACCATTAAAACAAGCAGGCAGGCGCACTACGTGCTTCGCAGACTCTCCCTTTCCTCCACCCCTACCCCCACCCCCACCCCCACCCCGCACGTCTTAGGTGAGGATGGTGAACGTGACCACCCTCCAGGCGGCCCGGGGGGCTGGGGAGGGGGCCGCCCTTCAGGGTCCCACCCGCCGTCTCCCGGGTCCGGAGGGTGTCCTTTGCACCGGGCGGGGCCTGGGGCTCGCCCAGCCTGTTCCGCAGGGAGAGGCCCGGTGGGCAGGGGTGACGGTCCCGCCCTGAGAGAGGCGGGCCAGGCCGGGCGTATTTGAGGCGCGGAGCTGCCGCCCCGTCCAGGACAACACGACCTCCCTAGGAGCCACACCCCGAGCAAGCGAGCTAGTGTCGAGGCACAGGGTGAGTGGCGCGGGCGCCCAGGACCGGGGACGGGGCCCCGACCTGCTGGCGGCTCGGTTCGGGCAGGGGCGAGGGCACCGGGCACTGATCGGTGCGCGGGCCCTTTTGCAGGGCTCGGGGGGCAGGGGCGTTTCTGGGGACTTGGCTTCCTGGGGCCCTGGGCGGCGGGCTGCAGGGGGCGACGGCTGGAGAGCCCCGAGCGGAGCGGTGGGCGCCGCCTGGGCGCGGGTTCCTCGTCTTTGACCCCTGAAAAGCGGACTCAGGCGGAGTTAGCAATGTCTCCCTGAGACTCACACGCACCTCCTGGGTGTGGTGGCGACGGGTGTGTCCGGACGCCGGGCGTGGGCGCAGGGCACCCTCTTGGCAAGTGGGAGGCTGAGCCGCGCGTCCCGCCCTCCCGCCGCGGGACCACCTGGGAATCAGCTGCTGGGAGGGCGCGCGCCAGCTTGGCGCTAGGTCCCTGAGCCCAGACGCAAGACGTACTGCCCAGGGTCTCTAGGGCGGCACCTGGCACCCATGGCTTGGCTGCCCCGCCACTTGATCTTCTGTGAGTTGTCTACCAAGCCCAGCAGCGTCAGGGGTACAACTGCCCTCAGGATGCTGATCCCACAGAAAAAGGTGCTGCCCCACGCCCTGAAGGGGCCGGTGACCGGCTGGGCAAAGCTGGAAAACCCTAAGCTTTTGCAAATCCCTGATCAGATTGGCTCATTTGAGCATTAAGGATCGCAGATCTGTGCTGAGGGTGTGTAGGGTGTGGCAAAATGTTGTTCCGAGTGTGCAGTGCTCTAGTTGAAGTTGTGTGTGTGTGTGTGTGTGTGTGTGTGTGTGTGTGTGTGTGTGTTAAAAACACTTTTGAGGATTTGTTCTGAATTATCAGTTATGCAAATAATAACACTACAATGCATCAACTCTGAGCATTAGGAGCTCAATACCAGGGAATCAGGGACACATAGGTCGAGGCTGTGACAGGTTTCAGGCTAGCCCTTAAAGCTAGGGATTCCTGTTCCAGATACTGTGGAATATTTGTAAAGTGACTCCTGGGAGTTGGGTTGCTGGACAATGAGGACACTTGGTCCTCCGTGACCCAGTCTGTTTATAGTATTCTGGGAAAGAAATAGAAGGCAGGCTCCGTTAATTCTGACAATAGTAACAACAACAATAATTAAATGATAGCAATAAAAATTGACAACTGGGGCACAGAACATGAGAAAAAAAATTTCACCAACTTCCAGAATTCTGACTCACTTGTCTCAAGTTTATAACATTCCTCTTTCATACCGGAGAAGTCTGTTTCCATAAAAGTTAACATTAAATAATAAAAACGTATTTTTCCAAAATGGTCATTGTGGAAAAGACATTGACTTGGAATCCTTTTTAGAGTTTCTCATTTCTTTGACGGTTCTGCCTCAGGCTTGATCTTTGGGAGATTGGAGCTGCTTCCTAAATTCATTATGTTGGGGGGCTACACTTAGAATCAGCACATTTGGTGACAGTCCTTGGATGTTCCTGAGACTCGTGGCAACTGACCTAAAAGCTAGCCTCTCCTGTGGAACACAGGCTCCTGCTGGGGACGGCCGGTAGCATTGCGTCTGGAGCCTACACGGGTTCTACTCATTAAATCCCGAGTGGTAAGCCTGCCAGAGAGTACTTGCTGCAGGCTTACAGTTTGCTGCTGACGAAGTATCATGTGTTCTATCTTGACTGATGATCAGCTTTTCCTTGGGAGGAAAAATCAGTAACTGAGAGGCACAAAGTAACTTTACCTTTCTTGATGCTGAGGAAGTATGATGAGAAAGAAATCCTAGTGAAGGACCAGCTTCCTTTATTCCAGCTCATTCTCACTGACTTTGGAAAGTGGACTTTTCTCAAGTCCTGCTTCGTGTTTCAGCAAGGACAGGAAGTAGATGCCCCGCCTGTGTTCTTTGGAGAGAAGTGTGGGCAATGCCTTGGGGTTCTGAGGAAATACACTCATGATCGACTTCCCTTACGACTTGTGTAAACGTCAGGGCCCTTTGTGAGCAGAAATTTCAGAAGAGCTCCTGAGAGCCGGGGCAACTGAATTAATTGCTAGGTGAGCCTAGAATAACATAGTAGTGTGGACACTGCTCTTTATTAAAGAGAAAAGCTACAGTTAACAGATGGTCAACCTTCGGACTCATGTTTAAATTCCTTATTCCAAACCAAACTGAAGCACTTCCTGCAGGATTTTCCAAATGTGAAGACTCCAGCAGTATTTCCCATCCCTTTTGTCTTTAATGGAGTCTTTCTTTTCTGACTCTTCAAAATTCTCTGATTCTGGAAATGCCAGAATGGAGTTCACATATTATAGATTCAGTTGAGTTTTCTTACATTTGATTGTCTCTCTAGATATAAACTACTCATCTAAGAAAAAGAAATAAAATTTCCAGGCAAGTAAGGAAGGTATTTATTTAAATAGATGTTGTTTTTTATTGTTGTATTTATTCATTTATTTTAAGTTCCACGGTTGCTGACCTTGATTTCAAAAGATCATTGGTTGCCCTGGCCGATTTGGCTCAGTGGATAGAGCGTCGGCCCACAAACTGAATGGTAGCAGGTTCAATTCCAGTGAAGAGCACACACTTCAGTTGCAGGCTGGATCCCCGGGGCCTGTTGGTGCAAGAGGCAAACAGTTAATGTGTCTCTCGTCTCCTCCCTTCCTCCCTCCCTCTCTCTCTCTCTCTCTCTCTCTCTCTCAAAATCAATGGGAAAAAATATTCTCAGGTGAGGATTAACAACAAAAAAGGATCATTGGTTATAATCCTTTTCAAAAAAAGAGATCTGATGGTTATGAGTTGACAAAACCAAACAGCACACACCCAATTTTTGGAAAAGTACACGTTGCTGGTTTAAATGTGTTTATAATCAGCCCAGCGACTATGCACAATGGCATTCTTGTGTTCAATATCGTTGCACACTGAATGAGTCACCCAGCTAGGTTCCTGACAAAAACATGATCTCTTTTTAAATTCGTTTACAACTTCAGCATGTTATGTAGTTCTGAACGAATAAGCTACATCATTTCTAAATGAAGTAATTAACACTTTCAAATTTCAAAGTGTGAGGTTTAATATTAGTGTAAAATGAGCCTGAATTAGGGGTCAGGTTGCTTGGACCCTGGTCCTTGGCCTCCTAATGACAGAATGACTTTGGGCCACTATGTCAGCTCTCTGAGCCTCAGTCACCTCACCTCTAAAAGTGGGAATATTTACTTTTCCCTGTCAATTTCATAAGATTATTATCAGACTCAGAAGAGGTAAGGTATGTGAAAGTGCCTTGTAAACTGCAAAGCGCCACACCAACGCAGGCTGCAATTATTCTGATGGGCTTGCCTAATGTGTCACAGCACAGCCCAAGCTGCCATCCAAGGCGTGTGTGAAACACAGTGGACGTGAAGGGAAATCGGCTTTGTTCCCTCAGATCATTTTGGTCATGTTGGAAAATGAACTGAATATGCTTGAGCAGAGACTTTATAAAGAATAAATGTTGACACAGATCCAAGATGGCGGCGTAGGTAAACACCTAAACTGCTGCCTCCCGCAACAATTTCAAAAATTCAACTAAAAGACAAAACGTCTATCACCCAGAACCACGGGAAAGCTGGCTGAGTGGAAGTTCTACAACTAGAAGGAAAGAGAAAAGAGCATTGAGACGTGCACGAGCGCTGAAAACCTGAGGTATGGAGGCGCGTGATCTGGGCTGGCGGCGGGCGTTGCTTTTTTCAACCCAAAGGGAGACAAGCCCCCGACTACTCTGAAATCCAGTTTCTGGGGAGACACAGGGGACCCAAACTCCTACGGGGAGAAGCTGGACTGTCTGCCAGTGAGGGTGGCTTGCTTGCAGAGCTGCGCACAGGAATAATTGTTTACTGCACTGGGGCACGGGACTCCGGGACGCCGACGGGGACACAGAGCCGGCTAACTAGCAGCCATTGCTGTTTGCCATGCTCTAGCCTAGTGACACCCTGAGACCCCGCCCTGCACAACCTACAAACCCACCCAAGCTCCAAGCAGCGTATTTAACATAAGAAAGCCCTGCCCTATCGCAGCTTAACCTAGCAAACTTGCAGCCCAGGTCAGACAGCTCCAAAACCTCCAAACCCCAAGCAAAGAGGAGAAAACTGCAGCTCTCACTGTAGCTCCTGCTGGATGGCCTCAGACAGTAGCTGACCTGCACCCCATTGGAGATCCAGAAGCCAGTGTACCTAGTGGTCAGTGTGAGACACCAGATTTCAACTCCTCACATCCATAAGTGACATATTCAAGAGACAGACTCAGTGAGCACCAAAGCCCCACTGAAACAAGTCCTGCCCCATAAGCGTGTCTTCAGTGCAGCAGTTCTTCCATTATAGACACAGTGAGTGCTCACAGCTAATTGGCCTGGAGGTCATTTCCTCCCAGTATACCAACAGCAATTAAGGCTTAACTGCACCAAGTCTTTGCACTCAGCCCACAAAGGGGTGTACCAAGAGCGTCCACATCAGGTGATTGAGGAGGCTGAGTTACTGCCCCCTATAGATCACCTACCACACAAAGCTACTCCATCAACACAGGGAAGCAGCCAAAATGTGGAGACAAAGAAACATGTCACGAATGAAAGAAACGGAGGAAAGCAAACTACTGGATGACATACAGTTCAGAACCACATTTATAAGGTTACTCAAGAATCTTCTTAAAACCACTGAGAAACTTGGTGAGACCTTCAAGGAGCTTAATGAGAATGCCAAAAAAATGGAAAAGGATCAGTCAGAAATGAAGCATACACTGTCTGAAATAAAGAATATACAGAAACTCAACTGTAGATCAACGTACCCCAAGAATCAAACCAAAGATCTGAAATATGTGGAAACAAAAAACATCCAACCAGAAAAACAAAAAGAAAAAAGAATCCAAAAATATGAAGATAGTGTAAGGAGCCTCTGGGACAACTTTAAGCGAACCAACATCCGAATTTTTGGGGTGCCAGAAGAAGGGAGAGAGAGCAAAATATTGAAAACCTATTAGAAGAAATAATGACAGAAAACTTTCCCTACCTGGTGAAAGAAATAGACTTACAAGTTCAGGAAGCGCACAGAACCCCATACAAGAGGAATCCAAAGAGGACCACACCAAGACACATCATAATTAAAATGCCAAGGGCAAAAGACAAAGAGAGAATATTAAAAGCAGCAAGAGAAAAACAGTTAATTACCTACAAGGGAGTACCCATACGACTGTCAGCTGATTTCTCAACAGAAACTATGCAGGCCAGAAGGGAGTGGCAAGAAATACTCAAAGTGATGAACAGCAAGAACCTACAACCAAGATTACTCTACCCAGCAAAGCTATCATTCAGAGTTGAAGGTCGGATAAAGAGCTTCACAGACAAGAAAAAGCTAAAGGAGTTCATCGCCACCAAACCAGGATTACATGAAATGCTGAAGGGTATTCTTTAAGAAGAGGAAGAAGAAGAAAAAGGTAAAGATAAAAATTATGAACAACAAAATGACATCAAATACATACCTACCAACAAGTGAATCTAAAAATCAAGTGAATAAAAAAATCTGAAGAACAGAATGGACTGGTGAATATAATAGAATCAGGGACATAGAAAGGGAGTGGACTGACGATTCTCAGGGGAAGCAGGTGTGAGGGGTGCAGGAAGAGATTGGACAAAAATCTTACTCCTATGGATGAAGACAGTGGCGGGGGTAAGGGCATGGGGTGGGGTGGGGAATCAAGTGGAGGGGAGCTATGGGGGGGAAAAAAGAGGAACACCTGTAATAATCTGAACAATAAAGATTTATTTAAAAAAAAAGAATAAATGTTAAATCTTGGAAATGCCATTTTTATATGAATTTCTGGTTGCCTTTAAACACATCTTAGTTTGATTGGGTTATGATAATAAGCCACTTTATCAGGCCAATGGCACAGATTTGGCTAGTTTTAATCATTGAAACTACCCTTGTTTCTAATTGACCTGTGTGTGTACATATATGTAGGAAACCACATGCGAATCAGTCTAGACCAGTCGTTGTGCGAGCCGCAGTTTGCCGCTCTGTTGACTAATGAGTTTGCCAACCACTAGTCTAGACCAGTAGTTCTCAACTAGACAGATTTTGCCTTTTCCCCACTTCCCTCAGTGATATTTGGCAATGCCTGAAAACATTTTTGTTGTCGTAATTGGTGGGGAGGTTGGGCATGCTACTAACTGTGCATTAAAGCCAGGTAGGGATGCTGCTAAACATCCTACAATGCACAGGACAAACCTCCCCCACTCAAAAAAAAAACCCCCAAAAAACAACAACAACAAAAAAAACCCCTAAAGCATCTGACCTGAAATGTCAATGGTGCCAAGGTTAGGAATTAGCCCCTACACAAGGCGGTGGCGGGGGGGGGGGGGGGGTAATTTAAAAGCAGTGAAGACATTTATAAAGTTATTGCTGGGTCTTTGGTATGTTGCCCAGGAGTGGACGTTTATGCAATAAAAGGAACTAACCTCTCTGTCCACGTTGAAGTTCAAGATTGTTTTCTACTAGTATCCAAAATGATACTAGTAGAGGCTTTATTTTCTTAAGTAATGTCCTTTCTTTTCCTTTTCCGTAACAACTCTTCTCTCGAGTTCCCCCTGTGGTAGCAGCAGTTTCCTAGGCCAGTGGTCGGCAAACTGCGGCTCGTGAGCCACATGTGGCTCTTTGGCCCCTTGAGTGTGGCTCTTCCACAAAATACCACGGCCTGGGCGAGTCTATTTTGAAGAAGTGACGTTAGAAGCAGTTTAAGTTTAAAAAATTTGGCTCTCAAAAGAAATTTCAATCATTGTACTGTTGATATTTGGCTCTGTTGACTAATGAGTTTGCCAACCACTGTCCTAGGCAGTGGCAGCCTTTTGGGGAAGGAAGCACAGGCAGAAGAGCACCCACCCTTTGCTTTCAAAGGTCGATTTCTATAGGAAACACAGTGAGTGGAAGCCCTGGGAGAGTCACTGTATCTCCCAGGCAGGGGTTTCCCATCTTGGAAGATGGACACAGTGCTTCCAAATACATTTGAGAATGCCCAGGTTATAAAAGAGATGTGCAAGAAATAAATACCGTGTGTATTTATTCTCCACTCCCATGAAGAGCAGGCACACATGGAGTGCTAGAGGGGCTCTGTCTGAGTTTTTACCAAAAAATCTAATATTTTACATTTTTAGGACCTATCAAATAGTCACCATTTGTTGGATCCCTTGTTATTTTTAAAAATAATTGAGCCCGGTTGGCATGTTTTAGTGGTTGAGTGTCGACCTATGAACCAGAAGGTCAGAGCCCATGCCTGGGTTGCAGACTTGATCCCCAGTGTGGGGCGTGTAGGAGGCAGTCATTCAATGATTTTCTCTCATCATTGATGTTTCTATCTCTCCCTCTCCCTTCCTCTCTGAAATCAATTATATATATATATTTATAGAAGGAAAAAGAAAATAATCGAGTAAATATCATGAGTGAGCAACTCAAGGAAAACAGAGATTCTGACTGTTTAAAGTCCAGGTAATTTTGACCATAGCATAGGTGATCCTGAGTCAAGAAAACTCACCCAGGCCTCAGGATTCGGAAGCCGCCCTCCTCCCCTCAGTGCTGGAGTGTCTGCCGCGGGAGCAGGTATCAAACACCCTGGCAGTGACAGGGAGAAGCAGGAGAAGGCAGGAATGGTGTGTCAAGCAAGGTCATCCCTTGAGGCAGCTTTGGGCAAGGCAAACCCCAAAATATTTTCCTCCACATTGCCCAACTCTTTTTTTTTTTTAATTTTAATCTGTTATAATGCCAAATATTTCACTTGGAACAACAAGTACTTTTCCAAAACAGCAAGCATTTTGTGCCTGCCTGTCTTTTTCACTGCTCCACACCCAGGGCTGAGCTCAAACAACACCTCCCCTCTTAGAAGCAATTGTTCTGGTGTGACTTCCCAAAGCACACAGTCTGGCTCATGGCATGGTTGTTTGTGATCCCTCCAGCCTGTGGAGCCTTTGACCACATAGGCCTTGGCCTATCCATCTTCACACCCAGACAGGAGCCTGCACCACGCCCATGCAGAGCAGGCAGGCACAAATATGTGCACACGAAAGAACAAATAATCGGCAGAACTACATCTGAGGGGCATGTCTTTCAGATCCTAAGAATCAACCACCTCTGCTTTCCTCCTAAAACCCAGAAGAGGGCAAGGGGCTGTCCGTGAGAACCAGGGGGTGGGGGGTTGATATTAACATGCAGACCCTTTGTAAGAGGTGGTGGGGAAGGAACACAGGAAGGACGGTGAAGGAGGACCAAAGGGAAACCAGGACTGTGCCCATTCGTTACTCAGGAAAGGGGCAGAACATGTTTGCCCTCAGTCTTTTCTTTCCTGCATTGTATGGCCTGGCACTCCCAGCATTCAGAACACCCGCTAGTGTGATTGGACTGAAAGCTACGGGTTAAGGAGGATTTAGTAATCTAGTTGGAGTGCATCACCACCCTTTGATGAGACCCCTTTGTGGTTCCATGCTATTGATTTAAAGGTATTTTGGAAATAGATTTCCTTGTGCTAGAAGAATGCCGGTGAATGGACTAGAGAACTACACAACAAACTATTTGTGATGTTAAATTTAAATGGAAACTCATGAAATCTTTTCAGATCAAATCATAACCTATTTTCTTGTTCTTCTTTTTTTTCTCCTCTCAGGAAAATGGCAGACAGCTTTTCGGTAAGTGTTTTATGTCTGCTGTCTTACTTTCTAATCCCATGTAGGTGGAGAGTTTTGTTTTCAACGCCAGACTTTCCCTTCTCACTCTTGGTGCCTTCCTCTGGCCTCACCTGTCCAATGAGGGCTTGTTGGCCGGAGTCATGTTTTTCCAGGAATAGATTTGGGAAGAAAGCCAGGTAGAGAGAGGCGTGGGCCTCACTAAGCGCAGCCCCTCAACCAAAAGGCCTGGGACAGAAGTGGGTGATTCCCTGGGCCAGGAGCTGAGAAATAAGCTGACAATGGGAAGTGTGGTACAGTCTGAGCATCCTGATTTTTGTGATTATTTTTCTCATGTCAGTTAGAAAATACATGCTTTCACATTGAGGATAGATAGCTCTATTTTAGCACATTACCAAAATGCAACCCTGCACAATATGAGATGATGGGCAACATGTACTGATAAAGTGCATATAATCCCAAAGTATAATTTTAGTCTTGAGAACTCAAAACTATCTAATAGATGGAAAAATTTTTATGGATATGAGTTGTATATCTTCATATGTCCCTCTACTTTGGATCTCTTATTCCTGTTTTCCTGAAAATTCTGTTTTTGTGAATGTTTTTCATCCAGGAATTGTTTGTATCTTTTTTTCCAGCTTAATGATACCATATCTGGGTCTGGGAACCCCAACCCTCAAGGATGGCCCGGTCCATGGGGAAACCCACCTGCTGGAGCAGGAGGCTACCTGGGGCCTGCCTATCCTGGGAACTACCCTGGGCAGGCACCTCCTGCTGCCTACCCTGGGCATGCACCTTCTGCCTCCTACCCTGGACAGGCACCTCCTAGCGCCTACCCCGGACAGGCACCTCCTGGTGCCTACCCTGGCCCTACAACACCTGCTTATCCTGGACCAAATGCCCCAGGAGCCTACCCCGGACAACCAAGTGGGCCTACGGCCTACCCTGGTGCCGGCCCCACTGACATCCCTGCTGGACCACTGGTAAGATGGAGTCAGTCATTTCATGCACTTGATTGTGACCAGGACAAAGCTAATGGAGAACACGGTAATTGTGTGGGCTGTGGTGCCACCACTCTGCAGCGCTCTGGCTGGGAGCTGGTTCTGGGCACTCACACCTGCAAAGCGCTGCAGGGAGACCCGAAGCTTTACTCTCACTGCTTAGGGCCATATTCTAGGACTAGCCACAGTGTATGCTGGTCCAATAAAAAAATCGTTATTTGTATTGAGTTGAGCATGTGCAGTGTTGGCATAAAGAGAAGCTAATGCGTCTTTTGAAAGCATCTGTAAAGCAGCTTTAATAAAAATCAAGTTAAGAGCATAGTAATGAGGGAAAGTTATCATTATTAGTATTAATAAACACTACATAAACAGCATACCCATCAGTGTGCTTCTACATGGATGATCTCATTTGAACCCATAACCACCTGATAAGATACTGTTATTATCCCCACTTTCCACATGAAGAAATGGGGCAATAGCATTATATTAGCTTGCCCAGGACCATAGAGAGAACATGGGGGGGTGGGGAACCAAGATAATCTAGTTTTGAAAAACCTTCTAAAGATAATTTTGTGATCTAAGGATTGAATTTTCATTTTTATTAAAACGCATTTTAGTAAAGAAATTCTACGCACAAAACCTTAAGTCTGTAGGGCTTTAGACACATCTCAGACACAGATCCTTCCTTTCCAGAGTTATGGTCCAGCTGGGAAGTAAGCAGATATGAGGAAAGAGTTCAATAACAGCCTGGGAGCAGAATCTTTCAGGAGTAGGTAGAAGGTGGCACAGGTGGCATCTGATCTGCTTTTAGGTCAGCTTAGACTCAGAGGAAAGTGCAGACAAAGCGTTGAGGGTGTGGGTGGCATTGGGCAGGGTCTAGACCCAGATGGTTAGTCCACTGAGATATAGGCACAAGGAGTCTATACAAAGGAAGAGGCAGGTGGGAGAGAGACTACAGAGGAAGATCCTTAGGGTCTGCTGGTTAAGTCTTAGGAGTCAGAAATGACTGGCTTTTCAAGATAGGACAGCTAGGGCACCAGGAAGGGGACTGGTGGAGGAGGCGGCAGGAGAGACAATTCCAGTTCATACCTGTTGAATCTGCAGCACCTGTAGCAAATCCAGAAGGAGGAAGTACAGGACTAGTACTGATCAGGGCTAGAGATAAAAGACTTGGATGATAGCTGGACCTGGGGGTTGGGGGAATTTAAAGGGGAAAAAGAAGAGGCCAATGATGGAGTTTTGGGGAATATTTACAGTACCTTGGACATAAGTATTTGTGGAATGAACTAGGAAATGTATTAACTGAAAGATGTTTATTCCACAAATATTGAGTGTCTGCTACACACTAAGTACTCTGCTGATGCTGAGAGTAAAACATGAGAACCCAGAAGCCCAAGAATGTGACATAATGAAGTATGTTATGTGATAAGAGTCTTAAGAGTGGCACAAAATTGTTAATGTTGATTGCAAGGTCTAGCTTAAGCCCTTTCAAAAGATAGTCTAAACCAGTGGTCGGCAAACTGCGGCTCGTGAGCCACATGCGGCTCTTTGGCCCCTTGAGTGTGGTTCTTCCACAAAATACCACGGCCTGGGCGAGTCTATTTTGAAGAAGTGGCGTTAGAAGTTTAAGTTTAAAAAATTTGGCTCTCAAAAGAAATTTCAATCATTGTACTGTTGATATTTGGCTCTGTTGACTAATGAGTTTGCCGACCACTGGTCTAAACGAAGGAGTTACAGATTGGGATGGCCCTAGTAATAAGAGCTACAGTGCTCCAAAAAGAACTATGTTCTGCCTTTGGCATCAATTAACTAATGGCTTCTCAATTATTAGTTGTGCACGTAGGGAACTTACCTCTTCAGGCCCTGGGCAAGGTGGCCTGAGAGTCTGACAGATGTCTTAACTTAAGGTTATGTGTTAGTCACATGTATTAAGTGTTTGAGCGTTCGCAACATCTTTTTCTTTCTTTCCCCCAGAAAACATGACTCTGTCTTAATACACATATTTTTCATCCCCAGACTGTGCCTTATGAAATGGCTTTCACAGGAGGAGTCATGCCTCGCATGCTGATAACAGTTATGGGTATAATAAAACTCAATGCAAACAGGTAAAGAGCAAACTTTAAACATCTAACACATTTGTTGACTGGTTTTTGAATAAAGACTGATCTCTATTGAAATTTAACAGAATTTTTAAAACTATACATTTAAGTCTTGGCTCTTCCATAGTATGGGATTATCCCATAAGTCAATACGTGTTCCCACCAAGGGGACAAGGTTTCCCTCGCCAAATCTTGGTTTTCTCCCAGAACCTGAATAGAACTGAGTTCTACATTGTGAGGAGAAAGAGGAAAAGCAGGGTTCCTCCTGGCAGGGAATGCTTTAGCATTAAAGGCCAGTAGAGTCTTTGTAATGTCATGTTTGGCCACCCCTCCACTCTGAACCATAGAGTGTCTGAAAAGCCAAGCATGCTCTTTAGATAACCATAAAAAATGAGAATTCCAAAGCAAGAGGTCCCACTTGACATAGTGGTGAGTTGATCCAAGAGCTTGAATGGTATCCCACTGTGTCCTCACACTCACGCAAGTCTCCCTGCAGCGCACAGGTCACAGTGCGGTCTCAGCTCTCGAGCTTGGCTGCCATGCCTGTCTTCACAGTGGGTGCAACTGCAGGGTCACAGATTCCCATGGTGTTGGCCTGGTCTACAGATGACAAGTGGCAGGGTGGAGAACCCTGTCTTCTGAGTAGTCACTATTTACTTGAAAGGTTTGAAAAGATTGTTCAAGTTAGACTTCATCCAAAGAAGTCAACCTTTGCCATTGGAACTGGTTTGACTGAGGTGAGCTAGGAGGGATAAGACTTTAAGCTGCTTTAGAGAAATCCATGCTGACTTGTGGCTGCCCTGGGACACCTGGCTCTGGTTATCACCACTGGTTATGCTTACATATAATACAAACAGGCTAAGGATATCTATCCTGAAGCCCTCCAGTCTGCCTATGGCTGAGGTTAGTGGTACCACTAAAGCTCCTACAGCCATTAATTAATGTCTCTGGTCTTGTAAGTAGTATACAAAAGATACTAACTCAAGCTGTGTACACAGGTTTATTCAAGGCTCCACAGACAGCCTCTGTGAGTGTCTGTCACCTTGCTCCTGGTGAATCAACAGGAACCACCTCCTCTGTTACCAGGAGATGGACTGGCTTCTGATCTGTTCATTTTACATTCAAATAGCCCATTCACTCCAACCTCTAGCCAGCCTCCTCTGGATTCTACTCTAAAGCTTGTCACAGAAAATTACAAAACATATATATCCTTCTGCCCATGCTCTTATCCATCTTTCCTCCCAATAAGTACACTGTATTCTGTGCATACAGCATTCACAATTTGTTAATTTTAAAATAATATAACTTTATTGATTTCAGAGCGGAAGTGAGAGGGAGAGATAGAAACGAGTGATAAGAGAGAATCGTTGATCTGCTGCCTCCAGCCTCCTGCACACCCCCTAATTTGGGGGGTGGGAGGGAGGATGGAGCCCGCAACCCAGACCATATATGTGCCCTTGATTGGAATTGAACCTGGGACCCTTCAGTATGCAGGCTGATGCTCTATCCACTGAGCCAAACCATCTAGGGCACAATTTGTTAAGTTCTGCTTCCCTCTTCCAACCCCTACCGCACAGAACCACACTGGTATCTTTGTCTTTATTTAGGGTTATTGTACTGGAAACTTAAACTCCAATTACATCAGCGATGTAGACTGAGACTGTGGTAGATCAAAACTAGTTTTGGTTGAAATGGCCCAGGTGATAGGAAACTGAAATAATTGTTGCTTGGTCCTGCACATTCTATGTAAGGAATAAGAAGAAAAGAGAACGCGTAAGGTGGTAGATATGACCGTATCTTCAGCCATTGGGTATTTAGTCAAATACAATTTCTATTGCCATTTGACTCTTTTGATCCTTTCCCTGTGAATACATCTATGGTTGGGTCTGTCACTGGGTGAATCCAAATACCCAGGGAATTATTTTTAGTGGGTCAGAAGTGCAGATTCTGTTTTAAAACAAGAGTACTAGCAGATTCTGATGTTAGTGCTCTGTGGAGCACACTTTGAGAAATTGGGGGGCGGGGTTAGTACTTTAACAGTCAGGGGACTTGTGTTTATGTTAACATCCAAGGAGAAGGAAAGAGGTCAAAAAGTTAAGCCAGCACTTGCATCAATTCCACTTCACATTATGGAAAGTTCAACACATTGTCATGATTTTACAAGTTAGCAACAGGACATTAAGTACATAATCTCATTCTTTCTGTTTCAGGACTAGATTTTTCGTTAACTAGGAGGAAGCCAGGAAGTTGACCTCTTATTTATGTGACTGGCTTGCCATCAATAGGTATTAAGAGCAATCTGGCAGGGCATGTCATCTGCAATGGAAAGCATAATCTGCCCTTAAAGTGGCCTCAAATCTCTATAAGGAAACCTTGAAGGGTTTTCATGAGTAGAAGGATAAATAGGAGATTACAAATGAAGAGAATGATATGACCAAAGACAGCAAGGCAAAACAATTCAACACGTACTGTTTGGTTTACTTTTAGTATTTTACTAATATTGGGCCTAGTATACAGTTTGAACATATTCTCTGGTTTGTTTTCTGTTAAGAAAATTTTCCTGTATTCTTCTGCGTGTTCTTCATTTGATGCAAATACACAACTTGAATCATTTTACTGACTCTTGCCTTTGGTTTGTACAGTTTTACTTTAAATTTCAAGAAAGGCCATGATGTGGCTTTCCACTTTAACCCACGCTTCAATGAGACCAACAAGAGAGTCATTGTTTGCAATTCAAACCTGAATAATCACTGGGGACAAGAAGAAAGACAGACGACTTTCCCATTTGAAAGTGGTAAACCATTCAAAGTAAGTTATTGCTATTGTTATGTATTGATAATGCATATCGCTCATGGGGAAAGCACTCTAAAATCACGATGCACTTGAAGTGAATTTGGGGGAGCTATCCTGGGACACCTAACGGGGGAGCTATCCTGGGACACCTAACCAGCTCCTCCCCATCCTAGGCGCCCATGATCATCAGTAGGCTGGAACAGGGCTAGGAGTGGCACACTCCCCAGCTCCACACATTTACCACCTCTGAATTTAAGCTTTTCTGGAAATGAGAAAAATAGCATCTTTAATAAAAAAGGCAGAAAGTCTCAGAAGGACTGAGACTTAGTCCATTAAAAAACATAGTGACATAGAAACCAAAACTAAACAATTTTAAATTAAAAATTAACTTAAATTAGTTGACATTTAATATTATATTAGTTTCAGGTGTACAACACAGTCAAAATTTTTTAATCCTAAAATTAATACATGCTTAGGAAAATAAAAATATATAGATTTTTAAACTAACTGAAAAAGTTCTCTATCCTTTACATCCTGAAGGTTGCAATTTAGTGAATATCTTTCCAGTATTTTCTATGACATACAGCACCTTTGATTTTTAAGCACTGCTTCACCAAATATTTAGTAGGTTCACAGTACTAGTTGGATTGACTGTAGAGTGGGTAATAACACAACTAGACTATAAGCTCCTTAAGGGCAGACACAAATAAATGTCCATATTCTACATTTAATGTACATCTTTCAGTATCAGAACATTGTTTAGATATGTTTCATTGTTTAGACATGTGATAATTCAACCAGTACTCTATTGATGAAACCTTGGAAATATTACCAATAAAATCTGGGAAGGTTTTATTTATTTTACTAAAATACTGTACTAACTTTGCTTATTCTTCTTTGCTTTCTGGAAGAATAATTTTATTAAAATACACATGTTTAAAACTGAGATATTGCCAAAGTGCTACTTCAAAAAGGATGTAAAGGTTAAACACATCCACTATTGGGAGACTATGTTTTCCCTCTTCTTGCCCGAAGTGGTTATTATCCAACTTCATAGCATTTGTTGCTCTGTTAGGGGATTCCTACTTTAGTGTTTATTTTTACTTTTAGATGCTGTAGGCCATATGAAAACTTTTTATGTAGACACATTATTTTATGTAGATACATCATTTATGTAGACAGTATTTATTCCTTTGTGGCTTCAACTATATATCTTCTAAAATTTTTGTCATTTTTATTTTGTGTAAATCTTTGAATAGTCTGGGTTTATTTTTGCTGTAAAGTTACTTTTTCAGGATTTTAATCTGTTCCACAAAAGATGAAATGTGGACACCCTGAGCTCAGGACAGACTGGTTTTGAAATCAACGGGCATTTCTAACAGTTTTGTGTGCGTGCCATTTCAGATCCAAGTACTGGTTGAATCTGACCACTTCAAGGTTGCAGTCAATGATGCTCACTTGTTGCAGTACAATCACCGGGTGAAAAATCTCAGGGAAGTCAACAGACTGATAATTGTTGGTGACATCAGTCTCAACAGTGTTTCACACACTATGATATAATCTTAAAGGGGCAGATATTCTTTTAAAAAATAAAAATGAATGTAAACCTTACCCATTTAAAAGTTTTATGCTCACTGTAAGTGAAAAATTTTGCCTTTATTCAACAACATCCTTCTTATAAATCATCCATTTAATAAATATTCTAAGAGTTAACTGTTTATTTGTCATTTATCTGGGGCAGTCTATTCTTGATAATGAACCATGGACTCAAGGATAAAAGAAATATATAGTGCCCTAACTGGTTTGGCTCAGTGAATAGAGTGTCGTCCTGCGGACTGAGGGGTCCCAGGTTCGATTCTGGTCAAGGGCATGTGCCTTGGTTGCAGGCACATCCCCAGTAGGGGGTGTGCAGGAGGCAGCTGATCGATGTTTCTCTCTCATCGATGTTTCTAACTCTCTATCCCTTTCCCTTCTTCTCTTTAAAAAATCAATAAAATATATTAAAAAAGAAAAATGTAGCCAAGGGGCTATGATATAATAGGTCCTCAATAAATGAAAATTCCCTTTTGATTTGGGAAAGGGTCTTATTCTACCAAGCAGTTTTCTTTCATTTAGTCTTTAAGGATTTTCCTAATACCTCATAATTCTGGAGTCCAATAGCCCAAGAACACTCTATCTAGTTGTAGGGGACACTGATAGCTGCTAACACAAAAATCCATTCCCGATGTCCTAATAATTGTGATTTTATTCAGGTATGATCCCAGATTCAGTAGGGAATCATTAGTTTAAGCCAATCCCCCACTCACTCAGTCTTACTGCAGACAAGACATGTGGCATTAGCTCATCTAATAGATGACAGGGAAGGACATAGCTCTGATTACCACTAGCAGCCACATTATGTCCCCAAAGGACCCAGCCTCAGACACGTGCCAAGGACAACAGAATGTTGGACCTTGATGCCAACATTGAACTGTTAATTATAAAGTGCCTAGAATCATCCTGACAACTTATGAAATACATTTCCTTATTGCTAAGCCAGTTTGAGTTCATTTTACTGTTATATAGCAGCAAAAGCTTTCTAAATGATTCACTAGCACACCTTACTAAACTTACCACCATAGATTCTAAGTCTTGGGTTTCTTTGCACCAACATCTTTTACATATTCACTCCTGACCCCTTAGAAAACCCTAACTTTCATATATGCTACTTTGTTCTGACTGTCTTGCTTGAATTGTTCAATTACAGGCTGTTAATAAATAAAAGCTATTTTCATCTTTTGCTAAGACTTTAGGCATTTAGAGAACATTCTTCTAAGTCAGCACGCCACACAGCTTCCCAATTGCTTGCATGGATTTAATAAATACTGTCTTTCCTGCAAGCCTAACACCCTTCCTCTGACAACAAAACATGTGTTTTCTTGTTTGAAAACCCCTAATCTTGGCGGGGGTGGGGGTGGGGTGGGGGTTATCCATAAAGTTCTTGCTTATTGTTCAACTCATTAAAAGGCAGAAATAACTGGGCCCGGGGCTGGGTACAAGCTTTAGCTACTCTGAATCTTCTTTTGGTGCTCTGTTATTCTGACAGCCCTGCCGTCTACAAATCTATAGCTAATATTTTTATAAAAGAGATTAAGTGATTGACATAATTTTCTTCAAAGGAAGAAGGCATTTCCTTCAAAGCCTGTCATTCATGTCAAGAGGAAAATGGGAAAGGCAGGAATTTAATGGGCACCTAGTTAACCATTTGGAACTGTAACATGTAAACTGACATCAGATGAGCCAGAAAGCTCATCCAAAGAAACTCAGTATACCCTGAAAAATCAATATGAAAAGCTGTTCAACATTGACAAATTTAAAGTTCAAACTAAAAATAAAGTATGAAAGGATACAAATATTTCTGTCAAAGTTTAGTATTATATTTTGATTAAGCCGAAGAGTACTCATAAGCTGAGTAAGTGTTCTTAGCTTTAAGCTTATACATCTTAAAGAAGAGAGGCAAGGCATGGTATATCTTTTATTCTGCATGGCTGTTGTACAAAATATCCCCACTTCCCTTAGAAACAGTATCATATCTAAAACACACTTGGATGAACACTGAGTATTAAAATATTACCTGACACCATATAAATGGGTTGAATAGAAGCGAACAAAAGTACAGTCTTCAACCTTTTGGTATTCTAAGAATATACCCCACAGCATTGATAATAAGAAGGAAAATTTTTGGAATTATTTTTACATTTAAAGTTCTTCTGGTTGTTCCCCACTGAGGGCCCTTAGCGGTGAAAAGGTAATCAGGTTACCACCAAAGGAAATGTGTCTGGCATGTTCTCGACGTCTCCTCTCCACAGGAGTAAATGGATTACTGCAGTTTAGGTCCGTCTAGAGAATAAATTCAGAGAAGTCACTTAAGGAACCATTAAGAGTTTCACCAACTGACTTCAACATTGCAAGTTAATAGTAAATTAGTAACATAAATAACATTTCCACATAACAATAAATTAATAACATAATGATTGTGCAACTTTCCAGTAAATCTAATTTCTAATAGTTTTTCATTGAAAAGGTATATTAACAATACATACCTAAAAGGGTGTTTAGTAATATGCAAATGTACTTCAGCAGCATCTGCATGATGAATACAATTGAGGCCATATCTTACATAATATGCAGATTTCACAAACCTACTCTAACCATATAACAGCACTTAATAGGCCTTTTACTTGAGGGCCTATTTTTATATTTTTTTTGTTAATCCTCATCCGAGGATATTTTTCCATTGATTTTTTAAAGAGAGAGGAAAAGAGAGAGAGAAACATTCATGTGAGTCACATCAATCACTTGACTCCTGCACACAGCCAGACTCCGGCCTAACCAGGGATGGGGATCAAGCCTGCAACCGAGGTATGTGCCCCTGACTGGAATCCAACAAGGACCCTTCAGTCCGCAGGCCAATGCTCTATCCATTGAGTGAAACCAGCTAAGGCTGGAGTAAGTAATAATTTTGGTCTAAAATAGACAGATGAACATATAAAAAATTTTAAATATAATTTCTAATATTTATGAAAATGGAAAAGAATTCACAAGGAGAAAACAGTATAAGGTACTAAGATTTGCCAATAAGATAATATATAATTATGAAACAATTTGAATCATATTATGAATATATCAGAACCATCTGGCTTATAAAGTTTCTACTGAATTCCCTTGTACATAATAAGTTGTTTTTCTCTGTCTGCATTTAAGATTCTCTCTTTTTCCTTAACTTTTGCCATTTTAATTATAATATGTCTTGGTGTGGTTCTCTTTGGATTCATCTTATTTGGAATTCTCTAAGCTTCTTGGACCTGGATATGTTTTCTTTCCCAGATAGGATGTTTACAGCTATTTTTTCTTCAAATAATTTTTCTGATCCTCTCTTTTCCTTTTGGGACTCTTACAATGCAAATGTCATTCTGTTTGATGTTGTTCCAGAGGTTGCTGAAAGTATCTTTACTTTTAAAAATTCCTTTTCATTTTACTGCTCTGTCTGGGTGTGTTCATTGCTTTGTCTTTCAGCTTGTTGACTTGTGCTTAATTTTTATCTGGTCTCCTGTTGAATCCCTCTAATATATTTTTCATTTCAATTATAATTGCTGTTTGGCACTTTTTATCTCCTTGTGGAAATTCTCGCTGAATTAATCAATTCTTCTTGCAAGATTAATGAGCATCTTTATGAAATTACTTTGAACTCTTTCTCAGGTAGGCTGCTCAGTTCTGTTTAATTAAGGTCCCTAATCCATTTGGCAGTGGGCACGGGAAAATTTCAAGGTAAGGCTGTAAACCAGAGTTGTCGACCCTAGCTACCCAGTAAAAATCATTTGATGAAGGACCTACTACAGTTCATTGAAATAAAAATCTCTGGTGTAGGGCTGAAAAACAACATTGTAAACACTGAGTAGGCAACAGAGCACTTTTTCATTTGTGCCACAGTGAATATAAATCAGACAGCTTTGCTACAGAGGAATTTATAGTCAATAAGGGAAATAGATTCCTGAAATATAAGTTAAGAATATAATATATTCATATTATTCTCTTAAGAAGAGATTATATACACCAATAATGAACTCACAGAAAGAGAAACTAAAAAAAAAAAAAAATCCCATTTATCATTGCAACAAAAAAATTAGGATACCTAGGAAAACATAACTCATGAGGTAAAAGACCTGTACTTGGAAAACTACAGGACGCTGAAAAAAGAGATAGAGGAAGATATAAACAAGTGGAAGAATATACCATGTTCATGGATTGGTAGAATCAACATCATTAAAATGTCCATACTATCCAAAGCAATCTATAGATTCAATATAATCCCCATTAAAATACCAACGGCATATTTCACAGATCTAGAACAAACTCTCCAAAAATTCATATGGAATTAAAAAAAGACCCCGAATAGTGACAGCAATCTTGAGAAAGAAGAACAAAGTTGGAGGGGTGACAATACCAGATATCAATTATATTACAAAGCCACTGATCTCAAAACTGCCTTGTACTGGCACAAGAACAAACATATAGACTAATGGAACAGAAGAGAGAACCCAGAAATTGACCCAAGACATTATGTTCAATTAATATTTGACAAATGAGGCAAGAGCATACAATTGAGTTAAGACAGTCTCTTCAGTAAATGATGCTGGGAAAATTGGTCAAATACATGCAAAAAAAATGAAACTAGACCATCAACTTACACCACATACAAAAACAAACTCAAAACAGATAAAAGACTTAAATGTAAGACGGGAAACCATAAAAATCTTGGAAGAATCCATAGGCAGCAAAATATCAGACATATCTTGCAGCAATATGTTTACCGATACATCTCCTAGGACCGTGGTTGGCAAACTACGGCTCGCAAGCCACATGCGGCTCTTTGGCCCCTTGAGTGTGGTTCTTGCACAAAATACCACGGCCTGGGCGAGTTTATTTTGAAGAAGTGGCATTAGAAGAAGTTTAAGTTTAAAAAATTTGGTTCTCAAAAGAAATTTCAATCATTGTACTGTTGATATTTGGCTCTGTTGACTAATGAGTTTGCCGACCACTGTCCTGGGACAATGGAAACTAAGGAGAAAATAAACAAATGGGACTACATCAAAATAAAAAGCTTCTGCACAGCAAAAGAAACCATCAACAAAACAACAAGAGAGCCCACTGAGTGGGAGAACATATTTGCCAAATGTTACCTCTGATAACAGTTTAACCTCCAAAATTTACAGGGAACTCATACAACTTAACAAAAGTAAGATAAACAACCCAATCAAAAAATGGGCAATGGACCTAAATAGACACTTTTAGAAAGTGGACAAACACTTTCTGAAGGCCAAAAGGCACATGAAAACGTGCTCAAAGTCACTAATCATCCGAGAGATACAAATCAAAACAACAATAAAGTACCGCCTCAAACTTGTCAGAATGTCTATCATTAACAAGTCAACAATTGCCAAGTGTTGGCGAGGATGTGGAGAAAAAGGAACCCTTGCATACTGCTAGAGGGAATGAAGACTGGTGCAGCCACTGTGGAAAACAATGGAGTTTCCTCAAAAATAAAAAAGTGGAATTCTCATTTGACCCAGTAACCCCATTTCTAGGAATATATCCCAAGAAATCAGAAATACCAATCAGAAAGAATATATGCACTCCTATTTTCATAGCAGCACAATTTACAATAGCTAAGATTTGGAAACCGCCTAAGTCCCCATCAGCAGGTGAGTGGATTAAAAAATCTGTGGTATAACTACACAATGAAATACTATGCTACTATAATAAAGAAAGAACTCTTACCATTTTTAACAGCATGGATGGAGCTGGAGAGCATTATGCTAAGCAAAATAAGCCAGTTAGAGAAAGATAAGTATTATCACATGATCTCACTCATTTGTGGAATTTAATGAACATAAACTGATGAACAAAAATAGATTCAAAGACACAGAAGCATCGAACAAAACCATCAAACCTCAGAAGGAAGGAAGGAGAAGGTGGAAGGAGGGTTAAGAGAGCAACCAAAAGACTTGTATGCATGGATATAAGCATAACCAATGGACACAGACAATAGGGGAGTGAGGGCCTGTGCTGGGGGGCAGGAACGGGCTGGGAGAGGTCAGTGGGGAGAAAAGGAGACTCATGTAATACTTCTTTTTTTTAAATTTCTTTTCATGTAATACTTTCAACAATAAAGAATTTTTTTTAAAGAAGAGATTAAATGTGTCTAATTGTATGCACCTGTGCCTATACATTAATTAACATGGAGAAATGAGAGGTTTTATAGGAAGACTTCACAGAAAGGCTAGTGTCTGAACTAGACTTAGAGGCAAGAGATCACCAAAAGTAAAGCCAATGGAGCTTCCAAATACAGTAATCTAAAAGGAATGGGATGAAAATAACCAATGACTGAAGGTAACACAGATATTATCTCCCCAAGTTCAGATGGGCAGAAACCTTGCATTACATTTTTCCTGTATCACTTAGAAATACCTGTCATAATCCAAGTCACATATTAGGTATTAAAATATTCAATCCATTTGTCATAACAAATTTGATACATAAATCACATGGTAAAATAAATCTTCAGAGTTTAATACTAAAAATTACTATATTTTAAAGTATATAAACATGAAAACTTTGTTTCCATTTTGATAAAATTAACAAATGGATGTCACAGTAAGGAAAACAATGAAAAGATGTAAATTTTAAACTTTGTACACAAATTAAAAAGTGAGTAATATTCTTTTTTTTGAGTAATATTTTTATAAAACAAATCTAATACATAAAGACACTTTTCAAATTAAGTTGAAAAACTTACTGACTCAAGAAGATGGCATTCAGTAGTAAGACCTTTATTATCAAATAATACTGAAAAACAAAAAAGAATTATTTTTAGCTTTTTAAAGAATGTTCTTACAGTTAGAAATAAAGCACTGAGAAATATGAAAAGTTCCATATTATCAAATGCTAAGAAAAAATATAGGTTATTTTATGTTATAAGGTTTTTAAAAATGTGTTTGACTTTCGCCCAGCCGGTGTGGCTCAATGGCTGAGCATTGACCCATGAACCAGGAGATCACTGTTCGAATCCTGGTCAGGGCACATGCCAATCCCCAGTAGGGGATGTGTAGGAGGCAGCCAATCAGTGATTCTCTCTCATCATTGATATTTCTCTCTCTCCCTTCCTCTCTCCAAAATCAGTAAAAACAATTTTTAAAAAATATGTTTGACTTTCTTAATAAAATTCTTATCCTTAATTTTAGTATTTTCAAGTCTTCTATAAACAAATTGTATGCTTGTAATAGTAAAGGTAGGTATAAGATGCTAGAAGAAGAACATAGCTGGAGTGTATTAAATGTCTGGCCAAAGTAATAATGTTTTGCCTTAGGCCCCAGCCAAGACAGCACCACGGAGTAGCAGATATAAATAGTAGGTGAAACTGTCATATATTAAAACAAAAACACAAGAGCCAGGATTAAAAATGGCGGCGGAGAAAGTGGATACTACACAGACATGCTACCAAGACCAAAAATACAAGAGGTGTTTCCTACTGCAGAACAATCACAACAAAGTAGGTAGGAATAAAAGCATTAGGGAAGAAAAATAGGGCATTTTGAAGAAAGGCTTGAGGATGTATGTGCGTTGAAAGGGGAACTAAAAAACACTTCAGGGAATTTTTCTAATTCTAAGTTTTCATAAATAATGAAGGATCCCAAAAAGTTATGTCTAGCCCGACCAGTGTACTCAGTGGTTGAGCATCTACCTATGAACCAGGAGGTCATGGTTTGATTCCCGGTGAGGACATATGCCTAGGTTGCAGGTTCAATCCCCAGTGGAAGGCATGTAAGAGCCAGCTGATCAATGATTCTCTTTCATCACTGATGTTCCTCTCTCTCTTCTTCACCCTTCCTCACTGACATCAATAAAAATATTCTTTAAAAAAAAGTTAGGTCTAATGTAAAATGCTGCTTATGTCCAATGTGGACTAGTATCTGCTGTTGATTGTTAACAGGTTTACCTCAGAAGGTTTTGGGTGAAGAATGGGGCACTACAACACAAACTAGTTCTCATAAAATATCGACTTTGTCCAATTTTTCAACCTTTATTCTTAGAAACTGGTACCCAGAGGTATTTTATGCATTAGTGCAATTTCATTTATTTAACAAAGCCTCATTAAATATATTAAAAAGACCTCACCTGACTGGAAAATTTTAGTCTCTTCTTCCTGTGAGATGTTATGTTGTGATGGTATATCTTTTTCAGGGCTACTCATCAAAACATCCTGTGTTGTCATTGAAGAATTTAGTTCCATTCCTTCCACAACATCTGAAATTCCTTCTGTTTTGTTAGTATTAATATCACATGCCACTTCACCAGCAAGTAGAGGCAAGCTCATTCTTTCACTGGGTAAACAATTCATCTCAAAGTTTATCTTACTTACAACCTGAAAATAAAAATGATTATTATATTTAACTAGAGGATCGATGCACGAAATTCGTGCACGGGGTGGTGGTGGGGGTGGGGGGGACGGATGTGGGTGTCCCTCAGCCCAGGCTGCACCCTCTCCAATCTGGGACCCCTTGAGGGCAGTTGGACATCCCTCTCACAATCCAGGACTGCTGGCTCCCAACTTCTTGCCTGCCTGCCTTCCTGATTGCCCCTAACCTCTTCTGCCTGCCAGCCTGATCACCCCCTAACCACTCCCCTGCCAGGCTGATTGATCTCTAACTGCTCCCCTGCCAGCCTGTTTGCCCCCAACTCCCCTCCTGTGCTGGCCTGGTCACCCATAACTGCCCACCCCAGCAGGCTTGATCGCCCCCAACTGCCCTCCCTTGCAGGCCTGGTTCCTCCCAACTGCCCTCCCCTGCTGGCCATCTTGTGGTGGCCATCTTGTGTCCACATGGGGGCAGGGTCTTTGACCACATGGGGGCAGCCATTTTGTGTGTTGGAGTGATGGTCAATTTGCATATTACTCTTTTATTAGATAGGCTAGAGGCCTGGTGCACAAGTGGGGGCCAGCTGGTTTGCCCTGAAGGGTGTCCCGGATCAGGGTGGGGGCTCCCTTGGGGCATGGGGCAGCCTGGGCGAGGGGCCTGTGGTGGTTTGCAGGCCGGCCACATCCCCCTGCGACCCAAGCGGAGGCCCTGGTATATGGGATTTATTTGTCTTCTACAATTGAAACTTTGTAGCCTTGAGCGGAGCCAAGCCTTCTGCTCGTTCAGTGGCGGCAGCCATTTCTGTTGGGATTTATGTATCTTCTATAATTGAAACTTTGTAGCCTTAAGCAGAGGCCAAAGCAGGCCAGGGCTGTGGAAACTTGGCTTCCTCCATCTCCGGGGGCAACCCTAGCCTCCTGCTCTCTCCAGTTCTGTGGCTGCTGCCACTTTTGTTGGGATTAATTTATCTTTATAATTGAAACTCTGTAGCCTTAAGCAGAGGCCTGGGCTGGCCAGCGTGTACAGAGAGCTTGGCTTCCTCCATCGCCAGGGAAACCCAAGCCTCCCTCCTGCTCTCTCTGTGGCTGCAGCCATCTTGGTTGGGTTAATTTGCATACTCACTCCTGATTGGCTGGTGGGCGTGGTTTGTAGCAGAGTGATGGTTAATTTGCATATTATCTTTTATTAGATAGGATTATCAAACATTGAAACAATTATAAAAAATCATTTTGCTATTAAAAAATAATAAAAACAGAAGGACAACATTCTGAACACAGGCTAAAGAACACTGTAAATCCTACTATTTCTTAAATAATGAGTTCAGATAATATTATAGCAGCGGTATAATTGAAGTAAATTTTCTCAGCAAGTATCTGTATTCACTTCAGAGACTGGCAAACATTTTCTGTGAATTGCCAAATAGTACATCTTTTTAAGGCTTTTTGAGCCATAGGGTCTCTGCCACAACTATTCAACTCTATTCTATTGCAAAAGCAATCAGATAAAGACATAAACAAACAAATGTGGCTATGCTATAAGGAAACAATTTACAAAAAAATTTTTGATGTGAGTTGGAAAATACAAAATGGCACTATGGTCTCAAAGAAGCTAAAACAAGAACTATCATTTAACATTACTGATTTTATTTTATTTTTTAAGTATGTTTTTATTGATTTCAGAAAGAGGAAGGGAGAGGGATAGAAACATCAATGATGAGAGAGAATCATTGATCAGCTGCTTCTTTTACGTCCTCCACTGGGAACCGAGCCCGCAACCTGAACCACACCGGCCAGGCCTGACTTTAGATTTTTAACGGAAATTCTGGGGGCTTTTTATGAAGTTACTATGTGTAATTGTATAAGTAAGTAACACTCTGGGCTGTCTAGTACACTAGAACAGGACTTACATGGTTTACTTCAATTAAATCTGGTAATCTAGGACACTGAGCATCTTCTACTATGATGTTCCTGAAAAAAGAAAAATATAGCATTGCACTCAGATAATCAAACATATTGCAAGCTTTTGTGTTTGAGACTAACCTTTATGGTCAAAGATAGTGCCTGGTCCAAGATCAGGCCTAGATTAGTTTAGGACTATAGCTACTATAGGATGGTCTTACAAACCAAATGCATTCTTCCCCAGAAAGCTCATGAGCTTGTTTCCATGCTGGTCAGTTCACCAGCAACTCTCTGAACCTCATGCAAATCCAGAGCTACATACTAGAGAAAGGTTAGGAGAAAGCTGACTTCTGGGGGATAAGGAGAAGGGTAAAGCGACAACTCAATTATTGTATAGCTGGAGTTGGCTACATTTACTTGTTAGTTATAGAATACATAGTACATAATACTGAAGTTCTTAACTTGCAATTTTATTTAAAATATCTGTCTCAACCTCATGCAAGTTGTGGGTTTTTTTGTGTTTGTTTGTTTTTAATATACTCAATTTTTCTAGTCTTTGACTTCACTTAGCCTTCATTGCAAGAAGTCATTTATTTGCAAGATACTTTCTTTCTGGACTATTTTTGGGAATTAAGCAAAAAAATTTTTAAAGAGTACCTGTACTAATCACTTAAATACAATTATGGATCTTCTTAGAACAAGATAATAAACTACAGGACATACAAACAAAGTGATATAACTTGCATTTAAGAAATGACAATAAATTGGTATTTTATAATCCATAGATTTCTAGAACATCTGAAATATTTTAGTCCCCACAAAGGCTAAATATACTTTGGTTTATATAAAAAAATGAAAAATTCTAAAACCTGCTCCATGACTGGCTCTTTCTGATAATTTGAAACATCAGGAGAAGATATACTTCGAAAACCCTGTGGAGACAGCTTTGTAGCATTTTAGTCACATCTCTCAGGTGTGGAGTTTCCAGAACACAAACAGATCTCCTCATTGACTTTTATAAACACAGAATTACAAAGTCAGAAGCAGCCATGCAGGAGGCGCAGCCATGCAGGACTGACCAGCCAGAACAAAGAGCTATCAGTCTTAAGGAAAGAGAATAGAGAACTAAAGAAACTTATAGCCATCCTGAAGGAATCACAAGTTGGTACCAAAGAAGCAGGCCGACCACACCTCGACCAGTGGGCATTACTTCCTGAACACACACAGTCAGTTCTCAGATAGCAGTCAAGTGGTCAGTCCATCCTCCTCAGTGGTATCTATCTCTTATAGGGTGGCTGGCTTTAGTAAAGTGGGACAAGGAGCCAGAGGCCTTCAGGAAAGGAGCACTCCCAGAGGCTCATACTGAAACCCCTTCACCAGCTTCCACCCACGGCCTATCTTACAGAACTTCATTTGCCTCCTCTGGACTGGGGATTTTTTCTTTCAGACCATCCCTAAATAGCAGGGATTCAGGCTACATACAAGTACTCGCCCCCGACAATTCAGGTCAGAGGGAAAGTAGAAGCCCACTAGAGAGGCTTCCTGGTTCCCAGATACCAGCCCTGCAGACTCTACCAACAAAAGCAGGTGGGATTAGCCAGGGGGAGAGAAGCATGGGCCACTCCCAGACAGATCACCTTCGAGGTCTGATCTACACATACTGCTGAAGGACAGACAGTAGCACCCAATATCCAGTAGGCATGATGGCCTTAGAAAATGTGCCCCTGGCTGTTTTCATTCTGTACTTCCTATCAATCTTTACCATGTACACCAAGCATGTCAAATTTGCAGCCCATGGGCCACATGCAGCCCACAACAAATATTTTTGTGGCTCAGCCAATATAACAGTATGAAAGAAAGTTTTAATAAAAAGTTCGTAACTTAATTTTTACAATATCCTATTATACATAACCTAATATGCAAATTATCCCCTCGGGAGGTCGAATGAGAGACCAGGAGTTTGATCACTCGCTATGACTTGTGCTGACCACCAGGGAGCAGTGCAGAATGAAGGAAGGCCCTGATAGGCCCTGATCACCGGACAGGCCTAGGGACCCTACCCATGCACAAATTTTGTGCACTGAGCCTCTAGTTATTAATAACAAGCTACAGCGTTGGCTAATGACTAATTACTATAATCGTGTTGCATTCATTTACCTTACATGCCTTATGCACAGACACACCATTTCACACCACTAATACTAGCAGCAAATATTTTAGCAGCCAATTGCCACATCATTAATCTTGGACTGACTTGTTGGTGTGTGGAACAGGAAATATTTTGCTTTTGGAGAACAAGAAAAATAGGTTTATTTGCATTACACTTATTAATTTGTGCAGTTCTTCAGTGTCTGGTAAGTTAATGTTCAAGAAAAAATATTGGGGGAGGGCGGGCAGGTGAAGGCATGTACTGGGGGGGTAGGGGAGGTCGGGGGGAGGTCAATGGGGGAAAAAAAAGGAGACATATGTACTACTATTTGTAATACTTAAAACAATAAAAAAAAAGAAAAAACATTAATTTTTATTAAAATGTTCTATTATTTTATGTTAATGATTACTTATTTATTTCAGCCCTTTGTATTTAGCATGTTTCTATCGAAATAAACCTATGTTTCTATGAAAATTGAAGCTTTTGTTTTTTTGTGGCCCACATAAACTTAATTTGGCCCATGTTAGCCTTTGAGTTTGACATGCTTGATATACTATACCTCCTTGAAAAGTGGTTAGGTCTTATGGAAGGCTAGTGCTTCAGGAAGATTACATTTCTTCCACAAGACATGTAGTTCTCTTATTTCCTACAACTTGAAACAAAGGTCATAGAAACATTTCTTGTCATCCTTGGGGGCGAGGGTAATATGCTCATCAACCATGTTTCAGTTCTACATTTCATTTTCTAGTTTTGGATATATTCTCCCATTGCCAATGTTAGCAAGCAACAATTCTGTTCCCTGTCCTAATTTGGTATACTTTTTTCTGTTTGCCCATCGTTTCCTCTATGCCTAGTTATTATTAAATGTTTATTTTCCTTTCGGTCTGATAATAGTTGGAGACAAGATGTTCAGCTGACTAAAATACATAGATAATAAAAGAAAGAGGATGTGCTTTTTAAAAAAAATTCTAAAACCTACTCCATGAATTATTTAAGAACAACAACTTTTGCCCTGAATGGTTTTTCTCAGTGGTTAGAGCGTCGGCCGATGACCAAAGGGTAGAGGGTTCAATTCCCAGTCAAGAGCACATACCTTGGTTATAGGTTCCCCAGCCCCGGTACAGGCTCGCTCGAGAGGCAACCATCCATGTGTCTCTCTCATGTTGATGTGTCTCTGTTTCTCTTTCTCTCTCCCCACCATCCTTCCTCCCCTTCCACTCTCTATAGAAATCTATGAAAAAAATATCCTCAGGTGAGGATTAAAAACAAAACAGTAACTTTCATTTGTTTCCCCTATTTCAAAGTAATATGGACATTGTGAAATTAAATTAAAAATATGTCTTGCATATTTTACCAGGTTAACAATCTGAAATAGTACTTAATGTCAATATCTATTAAACTCTTAATAACACATTAAAGAAGTACCTGTTTTCAGGAATATTTGAAAGCAAAGTCTCCTCATCAGCATGTTCCCTTCGGGTACTCTGAGGACCAGGATTCTCTGGTGATGCAGTTTGGCTTAGAAGGCCCAGATCAGCCCTGCCACCAGACACAGCTTTGCTGACAGACGTAGGTGTCCTAAGTCTTTGAGAAAGATGTTCAGAAGAGATAGAAAGTCCTAGAAGATGAGAGAAATCACCTCAATATCAAAAGTTCTTTCATTTATTTTCATTATAACTAGGAAGGCAGTGAAAACTCTTCCAACTCCCCTACCAAGTACTCTCTTTCTTCTGAAAATAACGTTTGTTAAAGTCAAATGCCCAGGACCTTCAGTTAAAGACAATATTGAACACACACATTACACTCTGCTTCATCTCGACATCCCATCTACAGTAAGCAGGAAGAGATCAACTTAAAAGGCAGAATGCTACAAAGACCAAGGAAACTAAAAAAAAGACAATAACCAGAAAAATTTGGAAGCTGAGGTGTAGATGGGTGAGTAGAATTTTACTTAGTAGACTCAAGAAAAGAAATCCTAAGGAACTAGTCAGAAAGAATGAGAACCCAATTTATCCCACAGCACCCCTCAAAAAAGCTGGTGGCCTCAAGTTTCTCTGGAAGTGGAGATGAAGATGGAGCTAAAACAAGATTGGTTCAAAGTCACTTCAGGGGAGAAACCAAGATGGCGGCATAGGTAAACACCTAAACTAGTGCCTTGTACAACAATTTCAAAACTACAACTAAAAGACAAAATGTCTATCACCCAGAACCACGGGAAAGCTGGCTTAGTGGAAGTTCTACAACTAAAAGGAAAGAGAAAAGAGCACTGAGACGTGCACGAGCACTGAAAAGCTGAGGTACGGAGGCGCGCGAATCAGGCTGGCGGCGGGTGTCTGGGTGTGCTGCTTCTTTTAACCCGAAGGGAGACAAGCTCCCAATTACTCTGAACTCCAGTTTCTGGGGAGATGCTGGGGACCCAAACTCCTACGGGAGAAGCTGGACTGTCTACCATTGGGTCAGAAAGTGAGGGCGGATTTCTTGTAAAGGTGCGTGCAGCAATCATTGTTTACTGCACTGGGGCGCAGGACGCAGGGACTTGGAAACGCGGAGATGCAGAGACAGCTGACTGGCAGCCATCTCTGTTTGCCACACCCTAGCCTAGTGACTCCCTGAGACCCCGCCCCACACAATCTACAAACCCACCCAAGTGCAGCGGCTTTTGCATATAAATGGCCTGCCCTATCGTAACTTAACCTAACAAATTGCAGCTCTGGTCAGACAGCTCCTGTTATGCCCAGATTTCGTGATCCCCAAAGACCACCAGGGAGCCGAGTCTGATGCAATAGCAAAGAGCCTTTATTCGAGCTAGCCAGGTGACTGCTCTGCCACTCTCCACTCAGGGAGTCAGGAGAGCAGCTGCCCCTACCCTTTGTGCAGGACCACTTTTTAAGCACATTAACCACATCCTGTTCTTGCAGAGCAAGTAACCCAAGACAAAACAGTTTTTCCCAAGCAACGTCAGAGTCATGCCATTGACGACCATGTTATTCACAGGGTCATCCTGTTCTTCAGAAAGCTGACAGTGTTCTATGAAAGAAGGCCTACATGCTGGGAAGGGGCCGTGAGACCGTATCTCAAGGCCTGGCCTGGTGTCAGCACTGACAACTCTATCTGGGGCATAGTCCACAGCCTCAGTAGTGCTCAAAAATTCCCACTCTCCAACACTCCCAAACCTCCAAACCTCAAGCAAAGAAGAGAAAACTAGTTCTCGCTGTAGCTCCTGTTGGGTGGCCTCAGACAGTAGCTGACCTGCACCCCATTGGAGATCCAAAAGCTAGTGTATCTAGTGGTCACTGTGAGACGACACCAGATTTCAACTACTCACATCCATAAGTGGCAAGAAATATTCAAAGTGATGCATAGCAAGAACCTACAACCAAGATTACTCTACCCAGCAAAGCTATCATTTAGAATTGAAGGTCAGATAAAGAGCTTCACAGACAAGAAAAAGCTAAAGGAGTTCATCACCACCAAACCAGTATTATATGAAATGCTGAAAGGTATTCTTTAAGAAGAGGAAGAAGAAGAAAAAAGTAAAGATAAAAATTATAAACAACAAATACATATCTATCAACAAGTGAATCTAAAAATCAAGTGAATTAAAAATGTGAGGACCAGAATAAACTGATGAATATAATAGAATCAGGGGCATAGAATGGGAGTGGATTCATAATTCTCAGGGAGAAAGGGGTGTGGGGGTTACGGGAAGAGGCTGGACAAAAATCGTACACCTATGGATGAGGACAGTGGTGGTGGAGGGGACGGGTAAGGGCAGAGGGTGGGGTGGGAACCAGGTGGAGGGGAGCTATGGGGGGAAAAAGGAGAAACAATTGTAATAATCTGAACAATATAGATTTATTAAATTTAAAAAAAAAAGTCACTTCAAAGAACAATTAGAGTCCAGGTTTCTTTCCTCATTCTGCACAGCTGGGCAACTGTCATCATCCCCTTCCACCACCAATATCAGAATACTGGAGGCTTATTTTCCCAAAAAAGGAAACAGAGGGTCTCTGGCTTAGGGATTACAGGTAAGGCTAAAAGATGGGTATTATATGGAAAACAAGGGAATTAAGTGAGCATTTACAAATAAGCTGTTGAGACACTCAAGTTACCTCCCCACACAGCTCCTGAAAGACTGACAGCCAGAATTATACCCTCCAGGCAACAGACTAAAAGAACGTTCTCTGGGGAATCTAGCCCAAGAGAAAAGACAAAAACAGTGATATGCAGGTTCCTAGCATGAGGGCACAGCTAAACCACCCACAGTAAGGACCCTGCCTGCAACCATGAGCAGGCTGTGAACAATCACCAGCATTTGAGGAAAGCATCTAATGTGAGAGAGAAACCAAAACCAAACAGATGAAAGTATCTTGGAGCAAACACTGACGACACAGGGGGAGGAAACATAAAAGCTATCATTAATGCCTGCAGAAAGGTAAGATAGTGCAGTTATGAAACAAGTACAGACTGTAATAAAATGAAACATCCAAAGAATGAGAAAGAACTATTGGGAATTAAAAACATGATAGCTAACATGAAATTGAGGAAATCCAGAAAATAGGAGAAAACAAGCACAGGAAAGAAATATAAAAGTAATCTCTTTACCAGGAGGAAAAATATGTATTTCTGAAGAAAAGGATCAGAGAGAACACAGGCGAGTAAATCAAAGGAATAATTCAAGAAAAAAAAACTACACTTGTTTAGAGAGGGCTGTAAACAAGACTCCAAAACTGTGAAGAATTACTAATCACTATGCTGTACAACTGAAACTAATGTAAATTAATTCAATCAAGATAAATAAATCCAATCTAATAAAGATAGTCTTTGAAAAATATATCCCAAGTTAGAAAATTTTAAGAATTGTTTCCTGAAATACTAAAAACTGGTTTCACTGGAATTTTTTAAAGTTAGGAAATTAGTATACTTACTTGTCCCCAAAAGATCAAAATTTTCATACAAATTAAAATAAAACCAAAACCACTGTAAGTTTCATTTTAAAGCACAGCTAGAGCTGTGATGTGATAGCTCGTTGCATTTAAATTCTAATCCATTTTCCAACTAAGAAAATCCCTAATTTCTCATGCTCCCATTATGTTCCTTATCTCTTGGTATCCTTAACCTACTTCACAGGATTGTGGGGGTTAATATTAACAGATGTGAAATCACTTAGAAAACATAAAAGCAATTTCAGAAGATATATCACACTTAAAGTACCCATCCAAATATGTTTTGCATGTGTTTGTGAGTATGTAGTCTATTTTCCAGAAATCACAGAGAGCTTATATCCCTTCATGTGAAAACTATCTTTCACTTCCTATACAACCTCCCATCCAACCCAAATATTTCTCTTTAGTCTCAGCAGAAAAACTAACCTGAGAATGATTTAACGGGACTTTCAACTCTGAAAAAGCCAGCATCAAACACAATTTTATCAACTTCCTTTGGTATTACAGAGGCTGCTGCCTCAGCATGTTCTTCCTGCTTAATTCTTTCTCTCATTGCATTTTTTATGGCAGCTAGGCGATTTCTAGCTGCAATTCTTCCACCATCGTCCTGTTTTGGTTTACTTGCTATACCCGAGATGACTTTTTTCTGCAAAAAGAAATGATGGAATTTATTAAAGCTACTCATTGCTACCTTATACGAAAAATAAAGCATAATAAAATATTTCCCACATTCATCATATACTTATCAAGTTCCTTGTGTGTGCTAAAAATGCTGGGGGTCAAAAGGTAAAGGACAAAGTTCTTGCTCTCAAGGAGTTCAACTAAATAAGGACACTGAGAGGGGCAAATGTCGTGTTAGAGACAAATTCAGAGGGCTGAGAACATAGGGATAACACTTAAATCAATCTCAGAGGCACCAAGAAAGGCTTGCAGGAAGTAGCACCTAGGCTAAAATCACAATTAGCCAGGCTAAAAAGTGATGTGAGGGAAGGGCTAGAAAATAGTATGTTTGCAAAACCAGAAGCAAAAAAAAGCATAGAGGAACTGGCAAGAGATCCACAACAGCTAGATTATAAAATCCCTTACATGTTACAGAGCCACATTTATATAGAAAAGAAAGGAATAGAGATTATTGATGATTTTTAATCATGAGATTAAGATTATTGCATTGGTATTTTAAAAAGGTCACTCTGGCTATAGCCTTGAGAATAGACTGGAAGGTTACAAGCAAGGGAGAAAGGAGACTGCTACAATGACACTGGGAAAAGATGATGGTAGTTAAATTGAGGAAGAAATGGAAAAATATGAAGAGATATTTAAGAGGCCCAACTGAGAGGACTTAGTGTATTAGATGGGTGTGGAGTGGAGATAGTGAAATAGAGAAAGAACCAAAGAACATATCAGGTTTCTGTTTTGGTGGGACCGTAATAGCCTTCTGTGAGACAGGGAAACATCAGTGTGTGTGGAGGTGATCTCAGTTTGAGATACACTGATTTAAGGTATAGTGAGTCAGGATACATAGAATTTAGCAGTAAGTATTGTCTGATTTTGAGAATCATGACAGGGTGGGTAGGCTTTCACAGGAAGAATATGGAAGGAGAGAAGAGAGTTGAGGTAGGAATTCTGAATATGACAAACTTTGAAGAGATAAATGAAAAAGAAAAAACTTGCAAACATAACTAAAGAGGTAGGAAGAAAATCAGTAGAATATAATTTTAAGAAAGCAAGTACACTGTGTTTAATACTGCAGAAGGATCATTTTATAATTAATGTCTGGTAACATCAGCAACTACTGGGTCAATAACCTTGGTGATATCCGTTCTAGAGGCATAAAGAGGGGTCAAGCTGAATTGCAGTGAGTTGGAGAAATAAATGGGAACTTAAATAGTATGGACAACTTTTTCAGGAAGCTTGTCTGTCATTGCAAGAAAAATGGGAAAGATGTACAGATAATTAGAGGGAGGTGTGGACAACACAAGTTTCTTTTTATTTCCTTTTTTTAATAGAAACAAATATAAAATCCTAAACATGTCTAAAAACTGATAGGGAAAAAGGGAAAGAGAGACAACAAAGCTAAATGATGGAATAAGACGTCAATGAACAAGAAGTAGGATGGAATGGTATCAAAGTACAGATAAAAGATTCATTTTATTTTATTTGATAATCTTAACAGTGGCCTATAAAATAAAATAGAAGGAGAGAGACATCTGGTGATAAGGGGAAGAATTGCAAGGCTCTGAAATAATGTTATACTCATACGGCTATTATCTAGATCCCTCATATTAATGTTTCCATGACTCAATAAGAAATACCCACAGTAGCTTCAAAGTATTCAAGCATCCTTCACTCTTTAGCAGATTTGAAATTCATTCAATCTATTTCATCACTGTCCTCAGAATATTTGTCATGAGACTTAATTACTACAATAATTTTATAACAAGGTTCTCTCAATACTTTAACATCTTTAACAGATTCAAAACAGAGTTTTTATTTAGATTACATAGCATAATAAAAAACCAACCTAGAAACCTGATTTTATAAACAAAGGCATTTTTCTAAAATCTAAAAGAAAAACTGGCAATGCTCTAGGGTAGTTTGAGAAGTTTCCATTTGAACCAAAAACTTTGAGTTAAAACATTACTAGAAAAAAGAAATTACTACAAATAGATTAAGAACAGACTCTATCAGGTTAACAAAAAGAATTTTACAGAGAAAAGTAACAGGACATTTTATAAGAAAGTAAATGGAAGAAGATAGATGTTCTAAAGAGCCACTGTTCCTCTTTTCTATTTAAAAATCTATTTCCATTTTGAAATATATTACACAAAAGGGTATATATAACAGAGAGGCGGCATAGCCTACTGCAGTGGTCGGCAAACTGTGGCTCGCGAGCCGCGGTTTGCCGCTCTGTTGACTAATGAGTTTGCCAACCACTGGCCTACTGGTTAAGAACAAGGATTCTGGACTGAGAAAATGTAGCCAGAAACCCAGCTCCAACCTGGACAAGTGATTTAATCTTTCTGGGCCTCAGATCCCTCAACTGTGAAATGGGGATAACAGTACCTATCTCATAGGATTGTTGTGAAGCTTAAATGAGTTAATACATGTAAGGTACTTGGAAAAATATTTGGTACAATATAAATTATCTACTACTACTAGTAATACAGAAAATATATAAGCATAGTTTAAAAAGTAAAACAAATGTGCACATATTCACTACTTAGCAACTTAGAAGCTCTCAGGGAGCCCTAATTCAATCACAGCCCCTTCCTCTCTCCCTCCAGAGATAACCGTTCTGAATTTTGTGTTGATCATTTCCTTATTCTTTCTTCGAAGACAATCAGTTTATTGTAAGTAATATATGGAACTCATTTTGTAAAATGATGAAAAATCTGAAGCTAAATGTTTTTAAAGCTTGAAAATAAAAATTCATTGAAGTAGAAGAGTCTATATTAGAAAATCACAAACTCACCCGAAAGACCTTTTTGCTTATATTATTATTATTTTGCCACCCAGAGTCCTCAAGTTTGGTCAGATTATTGAACTTCTGGTTTACATCTTCTATCTGTTAAAAAATATAGCACAAGCTTATCAGTTTAATGCTAACCATATTATATATAACAAACTAATAAACTGAGACTTCAAAAAAAATTGAGAGTGACTTGGACTGGTGACATATAAAATTAGATTAAATCATTCTCAATTTAGTATTCAAATGAAGAATTCTTATGGTAAAATTGTTCATTACTTTTGGTCTTATAAACCTCCACAATCTACATATATCATGTCAGATATGAATAACTCCCCTAAGTTATTTTTGATCACTAAAATGGTAAGATAATATATTCTAAGTTATGCAAGGTGAACAAAATAACTGTCTCTTTTTAAACAGTTTATCTATTCTCCTACTCAAGGATATATACTGGTTGCTTCCCAGTTTGGGCAATTAAGCTGCTATAAACATCTGTGTACATGTTTTTGTGTGGACATATGTTTTCAACTCTTGAGGGTAAATATGAAGAAGTATAATTGCTGAATCCTATGGTAAGAGTATGTTTAGTTTTGTAAGAAACTGCCAAGCTGTCTTCCAAAGGGGCTGTACCATTTTGTGTTCCCACCAGCAATGAATAAGAGTTCCTATTGCTCTGCATCTTCACCAGCACTTGGTGCTATCAGTGGTTTAGATTTTATTTTTAATATATTTTTACTGATTTCAGAGGAAGAGAGAGGGGGAGAGAGATAGAAACATCAATGATGAAAGAGAATCATTGATCGGCTGCCTCCTGCACACCCCCTATTGGGGATCAAGCCCGCAAACCAGGCATGTGCTCTTGACCAGAATTGAACCCGGGACCCTTCAGTCCGCAGGCCAATGCTCTAGCCACTGAGACAAACCAGCTAGTAGTGGTTTAGATTTTTGTAATTCTAGTAGGTATGTAGTGGTATCTCACTGTAGTTATAATTGGCAATTCCGTAATGATATGCTGACCTGCTGTATATACCTTCTTTGGTAAAGTGTCTGTTCAGGTCTTTTACCTGTTTTTAAATCAGGTTGTTTGTTTTTTTATTGTTGAGTTTTAAGAGGTCTCTGTATATTTTGGAAACCAGTCCTTTATCAAATGTGTCTTTGGTAAAGATTTTCTCCCAATCTGTGGCTTGCCTTCTCATTCTCTTGACACAAACTCATTTTAAAAAATTCAAATAATGTACTAGCAGCAGGATGGGAATGTATGATCCCCATTCTTCTGGTATTTCCAGTCTCCCCCAAAGTGGTAGTCACTGTCAACAGCTTGGTAAACATGTTTTGGATCCCCTTACTATGCATCTATACACATAGCTACTCACAATCTCACCTTAAAAAATTGTATAATATGTAGATGGTACTTCAATACAGCTCTTTAAAAATAAATAAATCCTATATAATAAAGAAGTAATATGCAAATTGACAATCACTCCAAAACACAAGATGGCCGCCACAAGATGGCCAGCAGGGGAGGCAGTTGTGGGCGATCAGGCCAGCAGGGGAGGGCAGTTGGGAGGGACCAGGCCTGAAAGGGAGGGTAATTGGGGGCAATCAGGCCTGTAGGGGAGGGCAGTTAGGGGTGACCAGGCTGACAGGGAAGGGCAGTTGGGGGTGACCAGGTCAGCAGGGGAGGGCAGTTTGGGGCGACCAGGCCAGCAGAGGAGGGCAGATAGGGGCAATCGGGCTGGCAGGGGAGCAGTTAGGCGTCGATCAGGCTGGCAGGAGAGTGGTTAGTGGGTGATCAGGCTGGCAGGCAGAAGCGGTAAGGGGCAATCAGCAAGGCAAGCGAGCAGTTGGGAGCCAGCAGTCCTGGATTGTGAAAGGGATGTCCAACTGCCTGGTGGGATCAGGCCTAAACAGGCAGTCAGACATCCCTTGAGGGGTCCCAGATTGGAGAGGGTGCAGGCTGGGCTGAGGGACACCCCCCACCCCGTGCAAGAATTTCGTGCACCGGGCCTCTAGTAAATAAATAAATAAATAAATATCCCAGGAGCCAATTTGAAGAGGTCCCACACTGGCCAAAGCTGGAAAATGAGCATCAGTAAAGATAATAATTATAGGAGGCTGGGTGGGGACAGGCTAAGGGGGGAACAAGGAGATATCTATAATAGTGTCAACAATAAAAATAACATTTGAAAAACATGATAAAAAGGATAAACAATGCAAACACATCAAATACCTTTAAATTCAGAAATGATACTTAAAAACAAATGTAAATACTCATCACTAAAGGATGCTAGTAAACTAATTATTATGAAAACTGATGAATATATTAAAACTGGTAATAAAGTAATACATTATGATGACTAATAATTGTTAGCTACTACTTATTGAAAGAGTATTTTATCTGCTTATTTCTGAAATAAGCTCAAAAAGCTAGAAAGTGTCATCTCCTCCACACCTTTACTGATCTTCCTAGTAATTCCCTCTATCACAGCATTTTTTACATTAGATTGGAATTGCATGTTGTATCTGACCCACTAATGTGCCTTATTAACAACTCCTAGTACAATGCCTGGCACAGTAGGGACTAGACAACAGCTAGATGAACTGAAATACTAAAGACTAGAGTTACTCATTTTCTCACATGTGTATAATCATTATAGACTATTCAACAGTTGACTAATCTCAACTTCCAACTCATATAGAAATTATCTTGACAATATGGGGAGGGAGGACATCAATCATAAAATATAGACAGTGCTTTACAGTTTATAAAGGTGCTATGTAATATCTCATTTACTATTATAGGTATCTAAGTAGCTACCAATACCTCCATTTTACTACTGTTATCTCACTTAAAGAAAAAAAGAAAAGACCAGACTCAAAGATAGTGTGTTCAAAATACTTGACAACATACCTGGAAACTAACCATGTCCCAAAATCCATCCAGATCTGTACACGTAGTCTCCTTTTCACCTCGTTTATATTCACAATCATCCACTAGGCCTTCAAACTGTTTGAACCTTTCTTTCATAAGGAGTCTTGTTTGACCGACTGTTGTGCGAATAAGATCTTTAGCTAAAGGAAATACAAGGTTTTTAAAAGTTAAAGGACAAAGTATGACCTTTATTGCAAAGCCAACCAACTGATAAGAAGACCTTACCCTAAATACCCTAGGGCTTGCAGAATCAAATTCTTACCTTAAAGCAAAACAAAAATGTCTTCTACAAAGTGTTGTCATACAAATATGGTTCCATATTGATTTAGGTAATTTTCATTCAGAAAATATTTTTATATAATTAAACAATACCAGATATGGATGTCACTCATTAAGTCATATGACAAAAATCTGATAATAAAAAAGGCAAATGTCTAATTCTCAGGAATGACAATTAATATTCTAGCCCAGCTGACATGGCTCAGTTGTTGAGCATCGACCTATGAACTAGGATGTCAGTGTGGGTTGCAGGTTCAATCCCCAATGTGGGGTGTGCAAAAGGCAGCCCATCAATGATTCTCTCTCATTAGTGATGTTTCTATCTCTCTCTTCCTCTCCCTTCCTCTCTGAAATCAATAAAATATGTTTTTTAAAATATTCTAATTATTTACATCTTTTAAGTCATGTATCATTTTAATACAGAGATGTTAGTGAACATATATTGAGATATGAAAAAATTCTTGCTTTTTTGAATAAAGTATAATGTTGGACAACACTAGATTTTTAAAGTTTCAAGTCAATGTAACCAAATTAAGATGAACAAAACTAAAATGTAAAAAATACACAAATATTCCCTCACCATCATCTGGGATGTCCAATTCAAGCTTCCTGTCCCATTCGAGGCAGTGAGAAGTTAATTTCTCAGTTTCTGACTGGAGAATATGTCTAAAATTATGACATACATTTCAGTTGTACAAATGTTTCTGACACTAATATCTAAGCATTAGCATTATGACACTTATAAAATATTAATTTCACAGAGGTGATTTTATGAACTGTGATATATTAAAACCCAAACAATACAAGTGCATATACTACATATATGTCCATCCTTCTACATCTAAAACTTATGTGGATGATTAATGCCAAGAACCCACTTTTCACGCTAATCTTTCTAGTTTTTCTATTCTTATTTTTCAGAAGCTGAACAGAAAGAATCAGACATCCTATAGTTTCTTAGTTCTCTGTTACCATCTATGGAATTAAGACCAATCCAACCACCAAGAGTAAGCTTAAGATAAAAACTGTTAAGTCTGGAATTTCAGTGATAGAGCCTTATAGATTCTCTGATTATTAAACTTTGCCTGTCCAAAGGCAGTGGTTCTCAACTGGAGTCAATTTTGTACCCTCATCCCCCTTACCACCGACATCTGACAATGTCTAGAGACGTGTGTGTGTGTGTGTGTGTGTGTGTTTAGGAGGCTTTTTTTTTTTTTTTTTTGTCTTGAACTAGACACGTGCTACTGGCCAGGGAAGCTACAAGACATGTGTAGAGGACCCCTCCCCATACACACACCCAATGAGAATTATCCAGTCCAAAATGTCAACATGCCAAGGTTGAGAAACCCTGGCCTAAGGTAAATTGAATGTTGACATAAAAGAGAACAATTTAATTAATGAGGAAGGAGACTTGACTTAGATCTGACATTATTTAGTTGGCAATGTCTAGAGGCATTGCTTATCCTCTCAGATGAACAACACAATGGACTAGGTAATCTCTAAAATCCCTTACAATTCTAAAACCTTATGTTATAAAAACAATTAAAATGGCTCTCCAACATATAAAAAAGATGACTCATTCATCATACAGCAAATGAATATTAAAACTACAGCAAGATATTATTCCTATCTATTTGACTGGCAAAGCTCAAAAATTTATTAATATTGCATTTGGAAAAGGTATTAGAATTTTCCTGCTACATTCACTCAAGAATAATAGTATGTAACCACTTCCTATGCGATGTGCTCAGGTCTTTCTCCAATTGCAGCGCTCTGATTTGTTTCCAAGGGATTTAGGTAAGATGAATTCTGTTAATTTTCACTCTTCCCAGGTGGAGAAACAATCCCATCTCATGATTTAGTGGGCCAAAGAGCCTCCTACCATCTCCCACTATCCATCCTATATAATAAAGATGTAATATGCAAATGGTCATAACGACCAGATCACAGATCAGCAGGAGGGTGCGGCAGTGAGCTATAAGCGGGCAGTGGTGAGCTACAGGAGGGGGCAGGGCAGCAGGATGGGGGGGGGGGGGCAGAGGGAACTACAGGAGAGTGGGGCAGCGGGCGGAGAGCTATAGGAGGGCAGCAGCGAGCTACTGGCAAGCTACTGGTGCACGGATTCATGCACAGGGCTACTAGTCTTTTATAAAGTAAACATTAACTTGGTTTCTTGGGGAGTGGGTGTGTGAAAACAGAAATTCCCATACCTTGCTGGAGGGAATGACAATAAAGATCTTTATGTGAAAGAACTGAAAAGCATACAAGGTTGTTCTTTGAAGCACACCCTCACCTTTCTGTCCTCTTCTTCTCTACAGGCATGTTACCTTTGCCTTTCCTTCTCCTAAGCTCCAAGGGCCCTTCTTTTGTTTCCATAACTGTTTCCTGAGCCTGCACAGCCCAGCTGGCTTACTTCTACTACCTCTGTAACTTTCTAAAGAAACTTCTCTTATAATTTGAAAACACACACACAAAAAAAACATGTTTCTGTTTGTCTACATATGCATTATCCATCTCTGAAAATATTCAGAAGAAATAACATTTGCCTCCATGGAAGTTTCTAACTATGGGGTTGGGAAATAGAATTGGGAAGGAGACTTCTCAGGTGTACCTTTTTCTACCTTTTGAAAATCACCCAAAATCAGTTTCCCCCAAATCAACGATTACATTAAGGTGAAAACAGTTTAATTTTGGTCTTAAATGTCTAGACATTACAAATTTCTTACAGTAGGAACAAATGGACAAACCTGAAATATGGCACATCATGCTGTGGCTGAGATACCTGATCTTCATTTATTTCAAGTGATGGGACTTCTTTCATTGGAAAGCCACTTGAATTTTTAGTAGTATCATTTGTATTTAAGACATTTTCTAGAGGTTAAAGAAAATATTACATATAAATTTCAAAGCAGCAACTCCTAAAATGAAATCACCCACAAGACAAAATTTTTTAATCCTTCAATTTTTTTCACTGTTGAATTTCAAAACTTTATTTCTGCTTCAATTTCATTCAACACACCTCTAAAGTGTCTTTCAGTATTTTCATCTCTTCAAATTTAAATTTATGCTCCCTCTTCTCAGTCTGTATTCCTTATATGAACTGTCCCTCTCTCCAGACCTTTCCCTATGCTTTCTAACCTCTACTGACCCTGAGATCACATCCCTGAACTATATGGTGAAGAGGGCTCTAAAACAAATCTGTAGTACATCAAAATCCAGAGAAGTAAAAATTTCATTGAAATACCACACATACCTTTATTCCAAACTGTTAGAGAATCCAGAGGATACTGTAATTTATTTGAATCTTGATGTACTGTCTTGGCAGAGTCAATTTTACATTTTTGTGCCAAGATTTCTTTTGTTGTGTCTCGAGTCTTATCACTAAAAACAATAGCAAAAATATTCTTCATGAAACATGAACCCTATATCTGATTAAAGGATCTCAAAAGTATGTTGCTTTTTAAAAACCTGTGATAAAATGGAAATTAGTTTCTATTTTTTTAAAAAATGTGTCTATTCTATAAAGGAAAAAAATTAAAGATCATAGTGAGAATATCCATCTTTACTAAACGTAATGAGATCCAAAGATTCTGAGGATCTCTTAATAGAACATAAGCACTTAGTAGTCTTGGATGCTGCTGGGCAGTTTCTAGTAAATTTGCTGCCAGCCAGTCTTTGCAAAACAACCTTGTCCTTTCGTTTAAAGATTACAACTCATTTCCTCCCACCCATCCCCTTTGCAAGCCAAGCATTTTTGTCTCTATAGTTTTTCTAAAGTAATACTCAGCAAAATACACAAACAAAAACCCAAACGATGTCTAAACTATAGTATTATAGCAGCTTCTTCTTTCCAAAAATTTATTTCTAAGTATTATAATAAAGTCACTTATTAAATGCAAAAAAACTACAAATTATATCATAAAAATGATAAAAACACATAGGAAATATCAAAACTGTCAAACATTATTGTAGCCTTCTGAAGAATTTTTTTAAAAGACCAAATTTTCATAATTTGTAATTACATCATTTACTAACTAAATAACTTTAAAAAGCACAAGACAAATCCAAGAAAGGCATTTGTTATCCATCTTAGCAAGGAATCTGCTATTAATATTACATTCTTACACTTCTGTTTTTAAAGGGGTCCAGATGTAACTGGGTGTCAAGAAAGCATCGGCGCTTCTTGGAGTCATAGGTGTGACTTGATAGGTCTTCAGACCATCTAGTGGCTGGAACATAAAATCTTTAGGTGCGAAGGAATTCTTTCCTTTCATTTTTGCAGTATTTGTGTTAGGTAAGTTTTCCATTTTTGATAAGACTCCATCATTTGTTGCAGTGGTTTGCGAATCCAAATTATCTTCTTCACTATCAACTTGAAAAGAAATTACCTAGATGCAAATAAACAAAATAAAGTGAGAATTTCTCTTCTAGGATATATTTGGCCAATTTTTACAGGCCTGAAAATGTGAAAGTTGAGATATATGTGCCATGTACATACTTTAGGAGTGAAAAACAAATACATCTAAATGTACACAAGGAATCAGAGAATCAGCTACACTAAACCATTGCTATGATCCAGGAAGAGAGAGAACCAATCCCATTAAAAGAACTAAATAATAAGTTTTAGGTATTACAACAAATTGAAATGTATGAAAACTAAAATGGAAAAATTTACTCAACTAACAAACACATATCTTTTTACTTTAATTATAGTGATCATTACAATGGTGTGAGAATCATAAATCCAAAATTTATTGGATGACTACTATTGTCAAGGGACCAAATCCTTTATCACATGATCAAAATTATTTTTCAATGTGACACAGTAAGATTAACCATATAAAATGTGAAGCATATTTTCTCTGTCAAGTCAATTTAAATGCTACTTGATTTTTTTTACTGGTAATATAATTGACATTTAATATTATACTAGTTTCAGGTGTACAGCATAATGATTCTATATTTGTGTATTTTGCAAAATAATCACCACACATAGTTACAATTTTTTTTCTTGTGGTGAGAGCTTTTAAGATCTGTTGCCTTGGTAATTTTCAAATATATAATGTAGTATAATCTATATCTATCTATCTACATATATAAAAAAGCCTAAGTGACCGTTTGACAGGTAGCTATGATGCGCACTAACTACCAGGGGCAGACGCTCAATGCACAGGCATGGAAACATGGAACAGACTGATGAATCTCAGAGGGAAGGGGGAGGGTGGGAAGAAATTAACCAAAGACCTTATATGCATACTAGAGGCCCAGTGCACAAAATTCATGCATGAGAGGGGGTCCCTCAGCCCGGCCTGTACCCTCTCCAATCCAGAACCCCTTGGGGGATGTCTGACTGCCAGTTTAGGCCTGATCCCTCTTGCAATCTGGGACTGCTGACTTGTAACTGCTCCCCTGCCTGCCTGCCTGATCACCCCTAATCACTCTGCCTGTCTGCCTGGATGCCTGTGACTGCTCCCCTGCCTGCCTGATCACCCTTAACCACCTCTGCCTGCCTGCCTGATCGCCCCTAACCTCTCTGCCTGCCTGCCTGATCACCCTAATCACTTCTGCTTGCCAGCCTGATCACCCCTAACTGCTCCCCTGCCAGCCTGATTACCCCTAACCACCTCTGCCTGCCTGCCTGATCACCCCTAACCACCTCTGCCTGCCTGCCTAATCGCCCCTAACTGCCCTCCCCTTCTGGCCTGGTCACCCCTAACTGCCTCTGCCTCGGCCCCCGCCACCATGGCTTTGTCTAGAAGGATGTCCGAAAGATGCCTGGTCTAATTAGCATATTACCCTTTTATTAGTATAGACTAGAAGCCTGGTGCACAGATTCATGCATCAGTGGGGTCCCTGCGCCTGGCCTGTGGGGATTGGGCCAAAACCGGCAGTCCGATATCCCCCGAAAGGTCCCAGATTGTGAGAGGGCACAGTTCAGGCCAAAGGACCCCACCAGTGCACAAATCTGTGAATCAGGCCTCTAGTTAACTATAGTTACCATGCTGTACATTATATCCCTAGGACTTACTTATTTAATAACTGGAAGTTTATACCTTTGACCACTTATACTCACCCACTTAAACATAATGTTTAGAGGTTTCTATGTGTCTGATGCTTAATGAATTATGAACTGAAACTGGAGTATTTCAATCTGGACATGAGTTTAACGGTAACACTGTCCCTGAGGCCAGCAAGAGAATGAAAGTAAAAATGAGTGATATACAGATCATGTATCATAGAAATGTACACTTGAAACCTATATAATCTTATTAAACCAATGTCACCCCAATACATTTCATAAAAAAAAAAAAAATAGACAATAACAAAAGAAAACAAGTGATAATCCTTAAGAAGAAAATCAATCTGAAGGGAGGATCTCTGAGGTACAGTTGATTGTCCATGAAGATTCACCCTATATTGCCTTCCTGTTTGATTTTCAGTAGAATCTAGTCAGATTTTTATACTTTGACATAACTTTTTTTGTTTTGTCTTTAAGGTTATGAAATTGTAGTATGGATTATAAACCAAGGGACTGGTCTTCAAAACTGTGGCTTTTTTGAAGACTCTACTAGTCCCTATGCTAGATGTTACCAGAAATGTTAGGTTATTATGTAGATATTACATGTTAGACATGGGAAAAGAAATGCATATCTTGTCCAAGGTTATATAATTAATTGGGGAATGGAGACAATATTCTAATTAAATCCAAAGTCAACGCATTTCACCCTTCCCCATCAAAGCTAATTCTCATAGAAAGGTTTCTGTCAACCGTGTTCTTCTTATTTATTTATTTTTCTATGTCCAGTTAACCAAATTATGTTTTTTCTACCTAAAAGCTCTGAGGATAAGATACCTGAAAACAACAGTAAATCCTCTTATGCTTCTTTATGATTCAAGAGTTTTTAAAACTCATGTAGACTAACTTCTTGAGCAGTTCTGTATGTTTAATTTTAATCTTATGAAAGCAGCAATAAGGTTTCCAAAATATCTAGAAATAAACAGATGCTTATAGACTACCTCGTCAGGTTTAGTTTCTACATTTTTCGCAGGCCTTCCTTGATTTGTTGCTTTTCTTTCTGCTTCATTATCTAAAATAAAAATAAAATAAGTCATCCATTTTGACTAGACAGAAAATGCTTCATTTGAAGCACTAGGGAGAGAAACCAATATGGCAGCATAGGTAAACACCTAAACTGCTGCCTCGCACAACAATTTCAAAACTACAACTAAAAGACAAAACAGACATCATCCAGAACCACAGGAAGGCTGGCTGAGTGGGAATTCTACAACTAGAAGGAAAGAGAAAAAGCACATTGAGACTCAGAGGAGCTGCAGGAGGAAGAGGTACTGAAACACGCATGGAAAGGACTGGCAACTGAGTGTATGGCTGGCTTTCTCAAGTGGGAGGGAGACAAAAGCTCCCGACTGCACTGAACTCCAGTTCCCGGCGAGACTCTGGGGACCCAGACTCATATGGATGGTCAGGAAAGAGAAAAGCACACTGAGACTCTGAGGAACTGCAGAAGGCAGAGGTACCGAAGCGCGCGCGGAGAGGGCGGGCAACTGAGTACTCAGCTAGCTTTCTCAAGCGGGAGGGAGACAAAAGCTCCCAAGTGTGCTGAACTCCAGTTCCGGGTGAGACTCTGGGGACCCAGACTCATTCGGGGAAAAACTGGACTGTCTGGCAACGGGCAGAACTCGAGAGTGGCTTTCTCTCAGAGGTACTTGCAGCGATTACCACGGGACACTGAGACACAGGGGCCTATTAGGGCAGGGCTGACAGGAAACCAATACTGTCTGCTCTGCCCTGAGACTCCACCCCATTCAAGCTCAGCACAGAGGCTTTTGCAACTCTTCTCCCCTAAGGGTGTCTCTAGCACAGAAGTTATCTCAGCGTAGACACAGCTGATCCTCACAGCCAACTGGCCTGGAGGTCAATTCCTCCCAGTGATACCAACAACAATCAAGGGCTTAACTACAACAAGACTGTGCACACAGCCCACAAAGGGGTTAACCAAGAGTGTCCACCCTCAGGTAACTGGGAAGGCTGAGCCACTGGGCCCTATAGGACACCTAGCACACAAAGCCACTCTATCAACTCAGGGAAGCAGCCAAAATGCGGAGACAAAGAAACAGGTCACAAATGAAATAAATGGAGGAAAGCAAATGACTAGATATAGAGGTCAAAACCACAGTTATAAGGTTTTTCAAGAATTTTCTAGAAAAGGCCGGTAAATTTAGCGAGACCCTCAAGGATATGAAAAAGGACCAACTAGAAATTAAGCATACACTGACTGAAATAAAAAATATTATACAGAGATCTAACAGCAGACTAGAGGATTGCATGAATCAAGTCAAAGATTTGAAATACAAAGAAGCAAAAAAAACACCCAACCGGTAAAGCAAAAAGAAAAAAGAATTCAAAAATATGAAGATAGTGTAAGGAGCCTCTGGGACAACTTCAAGCGTACCAACATCAGAATTATGGGGTGCCAGAAGAGAGAGAGCAAGATACTGAAAACCTATTTGAAGAAATAATGACTGAAAACTTCCCCCACCTGGTGAAAGAAATTGACTTACAAGTCCAGGAAGCGCACTGAACCCCAAACAAAAGGAATCCAAAGAGAACCACACTAAGACACATCATAATTAAAATGCCAAGAGCAAAAGACAAAGAGAGAATATTAAAAGCAGCAAGAGAAAAATAGTTATCTGCAAGGGAACACCCATACGACTGTCAGCTGATTTCTCAACAGAAACTATGCAGGCCAGATAGGAGTGGCAAGAAATATTCAAAGTGATGAATAGCAAGAACCTACAACCAAGACTACCCTACCTAGCAAAGCTATCATTCAGAATTGAAGGGCAGGTAAAGAGCTTCACAGATAAGAAAAAGCTAAAGGAGTTCATCACCACCAAACCAGGATTATATGAAATGCTGAAAGGTATTCTTTAAGAAGAGGAAGAAGAAAAAAATAAAGATAAAAATTATGAACAACAAATACATATCTATCAACAAGTGAATCTAAAAATCAAGTGAATAAAAATATCTGATGAACAGAATAAACTGGTGAATATAATAGAATCAGGGGCATAGAAAGGGAGTGGACTGACAATTCTAGGAGGGAAAGGGGTGTTGGGGGTGCGGGAAGAGACTGGACAAAAATCGTACACCTATGGATAAGGACAGTCGGGGGGATGGGGTAAGGGCAGAGGGTGGAGTGGGAACCGGGTGGAGGGGAGCTATGGGGGAAAAAAGAGGAACAATTGTAATAATCTGAACAATAAAGATTTATTAAATTAAAAAAATAAAAATAAAGCACTAGGGCCTGGCCAACGTAGCTCAGTGGTTGAGTGTTGACCTATGAACCAGGAGATCATAATTCGATTCCAAGTCAGAGCACATGCCCAGGTTGTGGCCTCAATCCCCAGTAGGCGGTGTGCAGGAGGCAGCCAATCAATGATTCTTTTTCATCATTAATGTTTCTAACCCTCTCTCCCTCTCCCTTCCTCTCTGAAATCAATAAAAAATATATTTTTTTATTTTATTTTATTGTTTAAAGTATTACAAATAGTAGTACATATGTCTCCTTTTCTTCCCCCATTGACCTTCCCCAGAAAAATATATTTTTTTAAAAAGCAATAGGTAATTTGGGAAAGGAAACAAAAAAAAGATAACAATAGGGATGTATATCTTAAAGAATTTAATGATTAAAAGTCTTATTATAAAATAAGATAAAAACAAATTAAATTTCATGCCAAGTATAGGCCATCTGTTTTAAAAAATAAAACAAGCCCTAGCTGGTTTGGCTCAGTGGACAGAGCATCAACCTGAGAGGACTGAAGGGTCCCAGGTTTGATTCAGGTCAGGGGACATGCCCGGGGTTGTGGTTTCGCCAGTAGGGGGTGTGCAGGAGGCAGCCATTCAATGGTTCTTTGTCATCATTGATGTTTCTATCTCTCTCTCCCTCTCCTTTCCTCTCTAAAATCAATAAAAATATATATTTTTTAAAAAGGTGTTAAGGTACTTTACCTTTTGCCTCTGAATATCAAATATAAATGTTAGAAAATTAGGAAATTTTTTAAAAAGCACAAAACAACAATAAAAAATAATCACCCAACATTGTATTAGTAATAATCACTGTTGACCTCAGGCTACATTTTTCCAGTTGTTTCTATATTCACATATATATTTTATAACTGTGCTCATACTGTTCACCTTTTGACCTGTTTTTCTTTCCCCACTTAATATGCCATGAACCATGTTATTAAGCATTTTTTCACATTGTTCTTAAATGTTACACCACCCCATTTTCCAAATAGATGGACTGTAATTTATTGGAGCTATTAATTCTTCACTTTGAAGCACTGCTTATACCAATTGAGGTATTCCCATGTTCAAGCACCCACTGCTAACTGGACGTTGGGGCACAGAAACTATCTTCAGGGAACTGGAATCTCTCATTTCCTCCTCTCCTACTCAAGGGAGTACATGATGAATACCTCAAGGGCCAAAACATTCTAGTTTAGTCATTGATCAAGAAGCAGTTCTTACCATTAGTAGCTCTTGTCACTGGCTTTCTTGTTGTAGTAGATGAGACTGTTCTGGCCATCTGCTTTGCTGCTAAAGTAGCTGATCGAGTCATTCTTATTGATGTGGGCATTTCAAGCTGTTCAACTGTGGGGGAAAATAATCAAATCAAATGCTTTTTGTTATTATTAAATTATTGTTATGGCAACATCAGAGCTTATAATTGCTAATATTCCTACCTTTTTTCTCTTTGTTCAACACTTTCTTTTCCGAAGTTGGTCTTTGACCAGATTGAGTTGCTTGAACATCATTCCCAATAGTAATCTATTTAAAAGATTAGGTGCTATGTGATTTAATTGCATAGTGAATCAAAACACTACATTTCTAATCTGTAAACTGACCCCATCTGAAATATGACTATTGTAAATAACCCAGCAAAATATCCACTACCTAAAATAAAATGGGATAAAGAAAAAAGTTTTCCATTATAAATTTTCTTACCTTTTATTAGATTCCTAAAATTTAGAAAATGCATTATAATAATTCAGCATTTTCTAAATTCTAAATTTTAAACACAACCAAAGCTATTAGAAATAACTGACTATAATCATCTGAGAGTCCTTAAACATATCAGGCATGTCTTTACTTCAGGACTTTTGAATTTTGTCTAGAAAATCATTCTCCTAGATAGAAAACTCTTTGCCAGAGTTCACTCTTCTATTTCCTTAAAAACTTCATTAAAAATGCTACCATCACAGTGAGGCCCAATCAAAATTCTACCTAATTCAGTAACCACCATCTCCCTTTTTTTATTCCATCTGACATAATATATACTTATTTCCTTATTGCCTTTCTTAGATAAAGAGAGAATTATTTTGTTCCCTATTATATCCTACCTAGAGCCTAGAAGAACATGGTAGTGATTCAAAACGTATTAGATACATGAACGTTAGCTTACTCACCTGACAAAGAGGCATACTACTTCCCCCCTTCCTCACTTTACTTCTAGTAATCTTCCTAGTAATTTTATCCATCACAGTGCTTTGAAAATGCATAATTTATAACACCCACCCTATATGTTATATATTCCTATCTGCATTTTATGGTGTCATGAACTACATAATAGAAGACCAGTAAACTAACAAGGTGTCTAGGCAAAGACTACTTTTTAGAAAATTTTTATTGATTTCAGAGAGGAAGGGTGAGGGAGTGAGAGATAGAACCATCAATGATGACAGAGAATCATTGATCAGCTGCCTCCTGCCCACCCCACACTGGGTGGGCAAAGACTATTTTAAGAGAATATTTCCTTAGCATTTAGTAAAAACTGCTCTATGTCACCATACTAATAACAGTGATTCCGGTACTATTAACTATAGTAAAATAATCACTATACTTGAAGCTGGCAAATTAAAAATAAATTTACTTATTCTGAGAAAAGAAAAGTATAATTTGTCATTTTAGTAACAATTATCAAGTATACCTTAGTTTGCTCCATTTGGTCTTTGGTCTTTGACCTCGTCATCCGTACAAAAGATGGAACAGCCTTAAAACAATCAAAACAAGATAAAAAAAATTTTTAAATGAACTTGTAAAATTAACTCCATGTTTCATTAGGAAATAAAGTTCTCATTTTAAAGTTAAACTTTATCTGTAGTCATTTATGTCAAAATGATACTTGGTAACATAAATTACTATTTTTTTCTGGTTCTGACCTAATTTAAATTATCTTTAAGTTAATTGAACCTGCCACCTTTTGGTGTACAGGACAATGCTCCAATGAAGCCACACTGGCCAGGGCTCTTCCTGCATTATTAATTTTTAAAAAAATATATTTGTATTGATTTCAAGAGGAAGGAAGAGGGAGACATAGAAATATCAATCATTGATTGGCTGCCTCCTGTACAGCCTCTCCTGGGGATCAAGCCAAAAACCTGGGCATGTGCCCTGACCAGAAATCAAACCATGACCTCTTGGTTAATAGAGAGAGCTCACCACTGAGCCACACCCGCCGGGCCTGCATTATTAATTTGATAATGGTACAACCTCATTTAAAAGCCTCCCTTGATTCTCCATATCTCACAGGATAAATGCCAAGTCCTCTGGCATAACATTCACTATCCAGCCTGGGTCTACTTGCTTTCCTTGTTTTATCCTATTGCAATCTACCTACAGTTACAATGGGAGATCTGATTTTCATCTTTTGAGCTACTACTGTCATTCCCACCTCCTAGTAATTAGTTGAGTGAATAAAGGAACTAAAGGGAATGGGTAATTTTAGTCATTTAATCTCTTAAAAGAATTTTTTCTCAGCCTTTTGGGTAAAATAGAGTATAATCTCTTAAAGAAAAAGGAACTGTTAAAAGGAACTATTCCTCTATATCTACTTAGGGTACTAAATTTACCTTTATTGGCTCAACTTTCATAGTATTCCGGTTTGAAAAAAGAAATGAAGGCACATCAGGTCTATAAAGACCCACTTTAAACACTCCTCGTTTCGCTTTCTCTCTTTGCTCTTTCAATTTTTGAAGCTGCTTTTCTTCTTTGTATTTCTGGAGCATTTGCTTCCGTTGCTCATGTAGAAGAGTTTTCACTGACTCTAAGCAGGAATAACAAACCACCAAACACAGTATATAAAAAATTTCAGATCAAAAGTTATGCAAATGTCAAAAAAATCATTTTGTCTAATTTCAACAGCAACTAAGAAATGCTTTGAGAAACTTCTTAAACTCCTTAGCACTCTAATCACAAGTTATTTCAATCCCTATTCTTTTAAAACTTCTATCTTTTGCTTTTAATTGTTCAAATATTAACTACTTGCTATGTACCAGACGTGTATTACTACGCTTTTCGCTTAAATTCTATGACAGTCAGCATCTAAGCTGACCTCCCATGATTCTAACCTCCTGGTGAAGAAGTCATGCCCCTGTGTTGCCGTCCCCTTCATCAATGAATAGAGCTATAACAAAAAAAGTACTATGGAAAAGGAATATGACTTCCAAGACTAGATCATGACATTCCAGCTTTTGCTTTGCGCTCTCTTGGATCACTTGCTTTGGGGGAAGCCAATGGCTATGTGGAGCCAGAAAGAGAATTAGGCAGCCCTATGAAGATGTCTACCTGACAAAAAACTAAGGCTGCCTGCCAAAAGCTAGCATCAACTTGCCAGTCAGTGAATATCTTAGAAGCAGATCCTCCCGTCTTAGTCAAGCCTTTAGATGCACTACTGGATGACATCTTGACTGCAACCTCCAGAACTACCATACCCGACTGAGCTGCCCCTAAATTCCTGACCCACAAAAATCATGTGAAATAATAATGTTTTTTGTTATTTTAAGTCACTAAGTTTTGGGGTAACTAATACAATGTTTTCTTTTTAAAAAATATTTTTATTGATTTCAGAGAGGAAGGGAAAGGGAGAAAGATATAGAAACATCAATGATGAGAGAGAATCATTGATTGATTGGCTGCCTCCTGCACGACCTCCCTGGGGATTGAGCCCACAACTCAGGCATGTGCCCTTGAACAGAATCAAAACTGGGACTCTTCAGTCTGCAGGCGGATGCTCTATCCATTGAGCAAAACAGCTAGGGCTACAATTTTTTTCCTTTGATAATAAAACTACTTGTAAGTTTCTCTAGCTCCCACTTATTATTTGTTTTCTTTATTGATTAAGGTATTACATATGTGTCCTTATCCCCTCATTACTACTCCCCTACTCTTGCCCTCACCCCCTGGTGTCTGTGTCCATTGGTTAGGCTTATATGTATGCATACAAGTCCTTTGGTTGATCTCTCCCCATTACCCCCACCCTCCCCTACCTTCCCTCTGAGGTTTGACGGTCTGATCAATGCTTCTCTGTCTCTGGATGTTTCTGTTCATCAGTTTATGTTGTTCATTATATTCCACAAATGAGTGAGATCATGTGACATTTATCTTTCTCCAACTGGCTTATTTCGCTTAGCATAATTCCAGTTCCATCCATGCTGTTGCAAATGGTAAGAATGCCTGCTTTTTTAGCGCAGCGTCATATTCCATTGTGCAGATGTAACACAGGTTTTTAATCCACTCATCTGCTGATGGGCATTTAGGCTCTTTCCAAATCTCAGCTATGGTAAATTGTGCTGCTATGAACATAGGGGTGCATATATCCTCTCTGATTCGTGTTTCTAGTTTCTTGGGATATATTCCTAGAAGTGGGATCATTGGGTCAAATGGGAGTTCCATTTTTAGTTTTTTGAGGAAACTCCATACTGTTCTCCACAGTGGCTGCACCAGTCTGCATTCCCACCAGCAGTGCACGAGGGTTCCTTTCTCTCCACATCCTCGCCAACACTTGTCATTTGTTGATTTGTTGATGATAGCCATTCTGACAGGTGTGAGATGGTACCACGTTGTCATTTTGATTTGCATCTCTTGGATGGTTAAAGACTTAGAGCATGTTTTCATATGTCTCTTGGCCTTCCTTATGTCCTCTTTCAAAAATTATCTATTTAGGTCTGTTGCCCATTTTTTGATTGGGTTGTTTATCTTCCTTTTGTTAAGTTGTATGAGTCTTCCCATTTATTATTCTTAAGGTATTCTCATGTTATTTAAACTGGTTTGAAAAATATGAGTGGCCACTATGTGCCAGACATTTTTAGGCAGTAAGAATAAGTAAGAGAATTTCTGCCCTTGAAGGGCTCACACAGTATTGTGGGGAGATGAACACAGTTTCAATTTGGTTTAGCACAGATCAAATAGTAGGAGAATACACACTCAATAGAGACTCGGTACAAACCTGTCTGAGGAGATCAGGAAAGGTTTCGCAGAAGAGAGATTACCTGAGAAGGGTTCTGAAGAATGAGTATATGTTTGCCACTGGCTAAGGGTTAAAAAATTTCCAGAAAGATACCAGTACAACTCAGTAAATTTACTTTTTAAAAAGCATATATTTAAATAGGTGAATTTTAGGCTGGAAATTAGACTTCAATAAAGTTGCTTTAAAAAGATAATCCAGACAGAGAATAGAATGTACAAAAGGTCAGATGATGAAGTGGTCAATCAACATCAAAACCCCTATATCCTCAACTTCTCTGATTGTTCCCTTCATCTTTTGATCTCAGTAAAACTGGCTCTCCCTTGAAGACCCTGCTTCCCCAGCTGTCCTCTCCAGTATTTGACTATTTTTTTTCTCCCATACTGGTAATATCACTGGGCCTAAAGAGGGAAGGTGTCTCATCACTGTTTCCCACTATTTCTTCCTCTTCCCTAAAAGATCCCAGCTTCACATTTCATGTCATCAGATCATACTATCAAGTACCACAATTAGTCATCTATAGACCCTTCAGGTTTCACCCTTGTTCCTCAAAAGCTTTATTAGCTCCTAGTTCACTTTCACTGTCTCCATCACTATTCTTGTACAAATCTTGATAACCACTCCAATACCCTGGCCTCTCAATTCTTATGCTTCCTTTCCTCCAAGGATCTTGCTTCTACTATACCTCAGCTATCCATTCCCCTGGTCACATCCATACCAGTATTTCAACCTTTTTCATGTTATAGCAGACATAAAAAAAAATAACATTTACACAGCACACTGGATAACAGAGAGGCTGCTTGTGATCAAATGCAACTAGTCCAAGAGAGAGAGCTCTGACCAACCCAGGCCGTGCCAGAAACTTCAAGGGCTGAGAAGACCAATATATTGCCATACCTGTATTCATTTATGAGACAGCTAGGCCCTTGAGACGTCATTATTACCAATGAATAACTGTATGTCCTTCATAAGCCCAATTTCAAGCAATCCACTGATTACCATATCTTACCTTTCCAACAATCCTTTGGTCCCACCAAGACCTACACTCTACTGCGCTACAATCATCTTTTTACTATCTCTTACCTCTCTTGTGTTCTCAAGTTTCTTCTTAACCAATTTGGATTCCATGATTCATCATCACAATCAACTTTTGACCCTTCTCTCACTATGCTGTACCCTGGCAAAATTCCAACTGCTTATTTCCCACTTATGCATAACTGAATGGGGTTGGAAAAATAGACAAAAGCATGCTACCTCATCTCTATTTGTGACTATAAACTTCAGCTAGACCCTACATTTCCCATTTCATTATTCTTATTCTCCTCAATTACTATTTCATACATTATCCTCCCCTCAAATTTGAAATGGCTCCTTTCCGATCTGCATTCAAAGCTCCCACACACTTCATCTTCTTTTCTATATAAGCTAGGTATGCCCCTATTAAAAGCCAACCCCCTCCACATACCCCCAGATTCTGTTCCTTCTCACCTACTCAAGGACATTCTTCCAGTAATTTACCTTCTCACTCACCTATTTTTCTCTTTATACTGTGTTGTTGTCCTCATGAAGTTACAAACATGCAATAATTCTTCCCAACCCACATCCTCACCTAGCTACTTGCCTCATATCTCTATTTCAGTTTAAGGTAAAATTCTTCAAGAGAATTATTTATATCCCTATTTCCAATTCTTCTTCCATCCCCCTCACTTTTTTCAAAATTATGAAAAAATTCAAATATACACACAGTAGAATATAATACTAGAGGCCCGATGCACAGTGATTTGTGCAAGAATGGGCCTTCCTTCCCCTGGCTCCTGGCAGGCTCTGGCTAGAACCGCCCTTCCACCTTCCCATGCTGCCCAGAGGCCCAGAGTGGCTGGGGTGGTGCAGAACACCTGTGCCGTCACCATGGCGATGACACAAGCATCCTGTCCCACCCCCGGCCGCTCGGTGCCTGCAAATTAACCCACCATCTTTGTTGGGTTAATTTGCATGCTCACTCCTGATTGGCTGGTGGGTATCACGAAGGTACAGTCAATCAGCATATTACTCTTTTATTAGTGTAGATACCTATCATCCAGATTCAATAAGTACGAATACTTGCTGCACTTGCTTTGTTTCTGAAGTATTTGAAAACAAATTCTACTCAAAAAACTTTATCTATAAATATTTCAGTATGCACCTCTAAAATTAAAGACATTTTCTTTCAGAGTCACAATATCATTACCATGCCTAACAAAATTAGCAGTAATTCCATGTTACCACCTATTAAGAGAGAGCAGATTTAGACCTCCTATTTGTTTCAAATAAGTCTATTTTTTTTTTTAAACCATTGGTTTGTTCAAGTCAGGAACCAAACAAGACCTATATATTGTATCTGGTTGTCTTTTAAGTCTCTTACTCAAGATATTCCTCCCTGTCCTTCTTTTCATGCAATTATCCTGTTAATAAAAGTTAAGTCCTAGAGAATGTCCTACACTCTACATTTGTTTGTTTGATTTCTCCTATTTCTTGCTCATTCCTCTAGCCCTTGTATGTTTTCTGTAAACTGGAAATTATATCTAAGGATTTGATTAGCGTCAAGTTCAACTTTGGGGGCAAGAATACATCCTAGGTGGTGCTACCATTCTCTCTTGATCCATGTCAATCTGGCTTTCACTTCCTGAACTTCACTCTACAAAAACTACTTACCAAGATCACCAGTGACCTCCACAGTGAGGTTCAAATTCTCACTTCTTCTTTTTTTTTTTTTTTTTAATACATTTTATTGATTTTTTTTACAGAGAGGAAGCGAGAGAGATAAGAGAGTTGGAAACATCGATCAGCTGCCTCCTGCATGCCCCCCAGTGGGGATGTGCCCGCAACCCAGGTACATGCCCTTGACCGGAATCGAACCCGGGACCCTTCAGTCCACAGGCTGACGCTCTATCCACTGAGCCAAACCGGTTTCAGCTCAAATTCTCACTTCTAATATTAGTTGGCCTAACAAGAAGCACTGACATAATGAATCAGGCTATCCTCTTTGACATGTTTGTTTCACTTGGTTTCTAAGATGCTACTCTCTTCTTGTTGAACTCTTACTTTACTTACATTGCTCCCCAGTTTTTCCTAGTTTCCCCTCATGTCCTCAGCTTCTAAATGTTGGAGTGCTCATCCCTTTTCTCTTTTTTTTCCACACCAAAACTTTAGATAATCATATCCAGTCTTAAAGCTTCACACACTGTGTATACATTGACAACTCCTGAATTTATTATCTCCAGTTCAGAATTCTCCCCTGAAGTCATCTTGTATATTCAACTACCTTTCCAGCAAACCTTCTTCCATAGGCATCCCAAATTTAATGCATCCAAAACTTAATCATATCATCCTCCCGCCACATACACACACACACACACACACACACACACAATATTGTTCCTCCCTCAGTCTTTTACAATTTAGTAAATGGCTACTCCATACTTTTGGTTGCTCAGGTCAAAAACCTTGAAATCATCCTGACTCCTCTTTATCAGCCCTACATCCACCGTATTAGGAAATCCCATTGGTTCAAACTTCAAAATACACCCAGAATGCAACCCCCTATCTTTGCTCCTACCAATCTGGTCAACCATCAGCTACCAACCTAATTACTGCAGTAGTGCCTAAATGGTCTCCCTGAGGCCATGCTTGACACCCACAACCTATTCTCAACACAACACCCAAAGTGACACTTTGAAAATGTAAATCAGATGACTTAAATTCCCATTAATCCATCAATGGTTTCTCATTTTCCTCAGAGTAAAAGCCAATGTCCTTATAAGGATGGCCCTCAGGGTTCTACAGGAGCTAGCCCCCTTGTTCTTTCTCACATAGCCATGTCTGCCTATTTGCTTTCTCTGGAACATACCAGGCCCACCTCACCCCTAGACCTTTGCAAATAGCAAATAAACAAAAGATACCTTAATAGATATTGACAGGGTTAGACTTTTATTTGAGAGATTTTGGTCAAGGAATTGAATATTTGAGAGAGCATGAGTAGAAGCAAGGGGCCAACTTGGGAAGCAATAACATCACATCACTGTCTCCCTCAAAACCCAACTCATTTCCTTTGACCTTCAAACGTGCACTGAACATTTCATCTCAAAAACAAAAAGAACACTAAGATACATTTATCCAATTTTTCTTCTTTCCTATAGAACCATAAAAAAAAATCTGAAATGTTTTAGCCTAACCCCCTCTTTCATAGAATCAATTATGCTCAATTATGTTGAATGTCTTTTTATTTTTACAAGTTTATTTGAGCCAAATTGATGACATATGCCAAGGAGCAAGATCTCAAATGCTCTATGTTGAATGCCTTGTAAGTGCCACATATTACACTGGTCCTGGAAAATGATAGAATTGGAGCAGTGAACATTTAAACAACTTTACATCTCACTTCTTTCTCTATAATTCATCTAAGAAGACTTTATATCTTTCTGCCATCTCCTCATCCTTGCTTTATTTCACTATAATCTAGCTCCTAGTGCCTACTATATGAACACAACTAAATAGGAGTCCAGTGACTCCTCTGGTTAAATGCAAAAGTTACTTCCCAGTTCTTTTTCTCTGTAGCATCCCTTGCCTTCTAAGACACTCTATCATTTGTTGAGATCATTTCTTTTTTTTATCAGTTAATTTTTTTCCTTCCTGATGACCCTTTTAGGCAAACTGCAAGGAATTCCTTGTCCTTCTAAGAAATGTTTTTATTGGCAAAGTATCTCATTTCATAGATTCTTCAATCAGTTCTATTTTATGTCCCTTTTCAATTTATCTTGTCAACACTTATCCTACCCACACTCCAGAAATAAGAACTTTAGAATTCCTATAAGGCAATATAGAAAATAAAGTGTTAGAATATTCCAACCTAGCTAAAATAGATTTAGCCTAGCCTTTTCCTTAAATAGACAGTAGAAAACATCAAGTTATTCAAAATGGTATTACAAAACTCCATTCTTCTGGTCAGGGGTTTTTTTTAACCTCACTTATTAAATCAACTTTTCTTCGCTCTTTAAAGCACTGAAAATTACAATAAACCTTTACTTACTTGGCTTGACACTGGCCTTTTCTGGAACAAGCTCTTGAGATGTCTCGTCTAATTCAAGAAGATGTCTACCTTCTAAGGTTGGAATGTTGACATCTTTCAAGCCAAAGTGTCTATTTCGTTCATATTCCTTATGTCTGTGTTCTTTTTGAGACAGAGATTTCCTATGAGCAATTTTAGTTCTAATCATATCAGTACTTAAGTCCTTTCTGCGTCGACTGGCAAAATGTGAAGAAGACATCCTGTCAGGGAAAAGAGAGAGACAGACCAACTTACATGGTTTTTCATTTTATTATGTAAAAAAAATAAATAAATAAGAGTCCAGTTCACCTCCTGTCCCAGCCTGAGCCTTCTGAAATAAAAATGTTCAAATACAAAATGGAATGTGACACTGAAGAGTGGGAAGGAGGTAATCAAAAGATAAGACAGTACGACCTATTTGGGGGTTCTAAATAAGACCTTGTTTGACAGATTAAGTGAAGCTCAGGAAGCTACAGTCCGTAATAATACAGGATAGTTTCTTAACCGTCCCCTAGTGATGAATGCAGGCAACCTGCTATATTTTTCTCAAGCCAAAACAAACAAACTAAGAACATATGAGATGCCTAGTAGACAAGTAAGGAAGGCACTGAATATATGAGATTAAGAAAAAGGAGGGTTTTCAGAAGAATTACCATGGTGCCATAGAAGGATAATCAAATCAGTTTGCACTTGGGGGGTGGCAGAATAAAATTATTTCGGCCATGTAAGACATTATATAGTTTAGTTGGCATATACCCTTTTCATAGAAAGATCCTTGGAGAATGTATGAAAGCAATACAAGGGAGAAGGACAAGAAAGAGGATGCCATGGGTTCCAAGAAACTATGGATGGAACTGACAAAAAGAATAAAGGCAAGTGGAAAGCCTAAGGGAGTTACCTGTGCATCTGGTATAGAGAACAACCAAGACAAACTGGAGAAAAAGGACTGGTTCTCCACAGAAAATTGTTGCCAGTTTAAAAGAAAAAGGGGGTGGAGAAAAGAGGGAGGGTCTGCAATTAGGAAGTTTAAAAAGTTGTAAGCACACTATGTTCTTCAACAATAACAACTAAGAAAGTCCATTAGAAAACTCCAAATAAAAGAAAAATCCGCACAAGAAATGCAACAAAGTAAAAATGTTACATGATTTTTAAGCAATCAACAAGAGTATAAAAAATGAGAATTCTTCTAACCTGGATGCTAATAACATTCTCCTTTAGGAGCTGGGGGAAGTAACAAAGGGCTGTGCTTCTCATCAAGAACTCTCCCTATATGATTTGCCACCTCCCACAAGCATTAATTTGCTAAGTATTTAAGAAAAAAATAAAACTTATACATTAGTTATTTTGAAATACAACGTAGCACTATACACAGCAGAGAGACAGAATGAGAGAGAGAGAGATTTAGTACTAAAGGCATATTTAATTATCTCCTAAACCCTAAAGGGTAATTAGGTATTCTCGCCATTATACATATGAGGTAAATTAAGTGCCCGCGTGAGCACAGCTAAAAAGTGCGGCAGCTGGGATCCCAAGCCGGGCAGTCTGGCTCTTCACAAACAAGTAAATTCTCTTCTCTGGCTGCCTGGGGTTCCTTCCAGTTTCACAGTCTACAACGCCTTATTCTTGCTTGCCTACACGTTCTCAAGCCGGGTGTTTACAGTTGTCCCAGGATAGAGGAGCTACTGAAATTTGCTGTCAGAGCCAAAGATGCCAAGTATCCACCTGCTCCACAGGCCGATTACGCCCCGGTGGTGAAACGCTGACAGCTACCTAGATCAAGGCAACAAACATTTAATCCGGAGGGCTGTGTTTTCAGCTTCAGGAAGGACAGGTAACGTGGTGCCAGCGGACCCTCCCCCTGTACGCGGCGCGTCCAGCTCGCAGCTGCAGATCCTCAGATCCTTCTAGAAGGAAGCAGGCCAGTGCTCTCCCTCCAGCACCCACCTACCTGAGGCAGGTCTAGCGTGAAACCTCAAGCAAAGAGCAAAGAACTCTCTCGGTCTGGAAACCAACGCTGCCCCTAAAGCAGGAACGTCTACAATACGGGCCCCAGCTAAATTCAAACTTCCCACACCCAGCCTCTGATTGGAGGGATTTTAACCAACACTTCCGGGAAACATGCCCGCCTCTTCCCTTCGAAGAAGCTTGCGATTGGTTTGCTCCTTGCGATATTTGAATTGATTGAAAGGTAAACGGACTGTTCAGATGGGTGTGAGCGGGATCAATGGGCGGGTCCGCGATTCTGTTGTTGACAGGTCCGCGACCCGCTATTGACTGGGGGCGGGGCAGTGGGGAAGGGAGCGGGAACGTGGGCTGGGGAAGGGAGCGGGAACGTGGGCTGGTGAGGTCGCGTCTGAATCCGCCCCGACCTCCCAGGGGCCCGCGGGTAGCCGAAAAAAGATGTAGGAACTCTGATGGATAGGGCACTCAGAAAGTTTGCAGGGATTTTTAATGTACTTATTTGGTTGCATAAATCCAGCAGAGGTTATTGGACTGTTTCTTTTTCCTTTTTTTAAAAAATCTTTATTGTTGAAAGTATTACATAGGTCTTTCTCCCCGCCACCCACCCGCCCCATTAACCTCTTCCAGTCCCGTCTGTTCTCCCCCCTCCCCCCAGTCCCTTACCACCCCATTGTCTGTGTCCACGGGTTATGCATATAAGTTCATTGGTTGATCTCTTCCCACTCCCTCCCCTGCCTTCCGGAAGCTCTGAGGTTCAACAGTCTGTTTTAAAAAGGTCTTCCCATACCAAATTTCTCCTTACATGGGTTAGTGTTACTTTTTAACGCCACCAGTCTTTTCTTACCCCCATCCATTTTTTTTTTATTGAGGTAACATTTAAATACAGTGAAAAAGCATAGTTTTTTAATACACGATTTGATCAGTTTTGCTAAATGTAAACAGCTGTGACTGCCTGCCAATCAGGATATAGAGCAATTCCATCACCCAACAGTTCCCTTAAACCGCTTTCCAATATACCTTAAGCAACCATTCCTCTGATCCCTATCATCTCAAAAATAAAGGTGGTAGGTACTCATTAGTGTCTGTCTTTTTTCTCACAGCATATTGTTTTTAAGACTTATCCCTACTGTTGCATGAAGCAGCAGTTATTTGATGAAAAGTATTCTATTGAATATTTTATCCGTTCACCTGATGATGGACATTGGATTGTCCCAGCTTTTAGCTGTTATGAATGAAGTTGCTGTAAGTATTCTTGTGGGCATGTTTAATTTATCTTGGGGAAATATAGATGTGGAATTTCTGGGTCATTCTGTATATTCTTAACTTTATAAGAAATTGCCAAGCAGTTTTCCAAAGTGGTTGCAACAGTAAACCCCTCTAGTAGGTGTGAAATGGTATCTGGTTTGTTTTTGTTTTAAATACTTTTTATTGATTTTGTTTAGAGGAAGAGGTAGGGAGAGGGAGCGGGGGCCTGGTGGCGATTACCCCAAATAGTAGATGTGATTTGAAATTGTCACTTTATATGGGGCAAATTTTCTGCATTTCTCTAAATATCCTTTTCCTTATCTATCTCTTAGGAATGTTGGGAGGATTAAATGAAATGATCAGTTCCAGTTCTGCTGCCCACCTAGATGCTGACAAAGTATCAACTTCAGAGGAGCCTCAGAGGAAAAAACTCCAAGTTATTGTAACATTCAAGAATCTGAGCAGTCTTTTGTTGGTTTTGCCCTGCAGTTGTTAACTGATCAACCTCTCTTGTCTTTTCATTCTTTGGCTTATCCTATATAATAAAGAGCTAATATGCTAATTAGACCAGGCGGGCGGTGAGGCAGCCAGGCTGTGGCCAGGCTGTGAGGGCTGAGGCAGCTAGGGCTGAGCCCCTTGCATGAAAAATTGTTGAGACTTTCTTGTGTTTTAATATCTGCCAGCATTGTAATAATGGTTTTTGTACACTAAATAGCTTAAAAATTCTTGCAAATAGCGGAATCTAACTAAATGTCCCTGAGGATCTAATCAAATGTTAGATTTTTGTTCTTTAAAAAACACATCTTGTCAGCTGCTGTGGCTCATGGTTGAACAGCAACTCATGAATCAATGAACTAACAGGGGTCCCCAAACGTTTTAAATGGGGGCCAGTTCACTGTCCCTCAGACCGCTGGAGGGCCCGACTATAGTTTAAAAAAAAACTATGAACAAATTCCTATGCCCACTGCGGGCCCGGGATGAGTCGGCTGCTAAGCAGGACAGGCAGCGGCACCTGGCGGGTGGATAAATGTCCTTGGCGGGCCGCATGTGGCCCACGGGCCGTAGTTTGAGGACCCCTGAACTAGGAGGTCACGGTTTGATTCCAGTCCAGGGCACATGCCTGGGTTGGAGACTCGGTCCGCAGTAGGGGGGCATGCAGGAGGCAGCCAATCAATGATTCTCTCTCATCGTTGATGTTTCTATATCTCTCTCCTCCCTTCCTCTCTGAAATCAATAAAAATATATATATATTTTAAAAAGAATAGTTTATTGATTTTTAGAGAGAGTGGAAGAGAGCAGGAGAGAGAAACACTGATGTGAAAGCATAACACTGATTGGCTGCCTCCTGCAGGGCCCCTACAGGGATGGCGCCCATAACCCAGGCATGGCCCTTGTCAGGGAATTGAACCAGCAATCTTTTGGTGCGTGAAATGATGCCTAGCCAACTGAGCCACACCAACTAGGGCAATAATGAAATGTTTTGAATGAAAGACTGCATGCTCATAAACATTGCTTTGTCACTCTTGATCATTTTTGTTAGTGTTTCTTTCCTTCTAGTTGTTTCCAAGGGTTTCTTTTTGGGTAAATTATTTGTTTATCTATATAAGGCTAAAGAAATTTGTTTTTTGATGTGGATTTTTAATTTAATAGTATATGTATATATACTTTAAAAATAAAAAAAATTTAATTTTGTTGTTTTTTTCCTTTATATTTTGTTTGCTTTTGTCTTTTTGGTGTATTTTTTAGCAGCTGTTCATAATATTGTGAGGAATTTAATAGTCAATTTTTAAAGTAAAGGTCTAATGCCATATGAATATTTTAATGAGTTCTTTATTAAATATATCTTATTAATGCAGCAATATGCTAAAAATAGTTTTATTTTGAATTAATATAATTTTTGTTAGAAATAAATTCCATGCACATAATAAAAAATTAGATAAGAACGCTTAAAATGAAAAATAAAATTCTCCCTCCCTTTCCTAACTCTGTTTCTCCCTAGCCCTAATTCATTTCCCAGAAATCACCCCTGTTTACAGTTTCTGCTTTTAGTTTAATATCATATTCTTGTTTTTTAAGTTTTATCAATTTAATACAGAATCTATTAATATCTCACTGTGAAAGATTAAGGATTGTTGTGAACTATCCTCCCATCTCTGCTTACATTTTATTTTATTATATTTATCTTTATTACTAATATCTAATTATTTTATTTTCTAATGGCTGCCTTATTGACTTTAAATAATACATTTAAATGTTTAATTTTTGATTTATCCAATTTAATATGGACTAAGTACCCACAATGAAAAATGAGAATACTAATCTTTCTACTTCTATCTACATTCCAATTTTTCCTTAATTACATTACTATGTGTTTGAATAACATTGTATGATATTGATTTTTATTTTTCTGTTCCATTTCTCCATTCAAGTAAGTAACAGACTCTGAATTTTATCACCTCAGGATGGGGAGGAAAACAAAACTAGCCTGTAAAATTTTTCTTGGCTTTTGCTTTCTATAACTGAACTCATTGAGGAGCACAGGATGTGAGGGAGGGAAGCATGGTGACCAGGAGAAGCAGAAGTTGGGGAGAGCCTTCTCCCCCAGAGATTCCATGAGGGTTGGGTGGTGGTGAGAAGCTACGTGGGACCCAAACACTGCTCCATGGAGGAGCCCTGAGAAGGGAGCAAGCCTCAGAAGAGATAGCTGTGTCAAATACCTGGGAAAGGTGGGACCCTAGCACAGGATTTCCAACCTTGGCTAAGACTTCCCTGCTTCATGGGACCCCAAAAGAGCAGAGATCTACTGCATTGGGAACAATCATTTGTCGAGTCTCTCTGTTACCTGGAGGGTCCCTCTTCTCTCTGAAGCTTTGGCAGTTGTGTACCTTGATGGGACCCAAGGAGAGTGGAGAAACCCCAAGAATGTCTGTGGTTATATTTCCCATCCAGCAGATTGTATGGGGAGTGGTGGAAGGAGATAGGGGACATTTATCAGAGGCAGAAATTAAATTGAAGTGTAGAAAACAAAGTGATATTTCTTCTACACTTCAGTTTGTTGGCTGACATTTATACCCTGCCACGTAATTTTTTTAATTCTCCAGGTTTATGACATTTACATGCTACTCTGTAATATAATTATTAACTCTCCTATGCTTTGGGCATTATTTGACACTCAAAGGTGAAAACCAAATGTATGGTCGTTATTCTAATTATAATAGAGGCCTGGTGCACAGATTCGTACACTGGTGGGGTGTGGCCTGTAGGATCAGCCCACTGAGAGAGCACCACTCATCCCGGTCAGCTGAGTGGCTGTGGACCCGCGCTCTGAACAGCTGCTCCCGCCATCCCGGCCAGCAATCGGTGCTCCCACTGTGGGAGCTCACTCACCACCACGAGGCAGCTCCTGTGTTGAGTGTCTGCCCCCTGGTAGTCACTGTGCATCATAGTGGCTGGTCACTCTGCTGTTCGGTCGCTGGGCTTTTATATATATAGATGAAGTGTTATTCACTGTAACCAAATATTATGATTGGATTTAGAAGGAAACAGAATCCTATGACATTAAAACTGTGCTGCTTAAATCTTTCCTTTACTTGTTCTGTTTCACTTAGTTAACACCATTATTGTAAAACGTGATGCCTTGGATTTCTTTTGTGTGTATGTGTGCTGAACTCTTCAGGTAATTTTTTCATATAGGTAAACTTTTAAATTCCCAGATGCCTTTATTTTGTCTTCTTGATTAGTTAATAATAAAGGTAAGCTCAACGATGTTTTCTTAAGCCTTTGAAGACATTACTCCCTTTTCTTCTATATTCTTGTTTTTTACTTGCTCCAACATAGAGTAAGGGAAATGAATTGAGGTCTCTTTGTCTATTGTGTTTCTGATTTTCCTTGTATCTTCTTCTAGAGTTTTTGCTTTATGAATATTGGTGCTATGTTATTTGGTGCATAGATTTTATGTCTTCATTGTGAATTCTGCTTTTAATATTACAAAGTCTCTTATTGAATTTTTTTTGGCGGGGGGCGGGGGGCAAATTCTGAAGTTACTAAAGTCTGGCTTTGATTTTTCTCTCAGGCCCCAACACTCTCACCAGGAAGCATCTTTAATGAACTACACTGATGGTTGCTCCACAGTCAGCTCTTCTCTTGAATTTGCTGAGAGCCTGGAGCTTATCTGAGACTTCTTAGAAAAAACCTGTGCAGCCTTTGTGTCCTGAGATGCAATTTCTCCTCTTTTTATTTTTCTCAGGAAATGCAACCCCATTTGCTTTCTATTTTCCAGGTAGTTTTCAAAATTTCTGGTACATTGGTGATACTCTAAAAGTGTTTATACTTTTAAAAAAATATCTGTGTTGGAATGTCAGTGGGAGGGTGTGGAATTAGTTATGTGTCACAGTCTACACCTTGATCTGAAGCCTTTCCTATAAGATATTCTTAATAATAAGCTTTACATTTAGCAGAATAAAACATTATTTAGAGTCCATCCATTTTTCTGCTCCCCTCTCTTTTGTGTGCATTGTGTGTACACACAAAATCATTTGATTTCTCATTAATTTACACTTTTCTTCTAATTTTCATTAAAATGTTCAGTGCTCGTGTTCTCTTTTCTCCCCATTCCCCAAATGTAAAATGCTGGAAAGACCTATTTGAATGATGTATCTCTACCAAGCATTCAAAATTTCAGTGTAATTTAGGAGATATTACTGTTATGTAGCCATTGTAGAATGGCATAGTTCCAAAGAAAATTACAGCAATTTGTACTCAGAATAAAGTACAATAATAAAAAGTATATTAGTAGGTTTAAAGGTTTGAATAAATCACTGGCATGTAATTTTATTCATATACTTTCTATGCATTACCAGCTTCAAGGCATTTTACAGTTAGTGGCTCATAATATTTGCAATGTCATTTTTTCTTTGTATGCTAAACATGCAAGCAGAAAGTAATATATTCAATTTAACTATAAATGTATGTGAAGTCATTATATACCTGATCTTAAACCCTCCTTTTGGAAGAGAAATCTTTTTTTTATCTTTGAATAGAAACATTAGTTCATCTAGTTTGTTAGTCGCATCAGACTCTGTAGTGTTACCACTTTTCATTTTGGAAATCGAATTATTTGAGTCCTTCTTTAAGGGAACCTAGTAGCAGTACAGCATATTCACCACGTGGTGGCAGCCAAAAGCCCCAAAACCAGTATCATGTAGAGCTAGCTGTATGAGGCGTAGGTAGCAACAGGAAATAAATTGATTAACCTGAAACCCCACACAGATTTTCCCGTTAAATTGAGGCAGTTAATTCACTCGTTTCTTAGGGAAGTTAGAGTTTCCGTTTTCTGTCATTGGCAGCAGAGTCCTAGCTGATGTAATAAAAGTCACAGAAGAAATAACATGTTTCTTTCCCATTCCCAGGCTCCATTCTCATCTCCTAGAGATAATAACTGTACATTTCTTTCAGACACTTGTTTGCACATATAGGCAAAATGCATGCCTTTTTGTGCAAATAGAATTGTATTGTATATGAGATTCCACCACTTGCTCATTTTTGAACTTAGGTTATATTGTGATCATCTTCATTTGTTGATGCATAGTATTCTGTAAATTGGACATAGCATCATCAATTTAACCTGACTTTCGTAGATAGAAATGATCTTTCTTCATTTGTTACTATGATTAGCAATACTTTTATACATATATTTTTGTGCGTTTATGCAACTCTATCCAACAGAAAACATCTTAGAAATGGAATTGCTCTTTATTTTTTTAAATATATTTTTAATTGATTTCAGAGAGATAGGGAGAAGGAGAGAAAGAGAGAGAGAGAAAAACATCAATGCTGCTGATAGAGAATCATTGATTGGCTGCCTTGTGCATGCCCCCTACTGGGGATCAAGCCCACAACCTGGGCATGTGCCCTGACTGGGAATTGAACCATGACCTCCTGGTTCACAGTCAATGTTCAACCACTGAGCCACACTGACAGCATTGTTTTATTTCTTTTCTTTTAAAACATTCAAGAATACAGAAAACGGGAGAGAATTATGTAATGAGGACATACCAGTATATGTCTGCCATCCGGTTTTAAAAATATTACCATTTCTCAATATTTGCTTCACATTTTTAATTTAAAAAGACTACAGGCTGGCGTTTCATTTCCCCTCTTTCTACCATCTGTCTCCTTCTGACCTAAGCTCGAGCCAGTTGCCCACCGGCCTCGCATCGCTTTCACTATGGCCCTGAGCGATGCTGACGTGCAAAAGCAGATTAAGCATATGATGGCTTTTATTGAACAAGAAGCCAATGAAAAAGCAGAAGAAATAGATGCAAAAGCAGAAGAAGAGTTCAATATTGAGAAAGGTCGTCTTGTGCAAACCCAAAGACTGAAGATTATGGAATACTATGAGAAGAAAGAAAAGCAGATAGAGCAGCAGAAAAAAACTCAGATGTCCAATATGATGAATCAAGCAAGACTTAAAGTCCTCAGAGCGAGAGATGATCTTATTACAGGTTTGTACCAGTTTTTGGAGCCCTGGATGATTGTTTGTTGCCGGAAACAGGATTTCCCTCTGGTAAAGGCTGCAGTGCAAAAAGCAATCCCTATGTACAAAATCGCCACCAATAAAGATGTTGATGTCCAAATTGATCAGGAGGTCTACCTACCTGAGGAGATAGCTGGTGGAGTTGAGATCTATAATGGGGATCGTAAAATAAAAGTTTCCAATACCCTAGAAAGCCGACTGGATCTCATAGCTCAGCAGATGATGCCAGAAGTACGAGGAGCCTTGTTTGGTGCAAATGCCAACAGGAAGTTTTTGGACTAAGTCTTTGGGTGGTGGAATTCATGCACTGCAATGATATAGAAGTTTCTGATATCTGAAGAAACAAGATGATCTATGTAGCTTTCTCTTTGCTATTCTAATACACTATATTAACTCGTGGATATCCTTCTATACTAATGCCCTTAGCCTAATTGTTAACAATGGGAGAAAGTTTCATTTAATATGATCAGGAAGCCTACCTCTAGCTTATCTAAAAGTAACACAACTTTCAGTTGGTTCTGCAGCATGAAGGTGAAGAAATCAGGTGGTGGTTGCATGGACTTTACCCAAACTTTTGTTCTTCCTCTGCTTCTAGTTATCTAGTCTAGAAGTTATGTGTATGGTGTGCTCTGCTGGTAACTCTCTGCTCTTTAGGCTTAACATACATGTGGGGCATGCATTCCTTCCAGCAGTAGTAGCTTCATTGTTAACTGTTTGGGCGTAGAAATGCTCCTTATCTGTAAAGGTGATTTAAAATCTAAGCCATGATGCTTTATTTATTAAAACAAAATATTTAAGTGAAAAAAAAAAAGACTACAATGTTAAAGATACAATTGAAGCTTCTTTTTATACTTTCACTGGTCCCATTGGTCTCCATCTCTCTCTAGGTGAACACCACCTTGAAGGTGGATGTGCATCTCTTTTTGGAGACCTTTCTATATCCCTGGAAACCCCCTCCCGCCAAAGGTTTAAATCTTTTCCTATGTCTTTCAGAGGAAAAGAAAAGACAGCAATAACAAACTGACTGTCAACAGTTGTTCCTGAGGGAGTCTTGCCAGGATCCACAAGCATCTTTCTAAGAGAGATTAATTTCACGTTATTGCAATAGTAAGGCTTGTAAAGTTCCCGTGAGAAGCTATTCACAAAGCTATGTCAGCCTTTAGATTAATTTTGCTAATGAAGGACAGAGAAAAATCTGCCCATCAAACTTGCTTCAAACGAGGTCACTGAGTTATAATCAAATCTGTATTAGATATTATACTATAATTTCTTTTGACCCCAGGGGAAGTTAATTTTTATAAGGCCACAATACCTTTTTCTGTACTTTGAAGCATACATTACTTGGGGTCAAAACTCTCGTGTCTGCCTCTATAAAAGGTGCTGGTCATGGGGGCTGGGGATGTTTAGATATGCTTGGACATATTAAAAAAATGAAAAAATTTCATAAGCAGAGTGATGAAACCAGTGTGGTCATGCCTGAACATTTTTGCAGAAAGAATTAAAAGACACAAAAATCTTTGAGTAATCTCTAGTCTTTTGATATTCTGAAACTTCTACCTCATTGCTTATTTTAATTTAATTTTTAAAAAATTTTATTGGCTTTTAGAGAAAGAGGGAGAGAGAGAGAGAACCATGGATGTGAGAGTGAAACATCAATGGGATGCCTCCTGCACACCCCCTACCAGGTATCGAGCCTGCAACCTGGGCATGTTCCCTGACCAGGAATTGAACCAACAACCTTTTGGTGCAGGAGAGGACGTCCAGCCAACTGAGCCACAGTGGCCAGGGCTCATTCCTCATTTTTTAAAGAACCTAACTTAGACAGTCTAAACAAGGGAGTCCCTTGTGATTTTTGACAAGCATCTTAAACAGTATACTTCTATGTCTTCATACTTTTTCACAGACCTAGGTGTCTTTAAAATGTGTATAATGCCCTAGCTGGTTTGGCTAAGTGGATAGAGCGTTGCCCCATAAGTTCAATTCTAGTTAAGGGCATGTACCTCAGTTGCAGGCTCGATCCTGGCCTGGGTTGGAGTGTGTGCAAGAGGCAACCAATCAATGTCTCTCTCTCATATCGATGTTTCTCTCTTTGTCTCTTCCCCTCCCTTCCACCCTTTCTAAAAATCAATAGAAAAATATCCTCAGGTGAGGATTAACAAAAAATGTGTGTAATATAATTTAATTCTGCAATACAATATCATTCTGCAATTCATCTTGGTTATTCAGTGTGACTTCAAAATTTATCCCATGTTGATACATGTAAGTTGAGTGTCATTTTAACTACTGAATAGTATTCCTTTTTGGCAACTCTATTTGAAAATTAATAAACATTAGATTATTTCCTTTTTTTCTTTCAGTGAAAATAATGCTGCATCAAGATATCTCCTTGTGCACATGTCTGAGGATTTCTCTAGTGTATCTATGTACAAGTGAGACTGCATATTGTGATTCCTGCACACTTCTTTACTTGATATTGCCAAATTGCTCTCCAAAATGGTTGTATCATACAACTTACACTTTTCCCAGCAGTAAATGAGGGTTCCTGTTTATCCATATCCTTTCTGTCTCTAGTATTTTTGTTTTGGAGTTGTATGATTTTGATAGTATATAATTTACCAAACCATTGTCTTCTGGCTTCTAGCCTGTGTATGTTATATATGTGTATGTATGTGTATGCATGTGTGTGTGTGTGTGTTGTCATGTTTAGAGGGTTTTGTCATGTTTAGTTTTGGTAGTAAATAGTAATTGCAGCTTAATGTGCAAATAAAGTTTTGTTGTTCATTTTGTTTCGCAAAGGTGAAATGAAAAGAGAACAGTGCTAATAGTCCAGAAGTCTGGTAATTCCTCAGCAGGATTCTATTGGGTTGGCCAACACTTTGCCTGCCAAAGAATAAGAAGGACTAACAATGAAGTTAAATTAAACTCAGAAAACTGGGCCAAACACTGTATGGAATAGCCAGACATTTTTCATTGAAAGGTTTTTGCTCACTGCTCATAACTGGGTTATCTGATGCAGCATTAATAACTGTATCGGGTCCAGGGTGAATAGTGAGTGCATCTGGAGGGGTTCAGTACTGACCTTTCTTTCCCCCTATCTTCTTTGTCCTACTTCTATTGAATAGTGCTCACTTTCTCTTTCTTATCAGGTCAATCTTAAAGATTCAGGAAAGTCCTAGACATAACAAAGTTCAAGCTAAAATTTTTTGCAGTGTAAGCTTTCCCAAGGTATTAAACTTTCTCATGCCATCCCAACTAAAAATAAACTAGAGCTCCAAACCTGCAGGATAACCAGATGTGACATCTGCTGAGCTGTCCTGTAAAAATAAGCAATACATTACAGAGTGAGCAAGGCATGGAGCAGGTATGGTAAGCAGGAATGGCTTTTTGACATGAACTGGTAATTTTTACTTCATGCAGAACAATCAGGAGTATTTTCTTTTTTAATACATGTCCAGTCCTTTTTTGTGAAACATATTGTTTTATGATAGTATAAAATCTAGCAACTGTTTATTACACTATCTGTGTGTGTGTGTGTGGGGGGGGGGGGTGCTTTCTTTCACCATCTAAATGTCCCTAAATGAAGATTTTTTTGCCCCAAGATGTGCATTCCTTCAAAGTATGTGGGAAACCTCCCTTGAAGAGAGCCCAATTATTTCAGAAAAGTTTAAAACCTGCATATATGGAAAGTCATGTTGTTTTTCAATATTCATGATTTTTAGAAGGTGACAAAGTCTTTACACCCTTTTTGGCCAGACCTGCATTGTTGTTGTTTTTTAATTTAAAGAAAACAAATAAGTCTTTGCTTAAGACACATGGAGAGATATCACTAATTTACAAGCCTTCTCAGACCCTGATGGTCTGAAAATATTAAATAGAAAATTCAAGAAATAAGTAATTTGTAAGTTTTAAATTGTGCGCTGTTCTGAGCAGCGTGATGCAATCTCATGCTGCCCCGCTCTGCCCCACTCTTACGTGAATCATCCCTTTGCCCTGCGTGTCCACACTGTACACGCTACCTGCCTGTTAGTCACTCAGTAGCCATCTCGTTTATCAGATTGACTGTCACGGTATTGTAGTGCTTGTGTCCAAGTCACCCTTGTTTTACTTAGTAATGGCCCCAAAGTGCAGCATGGTGATGCTGGCAATCTGGATATGCAGAAGAGAAGCCATTGAAGTTCTTCCTTTAAGTGAAAAGGCAAGAGTTCTTGCCTTAACAGGGAACGAATAAAAATCGTATATTAAGGCTGCTAAGATCTACAGTAAGAATGAATCTTCTACCCATAAAACTGTGAAGAAGGAAAAAGAAACCCATGCTAGCTCTGGCTGGTTTGGCTCAGTGGATAGAGCGATGGCCTGTGTACTGATGGGTCCTGGTTGGATTCTGGTCAAGGGCACATGCCTGGTTGTGGGTTCAATCCCCGGTGGTGGGTGTGCAGGAGGCAGCCAATCAATGATTCTCTCTCATCACTGATGTTTCTCTCTCTCTCTCTCCCCTTCTCCCTTCCTCTCTGAAATCAATAAAAATATATTAAAAAGAAGAGAAAAGAAAAGAAAGGAAAAGATAAGACAAGAAAAGAAAAAGGAAAAGAAAAGAAAAGAAACCCATGCTAGTGTTGCTGTTGCACCTCAAACGGCAAAGGTTGCAGCCACATGGGCGGTAAGGGCCAACTTAAGCGGGAAAAGGCACTACGTTTGTGGTGGGAGACATGAACAGAAAACATGCTCTGAATGAGGGCAATGTGTGGCACCGAAAGCACTGAGCCTACACAAAGATGATCTTTTCAGCAAGGGTCCTCTGTAATGAGTGGCCACATTCACGTAACTTTTATTACAGTATACTGTTATAATTACTCTCTTTTATTATTAGTTATTGTTGTTCATTTCTTCCTGTGCCTAATTTATAAGTTAAACTTCACCATCGTTACGTATGTGTAAGAAAAACCATAGTGTGCCCGTATATAGGGTTCAGCACTATCTTCAGTCTCTGGCATCCACCAGAGGTGCTGGAACATATTCCCTGTGGATAAGGAGGGATTACTGTGCCTTTTTTTGGTAATGTAATGACTGGAACTCACTGTTTCATAAATTGGCGCTTGCCATTTACCTTCTGTCTGCCTTCCTGGTTCCTCCTCACTTCCACCTTTCATTGCCTTCAGCTCTCAGGTGAAATGGGTAAATTCAGACCTGAAGGGGGAAGTGACTGCTGCTGTAGATGATAGAGGTGTTGGATTTAGAACAGCTGCTTGGGAAGCAGGCATTTATCTGAGCAAGAAGTCTAAAGTTCCTCAAGGTTGTCACACAACCCAGAAATGAGCGTCTATAGGACACTTAGTTTAATTCTTTCAAGATTGACTTCATAACTCTTTTTTTCTGAATGTTTAAATCCCATCACTATTAACTCATTGTTTTTTGTTCCTTTTAGGACATTTTGACAGCATTAGTCAAAGGTGTGCAAATCTTTCTAGAGGGATGAAGCTACATGAAATTATTCATTGGTGAGTCACTACTATCATATGATCAATCTATATGTAGTGAAGCATTTAGATACAGAGTAGTAATTCGTATGTTAATACCTCTTTTTGTGGTTCCTACTAGATACGAAGTGGTCAATTTATTAGCTTAAGAAAGATACTTCACTGTATTGTAAATTATCAAGAAGTGAGAATATTGGCTAAAAACATTGGCTGAGCCTGGCCAGCGTGGCTCAGTGGTTGAGCATTGACCTATGAACTAGGACAGTGGTCGGCAAACTGCGGCTCGTGACCCTAATGCAGCTCTTTGGCCTCTTGAGTGTGGCTCTTCCACAAAATACCACAGCCTGGACGAGTCTATTTTGAAGAAGTGGTGTTAGAAGAAGTTTAAGTTTAAAAAATTTGGCTCTCAAAAGAAATTTCAATCGTTGTACTGTTGATATTTGGCTCTGTTGACTAATGAGTTTGCCGACCACTGAACTAGGAGGTCAGGGTTCAATTCCTGGTCAGGGTACATGTCTGGGTTGTGGGCTCCATCCCCAGTAAGGGGTGTGCAGGAGATAGTTGATCAGTGATTCTCTCTCATCATTGATGTTTCTCTCTCTCTCTTCCTCTCCTTTCCTCTCTGAAATCAATAAAAATATATTTAAAAATAAAAACATTGGCTGAGCTGTACCCCTGCTGTAAAAATGTTATATATATAAACATACCATCATATGCCAATAGGCACCTGGCCTTCTAGAAAGTCGTGAGAGATCAAAGACAAAAATCATTTAATATGACAATAGCTGCATTAACAAGATCCAAATATGATTTAATTACTTGTCCCTGTTTCAGATATTACCCTGAGAAATTTTGTTTTTCTCAGCACATATTGACTATATTTTGAAGGAAAAGGAGCATAATAGAACCTTTGAGTCCTGAGAAGAGCAGTGTCAGTTCATGTATTTAATGTCTTAAATTGCTTTTATTATCATCTTTGATGGTTTGTAAAAAAAAAAAAAAGTTAATAGATCCTCTCTTTCACATCTGGTACTATAAATCAATCACATTTAGTAGCTTGCGTCTCTTTGCGCTCACTAATAAACTCATAGCAGCTGATGGTTGTTATTAATCTCTCCCCTAATTAGAGAAGAACATGCTACAAATTCATCATTCTGAATAAGAGTAATGGTGTTTAATCTGTTTCTCTGCTCTTTCTCGCTTTATTGTTCATCAAACAACCCATAATGATTATTCAGTTTTTCATACAGAGTTTGGGGTGATAGCATAACAACGGATTTGAAGGTATACTACTTGGATTTGGGTCCCGGCCTCTAATTAGCTGTGTCAGGTATGTTACCTAATCTCTCTGAGCCTCAAATTCTTCATCTGTAAAACAGAGTCATTCCAGTTACTTCACAAGACAGTTATGATGATTAAATGAGATAACACATGGGAATAGCATTACACAAATACCTTTTTAAAACTTTTAATTATTGAAAATTTCAATCATATTCTAAAGTTGGGAGAAGAGGGTAATATTCTATGTACCTGTTACCTAGCTTCAACAATTATCCACTCATGGTCAGTGATGTTCACTACACTACATTCAGTGTCCCCTCTTCCTCCAAAAGAAATACTATAGCTGACATCGGTTTGGCTCAGTGGATAGAGCGTCGGCCTGCGGACTGAAGGGTCCCAGGTTCGATTCCGGTCGGGGGCACGTACCTTGGTTGTGGGCACGTCCCCAGTGGGGGGTGTGCAGGAGGCAGCTGATCGATGTTTCTCTCTCATCGATGTTTCCAACTCTCTATCCCTCTCCCTTCCTCTCTGTAAAATACCAATAAAATTTTAAAAAAGAAATACTGTAAAACCAATTCCAGATATTATCTAGTTCTCATCCTTAATTATTTTAGTATGTAGCTCTAAAAGTAAAATATATTTTAAAAGAATAACTATAAAACCATGATCATACTTAAATAATTTAATAAATATCCAGTCAGTGTTCATATCCCCAATTGTCCCATTAAATTTTTAAAAAATATATTTTTATTTATTTCAGAGGGGAAGGGAGAGGGGGAGAAAGAGACAGAAACATCGATGGTGAGAGAGAATCATTGATTAGCTGCCTCCTGAATGCCCCCTACTGGGGATCGAGCCCACAACCTGGGCATATGCCCTTGATTGGAATCAAACCCAGGACCCTTCAGTCCACCTATGGGCTAATGCTCTATCCTCTGGAGTGTGTCATAAAAATTTTTATAATTATTTTGTTTGACTCAAGATCTAAATAAGGTCTACACATAGCATTTGGCTGGTATGTATTTTGATTTATTATTGACTAGAGGCCTGGTGCACAAAAATTGTGCATTAGCAGGGGGTCGGGGGGGTCCCTCAGCCTGGCCTGCATCCTCTCACAGTCCGGGAGCCCTGAGATTGATCGCCCTGCAAAAGGAGGCCCCACCCTCCCGCCGCAGTGCCTCCAGCCATGTAGCCTGGGCCTCCCTCTTTGGGGCAATCATGGAGCCCCATGATTGACTGCCCCGCTGGCCGGTGGCCTGGGCCTCCCTCTGTGGGATGATCATGGGACAATAGCCGGGCCCCAACCAATTGCATCACACCCGCCTGGGCTGGCCTGGCGCCTGTGGCGTGGTCGTCTGGACAGTTGTTCCACTGTTCAGTCTATTTGTATATTATGCTTTTATTGTTATAGATGAGAGAGAGAGTGACGGAGAGAGGGAGAAAGAGGGAAAGAGGGAGAGAGAGAGAAACATCGATGTGAGAGAGAAATCATGATAATGATGCAGTTATAAGTTTGGAAACTGATGGCTAGTCAACTTGGCTAGTCCCCAGTATTTCCTTTCCAGTATGCTTCCTGTTAGGATGGAAGACAAGAGATCTTCTCTTCTTATTATTGGAGAGGAAAAAGGAGGCATTCTGACAGGTACCCCATTGTTGTTTTGATTTGCATCTCTCAGATGATTAGTGACTTTGAGCATGTTTTCCTATGTCTCCTGGCCTTCCTTCTGTCTTCTTTTGAAAAGTATCTATTTAGGTCAGTTGCCCATTTTTTGATTGGGTTGTTTATCTTCCTTTTGTTAAGTTGTATGAGTTCCCTGTAAACGTTGGAGATTAAACCCTTATTGGTGATAACATTGGCAAATAAATGACAAGTGCTGGCGAAGATGCGGGGAAAAAGGAACCCTCGTGCACTGCTGGTGGGAATGCAAACTGGTGCAGCCACTGTGGAGAACAGTATGGAGTTTCCTCAAAAAACTAAAACTGGAACTCCCCTTTGACCCAATGATCCCACTTCTAGGAATATAGCCCAAGAAACTAGAAACACCAATCAGAAAGGATATATGCCAGGCTATCACAATTTGTTCATAGCAGCACAATTTACCATAGCTAAGATTTGGAAACAACCTAAGTGCCCATCAGCAGATGAGTGGATTAAAAACCTGTGGTACATCTACACAATGGAATTCTACACTGCAGTAAAAAAGAAGGAATTCTTACCATTTGCAACAGCATGGATGGAACTGGAGGTCATTATGCTAAGTGAAATAAGCCAGTCAGAGAAAGATAAATATCACATGATCTCACTCATTTGTGGAATATAATGAACAACATAAACTGATGAACAAAAACAGATCCAGAGACAGAGAAGCATCCATTAGACCGTCAAATCTCAGAGGGAAGGTAGGGGAGGGGAGGGTGAGGGCAAGGGGGAGAGATCAACCAAAGGACTTGTATGCATGCATATAAACCTAACCAATGGACACAGACACGGAGTTGGGGGGTCGGGGTGAGGGCATGAGTGGAGCGGGTCTGGGGGGGGGGCAATGTGGGGATAAGGACACATATGTAATACCTTAATCAATAAAGAAAAAAACTAATAAAAAAAGAAAAGAAAAAGGATGCAGCAGCCATGTTATAGCATGCACACACCTTTTCCTAGTTATTTAATCAAACAATTTTGATGTTACTGTGTAAAGATTTTTAAATAAATATATATATTTTTAAATATTTTTTATTGATTTCAGAGAGGAAGGAAGAAGGAGGAGAGAGATAGAAACATCACTGATGAGAGAGAATCATTCATTGGCTGCCTCCTGCATGCCCCACACTGGGGACTGAGCCCACAACCTGGGCATATGCCCAGCCCGGGAATTGAACCATGACCTCCTGGTTCATAAGTCGATGTTCAACTACTTAGTCACACCAGCTAGGCCTATGTAAAGATTTTATAGTTGTAATTAAGGTGTCTCAACAGTTGACTGTAAGTTAATCAAAAGGGAGATTATCCTGGGTGGCCCTGACTTAATCAATTGGAAGACTTTTAAAAGAGGACTTAGTCCAGGCCCAGCTGCCTTCACTGGTGAATTCTATCAAACATTTAAAGAAGAATTAATACCAATTCTTCACAAACTCTTCTAAAATATAGAAGTGAACAATTCTCAACTTATTCTATATGGCGATGCCAAAATTGAAGACAACAGAAAAAAGAAAATTAGAGAATATATCTCTTACAAATATAGACATAAACTTTTTCAACAAAATAATGGCAAACTGAATCCAGCTGCATGTAAAAAGGATTATCCTATACTAGAGGCCCAATGCACAAAATTCGTGCAAGAGTAGGCCTTCCTTCCCCCAGCTGCTGGCGCCGGCTTCCCTCTGGCATCGGGGACCTAGGCTTTCCTCCGGCCACTGGCAGGCACCAGGGATCCGGGCTTCCCTCGAAGCCCCAGCTTTGTCCGGAAGGTCGTCCTGAAGGACATCTGGTCTAATTAGCATATCAGGCTTTTATTATTTAGATAATAAAAGCCTAATGTGCTAAGTGTCCAGTCACCCATTCAACCAATCAAAGTGTAATATGCTAATGATATGCTAAGGCTGCTCAACCGTTCGCTATGACATGCACTGATCACCAGGGGGCAGATGCTCCAACTGGTAGGTTAGCTTGCTGCTGGGGTCCTGCTGATTGGGACTGAGCTAGATGGGCCAGACATGCCCTGGAGCTCCCCTGCAGCCCCTCTCCAGCTGGCCAACTTCCTACATCCCTCCCCGGCTCTGATCATGGATCAGTGGGGTCCCTTGGCCTGCCCTCTGCCCTCTTGCAATCCGGACCCCTCAGGAAATGTCAGAGAGCCGGTTTTAGCCTGATCCTGCAGGCCAGGCTGAGGGACCCCACTGGTGCACAAATTCCTGCACTGGGTCTCTAGTACACTATAACCAAGAAAATTTATCCCAAATGCAAGGTTGGTTTATTACCTGAAATGATTGAATGAAACACACTATATCAATAGAATAAAGGATGAAACCCACATACTTATTTCAATAGATGCAGAGAAAGCATTTGATAATATTCAACACCCTTTTATGATAAAAACAATCAATAAACCAGGAATGGAAGGGAACTTCCTCAACCTAGTAAAGGACAATTTACAAAAACTTTCTCTGGGGAGCCCATACTTTCCTTTGTTCTTCCATTCCAAAAATTTTGTTTATAACTTATTTCATGTAGGGCAGTCTGGGATAGTCCACTGCCTGGAGCCTGGATGCATGAAACTGTCTTCTAAGTGTGGGGTTCAGTTTTAAGAAGTCCACTTGCTCACAAGTATATGCCATATTTTTCACTCTAGTCTTTATTATTAACTAGAGGCCCAGTGCATGAATTTGTGCATGGGTGAGGTTCGGTTGGCCTGCCCCAATCGGGGCTGATCGGGCTGGGCCAGCTGGGGGAAGGGGCTGCGGGCAGTTGGTTGAACTCCTGATCAAACTCCTGGTCGAGGGGACAAGTTGCATATTAGGCTTTTATTATATAGGAAAAAGGTGATGTTTTGCCTTTTCCTAGCCCCTACTGCCTTATACTCTGTAATACATCTCATTTGGTTCAGGATTAGGGCAGGAAAGATGGGTGATAGTTATTGGCCCCCTCAAAGGCCCCAGCATGAGGCAATAAAATAAACAATTTACAGAAACGTTTTAGACATGCACAATAGTCATTCACAGAGTAATGATTAGCATCTTAGACTTTTTTAAAAGTTGGAAAGGATCCTAGAGATTATTTAGCAGCTAGATTTTCACCCACAGAGGTTAAGTAATGTGTACAAGGCTACCCAGTCATCTAGTGATGCATCAGAACTAGAATACAAATTTTCTTTTAGCCCACTGCACTTTGCTCCACACCCTGCTGCTTCCTTCAGATGCTGAGATAAAAATAGCCTATTATGCCATTTTTATTATTGTATCTGCTTCCTTGAAAATCAGAATTTTGCTGTTGCTGTAGATGGAGAAATAAGTGCATTTAAGTTAAATAGTTTGCCTGTGGTAATAGGGCTTATCAGAGGTTGTACTGGAAATGAAAAATAGTACCCTAATTTTAGTTCAAGGCTGTACTCATGAGATCACTTTTTTAAAAGATTTTTTTAAATTGATTTTAGAGAGAGGAAGGGAGAGGGAGAGAGAGAGATAGAAACATCAATATTGAGAGAGAATCATCCATTGGCTGCCTCCTGCATGCCCTCTACTGGGGATCAAGCCTGCAACCCGGTCACGTGCCCTGACCTGGAATTGAATGTGACCTCCTTGTTCATGGATCAACACTCAACTCCTGAGCCATACCACCTGGGCACGAGAGCACAATTTCTGTTAAAATGTCAAACTGAAATAAATAGAAAAATGAGACACCCTGGAAATACAGTCCTTGTGGGAGAGTCTCTGGTTCACATGTTAACTCAACTGACATTCTCTGGTTCTTTTTCTAATATGATGTCATAGTGTGTTGTGGTATTAAAATTTCCTCCTAGCCTGGCCGGTGTGGCTCAGTGGTTGAGCATCAACCTATGACCCAGGTTCCCAGTCAGGGCATATGCCTGGATTGCGAGCTCGATTCCCAGTGTGAGGTGTGCAGGAGGCAGCCGATCAATGATTCTCTCTCATCATTGTTATTTCTGTCTCTCTCTCTCCCTTCCTCTTTGAAATCAATAAAAGTATATATTTTTTTAAAAGGAATGTTCTTGATAAAGCAATAAAATTTAGTTAAAATTGTTTCTGTTTTTAAAAAAGATTTTCCTCTTATAAGAATAGAAGGAAATGAGGAGAATGGGGTGACACTGCCTAACCCCAAAGCCTGTGATCTTAATTATGAGTTAACTGCCTCCCCAGATGTGTGAGGTCAAAGGCAAATGTTTAGACCAGCGATTTTCAATGGGTGTGCCCCATTGAAAATTTTAAAACATGCAATATCTCACTGTTTAGTCAGCGCACTGACCTCTTTTCCCTTAGTCAAATAAAAAAAATGACAACAGCACCCTGGCTGGTGTGGCTCAGTGGTTGAAGCTTGGGCCTTGCATCGAAGAGTTTTGGTTCAATTCTCGGCCTTTGTTGGGTCATGTGCTGCAGGCAACCAATAAGTGTGTCTCTCTCTCTTCTTCCTCTCTCTCGTCCCCACCCTCCTCCTTTCTACTCTGAAAATCAATGAAAAAGGTGTCCTCTGATGTTTTCTTATTAATCAAAAAAACAAAAAAAGAAACACAACAGACAATACAACAACAACCATCTGATGTAAATGAATCAACATTATATCTATTACTGGAGGTCCAGTGCATGACATTCATGCAGTGTTTGTGTGTGTGTGGGGGGGTCCCTCAGCCTGGCTTGTGCCCTCTCGCAGTCTGGGACCCCTTGGGGGATGTCCGACTACCAGCCTAAGCCAGCAGTCGGACATCCTCCAAGGGGTCCTTAGCACTGCAGAGGAGGAGGGAGAGGCTCCTGCCACCGCCGCAGTGCTCACCAGCCATGAGTCACAGGGGGAGCGCACTGACCACCAGGGGGCAGCTCCGGCACTGAGCATCTGCCCCCTGGTGGTTGGTGCATGTCACAGCAACTGGTTGTTCAGCCATTTGGTAGATTTGCATATTAGCCTTTTATTATATAGGATTTTGTCAGATTAGCAAAATGAATCTCTTTTGGAGTGTCACAGAATTCTAGTAATTAGTTTATGTGTGCCATGAGTCGAAAAAGGTCCAAAATTGCTGCTTTATACTATAGTTTACTCTTGCCTGTTTAAAAAAAAGCAAACCTTGTTATGTCTTTTAATGTAGGGTCTCCCCCTCCTTTCTTGTACTTTATCTGTTGTGGAACTCAATCTGGTTGGCACACAGAGTACCTTGCAGTGTGGACTTTGCCGACTGCACACTCCTGATCTAGTTCAGCATGTCCCTGAGCCCTCCGCGTTTCCTAGAAACTGGCAGCTGAATCCAGAGGCTTCATCAGGCTCAGATTCAATCCCTTTGTGTTCTTTTTAAAGAAAGTCTGGTTTTCACTGTTTTTTATTTTTAATGTTCGCAGCTGTTGATACTGAATTCCAGTACAAAACAGAAGGAAACAACATAAAGCAGATGAGATATTTTCTTTTTAACTTATTCCATTCTTTATGCAAAACAATATATTTGAAATTTGGACTGCTTTATATAATTTATTATGATTTTGAAAATTTGATTTTACTGTAGAGTCAGATCCATGTCAGGCCAGCTTAAAAGAAGATGTCTGGCCTTTTAGCATACCTCCCAGCCAGTGCAGGAAACACTGTAAGATAGTAAGATAGTTTACCTTATTTGTGAGTGATCTGATATTTTACAGATAGCACAATGTGAGGGCAGATCATTAAAAAGGCCTTTTTTTTTCTCTTTCGATCTTGAGCCTCCAGGGTCAGAAACCCCAACACCATCTGGCAAAGAACTTGACTAGGTCAAAAGACTGACAAACTGAAGAAGCAGCAATGGGTGCCAGGAGCCAGGAGAAAGGGAGATTAAAAACTAAACAAAGAAATCTGTAGTTACAGAGAAGGAGGCTCCCTTGATTATGGGGGTGAGGGAGAGAGAGGTTGAGATCTGGGCCCAGCGAGGGAATTGGGGGAGTAGAACTGATAGAAGAAAATAGAGGAGTCACTCCTGTATCTTCAATGCTAGAAGTAAAAGACTGTTTTGTATATTGTTTCTGACTTTGTGAACTTGACCTGTCTCCAAGTAGTAAGACTACTTGGGGACAAGGACAATACTATCTCCTTTTTCTAGAATATGAATATCTTTTCAGAATATGAAGGGTTTAAAAAGGGATTATTTTCAGAGATGTGAGCAGGGTTTAGGAACACAACAAAGGCCTGAAGAGGCAAGGGAAGTGAGCATCGCCACTGAAGGCCTGAGAGCTGGAACGGTGGGAGAGAGACGCCTGGCAGTAGCTGTGGCCATAGTACGGTACCACAGCCCTTGCAAGAACACTTAGGGTGGTAGGGAATAAATTCCCATCTGTCTCCCTCCCATCCATTCTCAGGAGCAGTAATTCTCTTTGGCCAGCCCCAGGGTAAAGCCACAAGATAAGGGAGCACAGGTCATGCAGTCTTTGGAGGTCATCCTCCCAAGACAGAGAGCAAGGCAGAGAAGAGCAGATAGTGAATCTGTGGTGAGGGGGCAAACCCAGAACACCTAGCGTACTGGGGTTGTAACAGCGATTGTTCTCTGTTCTGAATCCCATAGCTCTTACTGCAAATACCCTCATTTCCATTTCAACAGACGCATCCTGAGTGTTTTCTATAAGTACCAGATGCTTTGGAATGACACATAAATTAATTAAACATTGGTCCCTTTGTGAGCGCAAATCTAGTGGTCCACCCCTGGACACTCGGCGTTTGCTATACTTTTGGTGGGTGCAGCAGGTTTCATGTTTCGGATTGTAGGAGCAGATATGTTCGGGTCCTCTCTTGCCATGTGAGTTCCATGTCAGGCTCCATATAAAAGTAGGATGTTAGTCCAGACACTGTGGTAAATCTAGTGACACCACAGTGGCTTTTACAAGATGAAGAAATCTGGTGATTGTGGCTTTCTGCTTCCTGCTCTTGACTCTCTCCATCCTTGTAACCCCACTTATCGCTGTCTGCTAACTGCTGCCTCTACATATGTCTCTCAGATGTCCTGAGAGAGGGTTCAATTGGGTCAGTTTGTTCTTCTCTGTTCTTATTAGATAGAGTTCTCCCACAAGTCACCTCAAAGGGTAAATATTTCCCTTATGGTTAGTCTATAGATGCAAAGTTATGTCTTAAGAAGCCAGGTCACATGATGCAAGTAGAGCAACTGTAGTGAGCATCTGCCCTTCATGGCTGCCTCAAGTCTTCTGAACCATTTCCTTTTTCCAGCTTCCCTTCTTGGTAGGGTGCAGACATGTAATGTAGGTTCTGCTAATCAAATTCAAGACTTTGTTTCAGAATGGAGTCATATGGGGAAAGAGGAGAGTGCAGGGGATGCATTTTGCTGGGCAAACAAAGGTGGGGTGGTTCTGGAGCTGGTGAAGTGAACCATAGCAATAGAAGAAATGGGCATCCACATTGTTCTTTCTCTCCCAGGTCCAAACAGCCTTTAGTCTTCCTGAGGATGAGGACTTTATGGAAAGGAAAGAAAAGGCCACCAAAAACAGTTGTTAATGCCCTAGCTGGTTTGGCTCAGTGGATAGAGCACTGGCCTGGGAACTGAAGGATCCCGGGTTCAATTCTGGTCAAGGGCACATGCCCAAGTTGCAGGTTCGGTCCCCAGTAGGGGGCGTGCAGGAGGCAGCTAATCAATGATTCTCTCTCATCATTGATGTTTCAATCTCTCTCTTTCCCTTCCTCTCTGAAATCAATGAAAATATTTTTTGAAAAACACAATTGGCAATGCCTCGCAGCTGAGGGGAACTATAACATGCAAAGGCTTGCTTGTGCCCCTGCCTTTGCCAAGGGAAGACATGACTGAGCTTTCCTGCTCTTCTGGGAGGAAGATGAGAGACAGGGCAGAGCCCAGTGCATACACAGCTGGGCAGCGTAGGGAGCCCGGGCAACGTGAAGGGTTCAAAGCGATAGCTGTGATGCTCTGTGTCACATCTGTCCTGGAGACACTGCCAGGTGGTAGAGGCACAGACCACAGAGAGCAAGCCAGGGCCAGATCCTTATAGATTATTGGAAAAATGATGTAATTATATTCATAGTCTTATTTTTAATTATTAAAAGCCTACTTTATGTACATAGAGACAAAGAAGTGCCCTTCTGGAGAAAGACATCAAGTTTTTTACAAGCTTTACCTGGTTTGAAAATAATTTAGAAAAGACTACATGCTGTATGCTTCCAAACACATGACATTCTGGAAAAGGCAAAACTATGGACACGATAGATTGTGGTTGCCAGGGTGGGGAGAAGAAGGGATGAATCAGTCGAGCACAGAGGATTTTTAAAGCTATGAAACTATTCTGTATGATACTACAATGGTAGATATGTGTCATTACCCATTTGTCCAAACCCATAGAATGCATAACACCAAGAGTGAACCCTAATGTGAACTCTGGTGATAATGATGTGTCAATGTAGATACATCAATTATAATGAGTGTATCACTTTGGTGAGGGTGGTTGATAATGAGTGTGTGTGTGTGTGGGGGGGTTATGTGTGTGAGAGAACAGGGGATATATAGGAACTTTCTGTATCTTCTGCTCAGTTTGGCTGTGAACCTAAAATTGCTCTAAAAAATAGCCTGGCCAGGATGGTTCACTGGTTGAGCACTGACCTATGATTCCTGGTCAGGGCACATGCCCTGGTTGTGGGCTTGGTTCCCATTAGGGGGTATACAGGAGGCAGCTAATCAATGATTCTCTCTCATCATTGATGTTTCTATATCTCCCTCTTTCTTCCTCTCTGAAATAAATACATAAAAATAAATAAATAAGCTCATCTTATTAAAAAATAAAATAACATTACTCTAAATATAAAGTTTATTAATTAAGAAAAACAATCTGAAAGGTACAGAAAAGTTGCAAGTACAGTACAGATAACGTTAATCATGAACACATTTGAGAGTAAGTTACCAACCTGATGCCCCAAACACCCCCAAATACTTTAGAGGTTGTATGTAGGATATTCTCCTACATAATTGCAATACAATCACCAAGACCAGGAAATTAACATTGATAATACTACCTAGTCCTGAGGCACCATTAAATTTAATTGTCTCAGTAATATAATTTATAGCAAAATAATGGATACAATTCAGGAAGAGGAAAATAATTTAGAGACTTGAACCATCTTTAATGGATGCCACAATTGAAAACAAATGATCAGAGAAACACTGGAAGCCATTAATGAAGAGCTGGAAACTTCCAACTCTTTTCATGGGTTTAAAATAAAGAGTTTGAGGAAAGGACTGAAAATAGAGAAAGCTAAACATTAAAACAACTTGAGCTGATGATTGACAGTCTAAAAACGATTCAATCTTTAGAAGAAACATCAAAACACATATTTCAAGTAGCTACAATCCAAACAGCCTTCAAAATACATGACAAGAATGAAAACCAACTTCAGAAGCACTAAACAATACTTCGAATGAGAATTCTGATTTTTAGGGAAATGTAAAGCTGTACTCACAAGAAACTGTGCAAGAGTGACCAAATAAATCCAACAGGAAAAAAAAGTTAAGAGATGCTAAAGCACACATGGAACAAGTTCTACTGGTAAATGATAAAATCAGTGCAAGCCTCAGGTGAGCATGAGCTAAAGATAAGAGATCAGGTTGCTATTCTTGGAGAAGACAACAAAGAAGGTGGGAACTTGGAAGTGGATATAACAAATGCTTTAGAAAAAGGCCATCTCTTAGAAAATGAATAACAGGAATTTTAAAGAAACGGATTGACACAGTTGAGTTAAATACTTACCTAAAACCTTTCAAAGAAAAAGAAACCAAATGCCCAGTTAATTAACTGAAGAAGGTAATTGGTACACTTATAGTCCAAATGATTGTCATTGCAGTTAGAAAAAGACACATAAAGCGAGAGGTCAGATTTCTGGCAGAAACTTCAACTTCTTTCTGAATTGCAATAAAAAAAATGAATTTTCACCTAATAACCAATTTGGAGAGAATTTACCCTGTGAAGATATGAAGATTAGCCGTGCATGTGAAGAACTGAACACCCACCTCTAAGACAGAAACCTAAATTCTTTCAGAAAAATTCAAAAGAACTGCTGGTTATTATCAAAGCTAGTTCATTCCCATTGAAAGAAAGGCTCATGATAATAGATTGAGAGCACTGTTCGTTGAGAGAAACTTGAATAATTTTAAAAAAATACATGCATTGGGAGGTTTTAGGAAAAGATCCTCGTGCTCCTGACATTCCAAATGGGATATTTGACAGAAGCCTAAGATGTCATGGAGACCTAGGATCCAATGTCCCATAAGGACTAGGTGCCATTTCCACAGGTATGGGATCCCAGAAAAAGGATCCCTCCAACAAGCTAATTCCATCTTGATGTGGACCTTCTCTACATGAGCAACACAAAGTTTGTCCTGCTGTTTCTCACACTGACCATCACTCAGGATCTTTTTTGGTTCAACTTCCCACATGAACTGGGAGCCTTTGACCCAAGCAATTCCTCTCTCATTGTCCTGTCAGGGGTGAGATGTTGCAGAGGAGACAGAGAACAATTTCTGAGAAGTAGGTCCCTCGAGTCTTCCATTATTCTGGAAAGGGAGGCTGAAGCTCCCAGGAATTCTTTCCACCCTTCCCTGGGACACTTCCTTGACCCCCACACATCCTCCACTGGCAACAAAAAGTATCTGCACCCCAAGGCTGGACTCTGTCCCTGTCCACACGGCCTAAAAACAGTGTATTACTTTCCCAGTTGATTTCTCCTTTCAATGATTCTATTTCTGAAGCTCCAAGACCACAGCAGGTTATGATTTTTCCTTCGCTACTACAGTAAATTAGATTTTTTTGCTTTTAGTTTTATTGCTACTAAGTGATTATACAATGGCTCAAATGGAAGCTTGATAGGATTATAAACTTTAAGATAATGTTTTACAACAGTAGATTTTTTCTTTTTAATTTTTTTATAATTCTTTATTGTTGAAAGTATTATGTACTAGTATGTCCCCTTTTCCCCTGCATTGATCCCCTCCAGCCCATCTCTCCCCACTGACTCCCTCCCACCCCAGGCCTTCAGCACCGTAGTGTCCGTGTCCGTGGGTTATGCATATATACATATGAGGTCTTTGGTTGATTACCTCTCACCCACTTACCCTCCCCTGCCTTCCCTCTGAGATTCTGCATTCTATTCCATGCTTCCAGGTCTCTGTATCCACTCTGTTCATCAGTTTATTTTGTTAATTAGATTCCACATATGAGTGCAATCATGTGATATTTGTCTTCCTCTGACTGGCTTATTCCACTTAGCATGATACTCTCCAGGTCCCTCCATGCTGTCTCAAAGGGTAAGAGATTCTTCTTTTTTACTGCTGCATAGTATTCCATGGTATAAATGTACCACAGCTTTTTTATCCACTCATCTACTGGTGAGTACTTGGGCTGTTTCCAGATCTTAGCTATTGTAAAGTGTGCTGCTATGAACATAGGGGTGCATACATTCTTTCTGATTGGTGCTTTGGGTTTCTTAAGATATATTCCTAGAAGTGGGATCACTGGGTCAAATGGCAGTTCCATATTTAATTTTTTGAGGAAACTCCATACTGTTTTCCATAATGGTTGCAGCAGTCTGCATTCCCACCAGCTGTGTACTAGGGTTCCCTTTTCTCCACAGCCTCACCAGGACTTGTCATTTGTTCATTTGTTGATGGTAGCCATTCTGACAGGTGTGAGGGGATACCTCATTGTCACTTTAATTTGCATCTCTCTGATAATCGGTGACTTTGAGCATTTTTTCATATGTCTCTTGGCCATCTGTATGTCCTCTTTAGAGAAGTGTCTATTTAGGTCCTTTGCCCATTTTTAATTGGATTATTTGTCTTCTTTTTGTTAAATTGTATGAGTTCCTTATATATTTTGGATATTAACCCTTTATCAGATGTATCATTGCCAAATATATTCTCCATAGAGTGGGGTCCCTTTTCATTTTGTTGATGGTTCCTTTTGCTGTGCAGAAGCTTTTTATTTCGATGTAGTCCCATTTGTTTATTTTCTCCTTAGCTTCCTTTGTCCTAGGAGATGTATCCATAAACATATTGCTATGAGAGATGTCTGAGATTATGCTGCCTATGGTTTCATCTAGGATTTTTATGGTTTCATGACTTACATTTAAGTCTTTTAGTCATTTTGAGTTTATTCTTGTGTATGGTGTAAGTTGGTGGTCTAGTCTCATTTTTTTGCATGTATCTGTCCAATTTTCCAATAGTAGATTTTTAAAATGTGAACCTTGAAAACTTACTGCTTCCATTTTACTTGTAGATAGTATAATAAGAGTATTTTTGTTAATATGTTCATCAAAATAATTCAGAAACACATGTTTTGTCTTCTAAAATAATTTTTTTTATCTTTTGGTTTTATTGTTTAACTGATTATACAATAGCTCAAATGGAAACTTACTAGGACTATAATTCTTAGATAGGTTTTCTAACTGTACCCTACATAATGTGAATCCTATTAGTAAATCGTTCCCATCTTATTTAATTTCTAGATAGTGTATCATGTTTTTGTATTGGTATTTAACAAGTCTTTTCTATTGATCTAGAAACAGCATTTTTAAATCACTTTTATGAAGTGATTTTGAACACTCTCTTTTAGTTAAGTGATTATATAATTGCTAACATATAAGCTTGATAGGATTATAATTCACAAGATAATGTTTTATAACTGTAGTTTATTTAAAATTGACTTTCAGGCCCTGGCCAGCTAGCTCAGTTCCCAACACACCAAGGTTGTGGATTCTATTCCTATCCAGGATACATAAAAGAAGTAACCAATGAATGCATAAATAAGTGCATAAATAAGCTAATTTCAAATATTAATTATTGGTAAAGTGGGAAAAATAATGGTGTTTGTAGCAGTAATATTTTCAAATATGATTTGGCTTTAAAAATAGAGTAGAACAAGCAAATGGTATGGTCACTATATCATTGTTTCATCTAATGCTAGCTTCTCCTTATATTCTTTAAACTGAGAGAGCTTGAACTCTGACAAAGTTCTGTGTTATGTAAAAAGGACCAAACAAACAATACTTTGCTTTCTTGCCCCTTGCTATAACTTCATCATCAAAGGGCCCTAAAGGTGGGGTGCTAGAGTTAGCCCTTAGAAGCTCGTGAGTGCTGCTTATGCACATCTCTTGCTAATCCCTCATTCAGTGTCTGCACATCAGTAGCTTAAACTTGGCCATGGTGGGAGTATTTACACCAAGAAATAGTCACACACTAAAAATCAGAGCTCCCAGGAATAATTAACTCCCATACATGAGAGCCCGTTTACCAGCATATCCCTGGCCAAATATCACCTGAGGATATTTTTTTCTGTTGCTTCACAGAAAGAGTGGAAAGGAGGGAGGGAGAGAGAGAGAGAAAGAGAGAAACTCCAATGTGAGGGAGATACATTCAATTGGTTGCCACCCACAGGCACCCTGACCAGGGATGGGGAGTGAACCCATAACCCAGGTACGTGCCCTTGACCTGGAATTGACCCTTTGGTGTGCAGTCCAATGCTCTAACCATTGAGAAACACTGGCCAGGGCAAGGCAGTAATTGTTAACCAACACTGTGCATCAGAATCACAAATGCCTGGGCTCCTCCTCCCAGAGATTCTGATTCAGTTGTTCTGGGATGACATTTTGACATCCTACTTTTCAAAAGCTCCCTAGATGACTTTAATGTGTAGCAAGGTTCAGAAACACTGTGTGTAAATGCAGACTTTCAACCAGTCTTTGATCTGTTTATTGTGAGGGAGACCTTTAGATGTTTCCCTAATACTTCTTTAAGGAAAAACAAGTCTATCTTTTCAAGTTCTGAGTTCTCATCCACTGGGACCTCTCTCCCCTGAGGCATGTAAAGAATGGTTTGTGAAGAGCCTAAGGCTCTTCTCGGCTGGAAATCCCTCCTGAGAATACTTGGGTGTTGCTAGCTCTCCTTCCCACCAGGTATCTAACATGATCACAAAATGATTTCTTTATGCTGCTTTTCACATAGGTCTCTGGCACTCACACATTTTAAGTAACTGGCGCCTTTTCCTTTTGTTTAAAAGACTTTTAGGCAAAAGCAAAAGGTTTAATGATTATTAAAAAGTAAAGGTTTAATGTTTAGAGTTTGCAGATGTGTCATTATCCTTAACAATATATTGGAAATGTATTTTGCATGAAGCACAGGAGTAGATTTGGGCACTTGGATGGGGTGGTGGTGGCCATAGACACATCTTTCACTATGCTTAGCCATTGGGTCCTGCTTTGTACTAGGTTAGCCAGATATTCCTGTGCTTTCTTTGTGTATAGCTCTGGAGGGTATGGAACCAACCAGAGAAAAAAATCTGATAGGAGAACTTTGATATTGTCTCCCCGCCAGTTCTGTCTATGCATTTAACAGCATTATGGAAGCATTTGCCCCTAGAGTTCAAATTCCAGGTGGCTTATAAATGCCTGGGATTTGTTATTGTCTTCTCACTGGAAAAATTAGAGCAGTAGTTCCAGACAAAGAGAGACAGAAATTTTAGCTTCACTTCCTCCACTCACAAAGAAGTATCATTTTTGTACAGTAAGACTTTCACATGGTTAGCTAATAGAGTCTATGTTTCCTAAATGCTTTTGGGATAAGAAGGGAAAATAGAATCTAAGGTGGTTTTGTTTGTTTCTTGCTTTGCATCAATATTTCTTACAGGTAATAAGCTTAATTATTTGTGAGAAAGGCTAACCTGTCCGAATTCAAATATCAAACTCAGAGACAGAAGTATGGCAAAAATGAGACTTTTAATACGTTCTTGAGAGTGGGTGTCTGGTTGTATAGGCATACATGGAGTAGTGATCACAGCCTGTTTATCACCCTAGGTGTGAAAGTCCCTCTTCCGGTTCCTCATTGGCTGAGTACTATGGGGTTAATAGTTTCCTCATATGTTGTCTAGGTCTTGTCTCCTATTGGGCCATTTAAAAAATGGGCTGAGGCCTTTTCTAGTTGTCTCCATTTTCTCCTGTCTAGTTGAGGCAGGTTCCTGGTGGGGAAGGGGTTTCCACCAAGATACTGGCTCAGTTCTTTGTTCTTTAAAAAAAATATTTTTTTTTTATTGATTTCAGAGAGGAAGAGAGAGGAAGAAACATCAATGATGAGAGAGAATCATTGATCGGTTGTCTCCTGTACACTCCCTACTGGGGATCGAGCCCACAACCTGGGCATGTGCCCTTGACCGGAACCAAACCCAGGACTTTTCAGTCCACAGGCCAATGCTCTATCTACGGAGCCAAATTGGCTAGGGCACAGTTCTTTGTTCTTATATCCTCTTCCCTCCTCCCTACATTCTGTTTGCCCTGGGGAAATTCAGTAACCATTTCCATTAAAAGTTGACTATGCTGAAGATGGATCACAGAGGCCCATTTCCTACATTATTAAATTATTAATAAATAATAATAATTGGTTTTCTTCCCAAGGGTATTCTTCACATCACAACTGCTTCTAAAATTTTCAAGTGAATTGAAATTGTTACATTTATGAAATACAACTAAGATGCAAAAAAATTTCAGAGTAATTTTACAAATACCTATGTATTCACCACTTAGATTTTAAAACATGTTAACAGTGAACCAGACTTATTTGGTACAGATATTTCCTTCATAAATAAAATGTTACCAATATGGCCCTGACTGGTTTGGCTCAGTGGATAGAGCGTCAGCCTGCGGACTGAAGGGTCCCAGGTTCGATTCCGGTCAAGGGCATGTACCTTGGTTGCAGGCACATCCTCAGTGGGGGGTGTGCAGGAGGCAGCTGATCGATGTTTCTGACTCTCTATCCCTCTCCCTTCCTCTCTGTAAAAAATCAATAAAATATTTTTTTAAAAAATGTTACCAATATGATTAAAGTTCTCTGTGCCTTTTTCTATTCAACTATTCTCCCTTTCTCCCCAGAAGTTAACTGTTACTCTGAAGTTGTTTTGGACCCTGCTCACCCATGTCTTCATTATATTTATTATCATTTAGGCTGTCCATAAGCAAGACCTGGCATTGTTGCATGTCTATTTTGTTTGCGTGTTAAGACTTGTGTAAATGGTAACATAGTGTGTATCCACCTACAACTTTCTTTTACACTGAACCAAATATTTTCTGAGATTATCCATGTTGTTCATGGATCTAGATGATTCATTTTAAATGCTGTTTCTTATTCCATTGTACAACTATATCTCCATGTAGTCATCTATCCCCTATTTGTCCACATCCTCCTTTTCCCCATCTCCCTCCCCGCTCTTCCTCCTATGTCTTCTTCTTCTTCTCTCCTCCTCTTCCTCCTCCTCCTCCTTCATTAGGTACTTTCCAGTTCTGCAATGGATTTAAACTTGACTGACAGTTTTATGAGAATGGCAGGGAAAAGAGGGAGGGGAAATAAAATTTTAAATTTGCTGGTTCAATTGCTGCCTAAATCAATTAAATTGTACTTTAACAACAAATAAAATAACCATTGCTACAAATTAATTTAAATGTAATTTAATAATTTTTAGGGAGATTGACATTACTTACCTTTGACAACAATGTACAAATTGTCGTCCCATCCAGGATAAGGCCCAATCTGTGACCTGATGGCATCAAACTCTCGGAGAGAACATGTCAGTCATTTACCCTTGAGGAAGCACTAAAGAAAACATGGGTCTTTGGAAAGGCCAACACCATTCACTCCAGCAGCATTCCAGTCATGAAAACTAGTTAACTACCCAGGGGAGAAACACAAAACTTTGCCCATAGTTCCACTTATGTAAAAATCAACAAATCTGGCAATTTAAACATTGCACTTAATAGAAAGGTATTTTTTCCACTGAATATTTTGATGTAGTCAATGAAATTGTTCTCATAAATCATTCATCCATTCACTGATTCAACAAATCATTAGTATATGTCCTTAAAGAGCTCTCAAAAGGACAAGGCATAGATAAATTATATTGAAATGTTGTAAGTGAAATAGCCAGTGTGGGACAAAGTACCATGAGATCATAGGTCATGGCGATGACTCATTTTGTATGGGGATCCAAGGGCAAAGATATTGCGGTAGATAGATAACGTGTGTGTGTGTGTGTGTGTGTGTGTGTACAACAGTTCTTGTCTCTTTTCTGGGCAGCTTGATCGCCACTCAAATGTAAGAGCAATGGCAAAGGGTAAAAAATGAAGAATGCTAATTTAATGATCTCATGCTTTACATAGCCTTTTGAAGGAAGAGGGGTGTAGCCAGTAATTTTGGAGCTTGAAAAATATGGGTTTTGTGTGTGTGTGTGTGTGTGTGTGTGTGTGTGATATTTTAATAGGGCTTTAATGATCAGAACACAACTTCTTCCTCAAAGCAGGAAATTAGGAATCAGATGTGCCAATATGCAAAATAACACATATGTGAAAACATATTTAGGACAATTTAAAGAAGTACTTAATGAATTTAACATGTGGGGCTTTTACCACACATGTTAATTACACATTGGTTTTATTCAGAGAGTGGAGCTCTGGAGTTTGCTAATACTGGAAATGTAAAAAAAGAAAATGCGTGCAGCCATGCAAAAGTAGCCCTTCAGCAGCAGGGAATGAAGGAAATACTGAGAAAAGGAGAGGATTCAAACCATACACTCACATGTGGAGACTCCAGGAATGCCATGAATGGACCAAAATGAGTCTTCTTCTTGGCTATGAAATTCAAGCCATTTGTCAAGAAAGTCAAGAGATATGGGAGCCCTGGCTAGTATGGCTCAATTGGTTGAGAGTCATCCAGTGTACTGAGGGTTGAAGGCTCGATTCCTGACAGGGCACATACCAAGGTTTTGGGTTTGATCCCAGGTCAGGGTTCAAACATATTAAAAATATATTTTTAAAAATAAATATGGTAGATATAGTAGGGACAGAACCCAAAGAGAGAAGGAAAACATACAGAAAGCTAGAAAAGTGCAACTACAGTGAAAGTTACAGACCGCCAAGCCACAGGAATCATGAGGCTGAGGAGCATATAATGTGTGCAAATGTTGGCTCTGAGATATAAGGAAACCAGAGTAGCTCTAAACAAGGAGAGGCAATCAGATGCCCTCACCCTTCATTCTGCCACTTTGGAGGCACACCTTGGCTTTGTTGAGGAGTAAGCATCTAGAACAGCCATTTTCAACCTTTTTCATCTCATGGCACACATAAAGTAATTACTAAAATTCAGCACCACACTGGGGAAAAAAACAAAACACTTTTTGTCAATCTGCCAAAAAAAAAAAAAAAAAAAGGGTATAACTTTGATTAGTTCATGTCATACGGCTATTGTGTTGGCTGTTGCCATATTTTTATTTGACAATCTCAGGGAAAAGAGATCAGTGTCGCTGACTATTAGTAAATAGTTATTGCAAGTTCTAAAACTTCTTGCGGCACACCAGTTGAAAATCGCTGGTCTAGAGGAAGAGCAAAACAGGCTCCATTTACTTTACTGATACACAGGTGTTTTCTTGCTGAAGGCACACAAAAATCACATGTAGCTGAGCAAGCTGTAGGAAGGGGCAAGAGGTGAGGTGTGGTGAAAGATCCCTGGGACTCTCTGCTAGAGTAACATTAAGCTAATACAGTGGTGTGAGTGTCCAGATGGTGCTGTGTCCTAAACACTTTTATTGTTCACTCTCCCAAGGAAATTATCGTTTGGGTACATCGTTAATCAATAAAACAAGTGATTTTTGCAAGGAAATGCTGGTAATTAAGCTCTGTACTTTTTTTCAAAAGTGATTTTGGTATTTCCAAGCTGGATTTGGCATTAAAGGCATAGTTATGCCTTGTAGAAAATGTCAGCAAATCCTAAAACTGTAGAATACGTGGGTGGCTTTTTTTTTTTTTTTTTTTTTTTTTTACAGAACTCAGTTCTGAGCAAAATCTATCCCCCTGGACTATTTTGGCAAGATGTTGTAACTAGGTTATTTTAGCCATGCAGCCTCTCCTTTGCCATAGCAAGTGCCTGTGAATTAGGTGTGCTAGAACTTAGGAAGAATAAGGGTAGACTTGCTAGTCTCATTCTAATGCTGCAGGCTCCCTCACATTAAATTTTAATGGCTGGAAAATGTAATTTCCTGAAATATTTCAAGTGTCACATGAGTTCCTACTCATTTATGCATTTATAGACAACGATTCTTTTCCCACTGATTTTATCAGCTTCTGGTATCATTAGTTAAAGATTATTCTGGAAGCATAGCAAAACAAAATTATTTTATTATTTAAACTATTGTAGAGCTTGCCTCCATCAGAGTAGGTTAGTATCTGCCCTCCCATTTTATTTCCTATTCAACAGCCTCCCAAACACACACACACAAACACACCAGGATGTTTTTAGTTACCTTCTAATTTTTCAAAGTCCTATAAATGACTTAAATAGAAATATAATTTATTATCCCATATGAAAGAAATCTCATGGATTGGTTAAATCAGAGGTTTGATGATATCATCAAAGATGCAGGTTACTTCCATCTCTCTGCTTAACCATCCTTTTATGCTCTCTTCAGCTAACAACTCTCATGTCCCAAGATGACAGTCGCAGCACCAGACACCACACACAGACACACTGACATCTAGCAGCAGGTGTGGGACTGTCTCTTCTTGTGTGTTTCTTTCTCATTGTTGGTAAATATTTTATTTAGAAAAGTGCTGCATTTTAACAGAAAATGAATTTCTTTCTTTAGGATAGAAAAAAACCTTTCCCAGAAGTATCTCAGTAGACTTCCATTGCATTTTATTGGCTAGATTTACATCACACACCTATGCCTAAACCAATCACTGATGAGGAGATTAAGACCACACTGATTAGCCAGGTTTCTGAACCTTGGCACTATTGGCATTTGGGGAGGGATAATTTTTTGCTATGGGGACTGAAATGTACCTTGTAGGATATTGAGCAGTATCCCTGACCTCTCCTTATTTGATGCCAATAGCACTTACCCCTTGGGGACAAAACCAATCAATCACCCTTTTGAGAACCACTGGCTTAAGTCATTATTCATTTACTCCATGAAATTGCTATTTGATGTACAGCCAGTGGGTAGTAACACCCCACTTCATTTTCTTTCTTGCCATTTTTCAACAAACAGACCAGGGCTTTATTAAAAATATAAAATATATAAGAATGAGTTACCTGGTATTACTCAGTGACATCTAATTCCTGTCTAAATGCCAAATGGATAGTATAAGTGCCCTTATAACCAATTGGTAATTAAGAACATTTAATCAAGGGTAATTTGTTGAAGCACCAAAATCATGACTGACTAGTTGAGTTCAGATGTTCCTACTTTTGGTCATATTCTTGCAGCAATACCTTAGATTCCCCCATTATTCATGTCCTATTTCTAATATACTAATATATACATTCTACTCTTGTCACTTTTATTAGCAATTCACTGGTGATGAGCAGTTGCATCCTGGATTAAATTGTCTGGCGAGAAAAAGTATGAATATTTTTAATTCAATAGGTATTTATTGGGTGCCAATTAGGTGACTAAGGAAAGTGACAAGGCTGAAATACTACATTGGAGAGTTGCAGAAAGCTCTCTGAGGAGATAACATTTTGGCCAAGACAAGGGGGAGAATGGAGAAATTAAAGAAGAGGACATGTCTGATTATAATGGGTCATAGTAAAGAATTCTGGCTTTATGATAAGAACAAGAAGAAGGATTGACGGGCTTGGGGATGGTGTGTGATGAGCTGCTTTCCTTTGCCTGTTATAATTTTAGTACTTGGAATGCAGTAAGATTCTCAGCTGGATTTAATTCCTTTTGTGCTATAACAGTTGGTGGGGTATGCAAACCGCGTTCTCTTTTTGTGATCCACCCGCCTTACCCCCTTGTTTCTTAAGGTATTATTGCTGTCTTGGCTTCCAGTCTCTTAAGCACAGCTCTTAGCCCTCCTAGTCCTCTAAGAAGCTGCAAACTCTAGCTTAGACCTTGTGTTCCCACGAGTGGCTTCAGGCTATAGGGTCTGTGGCCTCATCTGGACTGTCACATTTGGTCTTACTCCACTGACCATGGAGAAAACATCTCCTGGGGAAAATCCCACTAGAAAGACTCTTCTTCTAGGAGCAGGCCACCTTAATCTCGTCCCTCTTCCAGCTCCTTAGAGTCTTATGGTCTCACTGTGCCACATCATCCCCACCCAGGACTCCCTCCTGAGGGCCTGTGGCCTGATGCACACTGCATGGGTCCTACTGGCATCATTTCTTGGGATCATTCCTAATGTATGAATGGAGAAACAGAATCAAGGGAAGGACTTGCCTAAAGTGGTTTCTACTGCCTTATAGTCTTACCTTCTTTCTCCAATGCTATTCTAAGTGTGACCTGCTGGCCAGCTGTAGAGCAAGTCTATTGTCAATCTCAAAGTTTACGTATGTACTGGTAGGTATTTCTGCTATGGTTTGCATAGAAAAGGATGACAGACAGAGGGACTCTCCCAACTCCTTCATTTTACAAATGAGAAGTCAGAAGCCCAGCCATCCAGGCTAGTAGCAGAACCAAAATTGGAACCCAAGTCAATAGGATTTATAATACGTGGTAATCTAATACCATTTATAGCTCCAGGTGCACCCATGAGTATTAATAAACTTGTCATGTTATTGACTAAACACTGGCATTACTGCCATTTCGGTTAGCCCCAAGGTCTGATTGCTTTCCCTGCAGGTCGTGCTGGAGCTTTCACGCTTCGCCACCACTTGGTGGCCCGCAGATGCTTCGCCCCACTCCTCACGCCCCACCGGCCGAAGTACCACACAATGCCCGGCAGGGGGCGCTGGGATCACCTGGCCCCACAGCCCCTCCCTTGGCCAACCGTCGATTGGGCCGGCGCGTGACGTCACGCCGTTTTAGCCAAACAAATAGGATTCGGGGCGAGCGTTGGGCTTCGCCGCGCGGCGCTGGGCGCTCGGTCCGCCTCAGCGGTGGGGAGCGAGCCAGGCCTCCTGCCGCCGCCGCATCGGGGTGTGCAGCCCCGGGCCAGGCCCGGGCCGGGGCAGGAGCACAGGTGGGTCGGGGCCGGGTGGCGTGGCGCGAGGGCAGCGCGGTCGGGGTTCAGCGACGGCCACCGTGGCCGTTCCCCGCCCCCTCCCGCCGCTCGCCTGCGCTCCCAGGACGCGGGGCGGGTGGGGACGGGGGCGCGCCCGCGGGTCCGGGGCGCGCGGCGCTGCAGGCGCGTCTGGGGCCGGAGTCGGCGGCCCGCACCTCTTCCCGGGCCGGCCTCCACCCGCACGCGGGCCCGGCGCTGAGCGCCCCCGCGGGCCACGGAGGTCGGGCGGACCGGCGGGCGGGAGCGGAGTCCAGGTCCGGGCTGAAGCCTAGGAGATTACGGATAGGCCGTGAGGAGGCAGCGGACCGGCTCGCCCACCGCCGGGACCAGCGGCCGGTGAGGAAGTCGGGCCCTGGGTGGGGGTCGCCTCGCGCGGTCGCGCCCGCTTGGGCTCGGCCACCCTGCCCTTCCTGTTCCAGCGCAGGTGAGCTGGCGCCTGGCCTTAACCTTTCAAGCTCATTCGCCTCCGGGCTGGCGGAAGTCGGCTGCGGGTCGGCTCCAGTCGGCGATGAAGTCATAGTGCTGTGGGTCCGCGTGCTTGTGACGTCCGGGAGGTGGACTGTGATGTCAACGCAGGCCCTGGCCGGGACCTTGACGCTGGAGGGCCGGGTGGTTCCGGAGGGGAGAGAAAGGAAGTTCATTCTCCTGTGGCCGAGAATCGCAGTGGATTTGAATCAAAAGTTGTTCGATACCAGCGTTTTCCAATTTTAATGTAATAGTTGTCAAGTTCTTTAACTTCGGTATAAGACACATTTGATTTAGAAACAGCTTCAGAAGGACTTTTGTGGGGGGGGGGAGCATTTAATGTAAATGCCTTTAAGGAATCTAAACTCATAGTTTGATAGGAATTGTGGGGGGTGGGAATAGAACTAATTTGAGTGCTGGTGATTCAGTTGCCTTACTCTTGCTAGACAGTTTGGAGATCATCTATCTGCTAGTTGTAATTTTTGTTAGAGAATGGCCTGGAAGAGGGAGAACAGATCTTTTTATTCCTGTTTTTTTGTTTTTTTTTTTGACATTTTATTGTTGAAAGTAATACAGATGTACCATTCCTGGCTCCCCCCCCCCCCCGTCAATTGATCCCTTCCAGCCCGCCCCTGACCCCTCGCCCCAGGCTTTCATAACACTATTGTCTGTGCCCCATGGGTTATGCATATATGCGTCTAAGTTCTTTGGTTAATCTCTTCCCATCAACCCACCCCGCCTTCCCTCTGAAATTCGTCAGTCTGTTACATGTTTCTATGTCTCTGGATCCATTTTGTTCATCAGTTTATTTTGTTCTTTAGATTCCACATATGAGTGAGATCATGTGATACTTGTCTTTCTCTGACTGGTTTATTTTGCTTGAGAGTAGATCTTAAATGAATGTTTCCTATTGTGAGGAGGAGGGTGTTTGAATTAATCCAGTATTCTTAAATAATAATTACCTGAAGATTTAATTCATCCAGCTTGTCCTTGCCCCATGCTACCATGGATAATTGAGGGTTTCCTCTGGTTAGAGCTCAGCAACAAGCCTTTTTCTTACTAAGGCTGGGCCATAACAATATACATAATAATATCCCAGGACTGCTTGTCTGGACCTGTAACTTTTTGTCAGTGGTGCTTTCAAATATGAAACTATAGAATTTTTAAAAAGTTTTTTGGTTTTCTTCCAGAGCTTTCAAAAGTGATCAGAGTGGAAGAGAGGCTAGTCATTTGCCATTACTGACTCACTCCAGGTTCAGTTTATCAATACTTTCATCCCGTCTTCCTCTCTGTAGAATCATTTACTAGAATCTAGTTTGAAAGGTAGATGGCTTAAAATTAAAGTGTAATTACAATTTGGTGTTTTCAATAGGAAGCTTGGATAGGAATCCTCAATCCTTTTTCACTGACCTTGACTTGTAAGGTAGGTTTTTTTTTGTTGTGGTCAATACTCCTTCAGGCTCTTTATAAATTATTGATAATGTATTGTCTGTCTGGATTTTGCATCAACATGTAGAGGAAAGTTAGGCTATACCTATTAACTCAGGAAATGAGAACAAAATTTTGCCCTCATTAATTACTCTTAGATTTGACTGGAAGTTCACAAAACAAAACTTTCTTGTAAATCTCATTTTGATCCTCACCATACCTTGGAAATTCAGCAGCATTGTGTGTACTCCTGAGAGTTATTATTATTATTATTTAAAGAAATTGGGGATTGTATGGTGACAATACACCAACACAATATGGTGAGCGAAGGTTCTGAAGACAATATTTGTTTGGATCCTCGGGGCTGATAGGTACTGCTGATATTGAGGGTGTTAATCTAGTCTTTATGATGAAAAGATCTTGGTAAGATATTATATAACAAAGTTGAAAGAGGTACAAAAAGAACCTTGCAGGTGTCTTTTCTGGGTGGCCTTTCTGTGCCAAGCTACATGGCTCTGTAAAGTAAGTGTACTGGTGTAAATGGGAAGGGATGAAGTCAAACTAAATGTGAGTTGAAAGGTAAATAAATCCTATCTAACAAAAGAGTAATATGCAAATTAACCATCACTCCACTACACCCACAAGCCACACCCTCCAGCCAATCAGGAGTGGTATGCAAATTAACCCAACCAAGATGGCTGCAGCCATGGAGTGAGCAGAAGGCTTGGGTTTCCCTGGCAATGGAGGAAGCCAAGCTTTCCCCACACCCTGGCAGGCCTAGGCCTCCACTCAAGGCTACAAAGTTTCAATTATAGAAGATAAATAAACCCCAACAAAAATGGCTGCGGCTGCAGAGCAAGCAGGAGGCTTGGCTCCGCTCAAGGTTCCAAAGTTTCAATTACAGAAGATAAATAAATCTCAGATACCAGGGCCTCTGCTTGGGTTGCCAGGGGGCGTGGCCAACCTGCAAACCACCACAGGCCCCTCGCCCAGGACGCTCCACGCCCCAAGGGAACCCCCACCCTGATCCGGGACACGCTTCAGGGCAAACCAGTGGGCCCCCACCCATACACCAGGCCTCTAGCCTATCTAATAAAAGAGTAATATGCAAATTGACCGTCACTCCAACACACAAGATGGCTGCCCCCATGTGGACACAAGATGGCTGCCGCAAGATGGCATGCAGGGGAGGGCAGTTGTGGGCAGTTAGGGGTGACCAGGCCAGCAGAGGAGGGCAGTTGGGGCAGACCAGGCCAGCAAGGGAGGGCAGTTGGGGGGGACCCAGGCCTGCAGGGGAGGGCAGTTGGGGGGGACCAGGCCTGCAGGGGAGGGCAGTTGGGGGTGATCAGGCCAGCAAGGGAGGGCAGTTGGGGGGGACCCAGGCCTGTAGGGGAGAGCAGTTTGGGGGGACCAGGCCTGCAGGGAAGGGCAGTTAGGGGTGACCAGGAGTACAGGGGAGGGCAGTAAGGGGCAAATAGGCTGGCAAGGGAGCAGTTAGGCATCAATCAGTCTGGCAGGGGAGTGGTTAGGGGGTAATCAGGCTGGCAGGCAGAAGCGGTTAGGGGCAATCAGGAAGGCAGGCAGGCGAGCAGTTGGGAGCCAGCAGCCCTGGATTGTGAGAGGGATGTCCGACTGCCCGTTTAGGACATCCCTCAAGGGGTCCCAGATTGGAGAGGGTGCAGACTGGGCTGAGGGACCCCCCCCCCCCCCATGCACGAATTTCGTGCACAGGGCCTCTGGTGATGATAATAAAATAGCTCCTCTCTGGCAGTGTATTTCAAATAGAGGGGGAAAATGCACTGCCAAGGAGGAGAAACTTATTTTTCCTCATGGAAAATGAGTTAATAGGTAGAGAATGAATGTCTGTGTAGTCTATGTGACTGAGGAACAATGACACTTATAAAAAAAGCCAGATTATGCATATAGTTGCATAACCTTTTAACAAGTCATAATTCTTCTGAAACATTTTTCCGAAGGATGTTTTTCACCCAGGCCTTGTTGTTTTAGGTCTGTGAAGCAGCTTTTACTTATAAATGGAAACTTATTTATGATTGGGCTTATTATTTTAAAATATTTTGTCATTATCCAGTTTACAGCATTTGAAGGCACTAAATCAAATAGTCATTAGTGATATAGCATTTTTCTGACAGATAAAAACAAACATCATGCAGAATGAAGTGCTAAATTTTGGAAATTCTTTAGGATATGCTTATTGGATCAATTATCCTATTAACGTGTAGAATTGAAATTCTTATACACACTTTCTACTTTATTTTCTAAGCTTAAAGTTTATGCTAAGCCAGTTTAATATGTTTTTGATATTCTAGTAAACATACTAACAACAACAATTAACTTGTTTTAATATTTTTGGGGGAGAGAATGTACTAATCGTACGAGACATCATTTGGTGTTGTCTTCCAAAATTTGCAGCTGTTCAGAAACAGATACTTGAGGGAAGCTACTAGGGTATAATGAATGCCTTCCTTGTTAAGTCATGTGTGACAAAGGCAAAATTCAACAAGTGCATAATCTGCAGTCCTTTGGAAACAACAACAAAAAGAACAGATTAGCTCCAAATGCATTTAGGTCATTTGGAAATTGAATTCCTGTCAATCCTTATCTTTGCATAATTTATCTTCTCCTTTAGTTCATACTTATGGTATTTTGAAGCTGATGAACTTACTGTGTTATCTAGGAAAGTATTAATGATTAAAATGTAGGTGTTTCTTAGTGATAGTTGAGTTTATCAAACTTTCATTTCCAGCTCCATCTTCTATTTAGCTCCACTGAAGAGGCTCCAGATCTTTTCTTTGAAAATCTTTACCTTCAGAATCCTAGCACATACATTTACTATCCTCAATTCAATGTAGGTATAAATGTGAAACTAAGCTACAAATGTGTTTTATGTTATCAGGCATGGGGTTCATTCATTTAACAAAACATTTTTTGAGTACCTCTATGCCAGGTACAATTCACTCAGATGAATTATCCTTACTGCAAGGACATTTTGTTTTAACATTTCTTTGCTATGGAGGACCATGATTCTAAGGGGCCAGAATTGGACCAAGAGGATAAACCATTTATGTTATACCAGGTTGGCCAGAGGTCTTGTCTAAAGACTGGTTTAAGGATGTATTAAAAGCTCAGGTAAAAAGAATAGCTAACAGATTATCAAAGGGTCTAGAATCCATGAATTTGAATTATCCTAGAATAAATGGAGTTTAAGTGAGTGAGCTCTTTCTTTGAGGCAAGAATAAGCACTTAAGGCCAGAACTAGTCTATATATGCAGTCTAAAATTGGAGGTAGAGAGAAGAGCAACAGTCTAGACATCCCAATCTCAGAGGCATGTATATATCTTCTTTATCAATGCTTTTCTTTAATTGACAAACTTCTGAAATATGTGAGCCTCTCACAGTCTTCATTTCCACTATTTGCTTTCTTAACATTTTATAATGAAAACTTTCATAGGAAAGTTGCAAGTATTGTTTGAATATTGAATACCTAAATATCCACAACCTAGATTCTGCAATTCATGTTTTATAGATTTGCTTTTCTGTATCTGTCCTATCTTCCCTCTCTTCTTCTGTCCACTCATTAATGCAACTCATTTTTGTTATATTTCAAAGTAAGTATACTTTATACCTAAATAATTCAGAATGCCTATCATAAACTATTTGTTTACTTATTTTTTTAGGTAAAATTTATACACTGCAATATAAGTACAGGTCTTATGGGAAGCATTCCCTTAGTTGGGATAGGTTCATATATCTGTGTAACCCATAACCTTGTCATGCTATAGGACCATTACCATTACTATAGAAAGTTCCTTCATGCACGTCCAAGTCAGTTTAACTTTTTAATCTCCTGCAGTCTCACTTCCACTAGTATCTTCTGAAACTACCAGCTCAAAGGGCCTGCTTTGTTAGCACATTTGGGTGACATTTGGTTAGGTAATCAGAATATAAAGAAATCAAGAATACAGGCCCTGTCTTCCTCCTCCTCCTCCTCCTCCTCCTCCTCCTCCTTCTTCTTTCTCTCTCTCTCTCTCTCTCTCTCTCTCTCTCTCTCTCTCTCGTTACTCCTCACCCAAGGATATTTTTCCCATTGATTTATAGAGAGAGTGGGAGGGAGGGAAGGGGGGGAGGGAGAGTGAGAGAGAGAGAGAGGGAGAGAGAGAGAGAGAGAGAGAGAGAGAGAAGCCGTAGCTGGTTTGGCTCAGTGGATAGAGTGTTGGCCTGTGGACAAAAGGGTCCCAGGTTTGATTCCCATCCAGGGCACGAACCTTGGTTGCCGGCTCATCCCTGGCCCAGGCCCTGGTTGGGGCATGCACAGGAGGCAACATCGATGTTTCTCTCTGTCTTCCCCTCTCTCTTCTAATCTTCCTAATAAATCAATGGAAAAATATCCTCCAGTGAGGATTAACGAAACAAAAGAGAGAGAGAGAGAGAGAGAAACATTAATGTGAGAGAGAGACATCAATTGGTTGCCTCCTGCACGGACCCCAACCAGGGCTGGGGATTGAACCTGCAACCCAGGTATGTGTCCTTGACTAGGAATCGAACTTGGGACCATTCAGTGCAAGAGCCGATGCTCTAACCACTGAGAAACACAGGCCAGGGTGGCCTGCTCTCTTTAAGCTTATGATTTAGTTTGGGTTTAGTTTAGGTATTGCCGAGAAAACTTCCTAGGTGTGGATCTTGAAGTGGGTCTTTATTTTAGGGTCCAGATTTTTTTTTTTTTAATGGACTGTGATTAGAAGTTATGATATAAAGGAACAGTTGTAGACAAGGGTGGTTGGGACCCAGTTTTTGGAGGAGTTTGAGCATTATGCTATACCCATGATCATTTAAAGTTTTTTATTGATTTTATTTTATTATTATTTTTTAATTTAATACATCTTTATTGTTCAGATTATTACAATTGTTTCTCCTTTTCCCCCCCACAGCTCTTCTCCACCCGGTTCCCACCCCACCCTCTGCCCTTACCTCCCCCACATTGTCCTCATCCATAGGTGTATGATTTTTGTCCAGCCTCTTTCCGTACCCCTCACACCCTTTTCCCCCTAAGAATTATCAATCCACTCCCATTCTATGCCCCTGATTCTATTATATTCACCAGTTTATTCTGTTCCTCACATTTTTAATTCACTTGATTTTTAGATTCACTTTTTGATAGATATGTATTTGTTGTTCATGATTTTTATCTTTACTTTTTTCTTCTTCTTCCTCTTCTTAAAGAATACCTTTCAGCATATCATATAATACTGGTTTGGTGGTGATGAACTCCTTTAGCTTTTTCTTATCTGTGAAGCTCTTTATCTGCCCTTCAATTCTGAATGATAGCTTTGCTGGGTAGAATAGTCTTGGTTGTAGGTTCTCGCTATTCATCACTTTGAATATTTCTTGCCACTCCCTTCTGGCCTGCATAGTTTCTGTTGAGAAATCAGCTGACAGTCGTATGGGTGCTCCCTTGTAGGTAACTAACTGTTTTTCTCTTGCTGCTTTTAATATTCTCTCTTTGTCTTTTGCCCTTGGCATTTTAATTATGATGTGTCTTGGTGTGGTCCTCTTTGGATTCCTTTTGTTTGGGGTTCTGTGCGCTTCCTGGACTTGTAAGTCTATTTCTTTCACCAGGTGGGGGAAGTTTTCAGTCATTATTTCTTCAAATAGGTTTTCAGTATCTTGCTCTCTCTCTTCTTCTGGCACCCCCATAATTCTGATGTTGGTATGCTTGAAGTTGTCCCAGAGGCTCCTTACACTATCTTCAAATTTTTGGATTCTTTTTTCTTTTTGCTTTTTTGGTTGATTGTTTTTTGATTCTTTGTATTTCAAATCTTTGACTTGATTCTTGCGTTCCTCTAGTCTGCTGTTGAGTTTCTGTATAATATTTTTTATTTCAGTCAGTGTATGTTTAATTTCTAGTTGGTCCTTTTTCATATCCTCGAGGGTCTCGTTAAATTTATTGGCCTTTTCTAGGAAATTCTTTTTTTTAATATATATATTTTATTGATTGTTTACAGAGAGGAAGGGAGAGGGATAGAGAGTTAGAAACATCGATGAGAGAGAAACATCGATCAGCTGCCTCCTGCACACCCCCTACTGGGGATGTGCCTGCAACCAAGGTACATGCCCTTGACCAGAATCGAACCTGGGACCTTTCAGTCCGCAGGCTGATGCTTTATTCACTGAGCCAAACTGGTTAGGGCTCTAGGAAATTCTTAAAAAACCTTATAACCGTGGTTTTGAACTTTATATCTAGTCGTTTGTTTTCCTCCATTTCTTTTGTTTGTGATCTGTTTCTTTGTCTCCGCATTTTCTCTGCTTCCTTGAGTTGGAGGGTGGCTTTGTGTGCTAGGTGTCCTATATGGCCCAGTGGGTCGGACTCCCCAGTTACCTGAGGTGGACACTCTTGGTGCATCCCTTGGTGGACTGTGTGTACAGCCTTGTTGTAGTTAAGTCTTGATTGTTGTTGGTATCACTGGGAGGAATTGACCTCCAGGGCAATTGGCTGTGAGGACCTGCTGTGTCTGTAATGGAAGACTGCTGTGCTGGAGACATGCTTATGGGGCAGAACTTGTTTCAGTGGGGCTTTGGTGCTCACTGAGTCTGCCTCTTGAATGTGTCACTTATGGATGTGAGTAGTTGAAATCTGGTGTCATCTTACACTGACCACTAGATACACTAGCTTCTGGATCTCCAATGGGGTGCAGGTCAGCTACTGTCTGAGACCATCCAGCAGGAGCTACAGCGAGAACTACAGTTTTCTCCTCTTTGCTGGAGGTTTGGAGGTTTTGGAGCTGTCTGACCAGAGCTGCAGTTTGTTAGGTTAAGCTGTGATAGGGCTGGCCATTTATATGCAAAAGCCACTTTGTGGAGCTTGGGTGGGTTTGTAGATTGTGTGGGGCGGGGTCTCAGGGAGTCACTAGGCTAGGGCGTGGCAAACAGAGATGGCTGCCAGTCAGCCGTCTCTGCATTTCTGCATTTCCAAGTCCCTGTGTCCCGCGCCCCAGCGCAGTAAACAATGATTGCTGGGCGCACCTCTGCAAGAAAGTCACCTTCACTTTCTGACCCGATGGCAGACAGTCCAGCTTCTCCCCGTAAGAGTTTGGGTCCCCAGCGTCTCCCCAGAAACTGGAGTTCAGAGTAATCGGTAGCTTGTCTCCCTTCGGGTTGAAAAAAGCAGCCCACCCAGTTGCCCGCCACCAGCCCGATTTGCGTGCCTCCGTACCTCAGCTTTTCAGCGCTTGTGCACGTCTCAATGCTCTTCTCTCTTTCTTTCTAGTTGTAGAACTTCCACTCAGCCAGCTTTCCTGTGGTTCCGGGTGATAGACATTTTGTCTTTTAGTTGTAGTTTTGAAATTGTTGTGCAAGGCAGCAGTTTAGGTGTTTACCTATGCCGCCATCTTGGTTTTCCTAAATTTTTTTTATTGATTTTAGAAAGAGAGAGAATGGAGGGAGGGAAAAGAAGAAAGAAAGATCTTAAGCATTCATTGGTTGATTGACTCTTGTATATACTCTGACTGGGGATCAAAACCGGAAACCTTGATGTATAGGAACAATGCTCTAACCAACTGAGCTGGTTTTTGAGGAGAGGAGTAATGTGAAAAACTGATCTTTCAGTTAAATTCTTACCCTCTTTGTCATCTTTGGGATTCATTTATATAGAAGACCTCTTCATCTTTTAAATTCTCAGTTCTTTGCCTCTGATTTCTCAGCTTTGCTGATAATTCTCTTCCAGATCCAAACTATCTAAAGCTTTGTTCTTGACTCTGTGGTATTTCTTGTAATCTTTCCTTACCTCTTAGGGCTTCTCCATTATAATTCTTTCCAGGTTATGCCTACATCTGTATCAATAAGCTGTTAACTCTTATTAGGTTCCGAACTTAATAAAATGTTTCTTTTTGTATATTCCTGTTTACTTTAGCAAGAGCATTTACTCTAAGTAGTTGTAGCAAATGGGATTTATTGGGAAAGGAAGATATGTAAACTTTGAGTGGACCTAATGGACAGTTTAGACTAAGTTTCTTAGAACAAGAAAGATACTGCAGACTTGCCTATTGCCACCATGGACCATGTTGTTGAATCCGAATTCTGCTGCCACCATACTTTGGCAGAAGTTTAACTTCCTTAGAACCATCATTATATATTACTTTCTGTCCTCCATTGGCCACATTTATGTCATATGTAAAACCTCAGCTTCAAGGGCATCTGGAAATTGCAGTTTTTAGTTGTCCATCCTCTATGACAGGAAGTCCATATGAGAATAGATTGGAATAAGTACTGAGTGAATATTCAGTACACTCAGTTTGTGAAAACTAAACTAATTTTCCTCAGATCCCCTCAATTTGACAAAGTTACATCTTTTATAATTTTGCTGTTTCAAAGCATAGACTTAGGTCTATTATTCTAGTTTCTTAACACATTGTGGACTGATCACGAGAATTTGCCAGCTTTGTTTAATTAGTTCCACTTCATGTTACACAGTGTTTTACAAAGTATCATACTTTAAAAAGATATTAGCTTGTAAGAACATGTAATAAATAACTTCAAAATGCAATGGGTATTTAATTTTAAAGCGTGCCTTTAACATTTATGTAAAACGTTTTTTGTGCTCATTCAATAGAAACTTAACTGGCCACTGGGTAAAGCTAGCAATGAAACTACTGGTCCGCAGTGTGTTAAGATAGAAACAACTGAAATTAACTGTACCATTTAGATTTTTTATATTGTGATAATAATAAAAAACCCAACTCAATTTACTGGCTGAAAAGTCCAAAGGTGAAGCTTGATCCACTTGTATTTATGTGATCAGAACCTCATCTTCCTCTTACGAAGTCTGCTTCTATGGGGTGTTGGTCCCTTTGTGGTTACAGCATGTTTGTCTGCAGCTCAAGCCCCACATCCTCATGCCATGAATTTCAGAGGAGGGGAAGAAGAGTGCTTCTACAGAAGATGTAGGGCAGGTCTCTTGATTATTTTGCTCCAGAGACCCCTTTGGCTTATAGGACCCCCTTTCTGAGGTTTGTTTTTTTTTAAATGAAATACATAGGACTACAAAGAAAACAGTTATATTAAAAGTGTATTTGGCTTCCCATCGAGATGGCGGTGTAGGTAAATGTGGTACTTGCGTCCTCCCACAACTGCATCAAAATTACAACCAATCTACAGAACAGCCATCATTCAAAACTGTCTGAAATCTAGCTGAACAGAAGACCTACCACTAAGGATGTAAAGAAGAAGCCACATTGGACATTCCTCGTAGAAATACTTTTTAAAAATATATATCTCCTCAACAAGGGAAACAAAAGGAAAAAAAATGGGACTGCATCAAACTAAAAAGTTTTTGCACAGCAAAGAAAACCATCAACAGAATGAAAAGATAACGCACTGAATGGGTGAACAAATGTTGGCAAGGATATGGAGAAAAGGGAACCCTCATGCATTGTTGATGGAAATACAGATTGGTTCAGTCATGTTGGAAAGCAGTATGGAGTTACCTCAAAAAGTTAAAAATGGAACTGTCTTATGACCCAGCAATTCTGTCCCTTGGAATTTTGCTCAAGAAACTGAAACACTAATTTGAAAGAATATATGCACCCATATGTTCATTGTAGCATTATTTACAATAGCTGAGATTTGGGAACAGCCCAAGTGCCCATCAGTAGATGAGTGGATGAAACAGCTATGGTACATATACACAGTGGAATACTACTCAGCCATAAAAACGGAGAATATTTTATCCTTTATGACAGCATGGATGGACCTGCAGAACATTATGCTAAGTGAAGCCAGTCAGAGAAAGGCAAGTACCATATGATTTCACTCATGGAATTTAATGAACAAACTGAACTAACAAGCAAAATAGAGACAGACTCATAGATAGCAGTCTGACAGCTCTGATGGAGGGGGGCTCTGGGGAAGGTGGGTGGAGGGATAGCAAAAAAAAAAAAACAAACAAAAAACCTCATGGACATGGAATACGGTGTGGTGATTGTGGAGGGTGGGTGGGTGGAGGTGGAAGAGGGTACAGGGGGGATAAATGGTGATGAGAAAAAAAATAAAGGGTGTTTAGAAAAGAATAAAAATTAAAGCAGAAGCCACATTGAAACTGGTACAGGGAGCAGAGGGGTGTGGGGGGATATGGAACAGGCTGGTTCAACACCCATATGTGGCAGATAAAAACCAGGAGGAATATCTTGGCTGCGGAGGTCCCTTGTAAGGAGCAAAGGGTCCTAGCCCCACACCAGGTCCCCCAGCCCAGAGTTCTAATGCCAGGAAAAGAAGTCCCCATAACTTCTGGCTGTAAAATCCAGCAGGGATTGTGGCTGAGTGAGATGGCAAGCTGCTGGAGTCCCAGGCAGTTTTAAAGGGTCTGAGCACAAACTTAACTTGGGCTCACTCCCTCTGAGTTCCAGCACTGGTACAACATATCAGAAGGCATTGGGGACATATGGAGAAGAACTGTCTGGTATCAGAGCGAGAGCTGGGGGCAGCTTTCTCCTAGACAGAAGTGCTGGCAGAGGCCATTGTTCCTTTTGAGCCCTTCCCCCACAGAGCCAGCAGGCAGGTACCATATCTGAGTCTCAATCAACCTATCACTGTTTGCCCCACACTGGTGATTCCTTGAGACCCCCAGTCCCACCCGGTTTGTGGGTCCATCCACGCCATTTCCAATGGCTTTTCCATATGAATGGCCTGTCTTGGCTCATGCTTCAGATTTTCCTAAATTCAAACAAGCAGCACCTGGCCTCGGTGTGCCCTGTACCTCTCACTAAGTGGTCCCAGGCCCAGTATTAGTGGCAGCCCCCATTGGTTGGAAGCTTTGCTTCACCTGGGCACCTCCAAGCCCAGCACAAGTGGCAGGCATCTGCAGCTTGCTTTCTAACTCATGCTAGGTGGCCCCAGGCAAAAGAGGGTTGTGGCTGACCTTAAAAAAGAACATGGAAACCATAAAAAAGAGCCAATCAGAAATGAAGGCTGCACTAACTGAAATTAGTATTTTATAGGGAATCAACAGTAGAATAGCTGAGGCCAAGAATCAAATCAGCGATTTGGAATATGGGAAACAAACACACAATAAGAGCAAAAAGGAAAAAGAATCCAAAAGAATGAGGGATAGTGTAAGGAGTTTCTGGGACAACTTCAGGTGTACCAACATTGATATCATGGGAGTACCAGAAGGAGAAGAGAGAGAGCAAGTAATTGAAAATCTATTTGAAAAAATAATGACAGAAAACTTCCCTAACAAGTCCAGGAAGCGCAGAGTGTTACAAACAACATGAACCCAACAGGCCCACACCAAGACAATCATTTAGAATTGAAGGACAGATAAAGAGCTTCCCAGACAAGAAAAAGTTGAAGGAGTTTATCACTATCAAACCAGTATTACATTAAATGTAGGGTCTTTTTTAAGAAGAATAAAGAATTTAAAAAATATGAACAATAAAATGACAATAAATACATACCTATAAACAATTGAATCTAAAAAAATAAATGACCAAGCAGAACAGAAACAGACTCATAGATACAGAGAACATTTTGATGGTTGCCATATGGGAGGGAGGTTGGGATGGGTGAAAAAGTTGAAGGTATTAAGAAGTACAAATTGGTAGTTACAGAATAGTCATGGGAATATAAAGTACAGCATAGGGAATATAGTCAATATTCTAATAACTATGTATGGTATTAGATGGTATGCGATTTATTGGGATGATCACTTAGTAAATTATATAATTACTGGAGTATATACCTGAAAGTAATATAATATTGTATGTCAACTATAATTGAAAAATAAAAATGATTAAAAAAAAAATCCCAATCCACACTCCAATATAACGCAAAGGATCAGAATGTCAGATCAGTCATGAATTAGAACTCTTGCCCAGTGTCAGGCTTCACTAATAATTTCTAGGATAGGCAATCAAGAAGCAGATCTGGGACATGGAGGATGGCTTCTGCTGTGTGATGTGATTTCCCATGATCTTATCATGGCTGACCTCTTCTGAGCCAATGAGTTGCATGTCTATTACAGGAAGAAAGTACCTGAGAGCCATCCTTAACTATATTGTTGACTTATTAGTATACAAAACATTTGAGAAAATTCCTACTGATTGAACTATCTTTGATTTGTCATGGCATTTACCATTTTTAGGTGTTTTGAAATTTTTAATTAAAAAATCCTGGATTTATAGTAAAAAAAAAAAAAGGAAAAAATAATATATAGTTAACCAAATTATTTTTTAAATTATAAGATTAATATGTGCTTCTTTATTAAATAATATTTTAGTCCAAATAATATTAAATAATATCCTTTATTAAATAATAAATTAGTCCAAATAAGTATAATAAATTCCAAGTAGTGATGAACATTGTTTGGCGGTGTAACTGAAGATCATGTGATAGGAAAATATCTGATTTCTACTAGTGACAGTGACAGATAATCCTAATATTGTGGTCTGGTGACTGAATTCACAATGGAAGGAAATGCTGAATTTCAGTTGGAGGTTAGTAAAGATATTTTCCCCCTTCATCTGAGTTTACAGATAACCCAGATTTCTATACCCAGACCCCTTGTGGGGAGTCTGTGAGCCACAGCTTAAGATCCACTGCTGGAAGATAGTTTATCTCTCCAGAAGCCCCAGCAAATGTCTTGTATCTCACTGACTTTGGATTACATTTCTGACATTTTTGAACCAGTCACTGAGGCTATGAATATCTATTTGGTTTAGCCAGCATGGGCCTATCCCTGGAGCTGGGGATGGGGTCATTGCTACCTAAGCAGCATGTTGGGAGAGAAGTGAATTCACATCCAGGGGTTACTGGATGCTGAGTAGCAAATAGTAGCTGGCCATTATGTTATAATTAGTCCCCTCCCCCTTGCCCTCATAGTTAACCAATTATTAAAGTTTTAGTGAATCTTTTACTTGGATTTGTCTTTTCCTGATCAGTCACTCTGGTGGCATTCTAGGCCTCCAATATGGAGTATGTGTGATAGTCCATTGGGTTGCAAAAAGAAAAATATTAGAACTATTTATTTTTCTCATCCTTTCACTATTTTTGCTTATGTTTATTCTCTATGTGAAATACAGTAGTACTAGAGGCCCAGTGTATGAAATTCATTCAATGGGTGGGGGAGAGGGAGTCCCTCAGCCCAGTGTGTGCCCTCTTGCAGTCTAGGAGCCCTCGGGGGTTGTAGAAAGATAATGTGAGCTACATATAATTAAAAATTTTGTTAGCACCTTAGCTGGTTTGGCTCAGTGGATAGAGCGTCAGCCTGTGGACTGAAGGGTCCCGAGTTCGATTCCAGTCAAAGCACATGCCCATGTTGTGGGCTTGATTCCCAGTAGGGGGCATGCAGGAGGAAGCCAATCAATGATTCTCTCTTATCATTGATGTTTCTATGTCTCTTCCTTCCTCTCTGAAATCAATAAAAATATATTTTAAAAAAATTTCTGTTAGCCACATTTTGAAAGTAAAAGGAAACATCTAAAAATAATTTTTAATACTATATTATTTAACACAGTATATCCCAAACATCATGATTTTAACATGTAATCAATATAAAAATGATTGAGATAGTTTGCATTCTTTTTTCATATAAAATCTTTGAAATTCATTGTGCATTTTACACTTAAAGTTCATCTCAGCTTAGACTGGTGTGATATTTCAGGTGCTCAAAAGCTACATGTGTCTAGTGGCTTCTGTATTGGATAGCACACATCTAGACCAATGATCATTCTGAATTTAGATTTCTATAGTTGTCTCTGTTAATAGTTTCCATAAATCCATTACTTGCCCTCTTTAGTCTTTTTCTACTGTTGCCAGGTAAATTGAACAAAAATTCCACTGGGACGTTACTCCCCTGCACTAGGTTTCTGTGGCATTATGTATATGTGTGTATATACAGTATATATATATGTGTGTGTATATATATATGTATGTGTGTACATACTAGTGTGTGTGTATATATATATATATATATATATACACACATACAAACATATATATATAATATTTCAGAGAGGTAGAGAGAGGGGGAGAGAGAAACATCAATAGTGAGAGAGAATCATTGATTGTCTCCTGCACTCTTTCTACTGGAGATGGAGCCTGCAACCTAGACATCTGCCCTGACCAGGAATCAAACTGTGAGCTCTTGGTTCACCTGGTTCATAGGTAGACGTTCAACCACTGAGCCACACCAATTGGACCGTGGCATCACATTTAAAAGTAGCTCTTAAGACTTTTTGTAAGGTGGTGCATCCTATACTCCATCACATGTCTCTGGGATTGCCTGTGACAAATCTGGTGCTCAATTAGGCAGTTTCCTGAGCCTTGCTTTCCCCTTTCCATTTCTCTAAGTGTAATCATCTTACCTAATAATAGACAAACATGTAAATTGACCGTACCTCTGCTACGCCCATAGCCAATCAGAGTGAGTAACCCAACAAAGATGGCAGTTAATTTGCATACATAGGTGCCTAGTGCCTGGGTCCCGGGAACATCCTGGCACCTAGGTCACTCTGAGGTAAGCCCCGCATGGTCCCTGAGCAGCCTGGGAAGGGCCTGAGCCAGGGGGCTCCTGGGCAGGGCCAAGCCTGCGATCAGAGGCGAGGGGACAGGGGTGGAGCTGGCGATCAGAGGGAGCTGTGGGTCCCTACCCAGGCTGAAAGCCTCGACAGGCCTGGGCAGGGGCGGAGCTGGCAATCGGAGGGAGCTGGGGGTCCCCTGCCCAGGCCTAAAGCTTTGGCCAGAGGCTTTAGGCCTGGGCAGGGCCCAGCTGGCGATTGATGTGAACTACAGAGGAAACACCTTTTCTGACTGCTCATTGGCTAAGCTTCCTGTATGCCACTGGTAATATTCTTAGTAACTTGGGTAATAAGAATCCAAAAAGGTGATCTAGGGGTTTTTCCACCACACTTCCGGAGAAAAAAACGAAGGTCCATTGCTGGAGGGCTAAGAAATGTCATATCCTGCCCTAGCCGGTTTGGCTCAGTGGATAATGCCTCGGCCTGCCAACCGCAGGGTCTGGGTTCAATTCTGATCAAGGGCATGTACCTAGGTTGCAGGCTCCTCCCTGGCCAGGGCCCAGGTCAGGACTCATTCAGGAGGCAACCAATCAAAGTGTTCCTCTCACTTTGATGTTTCTCTCTGTCTTTCCCTTTCTCTTCCACATTCTCTAAAAGTCAATGGAAACATATCCTCAGGTGAGGATAAAAATAAAATAAAGAAATGTCATATCCTATGAAAGACACATCTTGAAAATGCCTGAAGAAAGTTGCCTTTTTTTCATGGTGAAGGGACTGGAGTCCGTGTTGATGAAAACACCTTGGTGGCTGTGTTGACTGACAGTGGCTGCAGCAGCGCAGTGATGGGGCTGGTGCCTTCCCCTGATCAGCCCGGTCGCCTCCCACAAAGGGGTCTAAGCTGTCAGTAGGACATCCCCTGAGGGCTCCCAGTATTTGAGAGGGGGCAGGTTGGGCTGAGGGACCCCTCCACCCCCAGTGCACGAATTTCGTGCACCAGGCCCTTAGTCCATTATAAGAAGCCTGTTATAGTAAAACCTCTTTGGACTCTCCAGCCCCTCTGCAGTCTTTCCATTTCCTGAACTACTGTGGTATATATTGAGTACTCAGCCAATTAGCACTTCATTATACAGCATATTGTTGTTTATTGCTAATTGCTTCATGTGTATTAGTCTTATCTCCCTACCAAATTTACTAAATTCTAAGCTTCGTATCTTTTGTCCCCAAATTGTAGACACATAAAGGCTTAACTTTTTTTCCTTATCTTTAGAGACATACCTGGACTATCCTTGGATTTAAATTTGTAGCTTTAAGTTCTGTGTTTTTTTTTTAAATTCTGTTTTGTTTTCTACTCTGCTGGTTAACTTAGACACCTTCTAGCAGATTCAGTTGTAGGAGTTTGTGTATTAAAATGTACATTTGCTTCTTGAAAATTAAAAATATTAATATTGTTTATGAAGTATTTGTTGTGGTAAAATCACTCTTGGAACAAAAATATTGATTATCTGGAGTTTCTGAAGGTGAAATTTGAGTTTAACAAGGAAGTCTCAAAGGACACATTTGCTCTATTGTCTAGGAACCAGGAGAGGTAAACTTGTTTCCCAAGTAGGGCAAGAGATTTTATTTCAACTTCAGTCATCAGAATTATTCCCTGTACTTTCTACCCACCAGTCACTTTAGTCTGTAGTTCAGGCAATCTTCGCTTTGATGAAGATTTCTACAACCATGACAGTGCTTTAGCTTATTTGGGATACTGCAAATAGGAGTATGAAAATGGATCCTGAAAATAAGTCCAGAGAAGGTCATAGGCTTTATCGATGCCTGTGTTTTATTTAACATGTTATATGGTTAGCTTAGTAAACTAGTTATACACTAACATTTTTAACTTGTGGAATTTCAAGGCCTGTTTATTATTCATTTACTTTAAAAAGTGTAGTATATTTCATATGCCAGGCACTATGCTGACCTCTGTCACTTTTTATCTTTGCACCTTTTTACAGAACCATTATATAGTCTTTGGTAAGTAGTAGCCTTTATTTAAGAATTTACTTTTTGTCTTATTTAACACCTTGTGGGGTTTTTCTCCCTTTTTGGTAAATATCATTAATTGATTATTATTAGTCCAAATAAATTAAAACAACTTTACATTCTAGTTTCACTTATTTTTAAGACTATAGTATAAAGTATTCTTACACTTAAAAAAATTATAGTATAAGACATTTTAGAAGTACTGAACATGTTACCATTTTATTTCAGAATCTAAAAAATGAATTATTTTCTTCTTTATTTGATCCAATGGCTTAGACTCTGTATTTCAAATTTTCTCAGTCACTTAAGATATTCTTGGGTTTATTGCCAAAAACATTGTTTGGTTCTTATTGTAGTTGTTATCTTGTTTTATTTTGTGAATCTACCTTTTCTATCCTGCTTGAATTTTAATTATATTATTTTAGTAGAGAATTAGGAGTTGTAAAGCTTCTTATAAGAATTGTTCCTTTATGGAAGTCTCATGGATTTCCCCTCCTGTTAAGGGACATAAGAAGGGGAGCATGGCCTGGCTAATAATGTGATCAGTGGTTGAGTGTTTACCTATGAACCAGGAGGTCACGATTCAGTTCCAGTTAGGGCATATGCCCAAGTTGTGGGCTCAATGGAGGGGAGTAGGGATGCAGGAGGCAGCCAATCAATTATTATTTTCTCTCATCATTGATGTTTCTCTCCCTCCCCCCCACCCCCCATAAAAATACTAGAGGCTTGGCGTACGAAATTCATGCACAGGTACGTTCCCTAGGCCTGGCCTGCGATCAGGGCCCATCTTCCCCAGCTGCCAGCAGCCGGCCCCACCCCCTGCCGCCGCTGCCTTGGTCATCCTTTGTGTATGGGGCGACGGGCAGGGCTGTGAAGGACCCCAGCGCAGCCTGCATCATCTGCCACCCACCCCTGGTTCACGGTTCCCCATCAGGTGATCAGAGCCTGCCTGCTGGGGGGAGAGACTGAGAGGTTGGCTGGCAGGCCCCAATCAGGCGATCATAGCCAACCAGTTGTTCTGCTGTCATAGCCAATCAGTTGTTCTGCTGTCCGGTTGATTTGCATATTATGCTTTTATATACATAGATAGATATTTAAGCCCTAGTTAGTTGTCATCTGGCATTGTTGTGAGAAAGGGCTTTCTTAATCCAAAATTTTATGGATTTCTAAAGTGAACATTTTTCATTCTGTGCAATTTAATTGTTACATAGGAATAAGTATGAGAAACTGGAATATAACATATATACACTAATCTTAGGCAAAATCATATACAAATCGTACACAAAAATTATACGAATCATATGTAAAGGTATGTATGTGCAGGCCAAGACTTGGGCAACCAATACAAAATTAAACCGTCTATTGAAGAGTGCAGCCGATTTTGAGTAACTCTTGTTACATTGCTTATAACATGAAAAAAGGTAACAGGGTTTATATATATGCAGATTTTAAAATAGTGTTAAGAAAAGAAAACCACCTAAGGTCAATTTCATACATTTCTAAGAAATTCTCATTTTATTTCAATTTCTAATCTGATCCACACTTTCATGTTACTTTTTTTTAACGCTTCATAACCTATACTCTTCTAATGAGAAAAGGAACCTTAGGTATGATTCCTTCAGCTAATCAAAGAAAAGCCTTGTTGGCCATTTTTGGCTTAGCTAGCTACTCGTTTGTTCTTCATTAAAGCTGATAAGAGATATGATACATATTTCTAGCCGTAGGATAACCCCAGTGCTTCTCTTTTTAATTAAAATGTTTTCTTGCCTTTTTCCCTTAAAAGAAGAGTTCTTAGTACTTCTCTTCCCCATCCCTCCCTACCCCCTTTCGGCATTTTTAAATTCTTTTGTCATACCTGTGTCAAGTGGTTCTTGGGGGAATTAGTTCAATGTGGGATCATCTTGAAACTAAAGTCAGTATAAGTCGTCGTCAAGTCATTAAAATATTTATATACCAAAAATTGGAAAAAATTAAATGAAATATTGAATAGGATTAATAGACATTTATTTTTTTGAATAGGTAGTGTGTTCAAAATGTAAAAGTGCAAAAAGTGAGTTTTCACGCCCAGCTGCAGTGGCTCTGTTGGAGTGTCCTCCAGTGCACCAAGAGGTTGCTTGTTGATTCCTGGTGAAGATACATACCTGGGTTACAGATTTAATCCCCAGGTAGGGAGTATATGGAAGGCAACTGAACAACAATGTTTTCTGTCTCTCTCTCTCCCTCCCCCTCTCCTTCTTCCTCTCTGAGCATGTCCTCAGTTTCTTCTGTTTCTCAGGCACACTTTTCCTCTTATTGGAGGCAACCAGTTCTATTCTCTATACCTTAAAAACAACACCACCATAAGTGGTAGCATATTCTGCATATTCTTATCTTGCTTTTTTCAATTGATTGTCATGTTTACATTTTTGTATATGAGGAGTGTATTAGTGTTAGAAAATCTAAACCAACAGTGGGTTAAACAATGAAGTTTTAAGTTCAGATAGGTGGTCTAGGACTGATATAGCACTGGAGGTGTTGCTTTGTCTGTTTTTGTTTTGAGGCATAATGAATACAATAAAATGCACAGACATTAAGGAGTTTGATGGATTCTGACAGTGGTACAAAACAAAGGGTGCATGCAGGCCAGAGAGAGCACTCTAGTCTGTCTTCCTGCCAACCCTCCATCTTCCCCCTCCCGCACCCCACCACTCCCCCCAATTGCCTGGACTCTTTCTGTACTATTCTTGCATCCTCATTGACCTAGCTGGATCTTCAGCTTTTGCAACCTGTTCCAAGATGCAAGAAGGGGCAAAGGTTACATGCCAGCCTGTTTTTATTTTTACAGGAAGATTTCTAGAAGCTGCCACTTTATAATACTTCCAGTTATGTTGTGTTAGCCAGAACTTAGTGTCCCACCTGAATGCAAGGTACATTGAGAAGTGGAGTCTTTACTGTCTTTTTCTATTAGAAACAATGCTGCATTGAATAACCTTGTTTATAGGTTGTCTTGTGGAATAAATTTCTAGAAATGGAACTGTTGGGTCATAGAGTATTTGGAGTTTGAGAGTACACCTATTTGTTGTCACTGTTTTTGTATTTGCTAATTTCATAGGTAAAACATGATGATATAGGGTAGCTCTAACATGCCTGATAAGGCATTTAAATAGAAGAGCAAGTCTGTTCTAGCTTAAGATGCCTCGAAAACGTACTATACAGCCAGCTAATGCAATTGGGTGAAGCATATTACAGCATATTTTCATTTTATTTTGGTCAGTCCTAAGAGGAGATTGATGATTAAGGCTAAAAGACAAACCCATCTATCCATAAATACTTCACAGTAAACTGACAGGAAGACAAGCAAGTAATGTGTTTTTCAGGAGTTGCTCTCTCAATTAAAAAGTAGATTTAAGGCAGAAGGTTAAAATGCATTAATTTTTTTGTCCTCTGTTTTCTCTCACATATATTCTTTTTTTTTCCTCTTTTTTTTTTCTTAAATAAATCTTTATTGTTTAGATTATTACAGGTGTTCCTCTTTTTTTCCCCCCATAGCTCCCCTCCACCTGATTCCCCACCCCACCCCATGCCCTTACCCCCGCCACTGTCTTCATCCATAGGAGTAAGATTTTTGTCCAATCTCTTCCTGCACCCCTCACACCTGCTTCCCCTGAGAATCGTCAGTCCACTCCCTTTCTATGTCCCTGATTCTATTATATTCACCAGTCCATTCTGTTCTTCAGATTTTTTTATTCACTTGATTTTTAGATTCACTTGTTGGTAGGTATGTATTTGATGTCATTTTGTTGTTCATAATTTTTATCTTTACCTTTTTCTTCTTCTTCCTCTTCTTAAAGAATACCCTTCAGCATTTCATGTAATCCTGGTTTGGTGGCGATGAACTCCTTTAGCTTTTTCTTGTCTGTGAAGCTCTTTATCCGACCTTCAACTCTGAATGATAGCTTTGCTGGGTAGAGTAATCTTGGTTGTAGGTTCTTGCTGTTCATCACTTTGAATATTTCTTGCCACTCCCTTCTGGCCTGCATAGTTTCTGTTGAGAAATCAGCTGACAGTCGTATGGGTACTCCCTTGTAGGTAATTAACTGTTTTTCTCTTGCTGCTTTTAATATTCTCTCTTTGTCTTTTGCCCTTGGCATTTTAATTATGATGTGTCTTGGTGTGGTCCTCTTTGGATTCCTCTTGTATGGGGTTCTGTGCGCTTCCTGAACTTGTAAGTCTATTTCTTTCACCAGGTAGGGAAAGTTTTCTGTCATTATTTCTTCTAATAGGTTTTCAATATTTTGCTCTCTCCCTTCTTCTGGCACCCCAAAAATTCGGATGTTGGTTCGCTTAAAGTTGTCCCAGAGGCTCCTTACACTATTTTCATATTTTTGGATTCTTTTTTCTTTTTGTTTTTCTGGTTGGATGTTTTTTGTTTCCACATATTTCAGATCTTTGGTTTGATTCTTGGGGTACGTTGATCTACAGTTGAGTTTCTGTATATTCTTTATTTCAGACAGTGTATGCTTCATTTCTGACTGATCCTTTTCCATTTTTTTGGCATTCTCATTAAGATCCTTAAAGGTCTCATCAAGTTTCTCAGCAGTTTTAAGAAGATTCTTGAGTAACCTTATAAATGTGGTTCTGAACTCTATGTCATCCAGTAGTTTGCTTTCATCCGTTTCTTTCATTCGTGACATGTTTCTTTGTCTCCACGTTTTGGCTGCTTCCCTGTGTTGATGGAGTAGCTTTGTGTGGTAGGTGATCTATAGGGGGCAGTAGCTCAGCCTCCTCAATCACATGAGGTGGACGCTCTTGGTACACCCCTTTGTGGGCTGAGTGCAAAGTCTTAGTGTAGTTAAGCCTTAATTGCTGTTGGTACACTGGGAGGAATTGACCTCCAGGCCAATTAGCTGTGAGCACTCGCTGTGTCTATAATGGAAGAACTGCTGCGCTGAAGACACGCTTATGGGGCAGGACTTGTTTCAGTGGGGCTTTGGTGCTCACTGAGTCTGCCTCTTGAATGTGTCACTTATGGATGTGAGGAGTTGAAATCTGGTGTCTCACACTGACCACTAGGTACACTGGCTTCTGGATCTCCAATGGGGTGCAGGTCAGCTACTGTCTGAGGCCACCCAGCAGGAGCTACAGTGAGAGCTACAGTTTTCTCCTCTTTGCTTGGGGTTTGGAGGTTTTGGAGCTGTCTGACCTGGGCTGCAAGTTTGCTAGGTTAAGCTGCGATAGGGCAGGGCTTTTTTATGCAAAAGCCACTGCTTGGAGCTTGGGTGGGTTTGTAGGTTGTGCAGGGCAGGTCTCAGGGCGTTACTAGGCTAGGGCGTGGCAAACAGCAATGGCTGCTAGTTAGCTGGCTCTGCATCCCCAAGGGCATCCGCGAGTCCTGTGCCCCAGTGCCATAAACAATTATTCCTGTGCGCAGCTCTGCAAGCAAGCCACCCTCACTGGCAGACAGTCCAGCTTCTCCCTGTAGGAGTTTGGGTCCCCCGCGTCTCCCCAGAAACTGTATTTCAGAGTAATCGGGAGCTTGTCTCCCTTTGGGTTAAAAAAAGCAATGCCCGCCGCCAGCCCGGATCATGCGCCTCCGTACCTCAGCTTTTCAGCGCTCGTGCACGTCTCAATGCTCTTTTCTCTTTCCTTCTAGTTGTAGAACTTCCACTCAGCCAGCTTTCCTGTGGTTCTGGGTGATAGACGTTTTGTCTTTTAGTTGTATTTTTGAAATTGTTGCGGGAGGCAGCAGTTTAGGTGTTTACCTACGCCGCCATCTTGGATTCCTCACATATATTCTTTATTTTGTACATTCCTTAGAAACATTTTTTCAACTAACCTTTAATTAAAATTTTTTCAATTACAATTGATGTATGATATTAAATTAGTTTCAGGTGTACAACATAGTGATTATACATTTATGTGTACTTACAAACTGACCACCCCAATAAATCTAGTACCCATCTGACATCATATATAGTTATTATAGTATTATTGACTATATTCTCTATGCTGTACTTCAGACCCCTGTGACTATTTTTATAACTGGCAATTTGTACATCTTAATTTCTTTACCTTTTGAACCCATGTTTTCAACTAATCTTTAAGTACCCTTTAACTTAAGAAACCCTTTAACTTTAAGTACCCTTTAACTTTCTTTCTTGGAGAAAAAGACAGTAATCAACGGATATATTCCATTTGGTTCCTTAAAAAAAATTTTTTTTGGTTTCAATTACAGTTGACATTTGATATGTTATATTCAGGTGTACAGCATAGTGGTTAGACATTTATATAACTTACAAAGTGATGCCCGCCCCCATAAGTCTTCCACCTTCCTTACACTATATATAATTATTATAATACTAGAGGCCTGGTGCACGAAATTCGTGTACGGGAAGGGGGTCCCCTCAGCTTGGCCTGCACTCTCTCCAATCTGGGACCCCTCAGAACCTCTGGCTCCTAACTGCTCATCTGCCTGCCAGCCTGATCCCCCTAACTGCTCTCCCCTGCTGGCCTGATCCCCCTAACTGCTCTCCCCTACCTGCCTGATTGCCTCTAACCTCCTCTGCCTTGGCCCCGCCAACATGGCTTTGTCGGGAAGGATGTCCGGAAGGACATCTGGAAGGTCGTCCAGAAGATGTTCAGTCTAATTAGCATATTACCCTTTTATTAGTATAGATGCCACCTTGTCCTAAAAATGCAGGTTGTTCCCAGGTTTTCCTATCTTGGAAGGGGAGCCTGCAGTAGCATCCTGCGTTCTGACCAGGGTTTATGCACTTGTGCTTTATCTCAGCAGATGTGATACCTAGTAGAAGACTCTTGAATGTACCTTGAACATTTCTATCGAATTTGCCAAGTCATCCTCCAAAAATGTTGAAACACTTTAAACTCCCACCAGCAACCATGCATGTGCCCTCCATCCCACTTTGATGCCAATATCATTGATTTCTCCCTAGAAGCTTCCCCCGCTTCAGCCGGAACTGCTTGGTACTTGAGCCAACCTCATTGTTCAGCTGGGGACTTGATTTCCTTAGATAGAATTACGGAGGAGGAAAAATAGTTTTCCTCTACCTTTCTGAGTTCTTAGTGGAGTCCCTTGTAATGAAAGACAGATCACCAAGAGAAAAACAAAAGTTCATTAACATGTGTAACTCGTGTATATGTGGGAGATCCCAGGGAAAAATGAATAACTCCTCAAGGTAGCTTAGAATGCAAATTTAAATACCTTCTTCCTAGGGAAAGGGGACGGGAGATATAGGCCTCTTAGAGGAGAGTAAATGATATTTAGGAAAGATGAATGGGGGTGGGGGGAAAATAGTTTGTAACAAAGTTTGGGTGTGATGTCAACTTCTACTCTCCTGTCCTGTGACAGGAGTCAATCTTCTCTGCCTGATGTCACTTCTCCCATCAAGGGGACCTATGACATTTGAGCTCCTTTTGGGGAGTCCGATTTTAGGCAGATCAGGAGACTTCAGTGAAAGCCTCTGCATGCATTTGCTGTTTTTCAAGCATCTGTAGCTCAAGATCACCAATATAACAGCACAGCATATGTTGGGGCTGCATGTTCTCTGACCTTCAGAATAAACCCACAAAAGTTTGTTTCCTCTCTTAGATGATTTGCCACAGTAGGTTATTCCCTGGAGTCAGTATTCTGACCAGACCTTCCTGGGAGTGGTCATAACATACCCTGTGCTTGTAGAAAGGTGTGGGCCACATCACTAAATAAACCAGGGGCAGTTTTCTCATCTTGTGGAAAGGGAGATCAAGTTATGATAGTTTATCTCCCTTTCCACAGGTTTCTTGCGGGTTTGTGTCACCTTGCCTCCCCTCCCCCATCCCCCCAGCAGCCCCAGCGCCTCAGCTGCGGGCCTTGGGGCTGCTGGGTGCCAGCCTCCCTGCGGGTTTGTGTCCCCAATCCAGGGCTTGGGGCTGCTGGGTGCCAGCCTCCCTGCGGGTTTGTGTCTGCAATCTGGCCGCCCGCAGCCCCAGCGCCGCCATGGCTGGCCTTTGGGCTGTAGGGTGCCAGCCTCCCTGTGGGTTTGTGTCCTGATCCAGCCCCCCGCAGCCCCAGTGTTGCCATGGCGGGCTTGGGGCTGCTGGGTGCCGGCCTCCCTGTGGGTTTGTGTTCCCATCTGGCCCTCTGCAGCCCCAGTGCTGCCATGGCGGGGCTTGGGGCTGCTGGGTGCCGGCCTCCCTGTGGGTTTGTGTCCCTGATTCTGGGCTTGGGGCTGCTGGTGCCAGCTGCCTGGCCACTATGGGCGTTGCCATCTTTGTTGAGTAATTTGCATACTCACTCCTATTGGCTGGTAGCATAGCGGAGTGATGGTCAATTTGCATCTTTCTCTTTTATTGGTGTAGATTCTTGACTATATTCCATAGCTGTACTTTACAGCCCTGTGACTCTTTTATAACTACCAATTTGTATTTCTTTTTTTTTTTTTACTTTTGAAGCAAATTACTTTATTGTTGAAAGTATTACAGATCTCCCTTTTTCCCCATTGTCCTCCTCCACCCCACTCATGCCCCCTCCCCAGGCCAACCAACTTTTATTAAAATGCCGTAGCAAGAGAAGGAAACCCAGGCAAGCTAGGTGGAGAGGCTGTGAACAGGGTGGAAGTGAGGGAGGTTGTCGAGGTTGGGTCAAGGGTGAGCAGGAAAGCAAATGTTACTTCAGAAGATTCTTTCTGAGAAGGGGGCACTCAAAGGGCTGGGAGGTGTGACTGAGCTCCTCCAGGACCTCATGGGACTCCTAAGATCTGGAATAGACTTGAGAGGGACCGTGCCACACGGTAGCAGAAATTCTCAATCTCATTCCAGATGAACTTCACCTTGCTGACAAGGGTGTCAGAGTGCTGCACACAGGCCAGCACGTCCGGTCATATCTTCTGCAGTCGATTTAGCATCTCTTGGAACAACCTCTGTACCTGTTCACCAAAGCTCTCCCCAGGCTTCTGGGCCCCTAGACTTTGGTTGTGCAATCCTTCCAGCTCAGAGACCTGCTCTGGGCCTGGTTTCTCTCCAGGAAAATCTGCACCCTCATGTCCAGGGAGGACTTTACTATGGACTCTGTTACGTAGTTCCTGCTGCTGTTCCAGAGTAGATTCCTGGTTGTTGTTCTCCCAGTGAGCAAATATGGTATCAAGTGAGGCCTTATTGATGCTGATCTCCAGCTGTTTTAGGCCTATGTGGACCTGGACCTCGTCTTTGGATTTGACTTCATCACAAAATGTGTCTACAGCCTTGTGCATTTCACTCCTCATTTTCTCAACACCTTCTTCGAATGTCTTGGAGTAGCCCATGGCTGCTCAGGGTTGAGAAGGCTGTGGCCTGATGGTGAGGAACAGGTATGTCCAATTTGTATTTCTTAATCCCTTCATCTTTTTCACCCAGTCCCCAACCTCTGCCCTTCTGTATACAGATACAGTTCGTTCTCTGTATCTATGAGTTTTGTTTATTTTGTTTTCTTAGATTCCACATAATAGTGAATTCATGTGGTATTTGTCTTTTTATGACTTATTTCACCTAACATAATACCCTCTAGGTCCATACATATTGTCTCACGACAAGATTTCATTCTTTTGAATGGTCCATTGTATATATGTAGCACATTTGTCTTTGGATTGGAGCATTTAATCCATTTACATTTAATAATTATTTATAGGTATGTAGTTATTGCCATTTTATTGTTTCCTGATTGTTTTTGTAGTTCTCTGTTCCCTTATGATTCTCTTGCTTGCTCTCTTCTCTTGTGTGTTGATGACATTCTGTAGTGTTGTGCTTTTTATTTCTTTGTTTTTATTTCTTGTATATCTCTTGTAGATTTTTGATTTGTGTTTACTATGTTCTTCATATATACTAAGCCATGTTGATAGCGGTCTGTTTTAAATAGATGGTCGCTTAAGTTTGAACACATTTTAAAATCACTACCATTTTTATTCACCCCCTCTACATTTATGTTTTTGTCATTATTTTTTACTTCTTTTGTGTGGTTATGTGTATCTCTTAATTTACTGTTGCAATTATACATGATCTGCCTACTTTTGCCTTTAAACCTTTGTACTCACTTTAGTGTTTATTGATCCAGTGCTTTTATTACATGTTTGCTTTTGTCAGTGAAAATTTTTTTCTTTGCAATATTATCTTATTCATATTTTTAGGTTTTTTTTTCCATTCTTCTTAAAGAAGTCCCTTGGTTTTGTGGTGATGAACTTCAGCTTTTTCTTGTCTGGACATTTAGTTCTTTTTATAAAATATTTCTTGTGGTTCTCAACTTTCTAACCTTTTACTTCAGTTGCTAAGGGGACTCATAAATTATATAAAGTATATTCTGCTAAAGTTGTAATTTTTATAGAATAAATGTTTTTAAAATGTGTTTTAAACTTTATAAGCTTTTGGTTGGGACTTGAAGAAAAATTCATAGCAATTTCCTATGCAACCAGGTATTATTATGAGCTATACTTAACCAGTTAACTGCCACGATATTTTGAATTTAATTTAAAAAGTTCCGCCATTTGCGTCGTCTATAGACGCTTATGGCGTACAAATGGTTAATTTTGAAGTGGGAAATAGCATAGAAAAGGATGTATATGCATATGTTTTTCCATACCACATGAGAGCAAGAGAATCAAAAAGGTATAGAGAAGTATAAAAACAATCAGAAAACGATGAAATGGCAATAACTACATACAGACACTGCTACCATAGCACATGGCATAGCACCTAACTAGCACTTGGTAAATTACCTTTTTCCTCCAATTGAAGTGAATCTTTGGAAGGTAGTAGAAAAATTAGTAGACTACCTTCAAGGGCATGGGGGAGTACTTTTGAAATGATCGCCTATTTAGGTAAAGAAACTTAATAAGGGGCCAATATCTGTGCTCTACAGATAGAGACTTTGAGATACTTTTAGTGCAGTATCATCCCACTTTATCTGGAAGTCAGATTTCTGTAAATCTCTGTTGTTTTTTTTTTTATTTGTTTTTGTTTTTTAAAGCCAATTTCCCATGACTTACCAGTAGGCCAAAGAACAGGATATACTAGTACGTATTTCTTGTACTTAATAAATGGGCTTTGAAGTCAACCTGAGGCCCCTTCCTGAGGTCTTCCTGGTTTAGAATAGCAGATGGCGCCTAGTATATAGTTGGTGTTCAATAAATATTTGTTGCATGGATATTTATAAATTTCTCTTCTTCGTTTTTGTTTTGCTAGCACATATTTTGGGGAGGACAAGGGGATATGGTTAAGAGAATAATAACAATAGCTGATGTTTTGCTTATTTGTTAGGTAGTGTTGGCATTGTTAATCAGCTAGAAATGCATTTGCCTTAGGATTTACATTGGCTGTTCCCTGTGCCTAGAACACTATTCTCTTGGATAAATTTTCATGCCTCATTTCCTCACCTCCTCCAAATCTCTTCTTATATATCACCTCAAGGAAGCCTATGTTGAACACCCTGTTAAAAATGGCAACTGCTGCCCTGGCAGCTCAGTTGGTTGGAGCAGTGGTCGGCAAACCGCAGCTCGTGAGCCACATGCGGCTCGTGAGCTGGTTTGCCGCTCTCTTGACTAATGAGTTTGCCAACCACTGGGTTGGAGCATTGTCCTGATGCACCAGGGTTGTGGGTTTGATCGCCACTCAGGGCACATGCAAGAATCAACCAATTAATGCTTAAATAAGTGGAAGAACAAATCAATGTCTTTATCTCTTGTCTCTCTCTCCCCCCTTCTCGCTTTCCCTCTCTAAAAAAATAAATTAATTAAAAAAAAATTTTTTAATGGCAACTGCTCCTCTGCCCCCCAACTTCTAAGTTCCCTTACCCTGGTCTATTTTTAACCCCATAGCAGTTGCCTCCTTGAAATATATACTGTCTTTTATTTATGATTATTATTTACTAGTAGCCCTGTGCACGAATCCGTGCGCGAATAGCTTGCTGCCGCTTGCCTCTTACCCTCGCTTGCCTCTTACCCTCCAGCTGCCGCTGCCGCTGCCGTTGGTAGCTCTCCGCTGCTCATAGCTCTCTGCCCGGCCCTCCTAGAGCCCCCAACCCCCAATAGTTTGCTGTTCTCTGCCTCCCACTTGCTTGCTGCCCTGCCCTCTCCTGTAGCTCTTTGCCCCCCTGCTTGTAGCTCGATGCCCCACCCTCTTGCTGATCTGATCTTGTTGTTAAGGTTGGTCGTTATGCCTCAGGGCATAATGGATAATTAGCATATTCCTTTCTTATTATGTAGGATTTTCTCTTTCACTGCCAGAGTGTTGTTATTAGTTCCTTGAGGGCTTGAACTATTTATTCACTTTATTCAAGTGCCTCATACGTGCTCAATAAACATTTGTTGAATGAATGAAAGTAGGAAAGTAACATGTAAGAAAGTTAGCTATAAAATAATTTACATTTAAAAATATATTTAAAAATATTATTTCTATTATTTTTAAAGTTTTGCTTTTGAAGATCACTGTATTCCATAATGACACCAAGGCAAACAAAGCCGGGCGAAGTTTAGGGACTCTATATTCTCTTGGTGGAAAAGGAACTGAGTTTTGGCTTGATGAACTACATCATCTGCCTCAAGCCCCTAACATCTTTTTTTTTTCTTTCCCCCCCTGGTGAAGTTGCTTCTCATAGCCTTCAGTGGTGGTTTAGTTAATAAGAAAGAGTCTCTAGAGTTGAAGGAAATCCTCCCTCCCTCCCCCCCTCCCTCAGTCCCTTCCCTCCTTCCTTTCTTCCTTGCCTATTTTATGTGCATTCTCATTTTTAATCTTTGTGTTAATCCTCAACTGAGGATATTTTCCCCCCATTGATTTTTAGAAAGAGGGAAAGGAAGGGGTAGGGAGGGGAAGAGAGGGAGAGAGAGAAACATTGATGTGAGACACATCAATTGGTTGCCTCCTGCATGTGCACTGTCCTGGCTGGGGATAGAACCTGCAACCCTGGTACCTGCCCTTGACTGGAATTGAACCAGAGATACTTCGGTGCTTGGTCCAGTGCTCTAACCATTGAGAAACACCAGCCAGGGCTAATTTTTAATCTTTGTAACAACCAATTGAGGCAAGTATTCTTGTCCTCCCACTTTTTTTTTTTTTGCAGAAAACTGAGTCTTAGAGGTTAAGCAGCTTGCCTAGCCAGTAAGTGTGTTGGAGGTGGAATGCCAACCAAAGCAATTTGACCTATAGAGGAACTTCCCTACAAAATGTCTTCCTAGGAGAGCATCTAGAAGAGCACATAGAAGAGAAAAAGAAATCAGAAACAACTCAGTGGAACTCTAATGTCACAAAGAGACCTTTTATCTTTTATTTGTTCCAGTTTCCCATGACTTAAGTAGATTGAATGAGGCCACTGTGATTGAAGTAATAATATTACGTTAAAGTTAATCAATGCTCAATTAAATAAAGTATATTTTAAATAAAACTAGAACTGGCTCTTAACCAGATCTTACTAAGACTTAGTTTAGCTCAAGAGCAATTTAGCTTATTAACTATGGGGCAGAATGTGTATGTTCTTCCTTCATCTTCCCTAAAAATTAGATTCAGCAGGAGAGCAAAAGTTATAATGTGGCTGTATAGGAAGTATAATTTAGTGGAGGAGTAGAGGTAGACAGTAGGTTGGTTTTGCGGTTTTTCTAGGTTTTTAAGAGAATAACTTCCCTATGAATTGTATACAATTATATTAACAGAAATAGTCATTCACTGCCTACCACACAAAATAATTTAGTTTCAAATTTTGATTAGAAAATTCTGATTCATAATGTGAATTACTTTTTGTATCTTAATGAGCTATTTGTCCCTTTTTTTTTCTTGCAAAATGGCATATTTTTCTCTTGCCATAAAAAATATTCTGCTCTGTTGTAAAGAACCACAGACAATACCTGATTTATCTTCAGTGTCATAAATTAATTTTAATTTCAGTTTTAAAACAATGTGATTTAGAGGAGTAAATTAGAATCTACAATTGTAGGAAATTATGTGTAAGGATATGTATTTACATGTTGAAGCCAGAAATGTGCTTTGCATAGGAAAGGTGTAGGACACTATTGTGTACATGGCTATTAGAATCATTTTACTAAAAAAGAAAAATCTCCAAAGCAAGACATGAGGAACTTTTTTGGTGATATATTGAGACTGTCTTCTGGCTTGAGTTGATCATTGGTGGGAGAGGTTCCTTTCTAGGTTTCTAGAACTGTGATGAGAACATCATACTTAATTAGGTACTTTCCTTGATACATCCAATTACAATGGGATGAAAATACTGAAAAATATTTTTCCTTGTACACTTATTATTATTATTTTTTTTGCCTTTGAAGTAGCCAGCAAACACTTCTTTCTCAAATACATGTTCATGGTGGGGACGGAGGGGGGGGATGTAATGGTTTAGAAGGGTTTTTTGATGAAAGCAATAATCCCTTTCTTCCACTCACATCTCCCCACCTCAGTTCCCTCTCCCAGGGAAACAAGTTCAGTTGTTTTTGTGTTTGATTCTTCTAGTGATAATCCCCCATATTAATATGCTTATACTTCCATTTCTTGATTTGCCAGTTTTGAACATGATCTGTTGGCTTTCTGCAATGATAGTAAAGATTTAGCTCCCATCTCCCATTTACTACCTGTCAAGAATGGTAAAGAATCTGAGCCTTTACTGTCTAATTAAAGGTAATGAGTTAGCCTGTCACAGCTTTATGGATGCTGATAGAAGACACAGATCTTGTGTTGGTGGACAGTATTACTCAGAGCAATAGCAGTAGCCAGAGTATCAGCATTCATTTGTGTCAGTGTCCTGAGACTCAGTTCCCACAGGGCACCGCAGAAAGGGCCAGACAGATAACACTGGTTCAACTAGGAGATTTTGTTATTGGAGAAAACCCTCTGAGTTAGGGACTTCAAATATTTTATAATGCCATCTTTTGCTCCAGCTCCAGAGGGAGAGACAGTAAGTACGCCTGTTCTTTGCTCTGGAGGAAGGCACTTTCTATCCTCCAACGCTGTTTGCTATATGAGCATCCGTAAAAATATAGTCCAGAACAAAGATCAGACAGTGCCTTGCTTGCGAGACATAGAGACCCATGAAGAATTATTTCCCACCACCACTATCCTATTCTCCAACTTCTTTCTGATACATCATTATTTTTAGCTCTCTGATTACCTTGGTAAGTACTGTGTATTTATTTTATTGCAATAACAGTAGATGGTATCTTTTGACTTCCTGCTTTGAAAAAGGAATATTTTAGTAAGGGATACTTTGAAGTGTTAGAAAACTAACTCAATCATAATTTAAGTGAAAAAGGAAAATTTCCCCCAGAACTTAGAGTTCAGGAGGATGGAATAGGATTGGATCCAGGTGCTCAAACCCTGATTTAAAGAATTGGTCTTTTACTATTCTGCTTTCCTTCTTTTAGCTTTATTTTCAGGAACCTCTCCTTTACTCTTTCTCCCACCAGTACTGATTCTAAGCTGTGTGTTTATTTCTGTGACTATTTGCACAGAAATAAACACACAATAGTGTGACAAGTGACTATTGCAAGGTGGAGATAATTAGATTAGAATAGGTCCTGGTAATATGCCTACCCTTGGGGATGGATGTGGTATCAGCCCCATTTGAATCACTTGTATTGGGGATGGGAGAAGGTAGTTCTCCAAAGTTAAAACAGGATGCCATTATCTTCCCATGTCAGAGTTCTCAGTTGTAGGATTTGTTTTTAAAACTTCCTTAATTTTTCCATTTTATTTAAAAAATTTTTAATTGATGAGAGAGAGAGAAAGATCAGTGTGTTGCGCCACTTATTTATAAATTCATTGGTTGCCTCTTGTATGAGCTTTGATTGGGGACTGAACCCCCAACCTTGGCATATTGGGATGATGCTCAAACCATCCAGGGCAGATATTCCATTTTTTTAAAGGTAGTGTAAAAGTTCTAGTATCTCCTGTTTTCATACTTATCCTCCTTGATGCCCTCTATCAACCTGTGCTTTATGGAGAACTGCTACTCAGCTGACATTCTGTCATTTGCCTTCATTATGCTCCTATTTCCCATATATTCCTCTATCTTTTCTTTTCTTTTTTTTTTGCTTTGTTTTGCTGGGGTACATACTAAGTTTAGACGAAAATATTTTTATTCTATTCTTAAACTGGGAATAGAATTCTAGATTGAACATAATTTTCTGTCAGAACTTCAAAGGTAGTATCCTTATTGATGAGATGTCTTAGGCCAGTGGTTGGCAAACTGCGGCTCGCGAGCCGCGGTTTGCTGCTCTGTTGACTAACGAGTTTGCCAACCACTGTCTTAGGCTATTTTGATTCTTGTTCCTTTGTAGATAAGCTGCCTTTTTTCTGAAAGGTTATCTTTGTTTAAAACTTCCCAATAATATGTCTTGGTTTGGGCCTCTATTTATTTGAACACTGAGTGGTCCCTACTAATGGGCAGACTTCTGTAAAGTCTTCTTCTATTAACTTATTAATCTTTTAGTTGTGTAAAATATTTCTTTGAAAATTTCCTCTCTTTGATTTCTGTTTTTCTCTTTGTTCTGGAGTTCTTGTTAGTCAAATGCCTACCTCCTGGACTGATGTTGTGTCTCCTTTGATAATTTTTTTTCTTTGTTTTGGTCTATTTTCTTGATTTGTCTTCACAACTTCAAATCTTATACTGCCTTAAAAAAATTTGTTTTTCTAAGAGTCTTTTTTCATTCTTTTTTGCCTTTTCACAGCTTCCTATCTTGCTTTATGGAGGCAGTATCTTGACTCTGAGGCTCTCAATTAGAAGGCTTTTAACAAGTTCTATTTTATTGTTTCTTCCTTTGTCAGATTCTTGTCTCTTTCTCTCTCTTTTTAAATTTAATAAATCTTTATTGTTCAGATTATTACAATTGTTCCTCTTTTTTCCCCCCATAGATCCCCTCCACCCGGTTCCCACCCCACCCTCTGCCCTTACCACCCACCACCACTGTCCTCATCCATAGGTGTACGTTTTTTGTCCAGTCTCTTCCTGCACCCCCCACACTCTTCCCCCCCCCCGAGAATTGTCAGTCCACTCCCTTTCTGTGCCCCTGATTCTATTATATTCACCAGTTTATTCTGTTTATCAGATTTTTTATTCACTTGATTTTTAGATTCACTTGTTGATAGCCATGTATTTGTTGTTCATAATTTTTATCTTTACCTTTTTCTTCTTCTTCCTCTTCTTAAAGAATACCCTTCAGTATTTCATATAATACTGGTTTGGTGGTGATGAATTCCTTTATCTTTTTCTTATCTGTGAAGCTCTTTATCTGCCCTTCAATTCTGAATGATAGCTTTGCTGGGTAGAGTAGTCTTGGTTGTAGGTTCTTGCTGTTCATCACTTTGAATATTTCTTGCCACTTCCATCTGGCCTGCATAGTTTCTGTTGAGAAATCTGCTGACAGTCGTATGGGTGCTCCCTTGTAGGTAACTAACTGTTTTTCTCTTGCTGCTTTTAATATTCTCTCTTTGTCTTTTGCTCTTGGCATTTTAATTATGATGTGTCTTGGTGTGGTCCTCTTTGGATTCCTTTTGTTTGGGGTTCTGTGCACTTCCTGGACTTGTAAGTCTATTTCTTTCACCAGGTGGAGGAAGTTTTCTGTCATTATTTCTTCAAATAGGTTTTCAGTATCTTGCTCTCTCTCTTCTGGCACCCCCATAATTCGGATGTTGGTACGCTTGAAGTTGTCCCAGGGACTCCTTACACTACCTTCATATTTTTGGATTCTTTTTCCAGTTGGGTGTTTTTTGCTTCTTTGTATTTCAAATCTTTGACTTAATTCTTGTGATCCTCTAGTCTGCTATTAGATCTCTGTGTAATATCTTTTAATTTTAGTCAGTGTATGCTTAATTTCTAGTTGGTCCTTTTTCATATTTTCGAGGGTCTTGCTAAATTTATCAGCCTTTTCTAGAAAATTCTTGAAAAACCTTATAACTGTGGTTTTGAACTCTGTATCCAGTCATTTGCTTTCCTCCATTTCTTTCATTTGTGATCTGTTTCTTTGTCTCCGCATTTTCACTGCTTCCCTGAGTTGGTAGGGTGGCTTTGTGTGCTAGGTGTCCTATAGGGCCCAGTGGCTCTGCCTCCCCAGTTACCTGAGGTGGACACTCTTGGTGCATCCCTTTGTGGGATGTGTGCATGGTCTTGTTGTAGTTAAGCCCTTGATTGTTGTTGGTATCACTGGGAGGAATTGACCTCCAGGCCAATTGGCTGTGAGGATCAGCTGTGTCTACGCTGTGAGAACGTCTGTGCTGGAGACACCCTTATGAGAGAAGACTTGCAAAAGCCTCTGTGCTCAGCTTGGATGGGGCAGAGTCTCAGGGCGGAGCAGACAGCATTGGTTTCCCGTCAGCCCTGCCCCAATAGGCCCCTGGTCTCATTGTCCTGAGGTAATCGCTGCAAGCATCTCTGAGAGAAAGCCGCCCTCGAGTTCCGCCTGCTGCCAGACAGTCCAGTTTCTCCCCGAATGAGTCTGTGTCCCCAGAGTATTGCCCGGAACTGGAGTTCAGTGTAGTTGGGAGCTTTTGTCTCCCTCCCACTTGAGAAAGCCAGCCGCGCACTCAGTTGCCAGTCCTCTCCGTGCGCACATCTCAGTACCTCTGCCTCCTGCAGCTCCTCTGAGTCTCAGTGTGTTTTTCTCTTTCCTTCTAGTTGTAGAATTTCCACTCAGCCAGCCTTCGTATGGTTCTGGATGATGTTCATTTTGTCTTTTAGTTGTAGTTTTGAAATTGTTATGCGAGGCAGCAGTTTAGGTGTTTATCTATGCTGCCATCTTGGTTTCTCCAGATTCTTGTCTCTTTCATGTTACAGATGTTTGATTCTGATTTAACTAATCCAATGGAAGAATGAAGCAATATAAAACTGATTGGGACCTCTGTACCTAGATAGAGTCTCTCAGCTGGTGAGCTTTGCATTAGGATAAGCAGCTAGGGAACCCCATAATTCTTGGTGAGTAGTGCCCATAAGGTCTGTTAATTCTCCCCAGATAGTTTGATTTCATTAAAGCAGGACCAACAGGTTTTTTCCCTAAATAATGTAAAGCCTCAAATATAACTGGGTTTGTGAAGAGGTTTAATGATCTAGGGTCTAGAAATGTTCAAATATTTATCTTTCCTGTATTTCATTCAGAGTGAAGTTTTAGGGTAGGGTACAGTCTAGCACAGTGGTCGGCAAACTCATTAGTTAACAGAGCAGCAAACCTTGGCTCACGAGCCGCAGTTTGCTGACCACCAGTCTAGCAGAAAGCAGCCCAGACATTGGATCTAACTGCTTGGGTTCAAATCTGGTTTTGCCACTTAGTTACACGTAAGTTACTTAAGTTACTGAACTTCTCATCACCCCTTTTCTCATCTGTAATATTTGGACAATAATAATAGCTACTTATCAGGGTTGTTATGAGAATTTAGTTAAAAATACATATATTAAATACCTGGCATATAGTAAATTCTCAGGTGTTAATTTTTTCCTTTTCTCCCTGCTAATAATAACAACTATGTGACTTGGATATGGTGGTGATTGCCCACAGCATAAATTTTGGTAGGCAGTTGTCTTTTTTTCTTACTTATTGTTGTTTTGAGAGAGAGAGAGGAGGAGGAAGAGAGAGGGGTGGGGAGAGAAGAGAAAGATTCATTTGTTGTCCCACTTATTTATGTGTTCATTGGTTCATTTCCCCCCCCCCCCCCAAAATATATTTTTATTGATTTCAGAGAGGAAGGGAGAGGGGGAGAGAGGTAGAAAAAATCAATGATGAGAGAGAATTATTGATTCGCTGCCTCCTGCATCCCACCTATTGGGGATTAAGCCTGCAACCTGGGACTCTTCAGTCCTCAGGCCACCGCTCTATCAACTGAACCAAAGCTAGGGTTCATTGGTTGGTTCTCCTATGTGCCCTGACCAGGGATCAAACCTGCAACCTTGACACATCGGAACGGTGCTCCAGCCAACTGAGCCACTCAGCCAGGGCAGGGTTAGGTCGTTTTAGACTATGGTTTTCTCTTTAAAACCTCAAAAGAACACTTGGTAAGTGCTGAAATGTATATGTGCAAATGTTTTCATAAAAGTTGTTAAAGGTCCTCTTCTTCCCCCACTGTCAAAAAGGATCTCAGTAAAGATAAGTTGATAAGAAAAGTAGTCTTGGAGCACATCCAGAAAACTAGGAATGAAAAAGACTGTTTTCATGGCCAGAAACTCACATTCATAATCATATGTGCTCAGGATGTCAGGGAAGTTTTGTTCCCATATAAAACACATTGACAGTCCTAGTTTTTAGACTTCAGAAATGTTACAAGTTTCTTTATAAATGGATGTTTAAGGAAGGACTGGCAGGAGGAAATTATTTCTTAAACATTTTTATTATTTTTTTGCTTTGGTATGCCCCATTATGGTGGAGCACGTGAGCCTTTCCTTGCCACACTCTGTTGCCTATTTGTAAAATTTAGGTGAGTGAAAGAGTAAAACTCCTTAGTGGTTCCTACACTTCCCCTGTCCCCCAAAACTTGACTCTTTTTGGAACTGGGTGTTTTAGTTTAGATTACTTATCTTGTTTTTTCCCCCCTCTCTTACATGAGTGGAGGAAGTCCTTGAAATCTATTAATGTTACTCTTCTGTCTTCAGTAGGAAGTTTTAGGTAAAGGCAGGTGGCCAGGGAAACCATAGCCATTCTAAAGAGTTAGGATGGGTCAAGAACAGGTCTGTTTGAGGGAGGCAGGGTGTACAATTTGAGCCACTTGGGCAGGGCAGGTTATGAAACAGCTGGTTACAACAGGTGAGTCATGTCACAAGTACTCATAGTTCACCATTTCCTGTTCCCACCTCTGGTTGCTGTCTGGTAGATAGTACAGTTCAGAACATAAACACTGGATCATTTCTAGGGGTACAGGAAGACAGAGCAGCAGGGGGCACCATGGGGAGCTAGAGACCAAGTAAAGGGACTGGCTAAAAGATGTAAATGTAGCTCCAGCAGCAAGGAAGGGCAAGCTGGTTCCAAAGTTGCATGCAGAAGATCCAGAGACAAATGGCGGCGGGGGGGGGGGGGGCGGTGAAGAGGGGGCGTGTTAGAGAACAGCCAAAGTGTTGTGATGTAGCCCCCATCTTACAAAGGACGCCTCAAAAAAAGGTTGAATTATGGAGTCATTTATTAAAAGTCGGCGGCATATGAAGGAGCAAAAGTGCTCCAGACCTCGCAGCCCCGAACAGCTAGCCACTTCTGGCTTATATGCAGAATATCACAAAAGTATTGATTACATCTTTGGGTCTGGAATGAGGAACCTGTTTCACAAGAAAGCATTTTTACAGAAGCGAACTCGAGCAACTTAGTTATCTAAAATATCTACGAATCACTGAATCAACAGAAACACATTTTCTGGGACCACCTGGGCAATTTTAGAATAATTATGCTGTCCAGATTCTGAGATCACTGAGTCAACTGAAACTCAGTTATCTGTAGCTGCTGAGACAATTTAGGATCACTATCTGTCCTGGGTCCCAGAGGAATGTGCTTCGATGACCAGTGAGATCACAATCAATGGGATATTCAAACCATCATCAATAGAGTATTGGGATAGCATACATACGTTCAGAAAATCAAAATAACTTTTAAATGAGTACAGAACCCAAAACAGCAAGGTTAAAATATTAAATAGCAATTTTTACACAAGTATGGTTGCTACCATACTTCACAAAGGACTTCTATGTATGCATATTAGCATAACCAATGGACACAGACACTGGGGCTGTGGGGGCTTGCCCAGGGTGGGAATGGCTGGGGGTGGGGGGTCAAGCGGGGAAAAAGACATATGCAAAACTTTAGACAATTAAAAAAAAAGTAAAGGACTAATTTTTAATTTCATACGTGATAGTTTCTTTCACGAGGCCTCAAAATGGTTTATTGGTAGGAGTATTCCAACCAAACCTTTAGGTTTGAATAACAGGATATCAAATGGAGATGGCTTTTGGAATTCCTTCATCATCTGGAATCAGAAGTTTGGACCTGGAAAATGGCTGTATGCTAGTTTGCCTCTGCTTGGTGCAATAGGAAGTTTGTATGATGTTAGGCTAGTTAGTAGGATAGATATGAAAATGCCTTTGCTCACATCAAGTGATTTGGTAGTATTTGTTTGGGAGAAAGTATAGCTGGTCCTTGAATAATGATATTTTGTTTAGTGTCATTTTGTGATGAGATGCCATAGGAACTTAACTCTTGTTTATATTCATTAGCATATGGTAAAAGAACCTATTGAGGACGTTAAGTGTAGGGATAAAGGAATCTTCTCAAGGAAACTCCCTTTAGTAGTTATTTTTCTCATAGGTAACAGTCTGAATACTAAAATAGACTTTATAATTAGAAAGTAGTGCTAACTGGTTACTTATTAGATATGAGAAACACATTTTATGGTGTTTCTGTGGTTTAGAGATGAATTGATTATAGGCTAAGAATTTTTTTTTTTTCTTAGTAAGGTTCTTTCTAAATCCAGTCTAACCACTCTGGGCAAATACGTCAAAATATAAGGGATTTGCCTATGATTTGAACTAGATCCATTTTCTTTTTCTGATGAATAATGGAAGTGGTAAAGAAGTTAAGAGTTGTCAGAGCTTGTGAATTAATTCTGAGTCAAAATCTTACCATCAATATTTGCTCCTACTGTTCCTTAATTTAAGCAGCGTAGTTTCATGTTCCTGTTCTGGAATAAACTGAAAACAAATAGTATGTTGAGCATATTGGAACAGAATAGAGTATAAGAAATAGTCAAAGACATTGTGCATTCATTGCCTGGAGTAGAAGGTATCCTATACAATAGAAACCACTCTTAGGATGTGACATAGGAGAAAAACAAAAATGAAACAATTCTTAGCTCCTTAAATTTCAGCAGTTTGTTTGGAGATACATTTATAACAGTAAATATATTTATAAGTGAATTGAACTAGCAAGATTTGCTTGGTTGCTGTTGCAGTTCTCATGGTTCCTTTCCCTACTGGGAATATAGATAGACTCTTGAGGAAGGGTCTTGGTTATGTCAACTGGCTTGGCAGTCTGCTTAAAAATACTTGAGATATACCTAATATACCCCCATAAACTTGGGACCCTGAATATACCAGCGTTTGGTGCTATAATGGTATTAAATGAACTTCCTTTTGCATTAGGTTTTAAAGTTTGAAAAGCATGCTATTAATTCTTTGGCATAGCTCTCTGAGATTGAACAGTTTTTATTGGTTGAATGACTTCTCTATCAGTAGGAGCAAATAATGATGGTAGAGAGGTTCAGACTGTGTGACCTCTTGGGGATAGGTTATAAAAAGGACTCAAATATCATATTGGAAATAGGGAATCTTCAGATTATATGCATATTCTGTTCATTTAAAAATTGAAGACTTTCCATATCTAGAAAAACATAACTGAAAAATACCTTCAAATTTTCTCTCACTGCTTGTCTTCATTGTTAGGTATTCATAGTTCTAATTTATATCCATTTGGAAACATGGTTACTTCATGTATACATACAGAGTACTTTAAAATAGGGAGCAATCCTCTCTTTCCCACCACCCACATACCTTTATTAACTGTACTGTAAACATAAATAAAGCTTACTTCCATAGAGTCCATTTCAGCTAACCACTGTAAGCCCCTCTCCATTTACCAGATAGTAAATTAAAAAAAAAAATGGATGGTTTTTACATACTTGAGTGGTATTTGCATATACATTTTGTTTTTAAAATATATCACTTATTTCTAATTTGTTTGTAACACAGATGTACTACCAATTATTTACGTAAAGGCAAACACAATAGTCAAATAAAACCATCCCTTATCTTTTATGCCATTCTCAATTTTTGGTAGCTTTTATTCTTTTGTTTTCTGACATATTTCTGGCTATTTATGAGCTATGCTGTTGTGCCAAAGTTATAAGAAACTGGCCATCTTTGGTGAAAAATGGCGGAATTCTATAGCTTTAAATGAACTCCCTTGACATTTTCTGATCTCTGCAAATCTTTTTAGGAAAAAGTAGATAGATTTGCTAACATCATTGGGCAAGGGGCACAAACAAAGCATTTTACTTTGGAAGGTAGCGGCTGTTTTAAATCTTTGTCACTCTCTTTTGAAAATAATCAAAATACAAAATAACACCTAAGAGACAGGTGCAAGGGTACTTTGATATCATTATAAAGTTGAATGTCTCATTTGCAAACACTTTCAAGTAGTGTTGTATTGTATAATGGGTTTCTCCTTTTAGCTTGTTGGAATGTATTGGTCTCTCTCTCTCTCTTTTTTTTTTTTTACATTTATGGCTCATCAGTGTCTCTGTGAATGGCTCTGTGAACAACAAGACTTTACTCACTGGTTTGTGTTCTTATTCATGGGCCAGATTTCAGCCAGAAGTTCATGATTCCAGTGATGTATCTATTGAACAACTTTTACTTATCTCTTTATAAATAAACTATAAGGGGCTATACCAAAGCAAATTTGGAAAAAGTTGGAATAGGAATTTGAACCTAAGTTTTGTAAGTTTACCTTAGAAGGACTTATAAATATATTTTTTGTTTTTGTTTCTTTTTTCATGGAATAGCTTTTAAAGAAGTGTTGATTAATCAGAAGCTTAGAAGAGCTGAAAATTGAAGTGGTTATAAAGATAGCTCCCTTTATTGAGTGCTCATAGCATTTTTGCTAAGCACTTTATGGTCATGTTTGTTAAAGGTAGAACAGGATCATTGTTGTCATATTATTAGACTCATGAATGAGGTGTTATTCTTTTTTTCCCCCCTAAAACTCATTGTTTGTTTATTTTTTGAAATTTTTATTCATTGATATTAGAGAGGGAAAGGAAGAGAGAGAGAAACATCAATTTGTTGTTCCACTTGTTTATGCATTCATTGGTTTTTTTCTTGTATGTGCCCTGGCTGGGGACTAAACTTGCAACCTTGGCGTAGCAAGATGATGTTCTAATCACCTAATACCTGGCCATGGCTTGTTATTCTTGCCCCCCCCCCCCCCCCCCCCCAGCCCTTGGGATGTTCCAATATGCAGGTAAGTTAAGAACAGTTGAAAAAAAAAAAAAAAAGAACAGTTGCTTTAGGAAGAGTCACAGATTTTTGGTTTGGGTCTCTGGGTTGATGGATGGTTGTGCTTTTTGGAGAGAAACTTTGGAAAAAGGCTTAGTGTGCTAATGTCTGCTTGGGGTTGGCAGTTGGAACTAGGATCTGAAGCTCAGCAGCAAAGTTGGTACCAGAAATGAGATGTGGGGAATTCTTGGCTGATAGATGGTACTCAAAGTTTTAGATTAGTAGGTGAAATTGTCCTTGTAGAGCTTGTATGATGAAGACTCCGAATCGTGGGGAAACTTGAAATGTTTTGAGTAGGTGGAAGGAGAGAACAGAGATCAGTGTTCAAAACATTATTAGCAGTAGCAAGCCAAGGAAGAAGATAGGTTCCAGGGGATAGATGCGTGTGGCATATGGTAGGTACTCAATAAATACTTGTTGCAAGTAGAATTTTGTGAGTTTTTAAGGAGTCATCGTTTCCACTGGAATATCAGTTTAGGAGGTTGCTCGTGACCTTGGTAAAAATAATTTAACTGAAGTAGTATTTCTCCTACTTTAGCCTGGTCTCCCTTTTAAGTACCTTATTTTCTGCTTTAACTTAGAGTTCTGTAGGGTTTTGCTACAGGCCTTTGGTTCTGCCAGTGTGGTTCCCCAGACCAGCAATAGCAACATTACCTTGGAGCTTGTTAGAAATGAAAATCGTTAGGCCCACTCATACGTACTGAATCAGAAACTTTGTGGGTGGGTTTTAACAAACCCTCCAGGTAATTTTGATACTTGCTGAAATTTGAAACCCAATGTTTTAAGACCTTTCTCTGTGCTTTCTCTTTAGGCATTTAGTCTATTATCATGCTATGCCCAAACTTCCAAATTTACCTCCTTGGTCCAGTTCTTCTGAGGACCAGGTCCACAGATCTAACTGCCTTTTAGTCATCTTGATTTTGATGTCTTATAGTTCTTCTAGCTCAGCTTGTTCAAAACTGAGCTCAGAATTGTTCGTTCTCCCAAAAATATGTTCAGGCACTATCATCTACACAGATGTTCACACTAGAAACCTAAGCTTGACCCACATTGTTACACAAATACCGGTAAGTTTTAAGCACATTCCACTGTATGGGTTCAGGGGACACACACACACGCAGTTATAATTTTAATAATATAATGAGTAAATGCTCCCACTCCCCACCTCCCAGTTAACTGTGAGACAGGAAATATCTTTCAGGAAGTTTCAGTTCTCAGAGCTGCTAAGTGATCAACCTGCCTTGCTGAGTGTGATTCCAGAGATTAAAAGTTAAGTATTATAAAACATGGTCTCTAAACCCAAGTTAAGTACTTTATTTGCTTAACGAAATAAACTTGTGTATAATTGTATGGTGTATCTGGTTACTGTAGAGGATGAATGTACAAAACTTTGTCTGTTGTAATTGGTAGGCAATTTCCAGGAAAAGAAGGGTGATAAAGTGTTAAGGATTGTGGGCCTTTGGGGTCAGAATGCTTTGGTTTAAGCAATGATAGCACCACTTGCTGTGACCTTGGGCAGGTTACTTTCCTTTACAATGCCTCAGTTTCTTTAAATGGATAATAACCATTATACTTCAAAAAGAGTTATTAGGATTAAATATAATCATATATTTTAGGATTTGGAGTAAGCAGTGCCTGGCACATAGGTAAAAGTTCAGTAAACATGAGCTATGTTATTACTTCCTTTTCCACCTCATCACTCAACTCTAGCCATTCTTGAATTCTTTTAGCTACTAGTAGTTATTCACACATGCTGTGCCCTTTTTTGCTTTAAAATGCATATACATCAGGTCTTCTTCACTTAACTCTCCTCCAATTCCCCAGATTCTGTTAGAGTTCCTTTTTTATGTCTTCTTAATACCCTGTACTTCTTCACAGTGCTTTGTAAACATTATTATTATTTTTCAGTAACAGGCTTACTGGAATATAATTTTACATACCACACAGTTAACCTATGTAAAGTATACTGTTCAGTGATATTCAGAGTTGTACAGCCATCACCAAAATCAATTTTAGAACATTTGATTCAAATCATGAGAGTACCAGAGAGAATTCCTGTGCTTATTAGTAGTCACTCCACATTCCCCCCAACCCTCCCAGCCACTGCAACCACTAAATCTACTTTCTGTCTCTATAGATTTGCTTATTCTGGGCATTTCACATAAGTGGAATCATACATTATGTGTCACTTAGCATAATGTTTGCAGCCTTGTAGCAACATGGTTGCAACATGGTTCATCCATGTTGCAGCATGTATAAATATTTCTTTCTTTTTTATGGTTGAACAATCCATTGTATGTATATGTCATAATTAGTTTATTCATTCATCAATTGGTGGACATTTTGGTTCCTATTTTTTGGCTTTTATGAATAATGCTGTTATGAACATCTGTTTACAAGTTTTGTGTGGATACATGTTTGCATTCTTATGAGAACATACCTAGGAGTGGAATTGCTGGATTATATATGCTAACTCTGTGTTTAACTCTTGAGGGAATTGCCAAACTATGCTGCACATCTTCCAACTCCAGTGTATGAGTGTTCCAATTATCCATATCCTTGCCAACATTTATTATCTTTTTGATTGTAGTCATCCTAGTGGCTGTGAAGTGGCATTTCATTGTGGTTTTGATTTGCATTTCTTTGGTAGCTAATGATGTTGAGCAGCTTTTCATGTATAGTATTGTCTTGGTGAAATGTCTATTCAAATCCTTTTCCTATTTTTATTTGGGCTATTTGTCTTTGTATTATTGAGTTATGAGAGTTCATTAAATATTTCAGATACAATCCTTTATGAGATATATTTGAATATATATTTGAGTTGTAGGCATTTTCTCCCATCCCAGGAGGTTGTTTTTCTTTTTTCTTTTTACTTTATTGTTAAAATTAAAACTTTTTAATTTTGGTGGAGTCTAATGTTTCTTGTTTAAACTTTTGTTGTCATATTTAAGAAACCATTGCCTAATCCAAGATCATGAAGATTTTGCCTACATTTCTTCTAAGAGTTTTATAGTTTTTCTTCTTATTTAACTATTTTTGTCTTCTCTGTTAAAATGTCAGCACCATATCAACCTGGTCAAGGGCATGTACCTGGGTTTCAGGTTCAATCCCCAGCCCCAGATGGGGCATGAACGGGAGGCAAACAATCTATGTGTGTCTCTCACATTTTATGTTTGTCTGTCTGTCTCCCTCTCTTCCCTGCCTCCTCCTTTCCACTCTCTCTAAAAAAAAAAAAAAAAAAAAAAAAAAAAAAAAAATCACTGAAAAAATATCCTCAAGCGAGGATTAACAACAAAAAAACAATCAGTGATTGAACATTGACTCATGAACCAGGAGGTGGAGGTTCAATTCCTGGGTTGTGGGGTCAATCCCCAGGAGTGTGCAGTAGACAGCCAGTCAATGATACTTTCTCATTATTGATGTTTCTATCTCTCTCCCTTTCCTTTCCTCTCTGAAATCAATTAAAAAAACATATTTAAAAAATATGAGAAATATCATAATCTAGTGTAGTGCTTTAATTAAATGTAAATACATTGCTAGATGTACTTAAAAAAGAATCATGGTAGAAAATTCTTAGTGTTAAACTAAATCATGGAGGGATATACTATCTCATTTAGCATTTAAAAAAATAATCTGGGTTTAAAACAGCCTCAGTAATGGGTGTTTATTAGAAATGTATATGTAATTGTATGTATTAAACAAATTTAGGATTTTACATCAGAAAATAAATAAAGCAATCTGATACCTTATAAGGATACACAAGGGAAAGAATAGTATTTGGGTTTATTGCTTAGTTACAATGACATATGTGTACTGCTAAAGTGATGAAATTGTTTAATCTGAGTTAATGTATGTCTCAAGTCTAATGAAATTGGCTCTAGGTCTATATTTATGCTTGTGATTTTAGTTTTTACTATGGTAACCTTTCATTAAAAACTTTAAAAAAAATCTGCCAGCATTGAGTGCTGTATTTTTTATTTTAAGAACAGCAGATTATCTCTAACATTTGAAACACCAGCCCCCTGTGTCATTAACACCGTCACTGTCATTCTCATCCATGAAAATATCCTTCAGAATGTATAAATTTGGGTACTCATTTGACATAATATTAAGTCATTTTTGGAGGGATAGAATCTTTGAATGAATTCTTCTCTATTTCTGTATCCCTATACTTACTTACCACTTAATTTTATTATGAACTTGAGTAATTTTATGTTTTTGTATGATTTTCTTTTCTGTGATCATAGCAGTCAGTTAATTGCAAAGCAAAAGCAACAAAACAAAATACCCCAAATTGCTCTTTCCACAAATATCAAGAGACAGGGCTCCTGCACTTCAGAGTAGTGAAGGTAAGGTGTGGATTTGATTGAAATGAATCATTTATTAGTCTTCTCTGTTCTGTTTAATCAAGCTCTTTTCTTCTTTTGACCTTTAAGTTGGTTCCAAATACATAATATAGATTGGATTTTCTCACATTTTCTTATTTTGTTTTAAAAATAATTGCCTCCCTCAGTATATAATTCAGAAAAGGTTTGCAGCATTCTACATGTTTTTCTTTATTATGTATGACCATATTCTTCCTATCCTCCCTACCATAAAATCACTCCACTCCGCCCCCCAAAAAAGAAAAGGGTTACATAGTCCATTTTTTAGAGTTGAAGAGGAAAATAGAAGCCAATATACAAAAATTAGCTTTGGGCAGTTTTTTGGAAATGCCATTTTGACACAAGATAAACCTCTGTTTTGCTTTTTGCAGTGCTTTGAATGAGCTCTAAACTTCTTGCATCACTGTCACCTAATCTGCCCAATAAGTTTGAAATTATAGCTTCAGTCTTAAATAATGAAAAATTATTTTGCCTAAAGTCACTGTAAATAGCAAGTAATTTAGGTGGCCAACCCATTTTTCTGGGGTTGGATCTCTGGGTAGGACTGGTTGGTTTTTCAAAATATTTTTATAAAGTCATTTTTTATCATTGTTCAAAAAAATATTTTTTGAAAAATAGTTAAAATATTTTTTATGTATTTCATGATTTTTGGTGGAAATGATCATAAATGGTTTCTATTCTTAGAGCAAACTAGGGCAGTGGATGCTGAACCTATTGAAGAACTTAAAGACTCTTTGGGGTTCTATTAAAAATAGCCAATCTGAGAAGACACTCCCTTTCATTTCTGTTTGAGCAATAGATTTCTCTCACATTCGCAGTGAACTAACCTAAGATATAAGTTCTAATTGCATCTGAAAGAAAATGTTTAAAAAATGAGTCTTGAAAGCAAGTTGTTGAAATTGTCTCATAATTTTTTTTGCTGAAGATCAATTCAATAATGGAATTTCTCCAAGACCTGAACTTTATTTTCCATTTACTACTAAGTGCTATATTTATTTATAAGTTTGTATTGCTGTGATTATAAAGTCATTTTTTATCATTGTTAAAGCTTTTTCATCCCCTCTCTGATTTTTGCCTTTAAGCCAGTCAACAAAGTATTGACTAATGTTAGTAATATAGACTGAATGCATTGGATAAAATATTGACGTGCCACAAGGACAGATAAAATGCCACATTTTAAACCTGTGTGGTCTAGCAGTACAGTAGCTGTAGTGTTTTATCAAATAAACTTTGTATTTCAGCTGAAAAACCTACTTAAATATGTGGGCATTTGTATAATTTATAGTTCTCTTTCCCCAATCATTTAAAAGACAAAATAGAGTTATAATATGCTTGAGAGTAAGTCATGAAGTTGAATTATGTTATCAACATACTTTGAAAAACAACTGCTTAATGTTTTGGACTTCATTATGATTAGGGACCATAAAGGAGAATAATTTGTTTCTTCAGGAATAAGAGCAGTAGAATACCCACAACAAACCAAGCATTAGTCTTTATGGTGTTATTTGTTGCCTTTATTCAATTTTCACCTTTATTAAATGTTTGTGAAATACTTGGTTTTTCTCTAGAGTTGCAGCGCCAGTGTTTAAAGGTTTTCACATAGTTGTTTCTACATAGCATCCTTTTGAAAATTACATGTTGTGAAATCTAGTATCCAGTGCATATATTTTAAGTTTACAGATTATACAAGGAGATAATAAGCATCTTTGTGCTTTAAAACAGGCCATATTTAGGTTTTAGCAAATGGAACCTTTCTTGTCTAGTGCTTCTCAAATAGTAAAAATTTGTATTGTGTTAAGGAGGAAGAGAATTTAGCATTTACATTAGGATAATTTTTTCCTATATCCTATTAGCTAATTCCAAGATTGTTTAATATGGTATCCACCCATTTCATTTGGCTGCAACCTTTGCTCTCATGAAAGTAAGACTGATTGTTCTGAATTGCTGTGTGTATGTGCTTTGGCACAGTATGAAGGTGCCCTTAATAACATTACCATTGTCTTTAAAATAGCTTGCAGTTATAACTACAAATAAAGGGTGTGACAGGAGGGCATGACAGATAATGGTTCTTTTTTTCCACTGCTAGTGTTTAACAGATCTCTTTGTACTACCAGTCTTTTGTGTTCCCCACAGGACCTACTGTATTTTATGTATATTGTTCCTAGTCAACTAATACGTTTGCGTATTTGTCACTATCACTTTGACATGTCTATAGTTGACCTCTTTGAATTTTTTTCATGGAGGCAAGCAAAACAAAGTATGTGGGGAAAAGTTGAGTAGCTTTGCCTCTATTGGCATTTTTCCCCACTTGCATGTTTTAATACTTATGTGCTTAAATTATTTTGTATGACTCTTGTCCTCCAAACATTTGTTTACTTCGGTCTGGTTTAGATATTTGGCCTTTGGTTTTAAATCCCTTCCTTTTTTTAGTGCACAGTAGTAATACGTTCTTTATTGCGTGATTTCTTTTAAACAAGGAGTTTCTATAGAAAAAACTTGCTGGCTATTTAATGGCTCCATTTTAGATTGCTCAGAGATTCTGTACTGACAATGAAGAAAGAATATTATTTGCGCCATACTTTATTCTATTTTAAATAACTATCAAGTGATGTAAGAAGAGGAAGTAAATACTCACAATGCAGAAATCAGAAAAGCTTCCTTATTGCTTTATGAGATGATCTTTGAGTCTTGTATTCCTCATCAACCTCTTTAAGAGAAGGGGACTGATAATGATCTTCATGGCATTTACTGATTTCAGAAATGGAGGATCAGAGAAAACAAGCATTTTGCCTAGAATTGCAAACACATAACTTGTAACAGACTGACTAAAGCCAATACTTTTTGTTCTAAACGAGTAATTTTCCACTTGAAGTGGCTTATTTCTAGGGTCAGTTTGTACTTTGGGAATAACCACTTGATAGCATAAAATATTTAATCCTATCTAATAAAGAGGGAATATGCTAATTGACCCTCTTGCCTTCACAAAGATGGTGGCACCCTCAGCTAATAAGGAGGGAATATGCTAATTGCTGCCACGCCCTCAAAGATGGCAGTGCCCAGTCCCCTCAGCCCTGTCGGGCCCACCCCCAGACGGGTCCAGCCACTCCACGTGCCTGCCTTCAGAGTCCCCCAGTCCCCTCAGCCCCTCAGCCGCCTAGGGCCAGCCTGAGGCTCAGGCAAGCCTTAGATGCGGCTGCCCAGCCACCCAGGGCTGCCTGAGGTTCAGGTAACCAGGGTCAGACAAGGCTTGCAGTGGCAGCAGCAGAGGTGTCATGGGGTGTCGTCTTCCCCTGATCGCCAGGTCGCCTCCCGCCCCTGAGGGCTCCCAGATTGTGAGAGGGAGCAGGCCAGGCTGAGGGACCCCCCCCCCCCCAGTGCATGATTTTTCATGCACTGGGCCTCTAGTGTTATTAAGTAAATCAGAATTTGATGATATTTAAAGTATACTATAGAATAAGAATAACTTGTCTTTAATTTCTCAGGGAATTAATTGATAATAGTCTTACCTTTAAAGATACTGCTCTGATACCTTAACATGGATTTTTAAAATTTTACTTTCACATTAAGGTTCTTCCGTAATTGGGTTATTATCTTCATTTTACAGATGATGAAATTGAAGTGGAAGCTTGAAGTGTTAAGTATTGTTAGAGGTGAGATCCAGGTTTTCAGAAGAAAACAGTGGTTTTCTGTAAATTAGTTCAGAAGAACCAAGTGATTTAGAATCAAGATACTTCAGGCAAGCAGCAGCATCAATTCCTCCTTAGTTTTCTTATCTTTAAAATGAAGGTGTTGAACCAAGTGATCTCTAAAAGCCTCTTTACGTGCTCCAAAGTGGTAATGCTTAAAAAGCTTCAGGGGTCCATGAACTTGAATGAAAAAATATTAGATACTTGTTTTCACTTTGAAATTTATCATTTTCTGCAAGTCAGCTGTCCCTGGGACTTGGTCATTATTTGAAATCACAAATATTTTTATATCACATAGCAGTTGTTGCAGATGTTTTGAAAATAACATTTATGTTGGTCACAATTTGGAAATTATGATAGTTAATAGACTTGTTATTAGAACTTTATATATTAAAGAAATAAGTGTATTTAATATAACTTTAAAAATATTTGACAATTATATTTTAATGTAATTGGTTTTCTTTGTGCATGGGTATCTGCTTTAAAAATATTCTAAGAAAGAGTCTGTATATAGTCTTCATATATTGCCAAAGGAGTTTATGTATAAAAAGGTAAAATACCCTTGAGCAGTAACTACGAAATGGCCCAAGTTGATTCTAGTTGATGTGAAAGAACTTTCTGGACACTTGGGGTTGGGGTGGAGCTGTGTGTGGATTGAGGAGTTGCCTCTATATCCCTCTCTCAGGTTTCCAGTATGATGGACTTCGATTACGTGGCTTTCCACTAATACTGAGCAAGCTCAGTAGAAGCCAAGTAGTGATGATAGAAATAGATTTATGATCACCTCTATTTTGTATATCCTTTTTGAAAGAATTAAGTTTCTAAGTAGTTGTTTTATTTGAGGAATATAGGAAAGACCCTCTTATTTAAGGTTATCTGCTGATGATGTTCTAAGCAGGAGGACTAGCTTGCCAGGAACAAAAATTACACACACACACACTGTACAGAATATTTCTGAAACAGAAGATCAGTTGGAAGGCTATATTACCTTAAAAATATTAGGGCATTTGCTGCTGCTGCTGCTGTTAGGGCATTTGCTGCTGTTTGTTGTTGTGTATGTGTGTGTGTGTGTATTTGCCTTTCTTCCTTTTTGCTTGCTGGGTTCTTGGGTTCTTTTTTTTTAAATAATTTTTCTTGGTTTTTAAAAAAATATATTTTATTGATTTTTTACAGAGAGGAAGGGAGAGGAATAGAGAGTTAGAAACATCGATGAGAAACATCAATCAGCTGCCTCCTACACATCCCCTACTGGGGATATGCCCGCAACCAAGGTACATGCCCTTGACTGAAATCGAACCTGGGACTCTTTAGTCTATAGGCCGACGCTCTATCCACTGAGCCAAACCGGTTAGGGCGGTTCTTCGGTTCTTAATATCTAATATATGTACTAATTGAGTATGAGGAAAGAAATACTATAGTAACAAATTTTTCATATTAGTGAGAAGTAGGAGTATACACAGAACTCATGGCTTAATTGGAACACAAAGACTGCGGGAGTCCTGGTCCAGCCCTGAGTCTGTTATTCCATTTGTAATGCATTTATCTTTGGGTAGGGTGGGATTTGCATTTCCCAAGTTACAATGAGTTTCCAGATCTTTATCAGTTAATATTAGGAGTGACTGTTTTTAGTAGTGATAATGAGGTAGCTATTCCCAGGAGGAGATTTAGTCACTGGCAGAACTGTCAGAACCCTGAAATAGTTTGGGAAAGCTCAGGATGGAAAAAGCAAGCTGTTTTAAAAACAAAAGAAAAAACTCGGGCTGCTTTTTTGGGGGGAGGATGAGAGATATGGGATGGATGGAGATGGCAAGAAACCAGAAGAACTTCCGTGAAGTCTGCAAGCTATTTAGAAGCCGGAAGAGATTAGTATTATTTACCTAAAGCACTCCAGTGTGAACATGAAGTTTTGAGTGTGGTAAGATTAAATTGGTTAGCAGCCACTAATCTGGAAGTATGTTCTCTGTACACTGGCCAAATTTAACTTAACTTGGAGAAAAAAAAATTCTTCTGGTAGCAGCTTGCTTTTGTTACCAGTTTGAGAAAAATTTTAGTATTTTATGCCAAAAGGATATTTCACTGGTATTAGGTGCGTGTATGAGGAGTGTTCATGATCAAACAGGCCAAATTACCATGCTGGAATTCACTAATAATGAAGACAAGATCATCTTTGCCATGACGAGGCAGAGTGAAGATGAGAAATGTAGATCATGCCTTTCTGTATGTCTGTCCCATCTCATCTCAATTTTAAATGCAAAAGGAATCTTTAAGATTAGGGTTTCTTAAGATTAGGGTTTCTTCATGGTTGCCTGCTTGCCTGCCTACCAATATAGCAAGCTGTAAAACTTTGTTTAGTTTTCCTTAAATTCAGAAATGATTCTGTACCAAATCCAAAGAAATCAAATTGATATTAGAGAGAGAGGAAGGGGGGGAGAGAGAGAGAGAGAGAGAGAGAGAGAGAGAGAGAGAGAGAGAGAGAGAGAGAGACCGATCAGTTGTCTCTTGCACGCACCCTGACTGGGGACTGAACCCACAACCTGGGCATCTGCCCTGACCAGGAATTGAACCCATGAACTTTTGTGCATTGGGACTACACTCCAACTGACTGAGCCATACCAGCCAGGGCTCAAATCACTTGTGAGGGAATAAGTGAAAATATGTGTTAGTAAATGCCATGGTTGGACTACATCTGTCTGCAGACTGGCTCAGTTCTCTGTGCGCACATTCCTCTTAACCATCCTATGGTGACCATCAGCATCATCCAATCTGGAGGTGAACAAGGATATGACATTTATTTATCTGAACATTTTTGTCAACTTTGACCATATCTATTTTTCTAGCTAGATAAGAGTCAGTGTGAGAGCTATATACAGACAGAATAAAAACAAATTTACACAATTGTGTTAAAATAATATATTGCACATTGCAGTTTATATACACTGAGTGGCCAGATTATTATGATCTCTGAACGCATAATAATCTGGCCACTCAGTGTATTTGTATCTCAAATGGGTACCAAAACTATTCTAGACTTTTGCTGGAGATCAACCACCTATTTGCCCTGAGCTTTCTATCAGCCAGTGCAGTGGTCGGCAAACTCATTAGTCAACAGAGCCAAATATCAACAACAACGATTGAAATTTCTTTTGAGAGCCAAATTTTTTAAAGTTAAACTTTTTCTAATGCCACTTCTTCAAAATAGACTCGCCCAGGCCGTGGTATTTTGTGAAAGAGCCACACTCAAGGGGCCAAAGAGCCGCATGTGGCTCGCAAGCCACAGTTTGCCGACCACGGAGCCAGTGCAAAGGGGAAAACTGATCAGGTGCACGATTTATAGTATCTTTGATGTCAAATTAATGAGGTACTCAAGAGAAAGTACACTGAGTGGCCAGATTATTATGTGTTCAGAGATCATCATAATCTGGCCACTCAGTGTATACTGAAGGATTTTAATATAGTGTTGGGAATCATAAAGGTATGAAAGAAATTGAAGTTATTACTCCCTTAAAGGAACATTGTAGAGTTTATTGTGTTTATTTATTATATTTTCTTACGGGGTTAAATGAAAGTCTTGCTGATATGAGAAAAGTCTAAACCTGTCGAAAATTTTTGTAAGAATTTATTTGAGCCAAATTGACCCTGTGCCTGGAAGCAAGATCTCAACATACTGAGGGTTTGCAGCATCTTTTATGCAACTTTTATCTACCTTCATCTTGAGGGTACTTTGAAAAAGGCATTTCAGAGGTTTGTTAACCTACTTGCACAGAAATAATGGACAGGGCTTGCTTAAGGCAAAGACAAACCTTTTACTAAAGAAGGTATATTCCTGCACCCACCATGACCTGCCCAGATAGGAACTGATGATCAGATCGCCCTGTGATGTTGAACCTGTTTTTCGTCCACAGTCTCTGTATACTAATTTGAAAGAATGTAGGCTAGCAGAAGGAAACCCAGTGTGACATTTTGTTCTAAACTACTGAGGGAACTCCTGGAGGGTAAGCCACGCCTTTTCCTGAGCTGGGTCAGATTTGGTATCATGTGACATAAGAGAATTCCTAAATAATAGTTGGAGTTACAGATAATTTTGAATATCAGATAGCAGTAAGATGATTGATTAGTAGTGATAATGAGGCAGCAATAAATATGTGCTGAAGAAAAATTGGAAAATACAATAAATGAAAAAAATTATTGGGAATGTTTATAATCTGAAAAAGGAATCATGAACTAGAACATTTGAACTTTTTCTGCTAGTTTTTATTTTTTAATGTTTTTTATTTATTTTTTAGACGGAAGGGAGAGGGATAGAAACATCAGTGATGAGAGGGAATCACTGATTGGCTGCTTCCTGCATGCCCCTCCCCCCGCCCCCAACAGGGATGGAGCCCACAACCTAGGCATGTGCCCTGACCAAGAATTGAACCAGTGACCTCTTGGTTCATGGGTCAACACTCAACTAACTACTGGGCCACACCGGCTGGGCTTATTCTGTATTTGTTATCAAAGTGTTGAATGTGCATAGTTTAAAGAATCAGTAGCTCTATAAGACTTGTTTTGAAAGGCAACAGTTGTCCCACTTCATCCCCCACTTTCCCTCCCTAGGTGTGAACACTTTAATTTCTTACAGCTGATTCTTTTTTGCATTTATCTCTGTTTTTGTAGGGGAGGAAGATTATTTTTTTCCTACTACCTTTCTGGGTTCTCCAGCCTGGTGCCCTATAAATTGGAAAGACAAAAGATGGATTAACATACAAATTTAATGAAACTTTTATTTGACATGGGAACCTTTATAAGGAAATGAAGACCTGAAGAAGCGGTAAAGGCTGAGCATTTTTGTGCTAGATTCTGTGAAGAGTGAAAGGGCATGTAAAATTGTGATAGGACAAGAGAGTATGAGTGAGGAGTAGTGAATTGGGAAACATAGCAAAACCAGTTCCTTTTAATTTTTCTGTGTCCCTCTATCTTCAGAGATAAGGATGCTCTTTTCCTGTGAGTATAGGTAGGGCACTTCTCACTTGAGGGTCTTAGGACCTGCTTCAGGGGAGAAGGGAGGGTCAGAGTCCTTCCTTTCTCAAGTTTCTTCAGCTTAAAATATTCAATATGCCAAGGCATCATACTTTGGGGTAGCAAGTTCTGAACACTGTCATTTTTAACAGCATTTTTGTATTCTGATTTCTTAGCTTCAGGACTTATCTTTTGACTTCCCATTATGGCAGGTGAGAATTTAGGCTTTTTCCCACATCCCCAAGTACCCTTTTTGTTCTACTATCCCAGTGTAGGTGTTTATAACTTGGCTTAAATCGGTATTCAGTGTTTACACAGTTAAGACTGAAAGTGCTATTTATAGTTAAGCCATGTAGTAATCTGTGAACACTTCTATACAACTTTTGTATTTTCCTAAATTATATATATATATATATATATATATATATATATATATATTTGTTGTTGTTTAACTTCTCACTAATTCAGCAGATCCTTGAATAATGTTGTTTCCTTCAACTTCATTTTATTCAACATCATCCTATCTAATAAAAGAGTAATATGCAAATTAACCATCACTCCACGACAAAATGGCAGCGCCCATAGACACAAGATGGCAGCGCCCAGTCCTCTCAGGCCTGCCAGAGTCCCCCAGTTCCAGGGAGGGCTGCCACTGAGAGCAGGCAGCGTGCGGCCTGGGCTGTCAGCCTGGGAGGCGCCCATGCACCCCTGGCGTGATCTGCTCCCAGCCGAGGCCCAGGCCATTGGCCTGGGAGGCGCCCGCCTCCCCTCCCCCCGCCTCCCCCTTCCCCCCTCCCCCCCCAGCGATCAGTTCCCATCCACAGCCAGGGGGTGTAGACCTGGGAGGCAGTTGCCCCCCCCCCCAAGAGCTATCCCCTCCCAGCAGCAGCCTGGGGTGTCAGCCTCCAAAGGGCCTGTGCCCCCATGGAGTGATTCCCCCCACACACACCTATAGCCTTGGAACTTCCCTTGCCCCCAGCCAAGTGATTGGAGATGGGGGGGGGGCGGGTATCTAGGCGATGCTGCCCAGCAAACCTTTCCCATTGGGTAGAAACTTCTGACCAGGTTAGGGAAGTAAATGGGTTTTGTTTAAAATCTTTAGAAACGGCAAAGGAAATGTCTGAGGTAGGGTTTCACATCGGAAGTAACTTACAACTAATTTCTGAAGGCAAATGGGGACATTGCAGTTACATTACTGGAGAGCACCCCGAGGTCTGGAGGTTGGCTCTGCAAGGGCGGTGGTGAGTGCTCTCCACCCTGGTTCCTCAGCACCTTGGGCAGGGCTTGAGCCCACTCAGGAAGGCCTTTTCCCCTTCAGTTTTCACCAAGGCAGGGAGGTTTTGTGGACATGAATAAGAAGTGCCCACGTACAAGTCCTGAAGATGCCAGGGCCGGCAGAAATGACAAACTGGGAAAAGAGCAAAACCAGAAACACCACCGATCCCAACATAGATCATCTTTTTCTTCAGATGACAGTGTGTTTCCCTCTTCTTCATCTATTGGAAGCAAGACAGATTCAAGTACTGAACGATTCTACCAATGGAAAAGTTCAGAGAAAGAGAGGACAGAAAAGGAATAAAAGGAGAAAAGAAAGAAAAAACAAAAGATGAAACATCAAGAAAAAGAAAGAGAAGGAAAAAGGAAGAAACAACCACATGATATCACCTTTCTAAGGTCTCATGAAATTCCTGTTTAAGGAGTTTATTTTATGACACTTTTAGTTTGGGTTTACATTTTTACTGGTTTGTCAAAACCACGGTGGGTACACTGTCCAATATGTTAAAGAAAAAACCCTATCTAATAAAGAGGGAATATGCAGGGGAGGGCATTTGAGGGTGACCGGGCTGTCAGAGGAGGGCAGTTGGGGACGATCGGGCTGGCAGGGGAACAGTTAGGCATCTATCAGGCTGGCAGGGGAGTGGTTAGGAGGTCATCAGGCTGGCAGGCAGAAGCAGTTAGAGGCAATCAGGCAGGCAGGTGAGCAGTTGGGAGCTAGCAGTCCAGGATTGTGAAAGGGATGTCCGAGGGGTCCCAGATTGGAGAGGGTGCAGATTGGGCTGAGGGACACCCCCCCACCCCCCCATTGCACGAATTTCATGCACCGGGCCCCTAGTTCTGTTGTAATGTTGATGAGGGGGAGAAATCCACATGGGGCAACTATCCATGTGGAGTTTACATGGTTTCTCCATGTCTGCATAGGTTTTCTCTAGGTACTCTGGTTTCCTCTCACATCCTGAAGAGGTACACACAAGGTGAACTGGAATGTCTAAATTGTCACCGTATGAGTCAGTGTGGGTGAATGTGAGTGTGCCCTGTTATGGAAGGGCATTCTGTCCAGGGTAGAGTCCCCACCTTGGGCCTTGAGCTGCCAGATAGGCTCCTGCCCCCTGATTATGTGACTTGTTTTTATTAATCTTTCTTAAATGTATGATAGCTCGCATTTATTGTAATGTTTAGTATTAGAAGTGTTGTGGATTTTTTTTTTTTTTTTAGTATGTGTTTATTGATTTTTAGAGAGAGAAGAAGGGGGAGGGACAGGGATAGAGAGACAAATATCAATGATAGAAAAGTATCTACTGGCCGCCTCCTGCAACTTAACTCTTTTTTATATCATTTAGCCCAGGGGTGGGGAAGAAACGGCCTGCGTATAAAGCCCGATAAATCATTTGGTCTGGCCCTGGGAGGGCAGTATGGGTGAGTTAATTGAATGTTTGACCAAATATAGCAGGCTAATTTTTAAGTTGATAATTTTGTATAGTCCTCGAATGATATTACAAATATCCGAATGGCCCCTGGCCTAATAAAGGTTCCCCACTCCTGATTTAGCTTATGGTATACATTGTTTAGCAATTTCTAAGAAGCTATTTATGATGTTAAGAGTGGACATGCTATACAGTTCAAATAGTAACTTGTCCAAATTTCCTTTCAGGAAGTTCTGACACTTCAGGCCTTCTATTAGCACCTTATATTCCTGAAGATGTGCTCCCATCTTGACTGGTTGCCCATTGTTTTTATCCACAGCACTTATACTGGAACTGCCCTTCACCAGCATCTTGGGGAAATTCTTTGCCTCTTTGTTTCTAGATCTTATATTTTCCTGTTTCTCGGTTTACCCTTTTATTTTAGCAGAATATATTCTCTAGTGGGTGGCTGAGAAAGTTCATGGGAGTTAAACTTTTAGACCTTGAATGGGTGAAAATTCCATATTCTGTGCTTACTGTTGATTGATTGATTGGTTGGGTATAGAAATCTAGCTTGAAATTTTTCCATTGGAATTTTAAAGGCATGGCTTCATTGTTTTCTAGTTTTCCTCTGTGCTTACTTCATTGCTCTTGAAGCCCAAAGCCATTAGGTTCCTGATTATTTATGTGATCAATTTTTATCTTTGTTTCTTGGATATTTGAAATTCACAACAATATGCTTTAATGTGAATTTGGTTCCATTCATTGTACTGAGTACTTGATGAGCCCTTTTAATCTAGGAACTGTTTTGTTGATGATTTTCTCCGCTCCTTTTTTCTTTTTTCCCTTCTTAGTTTTCTCTTGAACTTTCTGGACTGATCTTCCAATGTTCTTATGCTAGTCTATTGAATGTTTCATTTCTGCTTTACATTTTTAAAAATAGTTTATTGTTTTTTTGTTTTTTAGAGAGGAAGGGGGAAGGAGAGAGAGAAACATCAATGTGAGAGTACCTCCTGCATGGCCCCTATAGGGGATTGAGCCTGCAACTTGGGCATATGCCTTTGACTTGGTGCATAGGAGGATGCCCAGCCAACTGAGCCACACTGGCCAGCGCTCTACTTTACATTTTTAATTACCAGAAAAGCATGCCTGTGCTCATTTTTACTTTCTGATGCTCTTTCTAATATATATATATATATATATATATATATATATATATATATATATATATATATATTAGCGTAGTGTTCTTGCTTCATGTTTGTAGTAGTTTATGTTTCTGAAAATATTAATGTGTGTTTTTCCCCAGAGTTTTTCTGCCTGCATAGTCTTTATCAGGACTAGTTACATAATTTTCAGGGCCTAGTACAGAGTGAGAATGTGGGGCTCCTATTTCAACATTTATTAAAGAATTCCAACACTGCAGCCGCAGAGTGTTAACTCTAACATGGAGCTCTCTTAAGTGCACAGTACTACATGACTGCCCAGGTCAGCTTATGAAGCTAACCCTGCTCTCTCTTCCAACTTGCTTTTTCTGTTTTTATCACTGTCTTGTATACTAAAGATGTCTAACAATTCTTGGCCATTTGCTAATATTTAAAAGTGAGATCCCAAAATGCTGATTGGAAACTCTGAAAATGCAAGTAGGGCTTATCAAGTGTGAGCTATACTTATCAAGTGTAAGATGACCTGGCTGGACAAATTTAGTTAGGGAATTTGTCTGTATTTTTATCTTTTTCCTCTTAGACTAATCACTGATCAAGTTCCCCAGAGAAGTCTCTTCTAATCTTCTCTGCTTGAAAGTGAAGCCTTTTGGGAAGAGTATTGATAGAAAAGGCTGGGGTCAGGTGGCTTGTACTGGTACATCTGAGCCAATTGTTAAATTTTCAGGAACTTTGTGAGCCACTTGCTAAATTCAATAACCATTAAAAGTTATACAAATGTATAATTAAATGTTATATTAAAAATCAAGGTGTAATAAATACTAATAACTTACCACTTCCTAGTTATTTTATTTTGGATGCTCTTGAGATTATTTACATCTCTCTATATGGAGGAAATACTACATAGTAATAGGCTACTGTGCATTTTTTCTGAACTCTGCATTCAGTGACATCATTTGGTAGCTTGAAGCAGCCAAGAAAAAAGTATTTATACCACAAGAATCAGCAAATATTACAAATAACTACTCTTGTCTGCCCCTCTGGAAGTTAAACATTTATTTATCAACATACTGTGGACTGGGATCTAGTACCATGCTTTTTTTAAAAATTTTTTTGTAATTAATTTATTTTTAATTAAATGTATTGAGATGAGGTCAGTTAATAAAATTATATAAGTTTTGTTGTATCACAAATCAGCAAGCTAGACAAAACACCTTAATGAGCCAATTAGTTAGGAGTCATATTTATTGCACACAGGTTCAGAGCATATTACCTCTGTCAAATTCTGAACAAACACAGGAAAGAGTATTCCCTTTTTATATCCTTCTAGTTCTTTGTGTAAGTTATTTTTGCAGACAGCTTGTAACCTTGAGTATATATCATATCTAATAAACATCTGTCATACCTATACAGACAACTTGTAACCTTGAGTACATATCATGTCGATATTGACACCTGTAACCTTGGATACATAATGAACTGACACTTGGCATGAGAATATGGGAATTATTATCAGTATCAGCATATCAACCCCTTTAGATGGCTAGCTTGCAAGGTCAGACAGGTTTATCTTTTCTATTATTTAAGCTAAAAAACAAAGTTATTTTATAGAATAAGAGACTATCTAAAAATAACAGAGTAGTTCAAACAGCAGTTTTCCAAAGGAGGGACCACCATGCTTCAGTTTCAGGTATACAGTTCTGCAATACATCATCTGTATGTTGTGTTATGTATTTACCACTCCAAGTCAAGTCATCTTCAATCACCATTTACCCCCCTTTATCCTCTTTTGCCTTCACCATACCTGGTGGTCTCTAGTCTAGATAACCCTCTGTTTTAACCCTCCTTAGATTACCTTCAGCCTTTGCAAGGATGAGGGAAGGACATTTGTCTGCCTGCCAGAGAAAGAGTGAGAGAGGGGATCTGGGAGTTGCATTTCAGAAAGATTGTTAATCCTTCCCATTTTATCCCTGCTGAATCTTTTGGGGGAGTGTTCCCTGATGCTTACCTTAGGATTCAGTTTTTGGGGGTATTTGAGTTCTTTACGTCTTGTCCATTTATCTTCCAGCTTTTGAAAATTTGTAGCTGTAATCTTAATTTCTCTTCATCCTTGTGGGTTTGTATCTTTAAAAAAAATCCCTCGGTGTTTAAGTCTACCATCCTTACTTAGAAGTCTGGAATATAATTCTTGAAAAAAATAGGTAAATAGCCTCAACAACTTAAGGGTGTTCTAAATAGGCTTAGCCAATCCCCTGTTGGTTTACAAGTCATATATAAGTGCAGTCAGGAAAAAATTCTACTGATTCTAGTACATTTTTCATCTCATAAAGGAGTAACCCTTTATATAAGCAGGTATTGAACGCATGACCCACTGTAGTTCTACATATGGATGTGTGGGGACATAAGGAAACACATAAAACAGTTTTAGGCCACATAGTTTGGTCTTGAGGACAATTGGAACAATAGTAGCTACTTGTCCCAGATCTATAGCAATTCCAGTTATCCATCAATGGCTTGATCTGGTGACCTGTTCACCTTATCCTCTATGAAGCAGGGCTAGTGCATCTTCCAATCTTGTGACTTTGTCTCTGCTCTTAACCTCTTCTGCTCAAATTCAGTGGCCCACCTCCATTAGATTGGGTTGTTTAGACTCTCATTATCCTTAATTTCACAACAGGCCACCTCATAGTCCACTACATTCTCCTTTGAGAATTGATGGTTACCTTCTGATTAAGGCCAGAGTAGAAAGGTCATAGGATAACAAGGTGGCAACTTAAGTAGAAGAAATTGTCATCTCTCAGAGGGGGATGTGGGCCCTTCAGACACTTAAGAAACTCCTGGATCCCCCTATTGAGGAATGTATATATTTTACATACATTTTTATAAAAGATTTTTGTGATTCAAGACAATGAAATAGAAATACTGTAGATATTTGATCAAGTTCTATTTGACACTGTACATGTGAAATAGATTAGATGACCAGTTGAACCTTCTTGTTCAAAGTTGTAAAGATGATAATTATTTCTAAAGACCTAGTGTACAGGAATATTTAATTACTAAAGTAAACATTTCTACGAAAAGAGCTTCTGGCAACTCCTGCTTATTGCTCCTCTCTAACAGTCTCTCCTTCCCTCACCAACTTTTGTGTTTTAAGTAAAGGTGTCATCCCCTCACCCCCCCCCCCCCCAATACACACACACATTTTATAGGGTGAAATCCAGATTAGACTCTTTGTATGTGCTAATGGCTGTTTGTTTTTGTTCGTTTGTTTTTTTTTAATCCTTTGTAATTTCTGCTGATCTCCTGCCTGGAAAGAAATGCTTTTTTTCAGGATATATGTGGGGTGGAAGTGGGGGGTAGTTAGGCCAGGTTTTTTCCATATTGCTATATGCTCAGGAGCAATATTGTGTAGAGTCTGGAAAGATTTTTTTCTGGGTTTTGAACTTTATTCATAAAAAATCTTTCAAGTACAACTATATTAAATCATCTTGCATCACATATTTAACAAATCACCTTATGTTTTTTTTTAAAAAATTCAAAATTGGGACTATCTGGATATCTAAATCCTGTCACTGACATGCTTGCCATAATCTCTTCCTCAGAAACTGACCTGCATTTACCCACACTATGCATTTGAATGGGAACTCTATAAATGAGGGGCCTTGCTGACATGGTTTGTGGAGAATTATGGTAGTGTTACAGTAGGGTTAAAAAAAAAAAGCCCACCCTGGCAGGTGACTGTCAAGGAGATAGTGAATGCCTGCTAGTTAGACCAGCAACCTCAGAGGAGCTCCTTTTCTCAGTCCTGGATGGTAAAGCAGTTAGCCCTAAGGTAGTGTATAGCCCTAAGGAGCTGCTGCCATGCCCCTCACATTTCTAAAATGCCCTAAACTAAATGATAGGGTGAATTTTTTGCCTAACTTATCAGCAGTTTCTTTTTTCTATCAAGGCAGTTAGGGGGCTTTTGTTTAAAAAAAAGTTTTAAGGTGAGAAAGTTAAAAATTATATGTACAGTCATGGTCTTTATTACAACTTTTGTTAAAACTGGCTTACTGTTGAAATAGCAGATGGCTGTGGTAAAATGGGAACATGTGAACTGTGAAAAAGAAACAAATGCAGATGAAATCATAATTTTAGATACCTCTAATATGATTCATTAAAATGTTTTTTCTTTGGGTTAACTATTAATACTGGGTCTTTTTATTCAGCTTTGACAAAACCAAAGAATAAAAAAATGGACACAGAGCCCTAACCGGTTTGGCTTAGTGGATAGAGCATCGGCCTGCGGACTCAAGGGTCCCAGGTTCGATTCCGGACAAGGGCATGTACCTTGGTTGCGGGCACATCCCCAGTGGGGGGTGTGCAGGAGGCAGCTGATCGATGTTTCTCTCCCATCGATGTTTCTAACTATTCCTCTCCCTTCCTCTCTGTAGAAAATGAATAAAATATGTATTTTTTAAAAATGGACACAGAGCAAATGACCAAGGTGGCTTTGAAATTTATTCAGAGGTTTTTGAGAAATGGGCTTTTCAAAGTCAACGAATCTTGAAAATAAGACTAACTTGAAAGAGCAAGGCTGATATGGGTTTTTGCTGTTTCTGTTCACTGAATTGACAAAAATGGATGATAACTCTCGAGAATACCTGGTCCTCTTGTACTAGAAGGAATATCAGAAGGATACTATCCACAGATGCCTTAAAATTGCAAGGGCTTTAACATACATCCCCTCATACCCACTCCCTTAAAAAAAGAATAGAAATCTTTCCTTATATCCCTTGCACCATTGCCCAAAGTAGGTATACGTGACCTTTTGCCGAGACAGTTTGGAGCATGTCTAACAGATCCCAGTGCTTAGCTCAGTGCCAGGCCCCATTAGGCATTCAGCATTTGTTAAATAGAGAAATGGATCAATACCTGTTTCCAAACTGGTGCCTCTCAAGTCCATTCTCTGTAAAGGTGCTCCAGGGATCTGTCAAAAATACTGACCCAACCATATTACTTCCCTTTAAAAATCCTTTAATGGTCCTCAGCTTCTTAAAGTTCTGCCTCTCAGACATTTTTCTTCTAAAATAGTTTTTTATATTATAAAATTAACATACACTGTGGTCAGAGACTCAAACAACATTGAAAATAGATGCCAAAAAATATATATGCTCCTAACATTCCTTCCCAAATATTTAGTTTGCTGGGCATATACTGTATTGACTAGTCTCTCCCATTTACCTTTTAATTATGATATAAATCACATCCTCCTATATAATAAAAGGCTAATATGCAAATCCACCAAACAGCAAAATGACTGGTCGCTATGATGTGCACTGACCACCAGGGGGCAGGCGCTCAACCCAGGAGCTGCCGCCTGGTGGTCAGTTCGCTTCCACAGGGGGAGCATTGCTCAGCCAGAAGCTGGGCTCACTACTGGCGAGTGCAACAGTGGTGGGGGCAGTAGGACATCCCTCAAGAGCTCCCGGACTGCAAGAGGGTACAGGCTGCGACACTCCCCCCTCCCCCATTTGAATTTCATGCACCGAGCCTCTAGTGCCATAATATTCACCTTTTAAAAGTGTACAGTTTACTTGTGTTTAAAGATTGTGCAACCATCACCCATAATTCTAGGACATTTTTATCACCCAAAAAGAAACTCCATAGCCATTAGCAGTCATTCCTTTCTCTCCCCACTCGTCCTGTCCTGATTCCAGTCCCAGTCTACAACCCCATGTCTACCCTTCCCACCCACATACACATTGGCCCTAGGCAACCACAAATCCACTTTCCTTTTTGTCACTATAGGTTTGCCTGTTCTGAACGTTTTCCTACAGATGTAATCATAACAGTATGTGATCTTTGGTGTCTAGATTTTTTTTCCCCACTTAAGATGATGTTTTCGAGGATCATTCCATATTATATTGTATATCTATACTTCATTTCTTTTTATAGCTAAATAATAACTCATTGTATGTACATAGCACAGTTTATCCATTCACCCACTGTTGGATATCTGGTTTGTTTTCATCTTTTGACTATTTTAAATAGTACTGTTATAAATATTTGTGTACAAATATTTGAATAGCTGTTTTCAGTACTTTTGGGTGTATACATTGGAGAAGAACTATTGGGTCATGTGTTAATTCTGTGTAATGGTTTTTGTTTTATCTTTAATTTTCAACTTTTGTCTGGTAAATTTTTCTATTATATCAAATAATTTTGATTGTTTAACTTGAAAATCCGAGATAACATTTAGTTTGCAAATGATTACAGATTTTTGTTTCTTCCCTTTCAATATGTTAATTTTTTTGTAATATGATCACTGGCATCTTTATTCTTGGCTCTAATTTAGGAATGTCTTCAATAGTTTGCAAGGAATTTTTTTTAAGAAATCAAGAGTACATGCTAAATATTATTTCTTTTTTAAAGTGTGAGATATGCATCTTTTCTTTAAATTGTTAATATTTCAGGAGTATTGGGCTTGCACTACTGTTTGTCTTGTTTTTTTTCTGGTTACTTCAGTGGATTTTCTTCCCATCCAGACTGTTGGTCACACATACACCAAATCTGAAAACCAATCTAAGAACCGATGTTCTGCACCTGTAATGCTGAGTTCAGTGATGGTGTAGAGTTGTACATGTTAGAATATAGTCCAGCATGTTTATTTACTTCAGTCCTCTCATTCCCTTCTTTTCTCCCTGTAAGCTCAACAATTTAAATGCTTGCTATTCAGATTCAAGAAACACAATCCTTTAAATGTTTATAAATATATTCCATAATTGGTGCTGCACCTTCCATCTTATTCCTGATAAAAATCAAAGCTTCAGTGAAGTAGCAAATTATCTTTGTTCATAGGGTGCTCATCACCATAGTAACAAGGAGCCAACTCATAACCTTGAATTGGGGCAAAATGCTCGTCCATTGCTTTTCTAAAGGACCTAACACAATCCACATACCCTTTTATAGATTGGACAAGCATGCCTGCAAAAGGTGTGTCTTAACATCCTCAGCATTGCACAAGATAAAGCTGAGATGGTTTGTAGAGGAAGTAAAATCCCCTGATTGAGGTTTCATCACATTACAGAGACTCCAAAACATATTCAGATGTTTTTTACTTTCTGCCTGAGGATAATGAGTAGCTTCCTATTAAGTCTCATTTAACATTCCCCTTCCCCCCAAATCCACATTGAAGACAACTGGTCTGGGGAAGTAGAGAATTAAATGAGGCAAGGGTAAAAAGTGATTTTACATTTGGGTCAGATTGCATAGGACCACAGGTAATCTTAGGTTTAAATACATTGTGGTTACATATTGAAGTGCTTTGTCTTAGATCTTGCTCTGAGAAAAGGTTGTTTGGAACCTAAATCTTAGAGATTTTCCTTAACCAGTTGTGTTTAAAGCTAAGACCTGAGGAGATGGTGAGTGGAGAGGGAAATAGACCAGGATTTGAGATTTTTTGCCTGGAACATCTTCCCTGATTTTTGTAGGATGTCAAAAATAAGACTAAAATTTCAGGTAGCTGATAAAATATAGAGGGCTATCTAATTTTTAGTTTAGTAATAGAATTAAAGAGCTTAGGAAAGTCAAAGTATAATTCATTTTGGACTAGCCAGATAGTTTTCTTTATGGATAATGATGATTTAAAAAGCTAAATTTAATTCTTATCAGGAAAACAAGAGAGTTTGAGGTGCAGGATAGAAAAATACCCAATAATACAAACTCTGGGGGCATTTTGATACTAATTAGAAATCTGAGACCTCCTTAAACAATCAGTATAATTTTTATTCAACAAATATTGTGTCTTAAATATAGTGTTTTGGGCCCAGTAGATACAGCAGTGAACAAAACAAAGTCTTCTAGAGCTATGCTCTAGCAGACAAAGATGCACTGACATGGATACATGTCAGGAGGGGGTGGGGGGGAGGCAGTGCTGCAGAGAATGTAAAGAAGGGAATAGGGAATTTGGGGAATGGGACTCCTTTAAGTGCGCAATCAAGGAGTGCCTCTCTAAAACTATGACATTTGAACAGAAATGTGGAAGGAAGTCAGAGTGACACAGGTAAATATCTGGGGGAAGAAGCAAAGGAAACAGAAGAAAGTGTAAAGGCTCTCAGGTGAGTTTGTGCTCTGTATGTTTGAGGAAGGGAAAGAAACCAGTCTCTTTGGAGCAGAGTAACTAGTAAGCAAAGGGAAGAATGACAAAAAATGAGAAATATCGGGAGCTCATCTTAGAAGAAACAAATGAGGGTGTGGCACAGGAAATGATGTAATGGAACTTCCCGTTTTTCTTAAAGGACTGTTCTGGCTGCTGAATTTGAGAGTAGGCCATATGGGGAGCAAGAGTAGAATTGAGAGACTGGTAGGAGACTAATGCAGGTGAGAAACGATAGTGGCTTAGAGCAGAGTAGTAGTAGTGATGGTGGTAAATGGATTCTGAATATATTTTTGAAGGTAGAGCCAGTGGGATATAGTGATGTGATTTGTGAGAGAGAAAAGGGGATCATGGAGGATTTAAGGTGGTTTTTTTTTTAGTAATTGGAAAAGTAGAGTTGTTTAATAAAATGGGGAAGATTCTGGGAGAGTGGTGATGCGATGTGCACAAGGAATCAGGATTTTTATATTGGACATGTTGAGTTTGAGAGGCTCATTAAACATCAAAGTGGAAAGTTTGAATAGTCAATATTGCCAACCTTAAAAACCAAGTAGCCAGTTATTTTACCAGCAAAAATGAATTTATTTGGGAGTGGCGGAGGAATTACAATTTGGGAAATTCAAGCTATGGCAAACCATAGACAAGTTGGGAGAGAACCAACCAGAGGAACATTATTGAGAAAAAAAGGAGGGAGTTGGGAGAGGCTGTGATAAACAAAATGTCCTTTGAAGCAGCGGTTGCCAACCTTTTGGACCTCATGGACCACCGGTTGGCAATCACTGCTTCGGAGGAAACTGAGAGTTCAAATGTAGTGACTTTATACTGGCTGAGCCAGGACTGTTTTTCAATGCCTGGGTCTGTTACTAGGGCAAGGAGAAAATCTCCCTCCCCCCTGTTGGGAGTCTGCAGGTGTGGTGAGTGGTAGTGCATGAGGGTTTCCCCTTCAGAACTTCCCACTCCATTTTAAATAAAGTTTCCTTTATTCGGTTTCACAGGACTGGCCACTTGACATAGCATGTAGATTGTATTTAGAGCCGGTAGATTACAGAGTGTGGGGGACATTTCCCAAACTATGTGAGGAGCCCTGGGGCATCTGGTGTACTCACAAGGGTTGCTGCAGGATATTTAAAAACTTCCAGGCCCAGCTGGTGTTGCTCAATGGTTGAGCGTAAATCTATGAACCAGGAGATCATGGTTTGATTCTTGGTCAGGGCATATGCCCCGGTTATAGGCTCCATCCCTAGTAGGGGTGAGCAGGAGGCAGCCAATTAGTGATTCTCATCATTGCTGTTTCTATCTCTCTCTCCCTCTCCCTTCCTCTCTGAAATCAATAAAAATGTATTTAAAATCCTCCCTCCCCTGGAAAACTGTCCCGACCAGCGTTGCTCAATGGTTAGAACATCAACCCATGCACTGAAGGGTCTTGGGTTCAATTCCTGGTCAGGGTGCAACCAATTGATGTGTCCCTCTCACATCTATGTTTCTCTCTCCCCGCTCTTTCTACTTCCATTTCTCCCTCCCCTCCCTTCCATTCTATCTAAAATCAATGGGAAAATATCCTCAGGTGAGGATTAACAACAAAATTTCCAGGAAAACAGCATGAATGGAATCTATGGTTGTCATGTGTTTTTTAAAAGTTTTAAAAACCATGTTTGAGATGTGAGCATGTGTGTGTTTTGTATGTTCCTATGCAGCTGGGATCATCTACATGAAGTTTTGTATATGTACCTATTTTTTCACAGAAAAAAAATCATACTCAAGCAAATACAAAATTCACATCTCATTCAAATTATTACCCAGTATATCAATCGGTCCCACATAGCAAAACTGATTGTACTTTAATTAGAAGTTCCTAGAGGGTAGGATAGAGAATCTGCCCTGAAAACTAGAGAACTGCTACCTATAAGCCCAGGAAAGGACTGATGGCGATTTGTGCAAAAAGTCTTTTAAAAAGGCAGTTTATTGCTAAAATTCATGCATGTTTTGAATTCTTTCTTTAATATGTTATTTTATTCTTAAACCATAACAATGTTTAAAATTAATACCATGGATTAACATTTGTTGTTATAAGAATTAATGGGTAAGTAGGCTGCTTTCCTTAAAATAAGTGTCCTACTCCAACTTTGAGATAAGATGACTCAAAACTTGGGAGATTTGGGTAATAATGCATGAGATCAGACATCTTTAGAAAGAGCATTATATAGTAAATGAGCACTAGAGAGATTTACTACTAGAGTGGTCAAGGGAATTAGTTCAAATTCAGAAGAGTATGAACACCTAGGAAGTTAATTCCATTTAGTTATATCAACTGAAGAAAATATGTAATATAATGAAGATTAGGCCTTTAGGAGGAGCTTAAAAACAAACATTTCAGGCCATGTTTGTTCTGCCTTTAGAAGGGAGAGTATGGATGGAAGAAGCTGTTTCTTTATTGTATTGATTATTTTGGTTCTTGTGGGGTGGGGATAATCAATTGTGGGTCAAAACTGTATTTCAAGATTCATTATAACTTGGTTGAATTCTTCCATAGATGATGATTCTTTCCTTGTATAACCTAAACCTTCTGGTTTAATAATTTTAATATCAGGAAAGGGGATAATATGAATGGAAGGCACAGGTATTCTAATTTCTGAGTTTGGAATTTTGATCCCTATTATGACTTACATAGGCACCCTATAGTATGAGCTAGCTTTGGGAGCTTTGTTTACTCAAGAGTGCAGTGATAAAAAGTGGGTTTCTGGTTCTTCATTAGTATATGAAATCATGGCTAAGTGGTCATCGTATGATTTCTTTATGCTTCTCAAGATAATTCCAACAGTAAGGAAGTGTCCTATTTAGGACACCAAACTTTTTTTTAAAAAGGCATTTTGGGCCCTGACCGGTTTGGTTCAGTGGATAGAGCGTCAGCCTGCGGACTGAAGGGTCCCGGGTTCGATTCTGGTCAAGGGCATGTGCCTTGGTTGCGGGCACATCCCCAGTAGGGGGTGTGCAGGAGGCAGCTGATCGGTGTTTCTCTCTCATTGATCCTTCTAACTCTCTCTCCCTTCCTCTCTGTAAAAAAAAATCAATAAAATATATATATTTTTAAAAAAAGGCATTTTGGGGTACATCCTTTTTTAAGACCAAAAAGAAAATTCCACGGTAATTTGACTTTTTTCTCATAAAATTTGCCTAATATTTAAAGAGATTTCCATTTCCTTTATTCCTCATTCTATGCTAGGAAAAATAACTTCAGTATTGTTTTTCTTTACCTTACGGGCTAGCTTTTGTTTTCATGTTAAGTTCAATCAAAGATAATTCTTTTTCCTGTTTGACTTGTCTGGTTTTTGTACCTCTACTAATGTCCCTCCCTCTCCTTCCCCATCTTTCCAAATGAGAGTGTGTCATAGGCATTTACCTGTAGTTTTGATTTGTGTGTTTCCTGTAGCCATAAAGGAAATAGAGCTGAATGGCATCAGATAGCCAAGACATCCCCTTTTCTCTTTCCATCCAAATTTAGTTTAAGTACTAAAAACTTAAGAAATACTGTACACATTGATAACAGTGAAGTGACCTCAAGAATAATCTACCCATTTAAAACCTGATTTCTGGGTATTCCTCCTTTTCCTATATTGTCTCAGCCTCCCTTTTAAGTTTTTTTGTGTGTGGGGGGGGGGGGGGGCGCGCACGGGAGTCTACATAAATACAACTCAATTCCTGAAGTAAGACATATTGCAAAATGTTTCCATAGAGAGAACTTGGTGAATCTATTTAAACCTTCTATAACTTAAAATGTGTTGTGTTTTAAATTTTTAGTATGTCAGAAAATGTCAGCGTTTGAAGCAATGGCTACAATCACTACTATGATCTTGAGCAAATTTCACTTTCTGGGCTTTTATCTCCTTTTCAGCACAATGGTTACAGATTGTGAGGTCCAAGAACATTGAGCGATATGAGGTTTATGGTGACATGAGGACCACAAGGGAATATGTATGCAGAGACTGGGGAGAAAGGAGCAGCAGCTGCTGGTACAAAGGCCCAAGATGCCAATGAGCTTAGGAACAGAAAGGGCCAAATGAGATGTTTATAAATACTTTGTAGATATGAAACATTCCTTTACAGCTCAGGTGCTGTTAGGGTTAGGGAAGATGTGTTTGTTTTCTTTTTCCACTGAGCTATGGTTCATTAGCTACAAGGCCACCTTGCATAGGGAGTATGATCCTGCTTTGAGGATGAAAAGGAAGAGTAGGACCCACGACTTACAAATTCCAGCAGTTTGTGCATTATGATTACTGTTCCTTCAGTTGTACTAATGGTCTTTTTCTTTAAGATAGGCCTAGGAAAGAGGAATAGACTTAATGACTAGAAATTTTGGGTAAGGGAGTTTTATATAATTTCTAACTCTTACCATGTTTGGCTTTGCTGTTTGGTATGTACAGTTTTGCCATCTATAAATCTAGCCCTGAAATCTGATCTTTGGTATCAGGTTTTCTTTTGTGGTTTAGTTTATTAACAATTGAAGTATTTAAGGGTTCTGGGTGTGAACTCTGCATGCGTTATAATTAATTTAGAGCCAGGAAAGTTAGGATTTTCTGTTGAAGTAATTAATGAAGCATTGTCACTTCAAAAGAAAATTTTATATATGTAGAAAATTTACAGGAATAACCAAAAATTGATGATAAGACATAGTTTGTTTCTATAACCCTTAAGGATGGAAGGATGGAAGTATTTTTAAACTTCTTGGTGCTCCTCCTTTCTAGTTTGGGTGTGTAGGAATCTGTTTATCAGAAATTTTGGTAGTGCTGACTTTTTTTTTTTTTATCTTTGTAAACATGACCCTAGACAGCTGTGTTTAATACAGTAAAGAGCCATGGGGAGACTTTATACTGTTTCTTGTTAGGACTTAGTATCTATGTATTTCAGTATTTAAAGGATGTGGTTTGGGACTGAAAATGAGAGAGAGGTTGCATAGCAGAATGCCTGCATATGTCGACTGTTCTGGCCTGGATGTTATTAAGCAACATGAACGTTATTTTTACTCTAGTTAAACTGACTAGAGTAAAAACAGTATTAAGTATTAAGTTAAATAACTTTGTTATGGAAGTGTTTGTTTGCACATGGCTAGTGAATAGGATTTTCTTTAAAATCTGATATTGCATAGGAGTGACTTAGGTAACTGAAATGCCGGGGGAAGAGGGGTGGGGGGAAGCTATTACGCAAGCGAAACTATTTTTTACTTCGAAGAAAAGTAAATAAGATTAAAGGTGACCACAGTGTCCTCTGTCACCTTCTCCACCTTCCATCTCTGAGAGAGCAGGGTGCTAAGACCAGGAAACCTTGGGTGGGTGGAGTTGCTTAATTGCATCAACTTCCTAGGTTGCCCAAGTATTGATTAGTCAGACACTCATAATGTTTCACTCAAGATGATTCTTGCTGATTGGCTGGTTTCTTTTAAGTCCTTAGGTTTGACATTTATTTCACTCTAATGAATATTTGCCATGTATAAGGCACTGTGCTTTGTGCTCTCTGAGAGATACAAAACGAATTACTCATACCTTTCAGGAGTTTACAGTGTAGTAGGGGAGGGGAAGACAAGATAGACCATGGTTAAGTAGTGTTCAATGAGAGGCCGAGTTTTGGGACTCCAAAAGAGGCATGTAAAATCCATTCTGTACTATTGATGGGTGGGTGGGGATGGGGCAGTGAATGAGACCTGGGCAGGGAGGGGCCCAGCTGGGAAAACAGTTTCATAGTCTCAGTGGGTAAAGAATGATAGAGATGTTAAAGGTAGGGGAAAAGGGTCAAATAGCCATTGTGAAGGTGAAAGGAAAAATAGGAGAAACTAAGGCAACCCTTAATCATAAAGTCTTGAGATTTCCCCCAAATTCTGTGCAAAATTGTTTATGTGTGTGTACTTGGGCATTTTTCTGGGGCAGAGAACTCAGACCTTTACTCAGTTTCTGAAAAGGACCCAGGGCCCCAAAAAAGGTTGAGAACCGTTGTGCTAAGTCAGCAATTTTCAACGAGTGTGCTGCAAGAATGTTTAAAACGTGCAATACCTGACTATTTAGTCAGGGGCACTGACCTCTTTTCCTTTAGGTTTTCAAGTAAAAAACCGACACAACAATGATTGTCCGGTGTATGAATCAAAATTATACCTATTTTGTCAAATCAGCAAAAAAAAAATTAAAATTAAAAAAATAACATATATATATTGGTGTGCCACAGAATTTTAGTACTACTTAGTTTTTGTGTGCCATGAGATGAAAAAGGTTGAAAATTAGCTGTGCTAGGTTAACAACCTTTGATGACAAAGATGTTGATTTTTGAGGCTTTGTAGAGAAATAAGGAAGTGATGTGGTAGAACAGAGTTTTCCTTGTGGGAGGTAGGTTGGGATTTGGGGAACTGAGCTTATGCAGTGTTCTCCAGAGGGTGCCAGGTTGCCTCACCAGCCTGGGTTTCTCACCTATCAAATTAGGTAGATCCATTATAGACTGCATGACAATGAAGGGCAGGTGGTGGTGATGATGGTGTTTTTTCTTCAGTCAAAGGAGTCCCTTTATTTGGAGGCCAGATTGATGCAGATGTAGAGGACTAGGATGCTGTTGTAGAATAGTTCCTGGCATTTACTTTTCATGGAGCTCCTCTTATATGTAAAGTGTTCTGTGCTTGATCTTGTGGGGGAATCTATAAAATATCAGTCAGGGACCTTCATGAGTTGATGGTATTGTGATGCTTTCCTTTGGACTTTTTGTTCTCCTTGGATCTACGTGTGTTCAGTTATCCTTGGGTCTTTAACTATTTACTGGGCAAAGAGAAACATTTCTGCTAAAATGAATTTCAAGTAACTTTGATTTGTGACTTATTTTTCCTTTTAAAGAATGGATAACTACTGGGATTTGAGGGTTTAGAAAATAAAGTCATAAATATACTGTACTTATAATTAGGAACCTCTGTACCACTGATTTGGTGACCTTTGGGCAAAATTTGACTCTTCTGACTATTAATCATTTGTTATATAAATATGTGTGTATACATGCACACAAGGCTTCATTTAAAATACTGTAAAGCACATTTAAAAAATGACTCAGTACTTAGAGTTCTAAGATGAACTGCCACTTGTATATTCAATCTCCAAATTAAAATATTTATGTTCACAAATATATTCATTAAATAAATATATTCTGTGTAAGTATATTTAGTAAGTATAGTTATGATTTATATATTCATTAAACATATATATCATTCATTAAAATTACTACATTTTAATTGGTCAATTTCCACATTTGTGAAATGGGAATAATAATAATTGCATTGATTTCATAGATTTCTCCTGGAGATGAAATTAATACATATACATATATAATGAAGTTCTTTAGACTAGTGTAAAGTTTAAGTGCTCAATAAATATCAGTAGCTACAGTATTATTCATAGTAATATTTTAATATTAATGCTGTCATTTTTCCCTTCCCTGTGGGTGAATGTGGAGGGGAGTGGCTTGTTATAAAATTACTAGAGGCCCGGTGCAAAAAATTTGTGCATGGGGGCGGGCGGGTTCCCGCATCCCAGATTGTGAGAGGGCACAGGCCAGGCCGAGGGACCCCACTGGTGCATGATTGGGGCTGGGGAGAGACATGAGAGGTTGGCCAGTCAGGTAGGGACCGCAAGAGGGCTCCAGGGCATGTCTGTCCCATCTTAGTCCTAATGGGCTGGACCCCAGCAGCAAGCTAACCTACCAGTCGGAGCGTCTACCGCCTGGTGGTCAGGGCACATCATAGCAACTGGTCGACCAGTCGACAGTTTGTGCCCTGGTGGTCAGTGCACGTTATAGCAAGTGGTTGGGCGGCCTTAGCATATCATTAGCATATTACGCTTTGGTTGAATGGCCAACCAATCGACCAGACACTTAGCATATTAGGCTTTTATTATATAGGATTTTATTTGACTGCCTGTGTTTGTTTCTCTTTCATTTCTTTTTATCTTTCTTGTTGCTTTCTGATTTATTTCCTGTCCAGTTTTCAGTAATGGGTATGGAGTAAGACAAGAACTTATGTTGGTTGGTGCCCTGTGTCTGAACCAGGAAGGAGTGGATGCATCAGACAATCTGTGGCTTGGTGGGCAGGGACTTACATTGAGCCCTGCAAAGCTGCCCTGCCCAGGGAACCACTGAATTATTCCACAGTTTCTTCACTTCAAATCAGATGGTATGCAGCTCCTCACTGTCTGCGTAATGGACATTTTAAAAGATAGGTAATTACGGAAAAATTTAGTTAAATATAAAAATACAGAAATAGCCCTAACTGGTTTGGCTCAGTGGATAGAGTGTTGGCCTGTGGACTGAAAGGTCCCAGGTTTGATTCCGGTCAAGGGCATGTACCTTGGTTGCGGGCACATCCCCAGTGGGGGGTGTGCAGGAGGCAGCTGATCCATGTTTCTCTCTCATCGATGTTTCTGACTCTCTATCTTTCTCCCTTCCTCTCTGTAAAAAATCAATAAAATATATATATTTTTGAAAATACAGAAATAGTAGGATAGGCCCCCTCTTAGCCATTACCTAGTTTCTTTAATCTAAAAAGATTTTAGGATGTATATCTTAAGAGATGAGAACTTACAAATTTAGACATACATGTATATATACACAGATATTAATTTTTACATTATATCTGTTTGATTCAGGATCCACATAATTAAGTCTCTTTTGATGTATAGGCTCCCCTCAATCTCTTTCTGTTTCTTTTGGAATTTGCTTGACAAAACTAGCCTTATTTTGTTCTATAGTTTCTCCCTAATCTAGATTTTGCTGTTTTTTGTCCCTTAGGTGTTCAACTTTTCTCTCTCTTGTGTTTCCTGTAAATTGGTAGCTGATTAAAGATTGACCAGATTAATACTGATTTTTTTAAAGTGCCTCCCCCCCCCCGCCAACTCCCCCTCCCCCCCAGCAGAAGCATGTAATATCTGGTTGTGTTTTAAGTTTTGTGATGTTAGCAGCTACTAATGATGAATGCCTAGATCTGTTAATTCACTAAAAGTTGGAAAATTGTAGTATCTATTTCTGTCATTCCATCCACTTATTTTTTAATCAAAACTAATCAGGAAATACATTTTATTTAAGTCATTTAATGGCTTTAAGTTATTTTATTTTCAATTAGTGTTCTTTCTCTATGGCTTTGTAGCAGTAATTAAAATATAGTACATGATTTGATGTTGATGTGCAATATACTATATTAAGTAGTTGATTACTGCAGAATGACTTCAGACCATACAGTTCATCTAGTTAGGAAGTTGTCATAGAGTGCTTACTGATGTTTGTTTTCCAGCTAGAAATACTAATTAGGGATAAATATATACTCTAATTAGTATGTAACTTCTCAACTTGCATAATATTATAAAGTACTGTTTTAAAGTCTTACCCACTTATGTAAATTATTTTTTAAATGAGCTATGTGTTTGATTTCCTAAAAATCAGTTCCAGGCTTGATTTGGAATTGGGAGTACTAGTAATAAAGTCTAAAATATGTGTCTTTAGTATAGTTAGTTTTGGTGTTACTTATTTGAAGACCTGAATTTCAAATTTGTGCATTTTTTTGTAAAATTATACAAGAGAATTTGATTTTTTTTTCAGTTTTCTAATTTATAGTTATGTCCTATTGAATAACTTCTGCCTTTTATATTTGAGTATTATCCAAAGGGTCTGGTGCCCACTTGTTGTCTTTGAGGACCTTCCAAATAGCTCTATAATATTTATAGTATGACAGTATTTTTATTTTTTGAAATAATTTATTTATTTGAGGGAGAAAAACCCCATTCACCTCATTGGTATTTCATTTAAGCAAGCAGCTGAAGCTGGAGCACTGTAAAGTGTTTTAAAGCCTAGAGTTTGACTAGCTTGGGTGAGCTCAATAAGAATGTCTGTGGTGAGGTTAATAGGGGAGATTTTCTTCAAGAGACCAGATAACTGACTTCTTTCCCCTCATATTCTTACTACTCCCTTTCTTCTTTACTTTCTTCAGATCTTGTTCAAGCTCAATGTGCTCTTTAGTCAAAGCTAATAAGTATAGTCGAATATAATCTTCAGGTACATCTGCAGTGGAATAAACCTGGTTTTTGCTTTTCTTTGGGGGATTTTGAGAGTCAGCCTTCCAGATGAACTTAGACCTTTGATCATTTAGATGGAGATAGAAGAAAAATTAAAGTGTTAGATCAGGAAATAAAACTCAAAAGTTTCAGCATTTTGCCAGATGAGTCTTTAGCAAGTTTTTTTTTAGCAAGTTATCTTTTAGGTAACTCTTTAGAAATTGATGGTTTGTTTTCTGAGCCTTCTCCTTGCTGCTAATACAAGCTGGGCAAAAGTAGGTTTGCAGCCCTTACTGGTTTGGCTCAGTGGATAGAGTGTCGGCTTGTGGACTCAAGGGTCCCAGGTTCGATTCCGGTCAAGGGCATGTACCTTGGTTGCGGGCACATCCCCAGTAGGGGGCGTGCAGGAGGCAGCTGATGGATGTTTCTAACTCTCTATCCCTCTCCCTTCCTCTCTGTAAAAAATCAATAAAATGTTTTTTTTAAAAAAGTAGGTTTGCAATTGTGAGTACACGAAACAGAGTTTATTCTTATTATTTCTTAATTATTGTATTGTTTTCTATATGAACGACTGTAAACCTAGTTTTGCCCACCCTGTACTTTTTAGATCCAACTCAAGGCTAGAGTGATCCAGTTGAGGTGCTTGACAGTAGAAATGAATGTTACATTGTTCCCTGTTGATTCAGGTTGCTTCATGTAGAATACATCATTTACTCAAATTCAACAAACAGTTTTTTGAGTGAGGCTCTGGGGCAACAGCGGTAAACCAGGCAGACAAGGTGTCCCCATCCTTGAGAACTTACGTGTTGCTGAAATTATCCACAGAATTCCTGAGGTGGAAAATAGTGAGTGGAATTCCACATAAGGTTCTCTTTTGACCAGCTGTCCAGAGCTGCTTTTTGAGGAAAATCAGAGACTACCTTTGAGTAGAGGGAGTAGAATACAAGCCGGGTCTTAAAATTTTACAACACAACATTATCTTTGTTGGCTTTGAGTTTGGTATGTAGAAAATAATGGTTCTTTCTTTCAGTAAATAAGAAACCTACTAGTGTGTCTGCCTATTGTTATTTTCTCTTCTTATCCTAAGATTTGTGCTGAATTGCAGGTTTTTCTTAGTTTAGACTTTCTGAAATAATATTTCTTTTTTTCTGTCTCTTTTTGTTTGCTGGTAGGATTAAAATTCCGATATTATTTGGTTGATCATTAGCTACTTCCAGACCTTTGGGAAGTAGCTAAATGTAAACATGGTTACTACATATTCTGTATTTTTATTTTATTTTCATTTGTTTGTTTTGTTTTATTTTTCAAGACAATCTCAATTTCAAGTATTTTGTTTCATTTTGTGGACATCTGGGTTTTTTTAGTTTACAAATCTGTTTTTATTTTACGAATGAAGAGAGTCACATTCTGCTTAAAAGTCCAAGAGGCATTTTCCAAGATACTGAGTTGCTTGTCAGGTTTAAAGAGACACAATGAAGGAAGACCACCCAGAGGCTCAGAGATAACTTAAAATTTCTGACACTTAGTTTTTAATTTAGATAATTAATGGTCCTTTAGGTCAGTGCTCTTTAACCTGAGTCCATGGATTCTGATGAGCTTTAGGGAGGTGGTTTGTCATTCTCCTGCAATGATAATGCCAAACTTTGTAGATATGTAGATGCGTGCCCTTTTCTCAGGAGAGACTCATTTGTTTTCATCAGAATTTCAAAGGGCTTGGCAACTGCCAAAAAGGTTAATAACCACTGTTTTCTGTATAAATGGGATTTTAATGAATAGGGATAACATTTTTGCCCCTTCCAGATATATTTTGTAGGAAGTTAGGGGATTGTCCAGATGTTTATTATTATTGGAGTAGTGAGCTCTTGAACTATTTGAAGTGTTCTCTTGAGCCAGCTTGGATTATATAGAGGACAAATCAAAATAGCTTTATTAAAAAATTTTTTTTTTAATATATTTTATTGATTTTTTTTTACAGAGAAGGGAGAGAGAGGGATAGAGAGTTAGAAACATCGATGAGAGAGAAACATTGATCATGTGCCTCCTGCACACCCCCTACTGGGGATGTGCCCACAACCAAGGTACGCGCCCTTGACTGGAATCGAATCTGGGACCTTTTAGTTTGCGGGCTGACGCTCTATCCACTGAGCCAAACCGGTTAGGGCGCATTATTATTATTATTATTATTATTATTTATTTTTATTGATTTTAGAAAGGAAGTGAGAGGGATAGAGAGAGATAGAAACATCAATGATGAGAGAGAATCATTGATCAGCTGCCTCCTGCACGCCCCCTACTGGGGATCGAGCCTGCAACCCAGGCATGTGCCTTTGGCCGGAATCAAACCTGGGATCCTTCAGTCCACGGGCCTATGCTCTATCCACTGAGCAAAACTGGCAAGGGCGCTTTATTATTTTTTTATGTGATCTTCAAGCATCAAACTTTAACCTGTAAGTTCTTGCATTTACTCCATTGTTATGGGCTGAATTGTGTGCTCTTCCTTGCTTCATGTATTGAAGGCCTAACTCCTAGTACCTTGGAATGCGACGGAATCTGGACAGAGAGAGGGTGGGCCCTAATCTAATCTAACTGGTGCCCTTGGTAGAAGAGACAATTTGAACACAAAAGATACAAGGGGCATGCTAGAACAGAGGGAAAAAGTGAGGATACAGTGAGAAGGCACTCACATACAAGCCCAGGAAAAAGACCTCAGAAAAAAGCAAAACTTGCTAACACTATGATCATGGACTTTTAGTCTCCAGAACTGTGAGAAGTAACTTACCTGTTGTTCAAGCCACCCTAGCAAACTAATACACTCAGGATAAAGTAGCAGTTGGGTGACAAAAAAGAGTATATAACAAGCTAACTTCACTATTTTTCTTTGTCCCCCAGTACTGGGTCATATGATAAAATGTTGTGTGTAGCTTTACATAATCTAGTACCTGAAAGAGATGGTTTGACCCATGAAATTAATTCCTATTCTTACTGGTCTTCTTTATTGATTTATCATTTTACAGTTTCCCATTTGTCTATGCTTATATTTTGTCTTCTAGTCTCTAGCATTTCTTATTCTGTGGGACTGATTTTTATAAATAAGTCCATTATAAATCAATAGCAGAACAGTGTCTCTGTGTATTCTCCCATGTGTGTTCTGTACAGTCATTCCAGCCCAGTCTGGTTCTCTGGTACTGTCATCTGTCCTCACACCTCTTCCAGACTGTCAATTTTTGACATTACAAGCATCCCTTGGAGATATTGTGGGTTTGGTTCCAAACAACTGCAATAAAGCGAGTATAATAAAGCGAGTTGTAATCAAATGGTGGGGGAGGGACTTGATTTCAATTTGTAAGAAGCATAATATAGCAAAGTGCAATAAAACGAGATATGCCTGTATATTTAGTTTTTGAAGTTTCTCTTTGCCAAAAATAAAATTTGAATTTTTTAATGATGTCTGCTTCTGTTGCTAACTTGATTCAATAAACTGGAAACTTTTAGATTTGAAAATGAATAAAAGGCTAAGAGATGAATGTATGTTTGTCAAGTTCGCCACGAGGGCAGGAATTCCAGTTTCGTTCATGCTGAAGCTCCAGAGTCTAGCACAGTCAGTATCTGACATTCAGCAAGATATTAAATATTTGGTAATCACTATGTTAATTTTAAATACGGTATCATTCAAGGCATCCAAAATTGAGCACATAGCCCAAATTCTGCTTTGTGTCACATTGAGGTTCCTCAGGCTTCCTTTATGATATTGAGGATTACCTTGCTAAGGACTACCCTCTCCCTTTTCCTCATCTGCTTCCTTCATTGCCTAGTAGGTAAGAGATGGCCTTTGGCTCCTACCACATGTGCATTCAGGCGTCTTGATGTGCTTGCTGTGTGATCCTGGCAAGTTCCTCAGCTTCCCTCTGCTTTGGTTTCTTCATGTAAAGTTGGAGATAGAGTATGAACTTCTTAAGTTGTTTTGGGGGGAGGATTATAAGCTTAGAACAGTGCCTGGCACATAGTAAACATCTTAGAGCTGCTAAAGCTGTTATTATTTTAGTGTGGAAATAGCTATTCTATTCTCACTTGTTTGTATCTGGTATCTTTTATCTCTAGTTCTACATTGGTTTCTTTCCCTAAGTATAAGATAATTCTCTTTAAAGAACAAAACCTTTGCCATAAAACTGACATGATTTTCTTGGTGGTAGCCGTGTTAAATTAGCACTATGCTTTTGGAGAGTGCTTGAGCAAGATACATCCAGTCATAAAAATACTTTATGACTCAGGAATTCCACTTCTGGGGAATTTCTAAGGATATACCCTTAAATACATAAGAGATTATATCCATGAAGATGTTACATTATAATGTCCAGGGTTGGAGAGAATGGTTTAATAAATTTTGGCATTTACACTTCTATGGTTGGTGGGTTTGCAAACCATGTAATAACATGGAAAATACTACTTGTTATGAAAAGTACAGCATTGTGTACAGTATGATTATGACCATGTTAAGTAAATACATACATCTAGGAATCTCCAGAGGATAAGATTTATAAGGGCTCTCTTAAACCCATGACTTCTTTTTAGATTCTAGTTTTATGCAAAGCTGGTTGTAAAGGCCTAACATTTACCCTCAATTGAGATTTCTTTATATCTTGTTATCATTATACTAGAGGCCCGGTGCACAAAATTTGTACACAGTGGGGGCAGGGGAACTCAGCCCAGCCTGCACCCTCTCCAATCCAGGAGCCCTTGGGGGATGTCCGACTGCCGGTGGATCGGGCCTAAACCGGCAGTCAGACATCCCTCTCACAATCCTGGACTGCTGGCTCCTAATCGCTCACCTGCCTGCCTGCCTGGTCACTCCTAACTGCACCCCCCTGCCGGCCTGGTTGCCCCACAGAGCCTGCTTGTTCAGTCATTTGGTCGTCCCTCACTAACTAATGCCCCTGCTGGTCTGGTCGTAGGCAGCCATCTTGTGAGGGCATAAGGATTAATTTGCATATTACCTCTTTATTATATAGGAATAGGATCTTTCCTATTTGGTTTTAGGAACTCCAGATTTAGTCAAATTCTGTAGAATGGGATGGCTGTGGGGTACAAAGATGAAGATACTAGTAAACCTTTCGTGTATTCATGGAGTAGTTTTATATGAGAGATAAGGCAAGTACACAAACACCCACTATATTATTTTTTTCTTTTTTTGTCCAATAACATGACACTTTGGGCTTCTTAGTGCCTAATAATTAGTTTTCTGCAGTATACATCTTTCACATTTATCCCTTGGATATACTACTTTTTTAACTCTAATCTTCAAATTGGCTTTGGTAAGTTTCAAAGCAGCAATTTTTGTTTTGTTTTCTGTTGACACTTTATTTCAAGTGGTAATTCTTAACAAAGTGTACACCTTGACCAGCCAGTAAGTACATGGACTGCTACTTCAATCTTGGTTCAACAGGTGCTGGAGGAATGTGGTAGAAGAATAATTAATTACTGACAGCTGGGTGCAGTCAGGACTGTGGTTTAGTTTTATTTCTTTGGTAAACATCGTGAGTCCTATTTCTGAAGTATTTCTCCCTCCCCATCCATCCTCACCCAGGAATACTGACAAAAGTCTTAACTTGTCCAATCTTTTGTCTGTATTGATACTGCAAGCAAACTGTTTTGCTTGGTGCCTTAATATTTGTTACCTGAATTTTGACTTTTTTATCTCCTTTTTTCTTTGATAAGCCATTTAAAATTCAGGTACCTATAATGGTGCTAATGGGAGCATCATCCCCACACACCAAAGTTGTAGGTTTGATCTCCAGTCAAGGCACATACAAAAGTCAACCAATGAATGCATATATTCTCTCTCTCCCTTCCTTCCTTCCTCCCTCCCTCCCTCCCTCCCTTTCTCTCTCTAAAAATCAAATAAAGAAAGACCAAGGCATCCAACCCCAAGGGTGTGTGTATGTTGGCAGACAAGCAGTGTGGTATCGCAGTGACACTGTAGAGTTAGTAGCTGTTCTCTTATTTTTCATATCAGTCTTTATTTGGCACCTAATGGATGTTTGAACTGATAGCTAGCATTAGAATCTTTAACATTTATTCCCTGGGAGAGATGACATCCTTATGTCCGAGTTACACTTTGGTCAAATAGGGCATATGTTAAAGCTCTTATCAGTTCTTTGAAAGTACTGCATGTCATGTACAAGTGATGTAAAAAATTGCTTTTGCATAAAATATGTATGGAAGAATGATTGGTTTCAAAGTTGAAAAAAGGCATCAGCTCACTCAAGGAAGTAACAGTTTCCTATGTGAAAGGGTAAAATTTTTATTTTTCTTTGTTTTCTTTAAGAAATATTAGGTTAGGAAAAACAAGCAAGTGTTTTATCAGGAATGCAGAATATCTCAAAATCTGTGGAGGCAGAATTTTCCTGGTAATAATATACTTGTCAAAATATATTAATGATTTTTGGGGTTCTAAACTTTTTTTATTGGGTTTCATTTAGATTTTGATGTTCATTTTAGCCAGGGCTGCCAAATTGTAGATGTCTCATCTGCTTAGGTAGCAATAAATTGTGATATGCCATATTTTTTAGAGCATTTGGCATTATGTCACAGGAACAGTAGGAAAAACTTTGTAAACTACTGGGTTAACATAGATAAACATGGTAAATTGAACCAAAATGAAATACTTCACTATGTCTCTGTTCCCCAGCTGTTTGATAATTTGGAACAGCCTGAACAAGTGTTCTTTCCTTCAGGCCCTTCTCCTTTCTTCTCCCTGCTCCAAGAAAAGGGGAGTGGGGAGACCCGAGTAAACTAGTATAATATCCCTAATTCAGTATTTTGCAGTACTGTTAATTGTGTTAGGTATCACTTCTGTTGTGATCACAATAGAATAACAAAGTAGTGGCTACCATTCCCAACTTGTAATATTCCTTTTCAGTGTGTTTTATATACTTTGTTGCCCATCAAGGTTGTCATAACCTTTATTTTCTGGAAGTTAGCTTTGTTTGTTTTTTAATCATGATATAGAATATATATTATAGATAACCATGAAGCAGGTATGTGCTATACTCCAATACCATTGTGAATTCTAAGAACGATGAAAGCTGTGAACATTGAGTTCTTGAAAACCTTGCATGTGTGAGTTTCCAAAGGCCATTCTCTGTATTACTCAGTATCTATTAACAGACAATAAAGGATTTTCCCATTAAATTGTATACTACTAACCATCCAGACCTCCTGAGGCAAAGTTCAGAATTCCCATGAAATAGCTTTAGAGAATATTCCTTAAAAAGCAAGAAAGAAAGAAAAAAAGAAAAAAAAGAGTGAACTAACTCCCTGAAAAAATTCTGCCCCCAATATTTTGGAGCTCACTTTGAGAAATACCATCTTTTCTAACTTAGGCTCTGCTGTTTTGTTAAGGTGCTTTGTTGGGGTTGGATGCATTGTCAGTGCTTAGAGGCCTATGGAGGGAAGTCTTTTTAATGCCTCTGCCTATATTCACATCCTCCTGGTCTTAGCACTTTATTTTACTTTACTAGTTGGGGAAGCATTTTCTACCTACTTTTACATATGTATTGCTTTCTATGTGATTATGATATGTCTGGTTTAATTCACAGTTCTGTGTAGAGGTTTTACATGGTACTTAAAAATTTGACCCAACTTGAAAGATAAAGGCTCTTCAAATAGATGCTACCAGAGTTATTTAATTTTACTTAATAAATTTTGTGTCATAATCGAATCTAAGATTTTATATGCTGTTTTGTGGTGACTTTTCTGTGGGGTTTTTTTGGTAGCAAGAAAAGTATAGATCCAGGAGATTCTTATCTAATTCATATCTTAATTCCACTACTAACTAGCTGTGGGGCTTCAAAAGTCATTTTAGCTGTTATTTACTTCATTTGCAAAAACCAGGATTTTATTATATGTACATGTTGCTGGAGTTGCTCATCATTTCTGTAATGGTTCAGTGAAGAAGGCAGTCATAAGATGTCCTCTAGCAGCTTTTACATTTGTAAAGAAATAGTGGATTTATTTACTGTATGCTTTTCCCCCCTCTAAAGGTATCATGGAAGGGTCTTTCAGGGACTATTCTATTTTTATTACTCTGACTTTTTGTAAATAAAGAGCAGCTGTTAATGCTAATAAATGATGACTCCTTTTTTGGAATTAACAGTCCTGTACTTTTAATGTAGAAAGAAAACAGAAAGTGCCTTATCTTCTAAACTGTTTTGATAGGCAAGGCACCATAGACTGAGTGGCAAATTAGAAAGCAGGCATCTATCAGCCTTTCGTGTTAGGCTTCCTGTTAGCTCAAAGAAATTCTGTCTTTTCCATTGCTCGTTGATCAAGTTCCTCCCTTCTCAGACAGCAGTTAGTATGGCTCCTTAGGCTTTGGGATTTATCTAAGCACTTTTTTTCCTAAGCAAAGTTAAATTATCTCCCATGTCTTCATGTTGGGATTGTATACTGTTTTAGTTAAAGAGTTTTTCCAGCTTTTTTGAGTTGAGATCAGAAGTTAGAGACTAAAAGGAATGCTGGAATTATTTGAAAGCAGGATTTTGGAGGAAGTTGTTCAAGTATTAATTGATTCATTGTTGTTTCTCACCTTATTCTTGGAAAGGATTGAAGGTGATAGGTGCATACAAAGACTTTCTTAACCACAAAGTTTTGTGAAAGAGTTGCTGAGATTCACTTTCTCACCTTCTAGTCACTCTTCCATCAAGAACTCTAGGTCTGTCTTACAATACAGTGCCTCATAGCAGGGTCACCAGGGATCTCCTTGCTTCGTTAACTGGACACAGTTCTTTATTTGACCTTGCTGTAGGGTCTAAAAGTGTCTGCGCCTCCCTTTCATGCACATTTCCCCCCTGATTATAACAGTGATACATTGTGAAATTTTTGGAAAAAGACATCTGTAATTTCTATCCAGAAAACCTTTTCTTCATTTAAATGTTTCTATGACAACTGTCTTATTCCTTTCCTCCTATTCTCTTGTGTTAATCTCTTTACTAGGTAGCAACAACTAAAAATCATCCCAAAAAGGCAGCTTCTGATTCCCCCTGCTCCAGGTCTGCTCAGCTACCTCTGTTACCATCTCACTAAAAGGTACCACTCTCCATCTAGTTGCTGAAGCCATAAGATGAGGACTCAACTTTTACTCCTCCCCTTCAATCTCCATTTATAATTAGTGGCTAAAATCCTGCCTGTTCTTTCTAATTCCTTTCCTTGTCATTTTTCCACTCATGACACCTTAGCTTGGACTCTGGTTATTTCTCACCTACCTCAGTTTTCCAAAAGCACTGTCTATTTCAAACCTCTTAGGAATTCATTTATCTCCCTTCAACACTTACTTAGCTTTGAAAATCAGGGCTTCTCTGACCTCTTTCTACACCCTCAAGACTGAACTTGGTGCTGATAGTCCCCTCCTCTTCTCATACCCTTATAACACATATCACATTCTGTTGTAATCGCCTATTTACTTTTCTGTTTCCTTAAAGGCAGCTTTTAGGTCTTATTCATAATTGTACAGTAGTACCCAGAGTGTGGAATACATTTTTCATAATAAATGGATAGAAGGAAATGGGTGGCTGTTAATATGAAAAAATTTTAAAGCTGTTATGTTAGTTTTATGGTTCTGGATGCCTTAAAAATTGTATCTTAAAGTGATATGATTGGCTTTTGTTCACCTGTTCCCATGGTTATGGTTCTGTGGACGAGCTTCCAGAGTGTGAAGTATGGTAGTAGGGCAAAGCAGGAGGGGAGCTGATAGGCTGGGAGCTGATATTATAGGCTGGCTGGGGTGGGCTTCACCACTTAGCATTGTGGGGAAGGATAGGCTTTCCTGTGGTAACAGCAGTGTAGCAGAGATGAGAAGGCTGTTTAAACTAGGGCAATTGTGCTAGGGAAGAAGAAGAGGGAGCATATTAGTGAGTTGGTGATTGGATGTGGGGTCAGGGTGGAGGAATTGAAGTGACTCAACTTTCTGGACTAGGTACTTGATGTAATCATTAACTAGTTTTGTTGGTTTTTGAGATTCTTTTTGATATCCAGGTGAGTATGTCTGCTAGGCAGGCAACAGGATATGAAGTTTGGGAGAGCACATCAGTGGAAAGTCATCAGTTTGTGGTCATTAAAACTAGAAGAGATCACTTAGATACATGGCTTGCGAGACAATGGTCTAAAACAGTGGTCGGCAAACTCATTAGTCAACAGAGCCAAATATCAACAGTACAATGATTGAAATTTCTTTTGAGAGCCAAATTTTTTAAACTTAAACTACTTTTAACGCCACTTCTTCAAAATAGACTCGCCCAGGCCGTGGTTTTTTGTGGAAGAGCCACACTCAAGGGGCCAAAGAGCCGCATGTGGCTCACGAGCCACAGTTTGCCGAACACGGGTCTAGAAAAACAAAACTCTGAGCAACACTGATTAAGGGCAGGAGAAGAAGAGATCTGGAAAAAAACAATGTCAAAGAAACTGAGGAGTTGAAGTTGAAGAGGAAATTGGGCTATAGGTCATAAAATTTTTTCAGCTTTAAAGAGAATAACAAGAAAATGGGTCTGTCTTTACCTGTCAGGATGAGTGCTTCATTATGGACTGTCTGCTTGGCTTTTGTTGGGCAGTTCCACCTCACCCCTATTGAGGCAGTCCAGCACCCCAGCCCAAATCTGGAACCCATGACACTCTTACACCTATCTAACACATGACCTTTAAAGTTCCATTAAAGTTAATCTAAGGTTAAAAACACATTCTGGACCCAATCCCAGAAATTCTGACTCAATGGGCCCAGGGATCTTAATTTTTTACAAGGACATTTCTGAATGTCTCAGGAACAGTCTTGTGTAGGTAGGTGCTATATCTCTGCAATTTATTTAATTGCAAGAGAGCAGGACTTTATTATAGAGAACGTTAAAAATACAGTTGTGATAAAGAGATTGGCAACCATGGAAACCTGGCTGGAGCTTTCTGCAGTGTCTGTTTAAGGGAATTAGGTGGGGGTGGGAAAAGCGCCACCGCCTGATGTAATCTATTAGAGATGCAAAGTTTTTTTCATGGATCTTTGCAGCAGATGCCATTGGTGCCCTGCTCACATGATGTGGTCCACCAGTGATTTCAACCAGAACCCAGAGTTCTGCTGATTTTACTCTAAGTCTTGCCAGGACAGGGTCTTCAAGACTTGCAAAGGAGAGGAGAGGTTAATATCCTGGGCAATCTTCAGCCAGTTGGGAACTCAAGCCTAAATGTCCTGTCTTCTTCAGGGGACCCATAGAATTGTCCCCCACCCTCCAACAGTCACCCTGATTGCATCACATGGCTTTGTTAGCTTTTCTCCTTCCATATTGTACCTTTCCTCCCCTCCCTTCAGTTCCCTGGGATCATCTCCTATTTAATCTGCTATAAAACCTTATCTATTAGTAATGTGTCATTTGAGCTGACTTTACAGGTTAATAAATGCAAACAAAACCTTCTGTTTCTTTTTAATGTCCCTGTCTATCAATTTAGCACCTAAAATAATTGTGGGGGAGGAAGGCAAAGAGAACATATTGTGCGATGAGGAATGGTACACACATTGCTGAAGTTTAAATTTATCCACAGACATTCTGTAATAAGATCATTATGTGAGAATTTATTGGATTTTTTAGCAATCTCCATGTCTTTCATTTTACTTAGGAGTTGAAGGGATATGGAAAAAAAAAATAGAAAATTGTTGACACAGAAATAGCTCTAGATGTGCCTCTTTTTTTTTTCATTTATCATTTATTAATTTATCTATTTTATTCATAATCTTCATCTTATTCTTGAGTTATGGGTGGTTCTTTTATAAGACCAAATTACAGAATATATAATGGAAAACTACTAAAATGTTATCATGCAGAGAGGGGAAGATCTATACAGATTTAGGATATAAATTGCCAAAGATGAGAAACAAAGATCTATTTCAGGGATGTCTTTTAAAAGATACCTGGTGTGCCTTAAATGCAAGATTTCTGTTTACCTAGCTGCAAGATACTTATATCCACATTTCTTCTTTTAGCTGAGACTGGACTCTAGGAATTAAAAGTTGAAATGAAAGGTAAACTTGTTCTGGATGATCACTTTCATTCTTGATTATTAAAGCTGATATCTGAAAGCAGTTACCACAGAGGCTGCCACATTGCAGGCACTCAGTAAAGTTATGGGGTGAAGGAGAGGAATATGATGAATTGCCCAACATGTATGTCTTAGACTGGTGTCCCCATGAGTGAGAATAGGTGAAAGTCCATGTTCTTAGACTGCCCTTGCCTCACTCCACCAACCTGAGACTGCAGATGTTTCTTTTGGTCTGTAGGTTTATTTTGTAGGACACCAGGCATCCCTACAGAACACTTTCTTGTATAGCAGTGGGCTATTTTGACATTTAAATGATGAGATCTTTGGATAGATAATCTGGTATTCTGACCTCTTAGTTAATGTTTCAATGCAGACTGAGAGAGTAAGTGACTTGTCCAAAGTAAAAATCATCCTGTGTGGTTAATTAGTGATATGGTAAGGACCAGAATTCAGATCTCTTCATATAATCATCTTTTTGTCTAATTTTAAAAATGGCTCTCATCTCTACCCCAGGTTAGAGAACAAAAACAAGGCACTTTTTCTGAATTGGTTCCAAATGGCTTTAGAATTAATAAGGATTAAAAGTTCTAGATTTGATTTACAATATTCGCAGAAAAAATTGGCAGTGAGGAGCTTATACAAATAGATTATTTAGAAAATCAAGACTAATAGACGCGCAAAGTACATAAGCAAACAAGTGAAAAGTTATAAACATATGGATATTCAAGTGTGGGAATAGCTTAGAAAACAATATAATAGACTTTGCAACCAATAAAATGCTAGTTACAAATGACTTAGAAATAGTGTTAATCTACTAGGAATTCTGGATGAGTTCCTTTTCTAGTTTCCTTTCTTCTATACTGTCTTCTACCTACTGGAATATATTTGGTAGGTTCAGATTTCTAATTTTATGTATAGAATATTGACTAAATGTCAGTTTTCTGAAATTCAGTCTGTCCACTGAGTCTAAAATTTACCAACTTATTTTCTGGCCTACACACCATGGAAAATGGTTAGTTTGCTTTTGTTATTTTTTTAAAATATGTTTTGATTGATTTCAGAGAGGAAGGGAAAAGGAGAGACAGAAACATCGATGATAAGAGAGAATCATTGATCGGCTACCTCCTGCACGCCCCCTACTGGGGATTGAGCCCGCAACCTGGGCATGTGCCCTTGACCGGAATTGAACCGAGGACCCTTCAATCCACAGGCCAATGCTCTATCCACTGAGCCAAACCGGCTAGGGCAGCTTTTGTTATTCTTGATCTGTACATTAAAAACTAGCTGAAATGAGAGTTGGTAAAGATTTAGTGAACTGATAGAAAATGTTTCTATTATTTGCTAGAACTGAGTGTAAGTAAAAAAAAAATGAGTATCGTAATCAAATGTGTATTTCTTTCCCGTAGAGCCTCTGTTATGCACCTAAAACCATATTGGAATCTGCAGAAGAAAGCACAACCTCTTCAAATTAGCAAGGAAACTCTGAGAACTTCCATGAGCCACCAGGAGGCTATAAATGACGAAAAATGCAAAGCTAACTACATGAAATCAAGTGTCTTTCCTTCCACGTCTCCTGGTGAAGCATCATCTCGAGAGCCTTTTGGGGTCCTTTCTCCAAATGTTCTGTGCAGCATGAGTGGGAAGAGTCCTGTAGAGAGCAGCTTGAATGTTAAAACCAAGAAGAATGCACCATCTGCAACAATCCACCAGGGCGAAGAAGGGGAAGGGCCGCTTGATATTTGGGCTGTGGTGAAACCGGGAAATACCAAGGAGAAAATAGCATTTTTTGCAGCCCACCAGTGTAGCAATAGGATAGGATCTATGAAAATAAAAAGCTCCTGGGATATTGATGGGAGAGCTACTAAAAGAAGGAAAAAATCAGGGGATCTTAAAGAAGCCAAGATACAGTTAGAAAGGATGAGGGAAATCAACAGCAGGTGCTATGAGCCTGAGCCTTTTGCGTGTGGCATTGAGCACTGTTCTGTGCATTACGTGAATGACAGTGGAGACAGTATCTGTGCTGGGAGGCCTCTGTCGGTCATACAGATGGTTGCCTTTCTGGAGCAAAGAGCCAGTGCTGCTCTGCTGGCCAGTTGTGCGAAAAACTGCACTAACTCACCTGCCGTGGGGAGGATTTCTGGGCAATCCAGAGGTGGGCCTCCAGCCTCTGAGCCCTTTTCTGCCCCAGGAGCTTGTGAAGAACCCATGGAAAGGGGAAATCCTGAAGTTGGTGAACCCCAGAGTGAGCCAGTCCGCGTCCTCGACATGGTAGCCCGGCTGGAGTCTGAGTGCCTGAAGCGGCAGAGCCAGAGTGAGCCTGGGAGCCTCTCGAGGAATAACAGCTTCCGTCGAAATGTAGGCCGGGTGCTACTTGCAAACGGCACTCAGGCTGATGAAGGCAAAACAAACAAAGGTGCTTTGGAGGCCCCTGTGTCTTTGGACTGTGGCCCGTCAAGAGCTGACCATTGTTCTGTTGAGGGGAAGCAGGCCTGGGATGCGGCTCCTCCAGGCTGTCCCTCATTGCCAGCAGGTGTGAGTTTCCACATGGATAGTGTAGCAACAGAGCCAGATCAGCACCCTGCTGTGAAAAACAGCAGTAGGTATGATGTAGAAATGACAGAGGAACCTGAGCCACCTTTTCCTCCTCGAACCTGTCCCCAAGCCACTGAGTTGCCCACAAATGCTGTTGATTGTATGAGTCGAGAAGAGTTTGTGCCACAGAATCCTGATCAGCGAAGAAAAGAATCTGTGTGCATCAGCATCACTGTGTCCAAGGTGGAGAGAGACCAGCCTTCTAGTTTAAAGTCCTGTGGAGACCCACTTCCAGGGAGGCTGTTCTTTTTGCTGCCTGGTCAGCAGCAGGCAGACTGTTCCCAGATGAATGAAAGCACAACCCAAGAGTCTCCAGAGGCCAGCCAGCCTGAAGATGCTGCTGAGGGTGGCAGTGCATCTGAGGGAAAAACTGTTTCAGCTGATTCACTCTTCCCAGCGCCAGCCCCTCCTGTGGAAAGCACAGTACCAGTGCTCGAGGCCTCCAGTTGGAAGAAGCAGGTGTCTCATGACTTTCTGGAGACCAGATTTAAAATCCAGCAGCTTTTAGAACCTCAGCAGTACATGGCTTTCCTGCCCCACCACATTATGGTGAAAATCTTCAGGTTACTTCCCACCAAGAGTTTAGTGGCTCTTAAATGTACCTGCTGCTATTTCAAGTTCATCATTGAGTACTACAACATAAGGCCAGCAGATTCTCGCTGGGTTCGAGACCCACGCTATAGAGAGGACCCTTGTAAGCAGTGCAAGAAAAAATATGTTAAGGGGGATGTGTCCCTGTGCCGGTGGCATCCCAAGCCCTATTGCCAGGCATTGCCTTACGGGCCAGGATACTGGATGTGTTGCCATCGCTCTCAGAAAGGCTTCCCTGGCTGTAAGCTGGGGCTTCATGACAATCACTGGGTCCCTGCTTGCCACAGCTTCAATCGGGCAATCCACAAGAAAGCAAAAGGGACTGAAACTGAAGAGGAATACTGAAGTCTATGTGAGAGGCGACCAAATGGCTGATTTTTAATACTGCAAAACACCACCTAGACTCACTGTTCAAGTGAGTGTTGCCTCTCAGAGCCGTCACTAGCAGAATCTGTACCTGTTCCTTCAGGACTGCTGTTGCTTGGGCATTTTTTCATTTACAAGCTGTACAAGAAAACTGGTCTCATTGTTTTATAGTGGCGCCTCCCCTTTGATCCAGGGTGAAAGCCCAGTTTGATTCAGTTGGCTGTGAATAATTATGCCTGTTTCCCCAAATCAAATCCATCCTCAGAGGACGAAGACTTGCCATCATCAAGGACAGACAGGAAAGTTCACTACAGATTGTGCAGGCAGTCCCCAAAAAGGGGTTCCAGAAATTTCTGAGCACTGGCAGACACCATATTTGAAATAAGTGAGTAGTGTCCTATGGAAAGAAGAGCAGCAGTCATGGATGAAAAGTATACTTATGAAGGAGAAGTCAGGCACCTTACCTTAGGCCTTGTATGCTTGATCCTGTGAGATTGATGTTTGTGGATGGAGATGGAGTTCATGCCCTGTGGTGTTTACAGTGTATATAATGGTTGTGTTTTCACAGGGCTGTGAAAGTGCACATTAAACCCGAGCGCCTTTACCTTAGATGAGTGCTTTTGGCCCCTCTGTATATAACACGATTAAAATCCATTTGTGTATAGTGGATACTGATGGAATATCATCACCACAATGCAGCTAGGATAGTGTTGCGGCTACAATTGTGTGTGTGTGTGTGTGTTTTTAATTGTTTCAAATTTGTATATCCTGTATAAAATATGAATGTTTTGAAAATAAACTATGAATGTTTCCTGTATAATATATGAATGTTTCTGATAAGAAATTCTAAATAGTTAAGAGTACCTGTTGAAAAGATACCAAATAATGGTTTAACTGGACAACCTTAAAATTAGCATAGAGAACAATCCTACGTTATATTTTAGTGATTCAACAAGATTGAGAGATTATATAGTCAGATTATAACATTCTTGTCTACTTTATTCTGTCTGGTTACAAATTTTTTTCAATTTCAATAAAAACATGCATCTTAAATGGGACCTGAGTTGCAGATTTTTTCCCCCTCCTTTTTTCAGGTAACAAAGAAGGATATTGTAAATTGAGTTGTAAGAATTAAAAATTATTTTTGAATTGTTACGGGGAGGGGGAGGGAAACTTTTTCTACTATTAAAAAGAGACCATCTATATATAAAAAGCCAGTGACCATAATGCTGGAACAACCAGTTACTATGACACCCACTGCAGCCAACAAACCAGCCGATGGGAGCGGGGAGTGGAGCCAGCTGGCCAACCTCCCTCGGCCCTTCCCCTCTGGCCTGCCCTGCCCATAATTGGACTCTCCCACCCTGATGGAGGGTGGGGTGGCTGGCCAACTCCCCCTCCCCCCCCGTAATTCTCTCCCCTTGGCTGGCCCCACTCCTGATCGCCACCCCCATTCCAATAGGGGGCGGGGCTGGCTGGCCAACCTCCTGCAGCCCCTCCCCCTACCTAACCCCACCTCAGATCCCCCTCTCCCCCCACTCTAGTCAGGGGCAGGGCCAGCCAGCCAACCACCCATGGCCCCTCGCTCAGGCCACTGGCCCCCATCGGCTCCCCTCACCCCATTCTGGGGTGGGGCCAGCTGGCCAACAGCCCCTCCCCACAGCTGGCCGCACCCCTGATTAGCCCCTACCACCCCATTCAGCCTGTGGCCCCTCGCCCCAGCCAGCTCCACCCCTGATTGGCCCCCACACAGATACCAGTTGCTGGCCAACCTCCCACAGCCCCTCCCCTGGCTACTGACCCCTGATCGGCACCCCCCACCACATTTGGGGGCGGGGCCAGTCGGCCCACAGCCTCTCCCCAGGGCCAGCGCCACCCCTAATCAGCCCCCCACCCCAATCGGGCAGGGCCCGCCAGCCAATCACCCACAGCCCCTCTCCCCAGCCAGCCCAGCCCTGATCGGGGGCCGATCAGGACGGGCCAGCTAGCCAACCTCCCACTGTCTCCTCCTCCCGACGGGTCCGGCCCTGATCCGTCCTGTTTGAGGCTGGGCTGACCTGCCCCCACCCATGCATGAATTCATGCACTGAGCTTCTAGTTTTAACATAACAAGCTTACATTTTTGCAACCCTTTAATGCTTGCTTTGAGTTTGTTATTTGCCCAACAACCACTGTATTTCCTGTTGGATGAGGTGTTATCTGACATTCTTACAACTTGTCTGGGCATAATTAGTTAATTGTTCAGAAGTCAGTCAGATGTATTCAGGCCTCTGATCATGTACTGCTAGTTGGGGCTGGGAAGTTTTGGGCCCCAGAAAGCTGCTGTGGAGGATCTAAAAATTTGGTGGCTTAAAATCAAATATCCACCAAAAAAACCTTCCAACCTCTGTTAAGTTCCGGGCTGTGGAGAAGTGGTGGTAAATGACTCAGTGGAGGGGCTGATCAGGAAGTGATGAGTGAGGGCTGTGCTGTGATGGTCACAAAAGAGAAAGATGGAAAGGTTGAGTAGGTGTTGGCCAGCTCTGCCAAGCAGCACCGAAGCCAGGTGGAGCAGGAGTCACCTATGGCTGAGGCAGTGGTGGCCCCTTTGGTTTCTTCTGCCCTTGTCCTTAGGCAGTAGCTGTTCCTCCCTGAACTACAAAGTGTTTCTTGATGCTGAGCAGGTCTTCCCTGTTAGACACTTAATAATGACACTTCTGATAAGCTGGATCCTGCAGGCTCACTGATTATGACAGGACTGAGGAGAGGCTGAGAACACTTTCCTTCTCTGGTCTTTGGCCACTCAGGAGGCCCTGGTGACACCCTGTCCTTGCTCCATGAGAAGCTCCTGCTGATGTCCACATACCAGGAGGGGCTGTTGCACTGGCACCACAGTCTGACTTTGGGCATCAGCAGTGAAAATGAGAAGAATTTTACAAACCTCAGAACCCAAGATACTTCAGGGGTAGGTCAGGGTCCAGAGTACAAAACTAAGCAAGACACAGAACCCTTCTTGGTTTGAAGAAGGGTCATTTTGTGTTTGGAATCAATTATTTGACCAGCTCTTAGAATCAGGAAACCTAGTCTCACCCGATTGAACCTCCACGGAACCAGCCCCTCCAGCAGAGATGTGGGGATTTGGGGCTGATAAGCTCCATGCTGTGTCATGGCCAGTTCTTATCAAGGTTACAGCTTTGCAAACGTGGCTGTTTCTGTTTTCATTTTCCCACGGGATTTTAGTAAAGTTAATGGTGAGGGTCCTTACTCATGACTCTTCCCCAGCTGAGGTATGTTGGAAATGCTTTTTTTCTTTTAATTAAAAAATTTTTTATTTCAATTACACTTAATATACACTATTACATTACATTAGTTTCCAGTATAAAACATTGTTGGTTAGGTATTTATATAGCTTATGAAGTTATATATGACTTACTTATATGGCTATGAATGTTGGAAATGCCTTTCAGCCTCAGAGTCCCCTGGGCTGAAGTTTCCAGCGTTTGTCCTCCTTCCCCGTGGTTTGCTCTAAACCGGCAATCTGAACGGACCTTCCTATTAGGTTGGTTATGATTACGAATGTAGGATTAAAGGAGACCCGCACATACAGGACTTACAGTACAGTTCAGTGTATGGTAAGTGCCCAGCAAGTTAGCTATCTTTGTCTCAGGGTGGACACATAGGATAAATAACACTCTTGCTTGGTTTTTCCCGACTCAAGCCGTTCCAGATGGGGTTTTCACATGGGACACAAGCTGTGACTCTGAGGAGCTGAACTGACCCGGAGCAGAGGACATGGTAAGAACAGCCCAACCCCATCTTGGCATGCCCTTCTCCCTTTTGAATGATGTGGCAGGACCCAGTTCCCAGTGCTCTGTGTGAGCCTTAGAGGATTTTAGCAGGTGACATCAAAAGGTAGCCCCTCCCTGGTCTTCATTTCTAACCTGAGGAGAAAGATGCTGCGCTTCAGAGCCCCCTAGTGCCAAGCTGGGGAAACGAGCCCATTTTTTATTTTCTTCAGTAGACCCAGGCCACCGCCTTCCTGCACCTGCTGTACATCTTAGACTTGTAACGAATAAACAACGGACCTGACCAGTTTGGCTCAGTGGATAGAGCGTCGGCCTGTGGACTCAAGGGTCCCAGGTTCGATTCCAGTCAAGGGCATGTACCTTGGTTGTGGGCACATCCCCAGTGGGGGGTGTGCAGGAGGCAGCTGATCGATGTTTCTAACTCTCCTTCTCCCTCTCTGTAAAAAATCAATAAAATACATTTTTTTAAAAAAAGAGTAAACAACATGGGCATCAGGATCCTAGCCCTTCTCCCTTCCCCACTCAAATAAAGAAAACTTCCCCTTAGCTTTTGCTCAGAGGCTCTGATCCACTTGGCCTAGTTTTCATCTCCTATCCCTCACTTCACCATTTGGAAGAAAAAACAAGATTCAGAGAAATCTGGAAGAATCAGAGCATCTCTGGGCAGTTTGTCCCTTGCCCAGTGGAGGAGATAGCCAAGGAAGAAATGAATTGGAAATGGACAAAGGGCTAAGATTGAATTTCCTGGCCTTGTCAAAATGACTCTGGCTTTAAGATAGCCATGTGACAGGGTCGATCAAATTGACCACATCCCCTTGCACATTGATAGCTCTGCTCAGGAGGTATCTTCTTTGGGACCCCACCTCCAACCTTGGCCTGCCCACTGGGTTTGGCTGGGTGTACCCTGTGAATCTATCATTTCATTCCCCTTTTTGTATCTGGACTTCACTCTGAGCCCAGAGAGGGCAGCTTGGTCATGCCATCCCCAGTGCCTCCAGTACACCCTCTCTAACATGTTTATATTCCCCTCTAGTGGCCATCTTAGTATGAGGGGCACAGGCAGAATCTTACTGCTCCGTGCTGTTTCCCATCTAGTATGAGAAACCTGAAGGGAGGATAAAGGCATCTGGGAAGCTCTCCTCGGGCCACAGCTGGCCCCATGGGAACGTTCTTAGTTAGGGATGCTCCACGGCAGCCTGAGGACTCCTGCTGGGGAACAGTCAGTGTGCATTTGGTGGGATCCGGGTTCTGGCAGCAGGCTGCTTTGGGCTAACTGCAGAAGGTGAGGGTTGGCGTTCCCTTCCTGGGCTCTATCCAGGTCCCCCTCCCCTTCTAACTGGAACTTTTCAGGCCCTCCCTGACAACTTATTTGGATTGACTTCTAACACTTTTTATTACATGAGCATTCCCAGGCATTTTCCAGGGCTTTAGTTGCCTTCATTCCTTCTTCACTCAGCTGATTGGCCATTCCTTTCATCCCATAGCCTGCCACAAACGACAGAATAAAGCCACTCGGCACCAAAACCCTTCTTGCCATATACCGCAAACTGCACCAATAAGAGCTGGTGTTATCTAGCTCTTAGTGTCTGTAAGGGACCACATTCCTTTAAGTGCATTCTCTGCTGTGCTCAGCACCCCACATGACACTCTGGGAATCAGATAGCTTTTATCCCTGTTTTCCTTTGGGTTCAGACAAGCTAGTGTTGCAATCTCTGTGAGTTGGTGAAAGTACCTGTGTGGGAAATGTGCAAGCCCTTGTATTGACGTGCACGCCATTCCTAAATTTGTGGCCATAGCTGGTGTTTGCACAACCTCATGGGAAGAATAAATATCACTGTGGTTATGCACCCTTGGGTGACATCCAGCATATTTATAGCTAACCGGCTTAAGGGAGACCAGTTAGGCAGCACCCCAATATTAGATGGCTTAGTCGACCTTAGTGTTATTTTAGAGGAACAGAGCCTGACTTGGTAGCTGGGAGCAGAGTGATGGCAAACATACACGGCAACAACCCCCTCAAAGGCCCCACACCCATTCTTTCATTAGCAGGGAACAGACATCAGAACCAATTAATTTTAGGTCTCTTGGTCTCAAAATTTTTGGATTAAGGTGGACTATAAGGAAGTTAAAAATTACATGGTTCTACTAAATATTGCTTTTCTCTTTGGAATAACAAAACACAGGGATTAGTTTCTAAGGTTAGCAATTTGGGGGAATGACATACCACTAAAATTACTCTTGGAAATCCTTTGTATTCATTATCCAGTAGAGGATGACATAGACAGTGGTGGGAAGTGTGTAAGCCGTGTAAGATGGGGTACTCCTGCGGAGTGACAAGTGGTGTGCAGAAACAGACTCAGGGAGCAACAGATCCCACCTGCCAGTTAACTGACATAGAATCGCCTGTGCTATTTAAATTATTTCCCTCCTATCTGACCCACCCCCATCAGAAAATCAAACAGTTGTTTTACAAACTGGAATTTTCAGATGTCTGTTAAGTAGTATAAAGAGACTGATGCAGTTTAAAAAAAAAATAGTATGCAAACTTAGTTGCCAGATGGTCAGTAAAATGTAGAGCAAGGTTGTATTCAAACTGTGTCAGTGCCTGCCCATTGTGAATTAGATACCCAGTTTGCACAACTGAGTGCTTGAGGTTTGGTGGGAGGGTATGGATGGAGCCAGGCCTAGCCTACCCAGCCCTCCCACTTCTGGGACTGAGCTGTGGGCCTTCCTCACCAAACCCTCTATGTAGGCAGTTGAGCATGATTCTACTATAGGCTGTGTGGCCTGCCATGATGTCCGTTTATCCCGGCCCTGACTGACTCTCCAAAGCAGAGATGGTGACTTGGCTGTCCTGGCACCCAAGCTGGGACCACTCAGAAGACCTCTTCCTTTTCAATGACCAGTAGTCTTGGTCCTAGACCCCTCAACTTGCTTCCAGTCTGTGCTCCTTAGAGGAATCTCCATATTGTTTTCCATAGTGGCTACACTAATTTATATTCCCAACAGTGTACAAGGGTTCCCTTTATTATACTTCCTCTCCACTTATTTCTTGTCTTTTTTAAAAACTTGTTTTTAAAAATATTTTTTTATTGATTTCAGAGAGGAAGGGAGAGGGAAATAGAAACATCAATGATGAGAGGGAATCCTTGATTGGCTGCCTCTTGCACACCCCCTACTGGGGATCAAGCCCACAACCTGGACATGTGCCCTTGACCGGAATTGAACCCAGGACCCTTCAGTCTGTAGGCCGACGCTCTATCCACTGAGCCAAACCGGCTAGGGCTTGTCTTTTTTGTAATAGCCATTCTAACAAGTGTGAGGTGGTATCTCATTGTGCTTTTTGACTTGAATTTCCCTGATAACTAGTGATGTCGACCATCCTTTCATATACCTGTTGGCTGCCTGTATGTCTTCTTTGGAAAAATATCTATACAGGTCCTCTGCCCAGTTCTCAATTGGATTTTAAGTTATTGGTCTTGAGTTGTATGAGTCCTTTATATAATTGGGATATTAGCCTCTTATTGGAAATATCATTTACAAATATCTTCTTCCATTTCATTGGTTGACTTTTTGTTTTGTTGGTTTCTTTTGCTGTGCAAGTCTTTTATTTTCGCCTTTATTTCTCTTGCCTTGAAGTTCACAGAACACCTCTGAAAGCAAGGTCCATGAATTTGGTGCCTGTGTTTTCTTCTATGTATTTCATTGTTTCAGGTCTCACATTCAAGACTTTAATCCATTTCAAGTAAATTTTTGTATAAGATAGTAGTCTAGTTTCATTCTTTTGAATATGGCCATCCAGTTTTCCAATACCATTTATTGAAGACTTTCCTTTTGCTCTTGTGTAATCTTGGCTCCTTTGTTGAAAAGTAGTTGCTCATATATGTGTGGGTTTATTTCTGGGCTCTCAATTTTGTCCCATTGGTCTATATATCTATTTTTCTGCCAATACTATAGTGTTTTGACTTCGGCTTTGTTCTTTTTAAAAAATTGCTTTAGCTATTTGGAGTCTTTTGTGGCTCTACACAAACTTCAGAATTTTCTGTTCCATATATGTGAAAAATGCTATGGGGATTCTCATAGGAATTGTACTGAATATGTATATTTCTTTTGGTAATATGGACATTTTAGTTATGTTAATTCCTTTTTTTCCAATTATAGTTTACATTCAGTATTATTTTATATTGATTTCCTATGTTCTGAATACTGGTTAGACAATCATATACTTTATAAAGGGGTTACCCCCCAATGTTTCCAGTACCCACCTGTCACCATTCATAGTTATTACAATATTGACTATATTCCCTATGGTGTACTTTATATCCCTGTGACTATTTTGTGACTACCAATTTGTACTTCTTAATCCCTTCACCTTTTTCACCCAGCCCCCCAACCACCTTCCCATATGGCAATCCTCAGGTTGTTCTCAGTATCTATGAGTCTGTTTCTGTTTGTGTGTTCATTTATTTTGTTCTTTAGGTTCCATATATAAGTTAAATCAAATGTTATTTGTCTTTCTCTGAGTTATTTCACTTAGCACAGCTGTGGATTTACTCATGCTGTTGCAAATGCTAAGATTTCATTCTTATGGCCAAGTAATAAATATTCCATTGTATTATATGCACACCATTTTTATCCTTTCATCTATTGGTTCAGTTACTTGGATTGCTTCCATACCTTGGCTATTAATAACTAGTTGCTCTGCGCACGAATCCATGCACCAGTAGCTCGCTGTCGCCTTCCTGTATCTCCCCCACCCACTTCCCCCATCATAGCTTGCTGCCCTGCTCCCTCCTGTAGCTCTCCACCGCCCGCTTGTAGTTCGCTTCCCCACCCTCCTGCAGGTCCGTGATCCGGTTACATGGTTGGTCATTACACCTCACTACGTAATGGATAATTAGCATATTCCTTATTATATAGGATGCTGCAATGAACATGGAGGTGCATATATTCTTTTGCATTACTGTTTTGGGTTTCTTTGGATATATACTCAAAAATGGAATCCCTATTTCCTAAGGCAGTTTTTATTTTGTGAGGAATCTCCCTACTGTTTTCTATAGTGGCTGCACCAATCTGCATTTCCAGCAACAGTGCACGAGGGTTCCCTTTTCTCCACATCCTCACCAACAATTGTTTGTTGATTTATTGGTGACAGCCATTCTGACAGGTATAAGGTGATATCTCATTGTAATTTTAATTTGCATTTTTTCTGAGGATTAGTGATGTTGACCATTTTTGCATATGTTTATTGGCCGTCTGTATGTCCTCTTTGGAGAAGTGTCTATTTAGGTCCTCTACCCATTTTTTAATTGGATTGTTTGGGTTTGGGTTTTCAAATCTTTCTAAATTTTGAATATTAACCCCTTATAGGATGTATCCTTGGTGAACTCCCTTGCTGTGAAAAAAGCTTTTTAGTTTGATGTTGTCCAATTCTTAAAATTTTTCATTTCCCCTGCCTGTGGACATGTATCAGAAAAAAATACTGTTAAGAGAAATGTCAGAGATTTTACCGCTTATGTTTTCTTCTAGGAGTTTTATGGTTTTGAGTCTTACATTTAAGTTTTTAATCCATTTTTAGTTTATTCTTGTATATCATGTAAGAAAGTGGTTTAGTTTCATTTTTTTTGGCATATATTTGTTCATTTTCCCAACACCATTTATTAAATAGACTGTCTTTATTCCATTGTATGCTCTTGCCTCTTTTTTAATATATTAATTGACCATATAGGAATGGATTTGTTTCCAGGCTATTTTGTTCTATGTATATATATGTCTGTTTTTATGCCAGTATCATGCTGTTTTAATTACTGTAGCCTTGTAATATAGTTTGATATCATGTAGCATTATACCTCCAACTTTGTTCTTTCTCAAAATTATTGTGCCTGTGTTTGTCTTTGTAGCTGAGATGGGTCTCCTGAAGGCAACATGTAGTTTTTAATCCATCCAGCTACTCTTCCTTTTGATTGGTAAGTTCTGTCCATTTACATTTAAGGTGATTATTGATATGAGGACTTATTATAGCACTTTATCTTTTGTTTTCTGGTTGTCCTGTGTTTCTGGTTGTGTGTTTTTTGCCCGTGTGATTCATTAGGTTTATGTTAAAAATTTTTCACACATAGTCATTTTTCTTCTGATTGCATCTTATCTTTATTTACCTGTGCAAGTCCAGTCCTTTTTCTCCTCCCCTTTAATGTCTTGTTGTCACAAATTATCCCTTTTTATGCGATAAATTAATCCCTCCCTAGAGGACTGTTAAGATACCATGTCACCGTAGAACAGCATCATGTGATGGCTACCGAAGAAAAATCCATCTTTAGAGAAAGTATGTCACTGGTTTCCCAGCTTCCTAAAGATGCACCGTTATGAATACCACCATGATCAAAAATTTTTTAAAACTATTAGCAGGCATTTTTCCTTGCTTGGCAAAAAAATCCCTAAAAAAATTATCCTATAATTTATATAAAATTATCCAGGGCTAGATCTCATTCGAATAATTAGTTTGAAAAAGACATACATATTAGCAAAATACTGGTAAAAGGTTTATTATAATAATACAATAAAAGTTTAGAAAACATTTGTATGACTCAAACTGGTTTGGAAGTTGCAGAGCAATGGGAAATTCCTGCAACGTGACACCATGGAAGAGATTCTCAGATACTGTAGTTCTTTTAACAGCATGCCACCAAATGCTTTTTTCCAAATTACCAACACACGAATCCTTAATGCATCCTGTCTGCTAGACCCAATGCTGACATGTTTTTCGTCTTAACATACAGATGTGCAAAACTTTTCTTAGTCGTACTCCATTACAGAAGTGTTTAGCAGACCATTTTAAGCAGCCTATTGGTGCCTCTGGATTTTTATTAGTATTATTTTGTTTCAACAAATCATTTTAATGTGGAATAAAGGACCAAGGTCTATGGCTTTTTGTTTAAAAATAAAATCCAGCTTCAATTTTTAAAAAAGCTGTTTACATATGGTTCTGGCACCTACATGAAAGAATTTAATGAGCAGCAAAAAGAATAGAAAAAACAGCGGTTGAAATGTATACTTAAGAATATTTACAGGGTGGATCCAGTGCAAAATAATGAAAACCAAAATACCTCAGCAGTGTAAGCCAGTATGTTGGTGTTCATAACCACTAAAGGGTTTGATCATTTAACCCTATAAGTAAAGTGCCTCTAGTTGATAACAACAACAAAATATACCCTATCAATCCCTACATTTCCCATATCCTTGCACTGTTTGTTGAATTACTCTAGTTATGAGTTTGTGATCTCTGGATTCTGTTCTTAAGCTTCATCTCACATTCATGGTTTCCAAGAGGCTTACTTAAGAACAACCATGACTATTGTGCATCTTTCAGCTGAAGTCAAGCTCTACCCTTAAGCCCCAAATCCCAGTCTTTCAACTCTTGAGACTAAGCTCTTCTTTGTGAGGGTTGGAAGTACCTGGTAAGTCTTACCTCATGGGATTTTACGTTCACTTGGTGTTTGTTAAGTCAACCACTCTATGAATTACAGGCCTGGATGGTATCACACAAGCCCAGCAACATAAAGCTAAGCAGTTAAAGGAGAGCCTGTTTCCTCCTAAAGTGGCAAATTCATGTTCAGGGAACTTGGGACTCCTGGGTAGGAATAAACAACCCTTCTGCAACTCTACCCCAAACTCTGCCAAACACTAAATATACCAATAGCAAACGCTATAGAGCACCTCGGGTTTGGAGGCAAAGATCATCTCTAATAATTACAACGAGAAAAGAAGCTAGGGCAGGGCAAACCCCCCAAGTGATTTATCTGAGGTACTATCATGCTAATCACACTAACAAGATATGGTAATAATGCCTGTTAGGAATTTTTCATAGGATTTCTTTTTGTAGTTACATAGGATTTTTTTGCAGTTATTAAAAATAAACTACTTACATATTTGTACATAATGCCTCTCTACGGTTTTCTTAAAAGATTGTCACTAGAGAATGACAAGAAAACGAGCTGAAAATGGTCTGTTGGTGAGGAAACATCCTTCCCTGGAGCTTCCCCCAGGAGAGAGGAGTACCAGCTGTGATTTCCTCTGCATTTCTGAGGAAGGTAGTGTCCTTAGAGCAACAAAGACTTCTAGAAAACAAGCAGGATAGTTTTCCCTGGAAAAACCTGCCGCCTATTAAATCCCTTAGAAACAAATTGGACACCAGAATACTAAAGGCCACTTGTGTGGCTTTTAACCTGTGCCCAGGCAGGCATTTAACTTACATTAGCAAACAACCTTAATGACTTAATCTTTCACTCATAGAAAATAAGTTTCATTTCAAACTGCACATAGTGTAGATGGTAGGAATTCAATAATCTAGGTAAGAATGAACTAAATTCCACTCAGAATATAAGAAAATAGGTTTACAATCTCTAGGACATTATTGCAGGTAGAATTTCTTCTGTTCATGGATGTGGGTCCTAAAGAAAAGAGCTTCGTTTCTTTGGTGTGTGGGGAGAAAGAAAAACAGGAATGTCTGACGAGCTACGACAGAGCAGCACAAGTGATACAATTTTTAAACTACTCCTGCCCACACCCCACCCCCCACCTCCCGCCAAAAATACCACCCTTCCAAAAAAAACCAAAATCTTTGACCTAAAAACCAAATGTGACCAAATTTAAAGAAATCAAGTATCTCAAATTGCCTGCTGGTTCTCTGTACAAAAATGATCGCATAAAAACAAACTCAAAACAGTTTTTTATCTTTCAAGTCCTAATCATCAAGAATCAGTTCCTTGAGATTGAATCTCTACAACATAAAGTGACAGTAATAGTCTCCGCATCACGAGGAACGACACGTCGGCCTGGTCTGGGTCCTCTGGCCTGTGATCAGCATCACGAGGACCACCATGTCGGCCGCGCCTGGGTCCTCTGGCCTGAGATCAGAGGGAGCCTCGATGAATTTCTGCCTCAACAGAACTGGCCTCGTGCACTGGTCCTCCTTCCACCAACACTAGTCTGGTAGAAGGACCTTTGACCCCTCTGTTCTATTATCCTCAGCATGTCTGTCAACACCATTGGCCATTTGACAAAGAAATGCTTATCTCCCTGCTTTAAATAACAAAAATAGTTTAGCCTTAGACAGTTTAGCCTGTGGACTGAAGGGTCTCGGGTTCGATTCCCGTCAAGGGCACATATGTGGGATGCAGGCTTGATCCCCGGCCCAGACTGGGACAAGTGCAGGAGGCAACCAATCAATATATCTTTCTCACATCGATGTTTCTTTCTGTCTCTCTCCCTCTCTTCCACTCTAAAAATCAATGGAAAAATATCCTCGGGTGAGGATTAACATTATAAAAAAAAAAAAAAAAGTTAAAAAAACTTTTTGTTCCAGGCATGATCTTACCTAAATACATAGTTTACTAGTTTACTTTCCTGATGCAAATCTGGCACGTTTTGATCCATGCTCGTTAACGGTGTCCAGTGTAAGCTTTAAACCAGGAGGTCACCGAGGCTGCAGCGGAGGAGATCATCCCGCCCGCACTGCTGCTGGCGATGGGCGGGGAGGCCTGGGTGCTCTGGCTCTGCGAGACTTCCACTGGCTGGGAAGGGATGTCACAAAACCGGGGGCTTGGCAAGTTCTCCCAGTCTGTGCCCAAGTCGGTTTCCTCATCACTTATGTGCTCGTCTCCACTCTCATCTGATTCTCCAGCAACTCCGGGATCCACAAATTCCATGGACTCCTCGAGGTCTGCTCGCACTTCAAAGGGTCCCGACCTGTGTGCCGACAGTGAAGGGTCTCTGAGACACCACCATTCTCACAACACGTGACAACAGGTGACAGAAGACCTGCTGGCACGTAGGAGACCCAGAGCTATCACTGCATCCGTTCCCTAAGTCTGCATGGTGTCCACTCACTGTTGGTCTATAATTCAGTTTTTCTTTATCTAAATAACTGCCATCCAACTAATGAATATCACCACACGTCTCAATTCTACCTACTTTATTTGTGAAGACCCTGGACAGAAAAAAACCCATCCCCATTCTGGTCCACAGTATAATTTTGTTTTAAACAACTGTACTATCTATACATTCCAATAACACAGTTTTGACAAAAACAGTCACATGATGTATATACTCGGGTATATTAATTAGTGAAACAAGTATCAAATGGTATACAAAGGAAATTATGATGTTCTCTGCCTATGGAAGCCCTCAATTATTAAACTCAAGCCCCCAAAGGGCTAAATGATATGGCTGTGTACATGTTAGCAAAGCCTCCTGGGACTGTTGTCAACAGCCAGCTCCCATACACATTTTAAGAACATCACATAATTTTCTAGGGACATGTTTATGGCATAAAATGAGATGTGATTGTTTAAAATATATTCATCTAGAATAGTGCATATTCCTGCATGCTCTTTCAGTAAAAAATTTTATTGCCCAAAGTTCCCTAGTAACGTCTCCACCTCCAGATCTCTCAACCTTTCTCAGACCGCACTCCCTGTGACAGCCCCTCAGTGCTGCCGTGTGGAACAGAGCCCACCAGGCCTGCTTCTCCTTGTCCCTTCCCAGTGCCTGTCGCTCCTGCCTCCAGGGAGCCAGGCTGCATCTTCTCCAGGGGACTTCCTGCAACCAGCTCTAGGGTGGGACCAAGTTGCTCCAGCAGCCCCTAGCTCTCCATTGTTGCCCCCAAGTAAGGCCAATGCCTCAGTTCATTTAAGAGGTTCACTAGTAATTACTTAGCGAGAAATGACAGAGGATAGCAAAGTAACAGAAAGGAGAAATATCCTAGGAAAGTGCAGCCTGCCCTTTAGTCTGTGGTCCTAAATTCTTTACAGTATAATGACAAAAGCCTAGCGTTGGCCTCCAAGCGCCTCTGCAGACCTGCACCTCTGACCCGCGCCTCCAGGGCCAACTAGACTTCAATCTTACAAGACAGCCCTGCTTCCCAGCTGGGACAGCAGTAGCTAATGTTTTTGTTCTAGGCACTGTTTTTAGGGCTTTACAAGTTTTCATTCATTGGAAGATGTGCCACAGGGTTTCCCATTGGTGTCTAGTGAACAATTTACATTCCAAGAAGCCCCTCAGACCAGGGACTGCCAAGGTTCCCAGGCCTCCACCCTGCATGGAAATCCTGATTTTGCAAGGGCTGAAGGGAACAAGAATTGGGAGGGGATTCTCCCTACAGCCTTCCTTCCTCCCCTTGAAACTTTTCCCATAATCCAATAACCACTGCAACCTGTATCTTAGCTCTGAGTACCCCTTTTCTGTTTCCTATGGTTCTCCTTACAGTTTACTTATTTTCTCCCTTTTTTCTTTTCCTTGGCAAACAGGTCTACTCCAAAGACTCCACCCCCCACCCCTCAGATTCCTCTCCTCCGAGCTCCAATCCCAAACACCCGTCTGTCAGAGCTCCCGACTGAGTGCTACTAACTGCACTCACTCTCATCTCGGGTATCTGAGCCAGTCAACCAGTCTCAAAACACGGCCAGCTGGGATTCCTCTCTCCTCCCTCACCCTCTTACCTGACACCACCAAATAAGTCCCCTTCCCATCCTCAACGTGTCCCCCAGCTCTAGTCCTCCCTGTATTACTACCACCACCAGCCAGCCCTACCCCCCACCCACCTCAGCTTGCCGAAGAACTGTCCCTCTCACAGCGTTTGCCTATTAAAAATGTTCACAATTTGCCGGGCCAGTGTGTCTCAGTGGTTGAGTGTTGACCTGTGAACGAAGAGTCACGGTTCGATTTCCAGTCAGGGCACAGGCCTGGGTTTCAAGCTCTATTCCCAATAGGGGGCATGCAGAAGGCAGTGATCAATGATGTTTCTCTCTCATTAATGTTTCTATCTCTCTATCCCTCTCCCTTCTCTCTCAGAATCAATTAAAAAGAAAAGTTCACAATTTAAGTGTCTTAGCTGGTCTCCCTCCTTTCCCAAACAAAGGCTCTTGGAGTCTGTTCTGTTCAGTTGTGCTGTCTGGGGGTTAAGTCTCCTGACTCCCCCAGGCTCCCTCACAGGTCCAGGTCAACTCTCCACCATCACTCCTTCCTTTCTGGTAGCCTTGAGGCTGCCTTATCTACTCTTAAGGTCCTTCTTGGCACGAGACTGCTGTTTGTCTCCAAATCCCCTCTTGAAGGAGTGATAGGCCGGAGTGATACAAGGGAGGAAGTGGCCCATCCTTCAGGCAGAGTCCCTCACTGGAGCCACTGCACCCGTTCTCTGCTTGGAACCCCAAAGCGCAGAGTCCACTTGGCATGGAGCAGGTGCTCAATTAAGTACCTCACATGAAAAACTAGTGGATGATTCCTACAGCGGTCAGCAGGAACAATTTTAGTTCCAACAATTAGCCTACATTTCTGAGCACCACCAGGAGCAGAAGAGATCCTTACAGAGGTGGCTGGGACATCTCTCTACTCGATGCCCTTCTCCCATCGCTTCCAACATCATCTAGTACCTGCCCAGCCTGCCTGGGCCACACACACATCACACAGAATTAACTAGAAAAAGAATTAAGTCTTTCTGCTTAATGTCTTTGGGAAATACAGATAAAATAATTATTCTCATTTTCAGTTTAGCTGAATAACTGACATCTTTTTATTCATGACCCTGGAGCCAGAGTATTCATTTTCTCATGATACAGGATGTTATCCTTATCAATTAAGGCAACAAGATGATTGATCTTTTTGGCTTTTTAAAAGTCTCTTTTTGCCAAATAGGTTATTTCAAAAGTATTATAGAATGTACAGCACCAAGAGTAAACTCTAGACTTTGGGTGATAAGGTGTGAATGTAGGCACCATCGTAGTAAAGACTGGCTCAGATAAGACTCGTCAATAGATAACAAATCCGGGGGGGATTCTTATTAGGACAACTGCATGGTCCCACACTGCAAGGAAGGAAGCAAACAGGAATTACACAGTGGCGAAGTAAGAAAGCATCTTGAGTGTAAATTAACATCACCAATAAAGAAGGACAGATCGTCAAATGTGATATCCCAGCCTAAAATGAATTGCCTGCATCTCATTGTAAGGAAACACCCAATGGCAAAATGAAAATAATGTCATAAAAGACAAAGGAGGCTGTGAAAATGTTCCAAATTTAGAGGTATAGCAATTAAATGTACCACCTGACTCTAGATTGGATTCTGGAGGGGGAAATGCTATAAAGGGCATTATCGGGTGCACTGACAAAACGTGCATATGGGCAGTAGATTAAAGTATGATATCAATGTTAAATGTGCTGATGTTGATAACTAGGCTGTGGTTAAGAAAATTCCCCCATCCCCCAAATAAAGAGGAGAAAATATCCCCATTTTTAGAAAATACACATTGAACTATTTAGGGGTCAAGAACCATGACATATGTAATTTATTCTCATAGAGTTGAGGAAAAAAATGTGTGTGTGTGTATTCATGGAGCGAGAAGAGGGAGGAGCGGGAGAGGGATTGCACAAATGACCAAGCAAATGGGGCAAAACACTAACAAAGGTGAATCTGGGTAAAGGGTATATGCATCTTTGTATTATTTTTTAATTTTTCTGTAAGTCTGAATTTATTTCAAAGAAAAAGAAGTTATGTTGGATTCAGGATGGAATCCTCGGTTTAGCTGGTATCCACGGAAACAGGAAGTCCCACCCAAGTGCCATTACCAGTCTCTCTGCCTGACTGAGGGAGGTGTGGAAAGGGGGTTCTGAAGTGCTGACCTCCTGGTTCACAGACCAGGAAAGCTCAGATGTGACGAGAGCCTGGCTGTGTGTGCTCACGTCTCTAGGACAGAGCCCTCTAAATGGAGGCTGACTCAAGGGCAAGCCCAGAGAAAACTCAGATCCCCAAGGAAGTCCACCCCTAATATAAGATTGCCAGTTTTCCTAAACCACCACCAACACTGGATATCATGTCCTTTCCTTTTTGCTAACCTGATAGATGAAAAATGGAATTGCATTTCTTTATTTCTGATTGAGGCTAACGATGTTTTTCATCTGAATTCTGACTACTTGCATTTCTTTTGTGTGAACTGCCTGCTTGAATACTTTCTCTATTTTTTTATGAGGTTGCTTGCCTTTCTTTATTGACCTGAAAGATTTAAGGAGTCTAGATTTTAATCCATTGTCTCATACAGATTGTAAAATGTATCTATTGCTTGTCTTTTAACATTGTTTATAGTATCTTTTACCAGAGACATTGAGAGTTTTTCCATAGTAAAATGCCTAACTCCTTTCCTTCATGGTTTCTGGGTTTTGTGGCTTGCTTGGGAATCCCCTCCCCACCCTAGGATTATAAACACTGCCTTTTCTCCTAGTTACAGTTTTTAAAATTGAAGTCTTTTATTTCACCTGGAATTAATTTTTTGTATGTGGAATGTCATACAAATCCAACATTTTCCCCAGATGAATACCCAACTGGCCCATCACCACTGAGCTATTATGATTCAACATGCCACCCTTATCATATATTACATTCCCACATACACACGGGTCTGTTCCTGGACTCTCTTCTATTCCTCTAATTGCTCCACCGATTTGCATGCTAACAGGGTCTTGTTTTAATTACCTTTATACTATGTTTTAAAAGGGGCCAAGACCATCCCTTATTATTCTAGACTGTGCATCTAGTTAAACATTAGAATCAGTCTGTCAAAGTTCCATGAAATATCTGCTAAAATTCTGATCAGGTTTCCTTTTTGGGAGAAGTAGCACTTTCACAATACTGAGCTTTCCTCTCCTAGAAAATCACCACCCTGGCCTTCTTTCATTCAGTGCCACACCCCATACAGTACTGGGCAGACATTCAAAAATTACAATTTGAATATTTTTTTAAAGTTCCAAAATTTTCTTTACAAAGATTTTCATGTACTTTTTAAGGATTACTTCTCTATAGTTTATAGCTTTTGTTGCTAAAGTAAAAGGGATCTTTTTTCCCATTACTTTTTTTTAACAAGTTGTGGTTGGCACATAAGAAAGCAACTGTTCTAATGTACGTTGATCTTATATTTAGACACGATACACGTATCATTTCTAATAGCTTCATGGTTCTTTTGGGTCTCCAGTTTAATCAGACCATCTACAGTAGATCAGCCTAGTTTCCTCCTTTCCAATATAAATGCACTTATTCCTTGTTTAAAATGGCCTGCCTTGGCTGGGCCTCCAGAGCCATGTTAATGTAGCAGTGCAAGTGGGGCGCCCTTGTTTTTCCCGACGATAGGGTACTGCCCCTAACTGTCTAATGTAAGCAATATGACATTAAACATAGCTTTTGCTCCATGCTTCTGGTAGGTATCCTTTATTAATAATCTTTTTAATTTGATAGTTTTCTTTAAGGGGAACTGAATTTTATCCATTGCTTTTCTGGCATCTGTATCAGGTTAGTCCTATGTTTTTTTCTTCTTTAGTATGTTAAAGTGATAAAGTTAATGTGCGTGGCTAAAAGAATGAGTACCTAGTACTTGGGAGTCGTCACCCAGAGGTGTTGGGACCTGGCTCCACCACTTTCACTGGCTCTGTGACCATGGGCACGAGTTACGTGGCTGCTAGTAAGACTGTTGCCCCTTGTGAAAAGTAAGGGTAATAACCTGCCCTGGCTGCTGTAGCTCAGGCGGGTTAGTCACCCATGCACCAAAAGGTCACCAGTTGGATTCCCCATGAGGGCACACTGTGGCCTCAATCCCAGTGGGGGGCATGTAGGAGGCAGCCAATCGATGTTTCTCTCACATTGGTGTTTTTTCTCTCTCCCTTCCTCTCTCTGAAAAATCAATAAAAACATTTATTTTTTTGAAAAGACAGATTTAAGACATGTAAAGTGTTTAGCCTAGTGTCAATAAATATTAGTCCTTATTACTAATAATAAATTTCCTAACATTGAACCATTTACAAATAAGGTACAGAGAGGATGGCAAGCAAACGGATGGAAATCAACCACTAAAACTGGGATGGATTTCTAAAGGTTTTCTGTGGCTCTTAAATTGATGAATGAGATTTGGGCTAAGGGGTTTGAAGTCCCTATACAATGGCAAAACATTCAAGGTGAACGTGCAGTTTCCTGGAGAGTCCACAGCTCTTTCCAAAGTTAGCCACTGTTTCAGCCAGGAGCAGGGAAGAGGGGAGAAACACAGGACAATGGGTAAAGGCAGACTGTCACACAAAGTTTACTGCAATGTGAGGAAGACAGGCATCCTGGTCAGTGGAGGGGACTCCCCTTGAACCTTGGTTTGTGTCAAAGCAAATGAATGATGGGAAGAGACACCACAAGAATTTTCCCACCTTTTGTCTTTCAAAAGTGCAAATACAACAAAGGTGTATCTGCAGTCAAGCCTTATCTGCAGAAATGAATGGACAGACCTCTAAGAATAAGGAAAAAAGAGAAGCACCTAGAAAAGGGGCTCTTGGATGCGCCCAAAGATGAGCCTCATGAATGCCCTGCTTTTTATGGGCTGAGAAACTGAAAAGACCCCATAGACAGTCCTGGTTGGTCTTTTCTGTTACTGATGCCTGTTTTTAAGCTAATGGATTTTAAACTTTTCATCCTATAAATATCTCATACCCTTTATCCAACAAATGGGGGCTAGATTGACTCAGTGACTAAAAGAGAATTGTGAAGAACTGTTATGGGAAGGAATGAGCAGGCACAAAAGAAGATGCACAAGCAACAGGCTAGAGAAGAAACAGACGTGGATTAAAGGAAATGGCGTTTGATCTTCAGGGACAGCACAATAAAGGCCAGGAACCCTTGGGTTCTTCTGTTTTAGGTGTTAAAATGCTATTAATTTTCTCTGAGAAATGATTATGTGAGAACCGTAATGGCTCGAATATGATTAGCCACTGCTTCCTTCTAGATGGGACTGCATTATTTTTGTCCTGTTTGGAGATTTGGGACTGAGGAACAGGCCTCTGTACACTGCCAACACATACAACTCCACTTAAAAGTTGTCACAACAATACCACTCAGAGAAAAGCAACAAACACCCTTCTTACCTGCCTAGGTGTTCAGAATTCGGGCTGACCAGGTACATTAGATTCCTGAGGGTATGCAGTGGTTGTAATTGGTCTAAATTTACATGCTAGAAAAAAAGAAAAAATTGATTACTATTTTCAACCATGTTAAGAAATTAAAAATTAGTTCACAGCACATTTTCCATACCTGAGAAAAGCACAGGTAAAGAATATTTGCATTCAGTTTCTTTACTGCTCGAGTAAATTTCTGTCTGCTGAGATTTTCCCCACAAAATTCACTGTAAAACAAACATAATTTGTAAAGTTGTATTTTTTGGAGGAAATTCTATGTTAAAACGTTCATTTTGAAGAGTGTGCTTTATACTGCAGTTCAGTATAAAACTTACCCTGAGGCCTTTGCCCCTTAAATGTACTTAAAAACTTTCTAAGAATGAACTATTCCCCTCATGGAACAATTTCACTGAATCTGTAACAATTACAAATACATAGACCCTTTGACTAAGCAATTCCACTTCTGAAAATTTATTCTACACTAATACTTGCAAACTAATGGAATGATGAATGTGTAAGATTACTCACAAGTGTCAATAGAGGACTGGTACGATCCGGGGACACTTATACAAAGGAAACCTCTGAAGGTGCCCACTTTATGCAGAATGAGAGCTGAAGGCCCCAGAGGCCCCACACAATTTGCACTCTGACCTTCCTTGATGCACTCAGTCTCCACTGTGCTCCTTGCAGCTCTCTTCCAGGGCTTTGCAGGCCCCTCTCTGCTCACAGCCTCTTTCCCCAGGGTCCACTTGGCTTGCTCCCTTCCTCCCTCAGGTTCACACGTGATCACACACCTGCCCACTCAAACACTGCAAGCCCTTCCCTGCCTCCACATCCCCTTTCTCTCACCCTGCTTGAACGTTCTCCACGCACTTGTCACCATCTGACATATTGTTTATTTGTCCCTTCATTAAAGTGAAGGGCCAAAAGGGTAGGGATTATGCTTTCATCACCACTGTGCCTTCTTAGTACCTAGAACAGTGCCTGGCACATAGTAGACACTCAATAAATATTTATTAAATAAATAAAAACTTAAAAAGCAAGGTGTTTAAAACAGCTTGGTACAGCATGATACCTTCTGTGTTTAAAAGATGGTAACCATATTTATATTTGCTTGAAATGCAAGGATAACTAAAGGTTGGTAGGAAAGTATTAGTAGGATTTGTATAGACTGTAAACTTCACATTTTTATTTTTTATTTTAAACCACATGTTTTTGTTCTAAAAAATAAAACAGCCCCAGCTGGGTAGCTCAGTTGGTTAGAGCATGTCCCAATATGCCAAGGTTGCTGATTTGATCCCAATGAATTTATAAATCAAGTGAAACAACAAATTGATGTTTTCTCTCTCTCTCAAATCATTTAAAAAAAAACACAAAACCAAAAACATGTCAAGTGTTTACCAGTTCTTGCACATGAGCACACCCTCTGAATATCCTGGGTTTTCCTTCAGTTCTTTTCTCAAGTGGGAGAATTCTCTGTGGTCTTCTCAAACACTTCACATTCAACTGTAAGATCACACCAGTTTGTACCACACAAGGCTATGGAATTAATCTCAGTATCTATGGTCATTTCTGTCTGAATAACACTTAAATGATTGATTTTGGTTTAATTAGAACAAATGAGAACACAAAAAGAGCATAAAAGATCCACAACGAAGAAGACATCACTCAGTTACTTGCCTGTTGCACAGCTTCTTGGGAAGATTTATGTCGAGTATATGAGACAAAATGTTGGCCAGCTGAGTCGCATAGCACAGTGCAGCGCTGATGGTGTAAGCAGGGTTGTTATGCTCCATGTCTAAAGTGTAAAAACAATCAGCACACACAAAACAACCTTAATTTCAACAAAAAATACAAATGAACCTACATTTTATGATTTCTAATTTTATCATTACATGCTTATGGTCATATTACTCCTTCCTAATAAAAGGTCCATGTTCCATTCCTATGATTTCACTGAGTGAAACCTAAGTAAGTAGGCACAGCATAAATGAAATGAAAGTCCCCACCCACAGCACACACTCAGTGCACAATGCTTTTGATGACTGCTTGCTTCCTGTCCTCCCCACAGAAAGGGAAAGGCACACCTGTCTGGGTGACACCACCCAGCACAGACAGAAAGCACATCTCACTAAATATATGCTGAATGACTAAATGAACAATTCTCACCAAAGAAAAGCTACAGGGGGTTAAAGGCTTTCTCTATTGTGGTGTTCAATCTCCATTTAGGACTGCTAAAACAAGCTCTTTACAAAGTTAAAAACTATCAAAATGGGATGGGACTCAGGCTGACTACACTTCTTTAAATAGGTCTTTTTATATAAATAAAGCAGTATCAACCCCCAAAATGTGAACTATCTAAAATATATGTTTCCAGCCCATCCACAAATGGAGAAACAGTATGTGGTATATCCATACAATGGAATGGCATTCAATCATAAAAAGAATGATACATGCAACAGTGCTGATACATGCAACAATGTGGACGAACTCTGAAAACATGCCAAGTAATAAAAGCCAAACACAAAAGACCATGTTTTGTATGATCCCATTGATATGAAATGCCCAGAACAGACACAACTAGTGAAACAGGATGCAGATTAGTGATTGCCAGGGCTGGCTCCGAGGAGGGCGCTGGGAGTGCCTGCTTCATGCCCTGGAGTTTCCTTGTGGGGTGATGAAAATGTTTGGAACTAGACAGAGGTGATGGTTTTATAACACGGTCAATGTACTAAATGCCACTTAATTGTTCACAACTGTTCATTTTGTTATATAAATTTTACCTCGAGTAAAAAAATACATGTTTATAAAAGTTTCCAAACACTATCTTGCTTCTCACCAGGCCCCTGCGTGGTTTTCTTCTCTTCCACCCAATTATAGTAGGCAGAGTAGTCCCCGTTGTTGGGAAGGGTAATCCAAGGCCCTGTGATGCTGATGCTGGTGTCCCCATTGTGGTCGTCACAGACCCATCTCCCTGAGTGGTAAGTCGTCCTCCGGGCTTCAGCAAGCTTGCTCACGGTGCTGGAGGTCATGGCACTGTCACTCTCTGAAGACACATCCGCGGGATCTCTAAAAACCAGAAGATGCATACGGGTTTCAAGGAACTGGGTTTTAAAGAGCAGGCAACATACTTGTCAGATATACAGAACACTGGGAAGAAGCACATGAGCACAGGAAGTGATGTGGAACATGCAGAGGTAAGTGAATGCTATCAGAGAATGAAGATCAAACCAGCTGTGGCACAGAAGTCCACATGGGTATAAGGGGGCACCATGAGCAAGGGCCTCAAATATCAGGTTCTCCAACGATTTGGTAGCAATATCCCTTTATATGCTTAAAAATTTCTGAGGACCCCAAAGAGTGTTTGTGTGTGTGGGTTAGGTCTATTGAGCTTTACTATATAAGAAATCCAAAAACATTTTAAATTATTAATTCACTCCAAAATAATACTTATTACATGTTAACATACTATATCTTTATGGAAAAAAATCTGTATTTTTCAAACCAAGAACATGGTAAAGAGTCAAATAACACAATATAGCACTGATCAAGATTTTTAAAAAACCTCTATAATACCCAAATATTTCAGTTGTTCTTTCAAGTAAAATAGTATCCCATGAAAAAAGCAACTACTGCCTGCAATTCATTCAAGTGCTTTTCTTTTTTTTTTTTACAGAGAGGAAGGGAGAGAGATAGAGAGTTAGAAACATCGATGAGAGAGAAACATGGATCAGCTGCCTCCTGCACGCCCCCCACTGGGGATGTGCCCGCAACCCAGGCACATGCCCCTGACCGGAATCGAACCCGGGACCCTTCAGTCTGCAGGCTGACGCTCTATCCACTGAGCCAAACTGGTTTCGGCTCAAGTGCTTTTCCTTGAGCCAACCATGGCACTTCGGTCTGCAGCAAAAGCAGCTTCTGCACACTTCCCATTTCATCATATGCTATCTTAAAAAGGTATGTTTGCAGGGCAAGCCAATAAAATTTAAACAAAAATATTTCCTACTGCTTCACCAAGAACATTCTTGTTGCAAAACTGGTTTTTGTTTTTGTTTGAATACTGCAAGTACATGGCAGAAGACAATGACTGTTACTGCAGCTTGGTGTCACTGCCTTGGAATGTGTCGCAGCACCAGAGGTTTTACCCACCATGGCTTTTGAGCCACCAGTGCAAATGTCAACAGAGTGAAAAAGGAAAATAAAGTGTTAGTATTATTATATAAAAAGTTTTGACTGCATGGACCCCCTGAAAGGGTTACAGGGACCCACAGAGCCCATGGACCACACTTGGAGATCTGCTGGTCTGAAGCATGATGGGAATGAGAAGTCATAGCAGGCACACATGCACAGGAGGGGAAGAACATGGTGTGTTTGGGAGCAGAGATGATCAGCGGAGTTGTGTAGAATACACAAAGGAAGTGCCAGGAGACGGTATTTAGAAAGGTGGGTAGGAAATGGGATCTGGGAAGGTCCTTTTGCACTGCACTAAGTTTAGATTCTGTTCTCTTGGCCAGTGGTTCTCGATCCTTTTTCCTTCTGCCACAAAACACATAGCGTAACTCCTACTGGCTATCACGGTTAAGGCCGGGGGTGAGGAGGACCAGGCCAGTTCTAAGCTGTAATGCTACTTCCTCCTTCTCCCACTCAAGGAAGTTTGAGAAATAAGAATGAACACGAAATCTTATTATAGGGATAACTTCAAAATCATCAGCTTAAAAAAAATTAACGGTATATACTAATATATACTAACAGAAAAACTTAAACAGCACAGGTAGAAAGGAGAAAGTTTTTCTCCCTGTTTTCTCTTCTGTGACTTTGTATGCAGTTGTGAGTCTCCATTCCAATATTGTTGTTGCCATCTGCACACAGTCATCTACCATAAGATTCAAAAACGAATCAAATCCCTGCAATATTCCTTGGACATGTCTGCCACCAGTTAATTTCAAGGATAACTTCTTGTCCGTAAATTTTGATAACTCAGGAAGGTGAGCTTTGCTCATGTGTCTACTCATTGAGTTCAAAGCTCTCTCCAAAAGAAATCTGTGTTTGATCTTCATTCTCTGATGTTCCCATGGCAGGCAATTTAATTTGGCAAAATGTTTCTGTTTTGTCAGTTTTACCTGCTTTGGCCTGACTGGTTGTCTTTTGAGGGTAACCATGTACTACTGCTAAGAGTAGACTGAGATACCCGGTGTTTGACAACAGCTAGTCAGCAGTGAAAGGCTGTCACCATGTAAGAAACCCCAAGCACCAGGTGCTTTGTTCCACTTTAGTTCCTGAACCTATGTGAAGTAGGCATTTATTATCCCTAACTTTGAGGTTCAAGAACCTGCCTCACAGCATGTAACTAATAAACAACCCGATTGGGATTGCAGCTGACATCGGCCATCAGATGGTTTTTTGATCAGGGTGAGTCAGCACCTCATCGGGAAGCTGTTAAGTGTACACAAGCTCCTCCGAAGGCCACCACCCTTTCCCTTGGCTGCCTCCCCAACTTCATGCAGTGTGCAGTGTTTGCTGAAGCAGATAAGACTTCATTCAGTTTAATTACCAGGAAAGCCAATGGCCCCAGAATGAGGTCAAATAAATGAGGTGCTGACACACTTAAAAAATACTTGATTTTGGAACCTGATCTAGAGTCAAAAGACTTGCTTACTGTACCTCGCACCAGTCTTCACTTCCTCAATTGGGAAAATGACAGAGGTGAGCTCTAATATATGAGATCGCCGAAGATCTGCTAGACGCTCATAATGACTTTTTAAGTCGATGGTCTTTTTTTCTACTAGGTCCCCAAGTTTGCGATTATGCCTCTGAATCTTCTCCTTTTTCTCTTGATGCCGTTGTGCTCGAGTGTAAAGCTTCTGATTCTTTTCCTTGGTTTTGAGAAGGCCTTCAGAATCTAAAATAAATCAAACTCAACAATTATCTCTACAATTATTTCCTGGAATCTACGAACTCCCTTAGGTAGTGAGCTTGGCAACTAGCCTGCATTATGTTCTAAAGAACAGGGTTTGGGACCCCAGCAGACCATCAGAACCACCCACAGCAGTGGACTCAAAGTGTGGCTTATGCATCTGGGTCCATCTGCAAACTTTTCCCAATTAGACAAGAGATGTACAGAAATACAGACTAAGTTTAGAAAATGTTTTCTTTGACATGGCAATTTGACATTGCCTTAACATTCAAGCGTATGATCATTTTTCTAGTAATTTATTTTATTATACTTTATAAAAGTATTGGTATCAGTTTATGACAGATTGGAAATTAAAGAGAAACTACTGGTCTTTTACTACAGTTTCAGAACCACTGACCCAGTCCCCATGCATGAGATTTTATTTCCTAAATCCAGGGTGGGTCCCAAGATTCTTTCTCTAGGTTTTAAAAAGGCTCCCAGATCTCTCTGCCAGGGATGGAAACCACTGTTTTAAGTTCACTGCTTTAGAACCATTCATGTTATTCTCCGTGGTTGTTGCTTTTGTATTTTGGTGTGGGCAATCTATGAGAGCTGATCAAAGTTTTAAACTTGCTCACCAGAGAAATGTACAAGGTCAGTAAATTCAGCAATTTGAGGCGGTTCTCAGATACCTGGTGGCCAACCCCTGGGGTGAACATCACGGAAGTGTGGGGCAAGAAGTACACCAGGTTCAAGATTAAATGACAAGTCCCTACACTGCTACTGAACCAGAGGCTTTGGAGGCTGCATGCCAAACCCAGTGAGCAACTGGCTGTCTGCAGTCCTGGGTGCCCCTTCATCATGCTGCCCTGCTTCTCTCGTTAATCCTGTGAAACTCCACAGAACGGTATGAGGAAAATGTCTTCAAAGGAAGCTTTGACTCCACTATGTACCCCTTACAAGATAGTGCTTATGAAAGCAATGAATAGGAGAGGGATTCACAACGTCTGATGGTGACTCATTCTAAACTTTAAACACTGATCTTCAGAAATACACACAGTATTTCCAAGGATGTAGGATTTCTAAAAGAACTCTCTTAAAGTTTGATAACTACCTATTGATAGAGTATCAGTAAAAGTATAATGTAAGATTAATACAGACTAAAATATGTATAACATACACTAATGGAGAAAAAAGATATCCTATGCCTCTGGTAGGAACTAATAATTATAAATGGACTACAGGCCCGGTGCATGAAATTCGTGCACGGGGGAGGGGGGTTTGTCCCTCAGCCCAGCCTGCACCCTCTCCAATGTGGGACCCCTTGAGGGATGTCCAACTGCCTGTTTAGGCCCAATCCCACATCCCTCTCACAATCCAGGACTGCTGGTTCCCAACCACTCACCTGCCTCCACCTCATTGCCCCTAACCGCTTCTGCCTGCCAGCCTGATCACCCCCTAACCACTCCCCTGCCAGCCTGATCAACGCCTAACTGCTCCCTGGCCGGCCCCATTGCCCCAACTGCCCACCCCTACAGGCCTGCCCCCCCCAACTGTCCTCCCCTGCAGGCCTGATCACCCACAACTGCCCTCCCCTGCAGGCTTGGGTCCCCCTCAACTGTCCTCCAGTGCAGGCCTGATGCCCCCCCAACTGCCCTCCTCTTCTGGCCTGGTCCCCCCCCCCACAACTGCCCTCTCATACAGGTCTGGTCTGCCCCCAACTGCCCTCCTCTGCTGGCCTGGTCCCCCCCCCCAACTGCCCTCTCATACAGGCCTGGTCTGCCCCAACTGCCCTCCTCTGCTGGCCCAGTCACCCCTAACTGCCCTCCCCTGCAGGCCTGGTCCCCCCCAACTGCCCTCCCTTGCTGGCCTGGTCTGCCCCAACTGCCCTCCTGGTCGCCCCCAATTGCCCTCCTCTGCTGGCCTGGTCACCCCTAACTGCCCTCCCCTGCTGGCCTAATTGCCCACAACTGCCCTCCCTTGCAGGCCTGGTCCCTCCCAACTACCTTCCCCTGCTGGCCATCTTGTGGTGGCCACCTTGTGTCCACATGAGGGCAGCCATCTTTGACCACATGGGGGCAGTCATCTTGTGTCTTGGAGTGACGGTCAATTTGCATATCACTCTTTTACTAGATAGGATTCCAAGTTAGACTCTGAGTCTCCTCTTACCTAAGGCAAATGGGAAACATATGGTCCTTAACTTGTTTAAAGTGAGAAAGGTAGCAGGTTATATAAAGGTCTTTATATAAGAATCCCTTGCACAAATGTTTCATAAGGAGAGGAAGGTAAGCAGTAACTTTTCCAGGTTGCTGTTGCCCCTGCTCCGTTCTCTTTCTCTGCCTCTCTAGTTTATTAATCCCGTGAAATTCCACATGAGCTCTTTATTAGGGCTGGAGGGAGGGGGTCCAATTACTTACTCTTCTTCATTTCTTCATTTCCTTTACATATTGTTTGTTTCAGCTGTTCAATCCTCATCTTGCAGGACATTATTTTCCATCTCTTAAAAAGTATGCAATAAATATCAGAAATTTTGGCCTCATAATTAATATGATTATCTACCCAGTATCACCACCCATTTTTCAGGTATATCTTAGAAAATATAATGAAAACTGTTACATTTATTATAGCTCCTGTAACTATGTCAGATTACCAAACAGAAAAAAAATTGTGTATTATGGCTCAATGCAGAAGCTGTTAGAAAATTAAAGAGAAATTCACAGAGAAAAATGTTACAGTATATTCTCTTAACATGCTCTGTCCAATATATAGCCACCTGCCACATGTGGCTATTTAAAAGTCAATTAAACTTTCATAAAATAACAAAATTCAGCCTGGCCGGGGTGGATCAGTGGTTGAGCCACATGAACTAGGTGGTCAAGGTTTGATTTCCAGTCAGGGCACATACCCAAGCTGCCAGTTCAATCCCCAGGAGGGGGCTTGCAGGAGGCAGCTGATCAACAATTCTTTCTCATTGTTGATGTTTCTGTCTCTCTCTCTCTCCCTTCCTCTCTCTAAAATCAATAAAAACGTATTTTTAAAAATTCAGTTTCTTACACTACCCATATGTCTTATGCTCAACAATGCTCAACACCACATGTGGCTAATGGCTACCATCCATATTGGTCTGCGTAGATATAGAACATTTGCATCATCACAGAAAGTTCTGTTTATGCCCAGAGGATTAACAAAACAAACATAAAATGTTTTCTTTTATGGCTTATCAAGGTCCTCACTCCTAGATTACATAAAAACTTGCCCCTATTTTCTTTTCACATTTTTATGAGTTTACTTTTCACATTTAGTCATTATTCCATGTAAAATGTGTGTGTTTATGATGAGTACATTTTCTCTAAAAGGATAGTCCATTGTTCTTATATTTCTACTAGAGGCCCGGTGCACAAAATTCGTCAGCCGGCCTGTACCCTCTGGCACTCCGGGACCGCTGGCTCCTAACTGCTCACCTCCCTGCCTGCTGATCGCCCCTAACTGCCCTCCCCTGCCGGCCTGATTGCATCTAACCATCTCTGCCTCAGCCCCCGCCACTGTGGCTTTGTCCAGAAGGAGGACCAGATGACCGGAAGATGTCTGGTCGACCCGCCTAATTAGCATATTACCCTTTTATTAGTATAGATGTCACTATCAGACTTCATAACCTTTACAAAGCTCCCTAATGAACTGTCAATATCCCATTTTTGGTAACAATAAAATACCTGAGAAGCCCAGACTACAAATATATTCAAAGAGAGGACTTCCAAAAATGAACAAAAACAAATTTAAACTCACAATGATTTTTTAAGCACCAACTTAAAAACATGTAACCTCAAGTACAAAGAATATTATTTAAATAGTTCTTACAGCTTACCAACTGATCTGTTATCCATTTTCCTTCCATAGCTTTTAACACTCTGTATGGAGAAGAGAGATACCAAATAAGCCCTTAAAACATTAAATTTTATAAAGCTATAGAAATGTAAAATCAACAATTTTTAAACATAACTTCTTATAAATGGCTTGAAATAGCAAAATGGGACTGAAGCACTTAAGTGTTTTCCAAATTCTGTTCTCTGCAATTTTTTCTCACCTCCTTCTTTTTGCACTTCTAACACAGCCCAGAGCCTTTCTATAGGCATTCATCATAAACTTCCATAATAGCCGGAGCCTTTGTCCTCAGTCCTAACTAATAATTCCCATCAGTCATAATTAATGATAGTTACAAGAGAATTCATGGTTAAAAATGCTAAGATCATTACACAAAGAAAAGGCACAAGCCAGTATCTGCAAATATTTGTTTTATGGAGTGAAGTGTTCTGTAAAAATAGAAGTTTCTGCCCTGTCCAGTGTGGCTCAGTTGGCTGGAGCATCGTCCTTTACACTGAAAGGGTTTGAACCCCAGTCCTGGTGTGTGCAGGAAGGCAACTGATCACTGTTTCTTCCCTTTCCATTTGTCCCTTTCTCTCTTTCTCTTCCCCTCTTAAAAAAAAAAAAAAAAAAAAAGAATAAGCATGGAGTCAGGGAAGGATTTAAATATATAAATAAATATATTGCCTCCCCTCGGACCTACTGAATCAGAATACCTGAGGATAGGATTTTAAAAATCTGCATTTTTATCTATTACCTCAGTTAATGAATTCTGATATAGATGATCTTGCATACCAAACTTTGCAAAAACACTGGTAAAGAAAGCTAAACGGAAGCAGTAACATCCTATAGGAGCCACCATCACTAACTTAAGGCTAACATGCCTCCTGTCCTGGACCCGTCTGCCACATACCAATGATCAGGCTGGGGGCTTACTTCATCCATCCCATCACTAGTGCCTACTGGGCACAGGCAATGGGTCTGATCCCAATATTTTCTAGAAACTGGATAACTCTTATTTTGCTTCTCCAAGATGCACTGCTCTTTTGTACTTTCAGATTGTATCCTAGATTTAGTAAGTTAGCAATCCATATATCTACATACCACAGCACTGAATTAAACCACATGGTGACTAGATAATCTCCACAAATTAAAAAGCCAAATGAAGACTCACTCTTTTTGAAATTCTTCCTGCTTGCTCTTAAGTTGGCTTAACCGTTCCTTCTTGTCTATAAACCTGTAAGAAAAAAATTTAATGTTTCACTTAAATATTTTTTTCCCAGTTCAATCAGATTATATGAACTCTCGGGAAGCCAATCACGTCTGCAGACTCATCTGGAAATGTCACTGAAAGTAAGTACTGTACACAACTTCTCAATGGGATGCATGTGGCTGCTCACCACTTGGTTATTTTAAAGTTAAATTCAAACTCTCAGCTTCAAAATTCTGTCATGGGTTTATAAAATATGCCTATAGGTCTCCACCCCTAGGTTAAATTATTTCCAAACAGCACATTAGAGTACTAATGTGAATTTGAATTAAAAAAACCTGAGGCTTCTGTTATAAACACTAGACACCCGATGCACAAAATTCGTGTAAGAGTAGACCTTCGCAGCCGCAGCACCTGCCTCAACCTGCGGCTGCAGGCCTGGCTTCGTCCAGAAGGTCATACGGACGGCCATTTGGTCGATTTGCATATTATGCTTTTATTATTACAGATAATTTTTACCCTAGGCAGTTTGGCTCATTGACTAGAGCATCAGCCCACGGACTAAAGGGTCTTGGGTTCAATTCTGATCAAGGGCATGTACCTCAGTTGCAGGCTCGATCCCTGGCCTGGGTTGGGGCAGGCAACCAACTGATGTATCTCTCTCTCTCTCCCCACCCCCACCCCCCGCCTTCCTTCCATTCTCTCTGAAAAGCAATGGAGAAAATCTCCTTGGGTGAAGATTAACAACAACAACAAAATAATGATTTTAATTATTAAGGTTAATTTAATCCTGCTCTCACCTCTCAAGTTGTTCCTTATATTTTTAAAGTACAATTTTTTCTCACTTATTTTATTGCTAGTAACTGGAGGTTACAAAATTAGTAAGTAAAAGTTACCAAGAGGAAGGGATATCATATTGCAGAGAATCTTCTCTGTCAGTCTTCTACTCTCATACTTATTATTTTCTTCCTGTTACCTATTTGGTGTTTAGTTTGCCCCTTTTTTGAAGTTTATGGTAAAAACTCAAGTCATTGATTATATGCCACCTTCTTTTTAATATAACCATATAAAGTTATAAATTTCCCCCTAAATATTGTTTTAGCTACACCAAAAATGTTGATGCAGTGTATTTAGTTTGAAATTTCTAATTCTCCTTAAGATTCCTTTGACTCACGAGTTATTTACAAGTATATTATTTAATTTGCAGATATAATGGGCTTTCTTAGGTAACTTATTGTTATTATTTTCTAAAATCTGATGTGGTCCTAGAATATATTGTGAGATTTCAATCTTTTGATTTGAGACTGCCTTGAGTTTGGTTTGCCTCAGTGGAAGTTCCACGTGCACTTGAAAGAACCTGTATTCCACAGCTGCTGGGTACAGTGCTCTATAATGTCAACTAGCAGAAGGTGTCAAACAGTGTCATTCAGATCTTCTAGATCTGTGCTGTTCAATATGGTAAACACCAGTCACACGTGGCTACTGAACACCTGAAATGTGGCTTGTTGCTTAATAAGGATTTGATTTTAGAATCGCATGACTAACATTGTGCAACTGATTTTCAACTGAGTAACAGTGGCTCACTATTTTCAAGGAAACAATGGTGCTACAGCAACATGGTATACAGTCTAAGGACAGGCTTTTGCCTGTCTCCTGAATTTCTAGCCTAAATGAAAACCATTTAACAGAACAATAACAGCCCTAAAAATCTCTTCCTTACAAGTCTTTCTAAAAAACAAGTTCGATAACACCATGTTTGAAACATACCCAAATGGTCTAATTATGACCATTTAATAGCCACTGAAAATGTACAATACATAATATATTAAGCAAAAAAAGCAAATCAAGCCCAGCCAGTGTGGCTCAGTAGTTGAGCATCAACTCATGAACCAGGAGGTCACGGTTTGATCCCCGGTTAGGACCTGTGGGGGGCCGGGGGCGCCTGAAACCAATCAAGGGTTCACTCTCATGTCGATCTCTCTCTCTCTCTCTCTCTCTCATTTACACAAATCAATAAAAATAGGTTTTTTAAAAATTCAGTTCCTCAGTTGCACTAACCACATTTCAATAGCCCCAAATGGTTGGCTTCCACCATATTGGAAAGTGTAGAAATAGAACACCATGGCACAAAGTTCTATTGGGTAGCACTGCAATGGCCAGTCAGGTGGTTAGTGCATGAAACAGTGCTAGAAAACTCAGAAACCAATGTGAAATGTAGACAAACCCAGAGACTCATCAATTAGCTTATCAGTCTTTTATTATGTGCCCGCAACTTATAACAAAGAGTCTGCCACACTATTAAGAAGTCTAATGATATGTTCTCTTGGACATATTACTTATTTGTTTTATGCTTCCATTTCCTTGTATGTAAAAAAGAGAAACTAATGTGGTATTTATTTCTATCTCACTAAGGCAATGTGGTGATTCATGGTGCCGTAACCTGAAGGGAATGACTGACTAACAAAGATTCATCAAACCATGCAAAAAAGGACTGACAGAGGAAGATAAAATCTTGCTTTTAGAAGTTATGGAAGTACTCCTTTCAGATGTCATAAAAATGCCACTCCACTTTGCACTAGAACAAACTGGGATGACAAACAACTTTGTTCAGCTTTAAAAGCTGGTTGATTTGATTTCTCTTGGGCTTTGTCCATACACACACACACACACACACACACACACACACACACACACACACTTAAAACAAATACACAGCTGACAGCAGGAATAATAAATGGAAGATAATTCTTTCTGTACCAAACAGTTCATGAGTCATGGTATCCTTGATGAAGGAAATTAAAACTAAATGGTGTTAACAAAGCTAAATAGCAGATGATATCAATGAATGTGGCTGTGTCAGCATTTCAACTGCTCATCAGCACACTCATCCATTCTCTGCATTCTCCATCCCACTACTCACAGAAATAGATAAAAAATTCATTCCATAAGTCTGCGCTTTCTCAATATGGTTTCCAACAAATGGAAAGATTAACAGATAGTCATTATATTCAAACCAAACTTGACTCAAAAAGGAGCCCTGGCTAGTGTGGCTCAGTTGGTTGGAGTGTCATCACGTATGCCAAAAGGTTGTGGGTTCCATTCCTGGTCAGGGCACATATCTCCCCCCAACCCTTCTCTTCCCTCTAAAATTAATAAGCATATCCTCTATGAGGATGTTTTTAAAAAGGAGGGGGGAAGGAATCATATTATATGTACTTTCAAGTTGGGTTTATCACATAAAATATTCTGTATGTATGTTTTTCCATATCAGAACATATAAGTATCTCCTTCTTGAACAGATACACAGAATTTCATACAATAGACATCATATAACTTATTTATTTATTTATTTATTTAAATCCTCACCTGAGGATATTTTTCTGTTGATTTTTTAGAGAGCGTGGGAGAGGGAAAGACAGAAATATCGATAAGGGAGAAACACAGTTTGGTTGCCTCCTGCACCAGCCCGACCATGTACCTGCAACTGAAGTACGTGCCCTTGACCGGAATCAAACCTGGGACCCTTCAGTCCAAAGGCCGATGTTCTATCCACCGAGCCAAACAGGCTAGGGCATATAATTTACTTATATAAACTCCTATTAAACACTGCCAATTTTTCACTCTTATCAATATTATAAATGAATATCTTAGTGCATAAATCTTTACAAGCTTATCTATGAGAAATTTATAAGATTATCTATGAGAAATTCCAATAATTAAAATAAATTGCTAGGTCAAATATGTACAAGCAAAATTCTGGCAGTTATTTTTAAATTTCTTCTGGATCATCTATATATATATATAAAAGGCTAACATGCAAAGTGTCCCTGCAGGAGTTCAACCGGGAGATCACGAGTTCTATTGCTCGCTATGATGCACGCTGACCACCAGGGGGTGGCATGGAAAGAAGGAAGGCCCCGGCCAGCAGCCAGCAGCTGGGGAAGGGAGGCCCCAGTCGGGAGCCGAAAGGAAGGCCTCGGCCACCAGCCGGAAGGCCCCAATTGGCCCTGATGGCTGGCCAGGCCTAGGGACCCTACCGGTGCACGAATTTCGTGCACCGGGCCTCTAGTTTAATATAATTCACAACCCCACCAGTAACCAAATCTATTTTTTCATACTCTCCCTGAACACTGCACATTTTAGTCTTTGCTAACCTGACTGGCTTTCCCACCCCTTCCCCCCAAACATAGTTCATAATTCAAATATTTTATTTCACTAGAAATGAATGCCCTTTCCCTAAATAATCAGCTACTTAGTTTTCTTTTGTTATTCCTGTCTATGTCCTTTGTCCATCTTTCTATAGTTTTTTAAGGATCATTAGGGAAATTAGCCATTTTTCTTTCATACATCTTGAAAAATCTCCCACCTCAGTCTCCTTTTGACTACTGATGTTTCTGTTCTACAGAATTCTCCAACTTTTATGCAGATACGTTTATCAGTTTTGTGTTGGTCCGTTCAATGACTTCAGTATTCCGTGGTTTCCGAAAGGACTTGCCAGTGAACCTGTACTGTGCACCATGGCTTTTACAACAGTTTCCTGTATTTTCTCCCAGTTTAAAAAGGCCTTCTACATTATTTACCAAATTTCTCCACTTACAAGTTCTGTTTTCTTCCCTAAAAAAGTACTTTCTTAAATGGATTACTGTTTCCTAAATTATTCCATACTTTTACAATTAATCATTTCTTTTCCATTAAAAAAATACTCCCTTAAGTTGACTTTAAATCATTCTCCCTTCAATAGAGGTGGATGGGAATGAGAGAGGTAATCACCCAGCACCCCGGTGGTAAGGCTTCCGAGGGAGCTTTGTGTGAGCTATGCCTATCTGGGCTAAGACTTAGGATGAGTTAGAGCTGGCCCTGTCAAGGGAAGGAAGTCATTAAGGGCAGAGGAAATTATGTTTCACAAGGTAAAAAATTAATCTCTGTACCAAAGCGTCAACACTCCCAAGTGGGATACTGAGGATAGAAGTGTGTTGCTATTGAGTGTGAGCCCTGGCCACTGACAATCATGGGCAACTGAGAGTTATACACAGGTTAGACCATTCATAAATATCCCATATTGGCAGAAAAACAGCACCAGGGCAGGTTCTCTATTAGGGATCCACTTTAATTCTGTGCTAGGTGATAGATAATTAACATCCTTGTAACACCTACAACTATTAAGCCACCTACTGAGCACTTAGAGGTCCCAAGCACAGCACCTTTCACAAAATAACCAATCCCTCCACCTGCCCGCCCAGTCCTTTCCCTCATTCTAGGGGTATATGTTTACTTTGTGCCTAGGGTTATGGCAATAGAAAGATCTGAGAAACCTTTAATGTATTATAACCGCTAATGTATTATAGAAAGGAAAAAAAATCCGAAACTTTCAAATAAGCAACTGAAGGCCTAAAAAAAAAATTGTCTCCTTCTTTATGCATTTCTGTAGAGGGCTGCCTGGGAAGGCACATAGGCATTTCTTTAAATTGCTGTCAGCTGAGCCCGAGGCGATTGGCAGAGCCGCGTCTCGGTTACACCCTCCCCAAGAAGGTGGGGGTATTATCAGTACTGACCTTTTACCTTTGTCCAGGTGTCCCCCTAGTGGGCTTTGATATGTCAAGCACCAGGAATGCTAGGGCCTACTCAGGAATGCAAATAAGCTCCTTTGATCCTAAGTTTTGGTGATACTTCCTCGTATTTGGGGGTATGAAATAAACTTGCTGTGTGGGCTCCAGGTCCCTGCCTCTCCATCAGAGAGGATGGCGCCCCACCTGGCTCCCAGCTTTGTTTCTATCTTCGTGTCTGGTCTCTTTCTTTCTTTTATTTCTCAATCCCTGGCCGCCTCCACTTAGAACCGGTTCGTTCATCTCTCTTTCCGTGCTGGACGTGGAAAAGGGAGATCCCCGCCATATCTGGCCCCCGCCACATCAGGCCCCCGCCGCATCAGGCCCCCGCACATTTCTGTACTTTACAATTTTCTACAATACTCATTTATACTTTTACAATTAGAAAAAAGGTATATAATCAATGAAAATTTCTCATGTTCACCCCCTGAGGATCACATCTACTATAAAAATACATATATAATCCCCTTAAAGTATCTAAAGTTCTTAGGTCCCTTGAGACAGGTTATATTCTTTGGGTTCCTTAAATATAAGAGGGAGAAATGAGCACACTGTTTTTAGGTCACTGTGGGGAGTTTTACCCATCACTGACTTGGGCCCAGACTGTGGAAGAAGAATTAATGACTATTTCTGGATATAGAAATAAGGCAGTGAGGCTTCTCAGGTAAGTGAGAGCACAGAGGTTCCTGGAGAAGAGAGCACAGCAATCTCCTTGTTTAAGCGGAGGCGGTTGAAGAAATAAATATTTCTTGAATTAGGATATGAACACAGTAAGAATTACTAGCCATCAAATTTTTCTTCCTTAGCTTTATGCATATACTAGTAAGGGTGTAATGTTTATGGACAAATGCAATAGGGGAAAAACATGGTCCTCATCAGGATGGCTTTTATGTTAGAATATTTAGGATTTCAGAAAATACAGTAAAAACACTCCACTGGCAGGAATGAAGTTTAAGTCAGTAGAAAATGGAAACCAAATGCCATTTAATCCTCTAACTTGTAAAATGGGAATACTGCTTACAAGACTTGGTTACAGGGATTAAATAATATAAATGTGAAAGCATCAAGTACAGGCACTTAGCACATAATATACTTTAGTTTCCCTTTTCTTCATTATAATGAGTGCTTTAGCACTTAAACTTATGAATGCATTAAACTGACTATATATATATAAATACAGTTCAGATCTGGAAGTGAATTTAAAAATTAGCATAGTCTAAGCACAACTCCTCTGTTTCTTCACTTTTAAGATAGATTAGTGACACATGGCTTTGTGGTGGGAAATAAATGGCAGATAATAAATGTGAAAGCCTTTTATAAATTTTAAAAGGTATAATGATGAAGCGTAGCCAGGGATATTGACTGAAAACCAAACATATTTTCTTCGCAGACACAATCCAACAGCAGTAAGGGTGGTAAACTCTTGTCTAAAGGTGGGGAGACCAGCTACCTGTAGAGCTTTTGTTCTGCTGAGAGGTATACAAACGTGGCCTCAGAACTGAATTCTTAAGACAATACATTTTTATAGACAGGCTATCGTCACTGACAACCAAAAGAATACTAGAGGGAGAACAGAAATATCTAAAAGATAAGTTTTTGGATGTTGGTTGTGTCTTCCCCTTGAAATCTTCAGTAATGTCTAAATTTCTTGCTCATCCTTTATCCCACTTCAGTTTTAGTGCCTATATTTCTGTTTCCTGATAAAATGTAGTAATATATTCTTAAAACTCATCAGTGAAGGTAATGCTGCATCATTCCTGAAAATGTACTTATAAAAGCAATATCCATATGCTCATAAAATATGTCTGCCTTTTTAATCCACACTTTAAAATAACTGGTTCCTAAGACCAGCAGGCATCCTCACATTATGCTCCCCATCCCATCCCTACCCCTATTATAAATCAGTAACTGACTTCTTTCCAGTTTTGACTGGGAAGATGACTTTAACTTGTCAGTTCCCTATTGAGCAACAGTGCTATTTTTGGTATCAGATAAATGAATAATCCAGAAAATTATTTTCCTGTTAAAAGACCTTTAATTGTAAAATATTCACCAGTACAATCCAAGGATTGTGTTGGGGTACTGCTTAAATCACTTCTCTTCATCTCTTAAAGAAGCACACAAGTTAAAAGGAGGTGAAAAAGTGGAGAAGAAAGTGGGTATTGTCTTAGGACTGGGGCCAAGGTCAGAGATGAGGAAAGGATAGTGTTGGTGAGAATACCGTGGTACAAGGAAGTCTTCCCACTAAACAACAAAAAAGTAGTGTTTAGATATTTTTCAACCAATCTATCTACCAACTCTTACTTTTCACAAAATTATATAAAGACACATGCTTCCTTCTTAGTTGTGAAAGGAACTATTATGAGATAGTCTTTAGTATCTAATTTTCCTTGAATTATTGAACTATTTTTTAATATATATTTTTATTGATTTTAGAGATAAAGTGAGAGGGAGAGAGTGATAGAAACATCAAAGATGAGAGTCGAGTCACTGATGGGCTGCCTTCTGCACCCCGCCTACTATGGATCAAGCCTGCAACCTGGGCATGGGCCCTGACGGGCAATCAAACCCATGACCTCTTGGTTCATTGATTGATGCTCAACCACTGAGCCATGCCCGCTGGCCTGTTAAACTATTAAAACCTGTATATTCAGGTAGCCCATTAATGAAACTAAAAAAAAAAATAAAAATACATTTACATTTACAAGAACTTTGATATGCATGATCACATTCAAGGTCCACGTAAGCACAGATAATTTAGCTAATTTACTGAAAAAAATCAGAGTTGTTAAACAAGGGTTTTTAAACTGTGCTATAAATCTCCATATTTTATTTCCAAGTGATTTCCCAGAGTTAGCGAGGATTTTTTTCATAAAGAGTCTGAAAGTAAAACAGCGTACAAAACTTTCATAAATACTAAAAATATCTCACAACCAACTTCACCCTCGAAACTTGAGGCTTATTAGTAATCAGTGTAAATCCTTGAGAGCAGAGACCTGCCTTTCTCTTCTATAACCTGTGAGAATGTTTTATGTAGATCACTGCATCCAGTAAGAACTCATAAAAAATGATTTGGCTTTTAGCACAATGGTCCTGGATCTCAAGAGATTGTTTCTAGCAGATATTGGGCATTGTTCTGGGAATGATGAGAACAAACTCCACTTCTTAAGGAATACACAGTTCAGAAATGGGAACAGTGAAAAGTGACCTGAAGCTGGCTGAGCAGACCACTTTAGCAGTCTTCTTATCCCTGACTTCTAGATTTTCTTTTTTATCTCACAATTTTGAGTGGTTCTGGTATTGGCTCTTTATTTTTCTTGGTCAGAAAAAGAAAACCACTAGAACACACCTCTCTGCTGAAAATTCACTTTAATGCTCAGATTTAGCAAAAAAAAAAAAAAAATTTTTAAAGGTTTATTGACTTTATCATTCCTTCAACAATATGCCTACTGTGTGCTCCATGCCGCTGTGCAAAGTACTGGTGATCTGATTGAACAAAACCAGAATTCATGTCCTCATGAAACTACATTGTGGATGCAAAGCTCCTCCTCAAATAAATAGTATTACACATCATGCTCAGTAACAGACGGGATTGAGTACTGTGATAGGGAATAACAGGGGGAGAGATGGAAGTGTGAACCTACCTTAGTGAAGGTCAGGGAAAGCCTAAGGAAGCAACGTTAAAGTTAAGACAGAAAGACAAGATGCCAATCAGGAGGTAAAGTGTTTCAGGCAGAGGAAACAGCAAGGGGAAGAGCCCAGTGGTGAAAATGTTTTAATGTGTTAGAGTCTATTTTCACATGAATATCATGAGTTAATATTTGAGTACTTACTATATGCTAGACTTTATGCTAAGTAGTTTAATGGATCCTCTTATGTAATCACTACCAGAAACCCCGCCATTTTCAAAATGAAATAAACAAGCATAGGCAAAGTTAACTTGCTCAAAATCACATAGCAAGTGGGGCGCTTGGATTCAATTCAATGCAGTATCAATCCAAAGCCTACATTTTTAACTCAACCTTATAGCCAAAGTTAAAGATAAGCAATAGCCACATTACATGGGACTTTATATGCCATGGTAAGGAGCTTGGCTTTACTTTTTAATTAATTAGGTTACTTTCTTGAATTTTAAACTCAGTGAGAAGTCATTGAAAGGTTTAAACCAGTGGTCGGCAAAATCATTAGTCAACATAGCCAAATATCAACAGTACAACAATTGAAATTTCTTTTGAGAGCCAAATTTTTTAAACTTAAACTTCCACACTCAAGGGGCCAAAGAGCCGCATATGGCTCAGGAGCCGCAGTTTGCCGACTACAAGTTTAAGCAAAACAACAACATTATCTGATTTACTTTTTTACAGTGGCTGTTGTGTGCTGGCCAGAGAGGGTGGGGAGGAGTTGTGGAGTTAAAAAAAAAGGAAACCAGTAAGTAGCCAAGAGAGAAGTGAAGGCAGTCTGGACTCGAAGTAGACAAATTCAAGATCTATTTTAGAGCAAATCAAATTAGACTTGCCAATTATTTGGATACATGAAATAATTCCCAGGCTTCTGGCTTAGTAACAAAGGATAAAAAGGAAATGATTCGGGATCAGACAGTTTGGGAAAGAGAGGTAGATCCATTCAATCATTCAACAAATTTTATAGTCCTATCCTCTACTATGTGAGGACAGGGAAGAGTACAAAACTGATAGTCTTACCCTCATAGAGCTTACATCTTTGGAGTGGAGGGCAGTTAGACATTAATATGTAAGCCATAGATGGAGATAATTGCTATGTAAGCCAATAAAGCAGGAAACCTAGGAAAGGAGGTGACTATTTTAACTGAGTGGTCAAAAAGAGTTTCTCTAATGAGCAGAGGCCTAAAGGAAACAAAGGCAGCCCTGACTGTTTTGGGGAGAAGAGCTCCCAGCAGTGTGAGTAAGACTGCAATGCCACCAGGCAGGAGGGTTTTTGTGTGTCTGAGGACTGGCAAGGAAGCCAGGTGGTTTAGCAGAGTAGGTAAGGGAAAAGTAATAGATCAGAGGAGAACAGGCTATGCAGAACTCTGATTAAGGACTTCAGCTTTTTTACTTTGAAATCCTGAAAGATTTCAAAGAGGAATGGCGGAGTGGTGATACTCTGGTTGCAATATGGAAATAACACTGTAAGGAAACAAAGGTGGAAGCAGAGGCTCATGAGGCATTGTTCCTTTGGTCACCAGATTGTGATTTGGGGCAAATTCCCTAACCTCTTGGCTTGTGTTCTCCAAGTTTGGTGGATCAGCGTAGGTGATGAAAGGGTCAAGCTTAGGATAGCTTTTGAAGAGTGGATAGAATCTGTTGATGGGATTAGATGGGGTAGCATTAAGAGAGGAGTCAATGAAGATTGTTTTTTGTCCTGTACCAAAGAAGAATGAGGTTACCATTTACTGAGTTTGGCATGAGCATGGAAGGAACAGATTTATATTGGAAAATAACTCTAGTTTGTCAAAATAGAGATACTTATTACAAATTTAAATATAGATGTTGGGCAGGCAGCTGTTTTCTAGATTCCAGAGAGGTCTGGTTTGGATCTAGTCTGGCAGTCTTCAGCATATAGATGGTATTTAAGTCATGAGAATGGATGTAGGAAAACACACAGAAGATTCAGAAATGAACCCTTGAAAAACTCCCATCAGTTAGACATTCCCGTCTCATACCTAGTATTCTTAAAATGAAAAAACTGCTTTAATTTTTAAAGCTATCACTTATTAGGTCAGTTTCTAAAGTCATCACACGGCAATGAACTAAAAAGATTATATTCTACAAATCTCAAAACAGGAAAAAAAGAACTGAACTCCGTTCATGATCAGAGGAAAACTAGGAATTCAAAACATTTCCAAATATAAAGGTTGCACCAACTAGTGGTTACATGCATGGTATAAGAGTTCAGGATATCTGTATCTTAATTCTGGTCCCTACACTCAACTACGTGATCTAGGGGAGGGCACTTACTATGCAGTTTACTCAGCAATAAGTTGGGGATAACAACTTCTTGGATTAAGTGAATTACTACCTGAACTTTTGCAAATAAAAAAGTTAGCTTATCTTAGCGAAATAAAAGTTGGGAGAGAGACCCTTCAACTAAACACACGAATTCTTCAATTACCTTAACCAAGGACTTGTAGCTCTGTTTTGATTTCAAAACTTGTTCCTAAATTTAATTCTCTTAACTCATGCCTTAAAACAAAGCCAAAACACATGCCCAAATTCCTTAGTATCCAAGACAATCAGGGAGTAACTAGCTAGTCCCAGTTCACACAGAGTAAGCATGTCTGATAACAAGGTCCAGCTTCGACTCAGGCTTCCAGGGCTCGAATCCCTCCTTAACTACTCACTTGATTGTCTTCTGGTCTCTCCTAGAGGATGAGTGTATTTTCAAAGACAGAAAAAGGTTAAATCAAGCTCTGAATGGAAGTGCAGCCAAGAACTGAGACTACAACTCTAAGGCAGCAACAGGGGGAGACCTCTCCAGAGTCGCCGTCTATCCATTTTCCAGAGCACAGTGGGGTCAGACTCCTCTCGGCTGGGTTATGGGGAAACGGCGACCTTCCCTCATCTAGCCCCCGAGCCCGACCCTGTTCCCTGGGAGCAAAGCAGCTCCTCTTCCTCTCTCCCGCCCCTCTCGAGGGAGTCCGGCGTCCAGACCTGGGCCTCGGGCTCTAGCCTTGAGCGCGGAGCTGAGGAGCCACCCCGGGAAGAGACAATAGGGCCGTGGCGGCCGCCGTACCTCTCCCGGTCGCGGCCGTCGAAGTAGACGAAATCGCCGTTCTGAACGCACTTGGCGCAGGTCAGCCGCCGGCGGGTGGTGTTGCACAGCGGACACCGCTCCACCGCCACGTACAGCCCCTCCGCGTCGTCCACCGAGTCCTCCAGGTCCCGGGCGAGCGGCCGGGGCCCGCAGCCGGGAGCCTCCGGCGCCCGGGCTCCCTTCCCACTGGGAGACGCCATGATAGCCTGAGAGCGGAGCCAGTCACGTGGGATTTTGTTTTCAACCAGATGCATCCTGGGCGAGGGGGAGGGGCCTGGGAGGCGCCAGGAGCGCGGGCGGGGTCCCGGCGAGGCCCTGGCCCAGCCTCCAGAGGACCCGGCGCTGTTGCTTTTCCTGTCCGCTGAGGGGCGGCGTGTCCCGAAGCAGAAGTTATGTTAGAGGGCCGAGTCCGCCAAACCAGATGTCATCATGGCGGGATCATGCCAAGGCTACAGATTTAGGTCTCTTAACTTGTGCAAGAAATAGTCATACGATGCCCCAAGGAGTCTGGGAAAACGGATTGGGAACAAAGTAAGGGACTTTCTTTAATTCGCCCGATGCTTTAAATTTTGGCTAAAACAACAGCAAACAAGGTTGGTGAAGGGGCTGGGTCTTGGAATGAGGTTTCATTTTGGCTCACCCACTTCCCTTAATAGCTGTGTGATTTGGGGCACATTCCTAACCAGCATCGTGAGAATTACTAAGCAAACACGTTTAATAATAATCTGATAATATTTTACGAATAGCTAACGAGTGGAAACAACCATACTAATGAACGTAGAAATCACTTTCGTATCTTTCTGAAAAGTTAATTTTAATTAAAGTAATGGCCAACATTCCTCCCCTACCTACTCTGTCTGGGCCAGGCTCCGAGAAAGAATTTGAACTAGATAGAAAATAACCTAAATAGGATTACTCCTGGTTTCTTCAGGGAGTGGTAAATAAGGTGGGTCATGAGATTAACAGAGTAATTAGTATTTTAATATGCCTCTAAACCACAGAAGGAAAAAAGAAAAGTGGGTTTATAGGCCAAATTATCTAGACCAGTCATTCCCAAGGATTATTTTGGTAGGTTGTCAACTGGTAACTGCCCTAAATTCTCTCTCTAGCAGGGACTTCACTTCCAAGTTCCACACCTAGAGATTCATAACTGCCCGCTAGGCAGCAAGGGATGTACCATGGCCACCAGCTCAGCATGTTGGACACTGAGCTTCCCTCACAAATCTGTTTCCTCCTCTTGGGAAAGACATAATCACTACCACTTGGGGCTAGGAGTCATGTTAGCCTTTTCCCTCCCTGTTAATCTCCACATCTCCATCAAATGCTGATGAATCCACAAACTAATTAGGTCTTGAATATAAACCCTTTGCTCCATCCTCTTAGTCTTATCCAATCTGTTTTAACACAATCCTATATAATAAAACCCTAATATGCAAATAGACTGAACCATGGAACGACCAGTAGCTATGACGCACACTGACCACCAGGGGGCGGATGCTCAATGCATGAGCTGCCCCCTGGTGGTCAATGTGCTCCCACAGGGGGAGCGCCACTCAGCCAGAAGCCGGGCTCATGGTGGCAGTGCTAAGAACCCCTTGGGGGATGTCTGCCTGCCGGCTTAAGCCCGCTCCCCTAAGCCAGCAGGCAGACATCCAAGGGGTTCCGGACTGTGAGAGGGCGCAGACCGGGCTGAGAGACCCCCACCCCCCCATTGCATGAATGTTGTGCACGGGGCCTCTAGTAGGATTATGAAGGCACTCAGAAAGCAAAAATTCCGCATGCTGTTTCAAAATAGTTTACACTAACTCTGAATAGTTAGTTTAAGATTTATTTTTAAGTGAGAGAATTTTCTCTGATCATTTCAAACAAAAAAAAAAGTGATTTTTCTCAAGGTTTCAGACTTTCATGTTTCATTTGTATTTTGACAGGGTCCTTCACAGTGCCTATACCTGATAGCTAGGATCATCTAATCAATATTTTAAAAGGCAAAAAACAGACACATTGATTTTTTCTCCTGCTAGATATTACAGATAGTATCTATTTTATGCAGTTATTTGAAATTTCTATATATTACCATGCATTTTCAGAGGACATGTTATGTTCTACATCTTTAACCAGAGCAGAACATTAAATTTTAATGATACTACAAAATCATTCTAGCAAGGCCTTAAATCTCTCACTTTTTGAAATAAGTTTACTTGTTTTAAAAATAACATACAAGAGTCATTTTGAAGAAGAACCTTTCTTCATTTCACATGGAATCACATTTTAATAAGTAAAGTCAAAATGTGCATGGAATATCTACAATTAAAGGTAGAAAAATCCAGTTGTTTCTGTCCTGGGCTTATGCACATACTCATCAATATACTGTGAGATGTTGAGTGATATACTCAGGCTTTTTTAAAACCCTTTAGAATGGGATAGATGTTTTCAAATGCTTCATAGATCTCAGAACGGTCTTTGGCACCTATAAAGAAATCCAAGTTTATATCATCTTTAAGAACAATCCCAAAATTTTCTTAAGAATAAAATTTCATTATCATCTCCAATTACTTTTAATATGATGACATCTTTTTAGGCGTATCTGAGAAGTGGCATTTATTTCTGGTAAAGACAAAAGAATTTAGTGATTACATCCACATTTCCACAAATGCACACCATAGACCAGAGTTTTCTAGTACTTCCAGTATGTGGGCATATCAGATCATCTTTAGCCATATAGGACTCACTATGAAATATGGAATGTTATCTCTAGGTGTGCCATGAATATAACCCCAGAACATGATCTTCATCAGTATCTGTAGGCATTTAGCTACCAGCAAAAGAGACTTCTTTTGATCCACTTACCCTAGTTCACATTTTGATTCTCTAATGTTCACTAACAGAGTGAGATAAACTGGAGCAAAAGTTTTAAATGTCAGTGTATGTAAGATTATTAGAGGGGAAAAATTGTACCACTATTACCCCTCAAGAGTCTTAAATTTCCGGAGATCTTTTTTTTTTTAATTTCCAGAGATCTTTAATGATAATAAACTGCTCTAGGAGTGAAAGAGATAAAAACATGAATGAGACATGGTCCCCACCGTTGAGAGATATTATTCAGTCCCTACTCATCTCTCACCACCACCTACCATCACTAACTACTTCCAACTTCAAAGCTATGCAAGCACATTGAGCCAAGGGTTGTGGCCTGGTATTACTTATGTATATGGAGCTGTCAGATAATCAGGAAATTATCTGGTATTATCGTGGGAAGGAGGCAAGGAGATTAATGAAAGGAATATAAAAACTTAGCATGAAGAGGAATGGAAAATAGCTTAAGTTGATAAAGGCTTCCTTGGGAGCTATAAGGTTGGAGAAGAGGAAGGCTCAGTAAGAGAATAGAAATAACCTGTGGGGGAAGAAACGAAGAAGGCAGCATAGGTAAACACCTAAACTGCTGCCTCACACAATTTCAAAACTACAACTAAAAGACAAAACGGACATCATCCAGAACCACAGGAAGGCTGGCTGAGTGGAAATTCTACAACTAGAAGGAAAGAGACAAGCACACTGAGACTCAGAGGAGCTGCAGGAGGGCGAGGTACTGAGGTACGTGTGCGGAGAGGGCAGGCAACTGAGTGTGTGGCTGGCTTTCTCAATTGGGAGGGAGACAAAAGCTCCCAACTGCGCTGAACTCCAGTTCTGGGCGAGACTCTGGGGACCCAGATTCATACGGGGTGAAACTGGACTGTCAGGAAAGAGAAAAGCACACCGAGACTCAGAGAAACTGCAGAAGGCAGAGGTACCGAGGCACGCGCAGATAGGGTGGGAAACTGAGTACACGACTGGCTTTCTCAAGCGGGAGGAAGACAAAAGCTCCCGACTGCACTGAACTCCAGTTCCGGGCAAGATTCTGGGGACTCAGACTCATTCGGAGAGAAACTGGACTGTCTGGCAGCGGGCAAAACTCGAGGGCAGTGTTCTCTCAGAGGTGCTTACAGTGATTACCATGGGACACTGAGACACAGGGGCCTCTTAGGGCAGGGCTGACAGGAAACAAATACTGTCTGCTCCGCCCTGAGACTCTGCCCCATCCAAGCTGAGCACGGAGGCTTTTGCAAGTCTTCTCTCATAAGGGTGTCTCCAGCACAGACATTCTCACAGCGTAGACACAGCTGATCCTCACAGCCAATTGGCCTGGAGGTCAATTCCTCCCAGAGATACCAACAACAATCAAGGCTTAACTACAACAACACCGTGCACACACCCCACAAAGGGGTGCACCAAGAGTGTCCACCTTAGGTAACTGGGAAGGCTGAGCCACTGGGCCCTATAAGACACCTAGCACACAAAGCTTTGGCTCAGGGAAGCAGCCAAAATGCAGAGACAAAGAAACAGGTCACAAATGAAAGAAATGGAGGAAAGCAAATGACTGGATATAGAGTTCAAAACCACGGTTATAAGGTTTTTCAGGAATTTTTTAGAAAAGGCCAATAAATTTAGCGAGACCTTCGAGGATATGAAAAAGGACCAACTAGAAATTAAGCATACACTGACTGAAATAAAAAATATTATACAGAGATCTAACAGCAGACTAGAGGATCGCAAGAATCAAGTCAAGGATTTGAAATACAAAGAAGCAAAAAACACCCAACCAGAAAAGCAAAAAGAAAAAAGAATCCAAAAATATGAAGATAGTGTAAGGAGCCTCTGGGACAACTTTAAGGGTAACAACATCCGAATTATGGGGGTGCCAGAAGAAGAGAGAGTGTAAGATACTGAAAACCTATCTGAAGAAATAATGACTGAAAACTTCCCCTACCTGGTGAAAGAAATAGACTTACAAGTCCAGGAAGTGCACAGAACCCCAAACAAAAGGAATCCAATGAGGACCACACCAAGACACATCATAATTAAAATGCCAAGGTCAAAAGACAAAGAGAGAATATTAAAAGCAGCAAGAGAAAAACAGTTACCTACAAGGGAGCACCCATAGGACTGTCAGCTGATTTCTCAACAGAAACTATGCAGGCCAGATGGAAGTGACAAGAAATATTCAAAGTGATGAATAGCAAGAACTTACAACCAAGACTACTCTACCCAGCAAAGCTATCATTCAGAATTGAAGGGCAGATAAAGAGCTTCACAGATAAGAAAAAGCTAAAGGAGTTCATCACCACCAAACCAGTATTGTATGAAATGCTGAAAGGTATTCTTTAAGAGGAGAAAGAAGAAAAAGGTAAAGATAAAAATTATGACCAACAAATACATATCTATCAACAAGTGAATCTAAAAATCAAGTGAATTAAAAATGTGAGGAACAGAATAAACTGGTGTTTTATAATAGAATCAGGGGCATAGAAAGGGAGTGGACTGACAGTTCTCAGGGGGAAAGGGGTTTTGGGGGTGTGGGAAGAGACTGGACAAAAATCGTACACTTATGGATGAGGACAGTGGGGTGGGGTAAGGGCAGAAGGTGGGATGGGAACCGGGTGGAGGGGAGCTGTGGGGAAAAAAGAGGAACAATTGTAATAATCTGAACAATAAAGATTTATTAAATAATAATAATAAAAAGAAATAATCTGTGGGAAGTGGCTATCTGGTTTAATTACAGGACTAATCACAGGGAATTACCTAATGGAGGCTCATCAGATTTGAGAAAAAGGTAGAAATCAGGATTCAGAACGAAAGATGAGCTATCATTTTAAAAATGGCAAATGTTGGTAAGGTTATGGAGAAATAGGAACCCTCAGATACTGCTAATGGGACTGTGAAATGGTTCAGCCTCTAGAGAAAAGTTTGGCGCTTCCTCAAATAAAGTTAAAATAAGAATTAGCACATGACCTGGCAATTCCACTTCTTGGTATGTATGCCCCCAAATTAAAAACAGGTACTCAATAACACACTTGTAGATGCCTGTTGATTGCAGCACTATTCAAAACAGCCAAGAAGGGAAACAACCTAAGTGTATGTTAACAGATGACTGGATATAAAACTGTGGTGTACATATACAACCGAATATTATTCAGCCTTAAAAAGGAATCAAGTACTGATACAGTCTACAATGCAGATGAACCTCAAAAACTACCTGAGGAAAGCCAGCTTCAAAAGGTTACATATTGTATGAGTCTTTTTATATGAAGTAACCAGAAAAGATAATTCCAGAAACAGAATGCACATTGGTGGTTATCAGGGGCTAGTGGGGAGGGAGGAATAGGGAGAAACTACTTAATGAAAGGGATTTTACTTTGAAGTAATGGAAATGTTTTGGAACTAGACAGAATGGCGGTTGTACAACATTATGCATGTACTAAATGTCACTGAATTGTTCACTTTAAGATGGTTAATTCTATGTTATGTGAATTCCACTTCAATAAATTCTTTAAAATGTTTTTAAAGAATCAAAGATGAAGTTTTTATGAGCTTAAGTTATTTGAAAGATAAGGGAGGAAAGTTACTTATTCATTGCCAAGGAGTTTAGTATGTCAGTCTCCACCCTCAAGCATGTCAGGGAAGGAAGAGGGTGTTATTGACACAGATAACAGAAACTCTGAACCTTTGTGGTACGAGAAACCCTGTAAGTCTCAGCAGATTTTTGTTACAACACTAAAATTTTAGTTTCTAAAGAGAATGGTTTTGTAGAAACCAAGGAGTGGGTTGGAGAAAAAATAAAACACCAGTATATATATTTAAAAAGAAAAAAAAACAAAACACGAAACTCCCTGCCTCTGGTTTGATGGACGTTTGGGCTTCTGAACACATTTGAATAGAATTGCTTTCTTGTTAGGAGACAGTGAAGTATGTATAGCAAACACACTCCCACTCCTCTCCCCACCCTCCCCAAATACCAAAACTAAGGTTCCTTTTACATTTCATTGAGGAATAGATTATCTAGGTCCAGAATTTTGAATAATTATGCAACTCAGTTTTAGTATAACACTTGAAAAAAAATGATACATAAGAGCATTGCATTCAAGCCCAAAGACTAACATTCTGTTAGCCCCTGGCGAGCAGAAAACACTCATTGCCAAGGGAGAGCAGACATTGAGAGTGATCATTATGTTCTATTATAGGAAACCTTTAGACACAAAGGGCTTTAGGGAGATTATCTAGTACAATTACTCCGCTTCATACTGGGGCCCAAGAGGTTGAAGTTCCCTTGCATAATGATAGCAGCTATGGGAGAAGTTTTGTGTATCCAGTGTTCCTTCTTTTGCACCCAAAGTCAACAAAAAGACATTGCCAGGATTTGTAACTGGCAATGCTGTAACTGGGTGTTAACATGAGCAGATTTGGTCAAATTACTTAAATGTTTCCTCAATGAAATTACTGTCATCAAAACTTTAAGGGAACCCAAAGCAAACTACAGATTCAATGCAATCCCCATCAAAATATCAATGGCACTTTTCACAGAACTAGGACAAATAATCCTAAAGTTTATATGGAACCACAAAAGACCCCAAATAGTCACAGCAGTCTTGACAAAGAAGAGCAATACTGGAGGTATCACTCTATTTGATATCAAACTAAACCACAAGGCTCTAGAAATCAAAACAGCCTGGTACTGGCATAAAAACAAACACATAGATCAATGGAATAGGACAGAGAGCCCAGAAATAAACTCAGTCTATGACAAAGAGGCAAGAATATACAATGGGGTATAGACAGTCTCTTCAGTAAATGGTGTTGAAAAAACTTGAAAGACATGTGCAAAAAAAATGAATATAGACAAATCTCTTATACCATACACAAAGATAAACTCAACGTGGATTAAAGACTTAAATGTAAGACCTCAACCCATAAAATTTTGGCTCCACAAAGGAGAACACCAACGAAGGCCACCCTATTTTCATGGCACCTCATAAGCAGTTGGCTGCTTCAGAATGAAACTGAAACATCTTTTTCCCAGCCACTGGCTGCCAGAAGCTCATTGAAGATGAATCCACTCCATACCTTGTATGAGAAGTGTGTGGCCACAGAAGTTGCTGCTGACGCTCTGGGAGAAGAATGGAAGGGTTATGTGGTGCCAGTCAGTGGTGGGAAAGACAAACAAGGATTCCCATGAGGCAGACTAATGGCTTGCTTCTGAGTAAGGGGCACTCCTGTTCAGACCAAGGAGGACTGGAGAAAGGAAGTGCAAATCTGTTTGGGGCTGCACTGTGGATGCCAATCTCAGTGTTCTCAACTTGGTCATTGTAAACAAAGGAGAGAGAGATCTTTTTGGTCTCACTGATACTACTGTGCCTCATTGCCTGGGGCTCAAAAGAGCTATCAGGATCCTCAAACTTTTCAATCTCTCTAAAGACCATGATGACCACCAATATGTTGTGAGAAAGCCCCTAAACAAAGAAGGTAAGAATCCCAGGACCAAAGCACCCAAGATTCAGCTTCTAGTTATTCCACATGTCCCACAACACAAACATTGGCCTATTGCTCTGAAGAAACAGCATCCTAAGAAAAATGAGTATTCTAAACTTTTTGCTAAGAGAATTAAGGAGCCCAAACATAAATACCAGGAATGGATTGCCAAGAGACATATGCTCCTCTCTGAAGGCTTCTACCTCTGGGTCCAGTCAAAAATGAAATTTTCTGCCCTGCTGGTTGAACATCAACCCAGGCATGACTCAGGAGGTCACAGTTGGATGCCCCATCAGGCACATGCAGGGGTTGCAGCCTCAATCCCCAGTAGGGGGTGTGCAGGAAGCAGCTGATCAATGATTCTTTCTCATCATTGATGTTTCTATCTCTCTCCTTCTCCCTTCCTCTCTGAAATCACTACATATGAGATTTTCTAAGAAAAACAAATAAGAATAGACATCAAAAGACAAAAGGCAACCTACAGAATGGGAGAGATATTTGAAAATAATATATCCAATAAGGGGTAAGTATCCAATATATATAAAGAACTCATACAGTTCAACATCAAAAAAGTAAACAGTTATATTAGAAAATGGACAGAGGACATAAATAGACATTTCTACAAAGAGGACATACAGATGGCCAACAACACACGAAAAGATGTTCATGAGAGAAATTGTCAACTATAATTGAAAAATACATTTAAAAATACTGTATGTAAACAGCAAAAAAACCCGCAAAACAAAACAAAAAACTTTAAGGAACCCTAAATTGGCCCCATACTTCTTTTAATAATCAATCAATAAATAATCAAACATCCCAAGTTGTAGCACCAGACTTCGATTAGATGATCCTTGCCTTTTAAGCAAAACTTACCAGTCTTTTCCTTCAGTTATAATGACCATCACTTTGGGGGGTAAACAGAATTCCTAAGTTTGGTGACTGAGGTGGACATTCTGTGCTTTGTGCACTGCAGAAAAAACTGGCTTTGAGATCAAATGATAAGAGCTCAAAAGCCAGCTCTACCATTAACTAGTTCTGAAATCACAGGCAAATGGCTTACCTTCTGAGTTTCAGTTTCCTCACCTATAAAATAAGGACAATAGTCTTTCTCATAGGGTTGTTATCAAGAGTTAAGTAAGGGAAGGCTTGTAAAGAGTCCTTTTTGAACCTTAACATTTTACAAAATCTAAGCTATTAAAAAAATCTAAGCCATTTTGTTGTTCTAGAGATGGGGAGTGTGTTATATTCACTTTTATATCTTCAGCAGCTAAAATGTATGTTTTCTAGTCAGCACTCAAAGTTTATTAAATGTCTATCATCTCTCGATAAGAGTTTGTAAGCTTATCCTACCCCTTAGGCAACCCAAATATCAATTTCCAATTCTACTTGGATTTTCAAATTATATTCTTACACCAAGTCATTACTACACATCTTATTTTCCCAAGTGATATATATAAAATAATCTGGCCACTCAGTGTATATCCTATATAATAAAAGGCTAATATGAAAATTGTCCCCTCTACCAGGAGTTTGACCAGCAGGCAGGCTGGCCAACCACCCATGTCCCCTCCCCCTGACCAGGCTGGCCAGACCCCACCCATGCACGAATTCATGCACCAGGCCTCTAATATATATGTATTATATTACATACACACACTGAGTGGCCAGATTGTTATGTGTTCAGAGATCATAATAATCTGGCCACTCAGTGTATACACACACACACACACACACACACTAGAGGCCTGGTGCATGACATTCATGCACTGGAGGGGGGGTGTCCCTCAGCCTGGTCTGCGCCCTCTCACAGTCTGGGACCCCTCAGGGGATGTCTGACTGATGGCTTAGGCCTGCTCCCCACCACCGCCACTGTGCTTGCCAGCTGTGAGCCTGGCTTCTGGCTGAGAGGTGCTCCCCTTGTGGGAGCACACTGACCACCAGGGGGCGCCTTCTGCATTGAGCGTCTGCCCCCTGGTGGTCAGTGCGCATCATAGCAACCAGTCATTCTGCTGTTCGGTTGATTTGCATATTAGGGTTTTAATATATAGGAGGAAGTATGTATATATACACACAAGTATATATATCCTATATAATAAAAGCCTAATCTGCTAAGTGTCCAGTCGTCCATTCAACCAATCAAAGAGTAATATTCTAATGATATGCTAAGGCTGCTCAACTGCTCACTATGAAATGAACTGACCATCGGGGCAGATGCTCCGACTGGTAGGTTAGCTTGCTGCTGGGGTCCAGCCAATCGGGACTGAGTGAGATGGGCTAGACATGCCCTGGAGCCCTTTCGTGGTCCCTTCCCAGCTGGCCAACCTCCTGTGTCCCTCCCTGGCCCCAATTGTGCACCAGGGCTGAGGGACCCTCCCTGAGGGCACGAATTTCATGCACTGGGCCTCTAGTATGTATGTATGTATGTGGGTGTGTGTGTGTATACACACAAGTGAAAATATTACAAATGGAGAAAAACAGCATTAAACCCCTACAGGTATGCATTTAACAGTGTATTACTGGGAAATTACCAGTAACCATTGACAGGGATATTCTATTCTCTCTCTGGCCTACTCACTAATCAAATCAGTCTGGCCATTTTTATGGTGCTCTCAGACTTACTCATTTCCAAAAACTGCTGACATCTAGCTAATTCAGTAACTATGACCCAATGTTTTAGTCCTTTATGCTGAAGGGAAATAAGTAAATGTGAAGCATTTTACTAAAGCCTCTTTAGACTTCATATTCCTATCATCAGGGCAAGGCTGATCTGAATTAAGGACATTTGAAGAAACTTGTTTATGTACTTATAATAGGAACTTTGCCTATACTTGGTAATTTGCTATTTTAATAAGACTGATTCATAATGACACATACCACATATATGAAAGTATTCTTCCAAAGGTCTTGAAAAGTTTATTTCCTATGTAGGGCATATATTGATTTCCAATATATAGTATTCCATTTACTTGGCAGGCTTCCCCTCCTTTTAGGATATACAGAGGTAAATTTAGTCACTTGAGAAGATCTTAATTATTTCACATTCTAAATTGGTGACACCTGAGGAATTATAGCTTTGCTGTATTCAAAAAGTTCTTGAATTCCAAACAGGCTTTCTTCACTTTGAAGACATAGTCATTATTTCTTAGAGAAAAGCACACTATGAAACTGTACTGAGAATTATAAAAGAAGGCTGTGCTGGCCAGTTTGGCTCAGTGGTTGAGCATCGACCCATAAACCAGGAAGTCATGGTTTGATTCCCGGTCAGGGCACATGCCCGGGTTGCAGGCTCGATCCCTAGTAGGTGGCATGCAGGAGGCAGCCAATCAATGATTCTCTCTATTCATTGATGTTTCTATTTCTCTCTCTCCCTCTCCCTTCCTCTCTCTGAAATCAATAAAAACATATTTAAAAAAAAATCTTAAAAAGAAGGCTTAAGGACAAATATTCCAAGTTCCTGGATGCTGAGTACTAGTTTTATCATTTTTTTCTCAAGTTAATTCAGGTAATGCAAAAGTCTCACTATTTTTAGTTAGAGCTAGACTTCATAAAATTCTAAAGTTTATTTGGAAGACTGTCCAAGAGGAGGTAAGAAATATAAAGTGAGAAGCAATGAGAGAAAACTGGCTCTACCAGATGCAGAGACCACTAGAATTAAAGAACATTTACAGCACAGTAGTATAAATACAATAGGATTATCATAGCATAATTCTGGAACAAAGGCAGAACTGGACAAGAGACCCATGTATAACAATAAAGGTCAGAGGAGGCATCACAAATGAATAAGGAGGGGAAAATAGGTAATGTTCAGATGACTAGCTAGCTATTTAGGGATGGAGTGCGGACATCAATTTGGCTCATGCCATATAAACGTGGCGTTCATTTTGGCAGAGAAGAGTAACATGTGTAAAAAGTCAGACAAAAATAGCAAACTTCAGTAGAATGATATGGAAAAAGGAGTCTCAACTATTTACTTTGAGAATTTAAAAAACCCTTCTTTATGTAATTTCAGTGCATGAGATTTGTGCACTGGAAGAGGGGTCCCTCAGCTTGGCCTGTGTCCGACTGACAGCTTAGCACTGTCATGGAGGCAGGAGAGGCTACTGCCACTGCGGCTGCGCTCACCAGCCAAAAGCCCAGCTCAGGGCTTCTGGCTGAGAGGCACTCTCCTTGTGGGCGTGCACTGACCACCAGCGGGAAGCTCCTGCATTGACCACCTTCCCCCTGGTGGTCAGTGAGCGTCATAGTGACCGGTTGTTTTTGCATATTAGCCTTTTATTATATAGGATAAGTCAACTGGAAAAATATAACAAAGAGTAATCATTTTAAATGCATACAAATCTTTAGGGGGAAAAAACTAAGTGGACAAAAGGAGTAAGTTACGTACCCACTATTTACAAAATATTTTCAAAAGCTAAAATGATCTTTATTGGATACTAGAAGCCTGGTGCATGAATTTGTGCATGGGTGGGTCCCTCGGCCTGGCCGGTGATTGGGGCTGATCTGGGCGTCTGGCGCAGTCCTGATCAGGGATGATCAGGGCCAGCTGACAGCGGGGGGTGGGTAGGGGCTGTGGGAGCACACTGACCACCAGTGGGCAGCTCCTGTATTGAGCGTCTGTCCCCTGGTGGTCAGTGTGCATTATAGCAACTGGTCAACTGGTCATTCCGGTTGTTCAGTTGTAACAGTTGCTTAGGCTTTTATATGTATAGATAGTGAAAGTGATGAATTTCTATTTCTGATTACTATTGAGGTTAAAGCAGTGAGATAATTCCCACTTGTAAAAAGAAAGTTTTCGCTTACATGTTTTTGTTTTTTAGTGCTGCTGAGGATTTTTAAAAGATACTTCTATATACTGCTGGTATGACATAGGAGAACTATATTGTACATCCCTTCAAAACAGTTTAACCTGGCTGGCGTGGCTCAGTGGTTGAGCATCAACCTATGAACCAGGAGGTCATGGTTCTATTCCTGGTCAGGGCACATGTTGGTTGCGGTTTAAAAGCCTTCATAAAGAGTTTATAACAAGGAGTCACTTTACATGTGTTACAATGCTTAATAAAAAGACAAGATGTAAATATTAGCATTTTTATGTCAAAATGGCATAAAAACATGAAAAAGTTACATTGTTTTGGGTATTGGGACTGATGGATGAAGTTATATTCCTTTCTACTCCCCTCCCTCCCCCAAGTATTCTATAATAGAATTACTTTATAATGGTGAACAAAGCTATTTAAAAGGAAAAGTAAAGCACACGCATAGCTATGGAATTTTAAAAAGTTGGAAAATAATTTTAGAACTTACCTGTCAACACAACTTTTCCAGATACGAAGATAAGCAGCACAATTCGTGGTTTTAGCATTCTATAAATAAGGCCAGGAAACAGTTCAGGTTCATAACTGTTAAGAGATAAAAGGAAAAAGTTAAAAATAGCACTATAACTAATTTTCCATAATATTCCAGATCCAGTATATATTAAAGCTGCATATTAAAGCAGTTTTAAAAAGCTGTTTTGCCAAAAACCTTTTGGGCATCTTAATAAAGTAGTCCTGAGCATCCTAGGTAATTTCTTGTGCCACTCAAGAACAGAATTTATTTTGGGTCATAATATTTTTTTCAAGTGCATTTCTAAGCTATTAGAAATTAAGGTATCTTAAGGTATCAGATTTCATGTATTAAAATCTTGTTGGTTAAATGTTCACCATCTTTCCAAAAAAGTCTTTTGATAAAAATACATAAACATGTTTTCTAACTTTTCCAAGTTCCCCCAATAATGAGCATATTTTGTATGCTCATTATGAACTGATAAAATTATCATTTTTAGCAGCTAGACCTAAAAAATTTTCTAAACCACTGTTATTTGTCTTTGGACAGATATTGTATAAAGAAAGAAAACTAAGCTATTCCAACTTTTAAAAATTCAGGATTTGTTTCTATACATAGTAACTCACTGTTATTTACTACTAAATAGTAAGCTGGGAGAAACCAAGATTGTGGCATAGGTAAACACCTGAACTGCTGCCTCGCACAATTTCAAAACTACAACTAAAAGACAAAACGGACATCATCCAGAACCACAGGAAGGCTGGCTGAGGGGAAATTCTGCAACTAGAAGGAAAGAGAAAAGCACACTGAGACTCACAGGAGCTGCGGAAGGCAGAGGTACAGAGGCGCGTGTGCGGCGAGGGCTGGCAACTGAGTACATGGCTGGCTTTCTCAATTGGGAAGGAGACAAAAGCTCCTGACTGCTCTGAACTCCAATTCCAGGCGAGACTCTGGGGACCCAGACTCATACAGGGAGAAACTGTAATGTCTGGCAGTGGGTGAAACTCGAGGGCAACTTTCTCTCAGAGGTGCTTGCAGCGATTACCTCAGGATACTGAGACCCAGGGGCCTCTTAGGGCAGGGCTGATGGGAAGCCATTGCTGTTTGCTCCGCTCTGAGATCCCGCCCCATGAAGCCATTGCTGATTGCTCTGCTCTGAGACTCCGCCCCATCCAAGCTGAGCACAGAGACTTTTGCATAAGAATGGCCTGGTCCTTTGAATTCTAAACTTACCTAACAAACTGCAGCTGAGTCAGTGAGACCCAGAACATCCAAAAGAAGGCCCAAAGCCCCACAGCAGCTTGCATTGCTTCACAGCTGGGCCTCATCTGGGCACCTCCAAAACCCAAACAAAGAAGAGGAATCTGCAGATCTCTTCATAGCTCCTGCTGGGTGGCCTGAGGCAGAGACTAAATTAGCACCTCCTTGGAGATCCAAGAGCCAGTGTACCCAGGTGTCAGAGTGGGACCATCCAGATTACAACTCCTCAGATCCATAAGGGACACATTCAGGGGGCAGACTCAGTGAGCACCAAAGCCCTACTGAAGCAAGTCTTGTCTCATAAGGGTGTCTCCAGCACAGACGTTCTCACAGCGTAGACATAGCTGATCCTCACAGCCAATTGGCCTGGAGGTCAATTCCTCCCAGTGATACCAACAACAATCAAGGCTTATCTACAACAAGACTGTGCACACAGCCCACAAAGGGGTGCACCAAGAGTGTCCACGTCAGGTAACTAGGGAGGCTGAGCCACTGGGCCCTATAGGACACCTAGCACACAAAGCCACTCTATCAACTCAGGGAAGCAGCCAAAATACAGAGACAAAGAAATAGGTCACAAATGAAAGAAATGGGGGAAAGCAAACGACTGGATATAGAGTTCAAAACCATGGTTATAAGGTTTTTCAAGAATTTTTTAGAAAAGGCCAATAAATTTAGCGAGACCTTCGAGGATATGAAAAAGGACCAACTAGAAATTAAGCATACACTGACTGAAATAAAAAATATTATACAGAGATCTAACAGCAGACTAGAGAATTGCAAGAATCAAGTCAAAGATTTGAAATACAAAGAAGCAAAAAACACCCAACCGGAAAAGCAAAAAGAAAAAAGAATCCAAAAATATGAAGATAGTGTAAGGAGCCTCTGGGACAACTTCAAGCGTACCAACATCCAAATTATGGGGGTACCAGAAGAAGAGAGAGAGCAAGATACTGAAAACCTATTTGAAGAAATAATGACAGAAAACTTCCCCCACCTGGTGATAGAAATAGACTTACAAGTCCAGGAAGCACATAGAACCCCAAACAAGAGGAATCCAAAGAGGACCACACCAAGACACATCATAATTAAAATGCCAAGGTCAAAAGACAAAGAGAGAATATTAAAAGCAGCAAGAGAAAAACAGTTAGTTACCTACAAGGGAGCACCCATACAACTGTCAGCTGATTTCTCAACACAAACTATGCAGGCCAGATGGGAGTGGCAAGAAATATTCAAAGTGATGAATAACAAGAACCTACAACCAAGACTACTCTACCCAGCAAAGCTATCATTCAGAATTGAAGGGCAGGTAAAGAGCTTCACAGATAAGAAAAAGCTAAAGGAGTTCTTCATCGCCAAACCAGTATTATATGAAATGCTGAAAGGTATTCTTTAAGAAGAGGAAGAAGAAGAAAAAGGTAAAGATAAAAATTATGACCAACAAATACATATCTATCAACAAATCAATCTAAAAATCAAGTGAATAAAAAATCTGATGAACAGAATAAACTGGTGAATATAATAGCATCAGGGGCATAGAAAGGGAGTGGACTGACAATTCTCGGGGGGAAAGGGGTGTGGGGGGTGTGGGAAGAGACTGGACAAAAAACGTACACCTATGGATGAGGACAGCGGTGGGGGGGTGGTAAGGGCAGAGGGTGAGGTGGGAACCAGGTTGAGGGGAGCTATGGGGCAAGGGGGGAGGAACAATTGTAATAATCTGAACAATAAAGATTTATTTAAAAATATTAAAAAAAAATAGTAAGCTGGCTGCTCCATGGAGCAAAGGATGATAGGGCTAAGAACTGCTTCTCCACACTCCAGCACAAAGAAGAGGAGCTGCCCTGGCCAATGTGGCTCAGTTGTTAGAGCATCAGCCTGAGCACCGAAGGGTCGCAGATTCGATTCCTAGTCAAGGGCACGTAACGGGTTGCAGGTTTGATCCCTGGTCCTGGTCGGGGGTTTGTGTATGTGAGGCAACCAATCGATGTGTCTCTCTCACATCAATGTTTCTTTCTTTCTCTCCCTCTCTGCACACCCCCTCCCTCCCTGCCTCCCACTCTCTCTAAAAATCAGTGTGTGGGGGCAGATATATCCTCGGGCTAGGATTAACAAAAAAGAAAAAAGGAGAGAGAATTAAAAAAGCTTGAGGAGTCTATAAAAGAGAGGTCAGGGAGAGGAAGCTGATAAAATAAAACTATTCTTAAAACAATTGCTAATGGAAAACAGATATAAGAAAAAGAAGATATCTGAGAAACGAACACTAGAATACACATGAATACACTAAGGAAATCCAAATGACATGAAAACCCCCATTCCATTCTGCAAAGACCCATTCAACAGCAGATGTGAACTCTCTGATTAGCTCCAAGAAGAGACATCACAGTGGCTGCCCTTCATAGGTACACAAAGATTGCTGTGGGTGTTCCTACCACATCAATCTGTCAAAACTTCTACCCATTAACCACTTCCCGACACCAGGAAGACAATGAGACCAGCTGGAGCCTTGGAAAACCCCATGGGAACTAGAAAGGGAGGCTGAGGGCACATAAGGAATGTTTTCATTTGATTTTCCAGCTGAATCTTAGGACTCTAAGAGGGAAAAGAGAAAACAGAAGTATGTAAATGATGGTGTACTGCATTTGGCTTTCAGAACCATGCTTTTAAGGTGCCAGAAAAAGAATCTTCTGATTAAAGACTTACTTCATTATATTTATTCTCTGCCTCAATTTCAAGAGAAGGTTGAGGTAGAAAAAAGAAAAAGAGGTTTTGGTTAGGGATGGAGGACTGAGACTCCATGAGGACTGAGAATTACAAACACCTGCCAGTCTCTTGGCCAACCCAAATTCGACTTATTGTTCAAGTCTCAGCTTAAATGACACTTCCCTTAAGAAGTTTTCCTTGACCTCCACACCTCCCCAATGACATCAACCTGTTTGATGGTACCAGAGCACTCCAAGGTGGAGGGGGAGTTCACCCTTCAGAGTTATCATATTGTCTTTGGGTTGTGTGTCTTCCCTTTTAGACGGTCTTCCCTTTTAGACAGTGAACTCCATGAGGGCAAGGGACCATGGCTGCATTGATGTTCACTGTTACCAGAGCATCTGCTAACTGGAAGCCACCTAGATTTTACTCATTTAAGAAATGTTTATTATCAGAATATCTTTGACTTTAAAATCAAAGAGAAGGGAAAAATTGCTCAGGGAAAACAGAAAACAATTATAGCACAGGAAGATTGATGGAGAAGATTCCAGTAACAAGGTAGATATCTGTATTACCAAATGCTAATACATACAAATTTGTAGAACCTGGGGAATCAAATGAACTTGAGGTTTTAATATAAGGCAAACTTGATCTGGTGTGTGCCATGGTTGCCCGCAGGGCTATGAGCAATTAAAGATGATTTTAAAGATAAAACCTGCTGATAAAAGAGTGCCCGATGTCACAAACACATACATTGGAGCTGTAATCCATAATCTAAGGATAGAGGCTGATGGAGAACATTTGGGAGAGGCAAGAATGAGACTAGAATGAGGTAGCTGTGGGAATACAAAGCAGGCTTCCTTGCCAAATTAAAATAAAATAATGGATGAGATCATAAAACTGGCTCAGAAGGAAGACAGACAGTGCCAGGCCCACTCCAAGGGGCTAAAAGCAGTGCAGCTGATGAATTCTCTTCTTGCCCTGCTGGCACTTGTATCTGTCAGAAGGTAGTCATGGCAAGGAGTACTCCCGCTCTAGATTTAAATCTGAGCTGCAATGTTAGTGGAAAAGAGATGAAATGAAGCGCCCACATCATCTTAGAGCCCTAACTGGCCAGAAAGGGGAATGCTAAGTCTAATTAGATTTCAAGCAGAGATCTTTCACACGTTCAGAAAAAGTTGGTTCAGAGAAAGACAGACTGAAGGCTCATGGTTGACAATCTGGAAGATAAGATGGTTTTGTGTGTTGACAAACTCTTAACAATGGTTTTACTATGAATCTACAAATAATCACAAGAAGGAAGAAAGAAAAAGATACATAAAGAGGCGATATGTCTTGAAGTGGGTCAGGGCGGGACTTCCCGGTGAACTCAGGGGGTACATCATGGGCACTCAATAAGCATGTGTTGAAAAAAAGTTCATGCAGATGAAAAAAGAAAATACAATCAAGGGGAAAAGAACATTGCCTGAAGAATATTATAAAAGCTAAATTTCATAATGGACTAAATGTTTTTCAATTAATTAATTTTTAAAATATATTTTTATTGATTTCAGAGAGGAAGGAAGAGGGAGAGAGAGATAGAAACATCCATGATGAGAGAGAATCATTGATCGGCTGCCTCCTGCAAGTTCCCCACTGGGGACTGAGCCCACAACCTGGGCATGTGCCCTTGACCAGAATTGAACCTGGGACCTTTCAGTTTTCAGGCCAACACTCTATCCACTGAGCCAAACCAGCTAGGGCTGAACTACTTTTTTTTTTTAATGTTAGGCAAGAAACAAGACATTTTTAAACTTCTGTTCATCTCAAAAGAAAGCTAACAAATACTAGAGAAAGCACAGCTATATGACCCCCATCCTCCATTAAACGAGGATGGCCCAAAGGCAAAGAGAAGGAAAAGTGTTGAAATGAAAGGACTTAAGTTCAAGCTAGATCAAGAGCATCTGTGATTCCAGGCCAGTGCAAGTACTTGGGGCCCATATATCCCAAGGGAAGGTGAGATTTGGTGTTGACCAGTCCAGCGGTTGTCAACCTTTCGGACCTCACAGACCACCAGTGGTCCATGGACCACTGGTTGGCGACCACTGGACCAGTCAACCCCCAGCACTGTTCTCTAAGGGCCTGAGATGGATGGGAGAAGCCCCAAAGTAGCTTGAAGGGGAGGAGGAGCAGAAAAGAGAGGAGAAGAGGGAGGAGGTGGAGAAGCAGCAGTAGCATTCGCTGGTGAGATGAACAGTTACATTTAAAGAAGCCAGGCAGGCTGGAGATACTCCCCTAGGAATATGAGTACTACAGAAGAAATTGTGCTGGGACACACACACACACACACACACACACACACACACACACAAACACACACACACACGCACACACGCAACAACCCTCAAATGACCCAACAGGACAAACATGAGATGGGACTGTCTTCATAGAACATGCTATGACCATTCTTTTCTCACCTTCTCTTCAACCCTTTCTCCCCTCACCAGCTTTCAGCCCCTTGCGACTAGCCTACCCCATCCCATACCCCTTCTCTACCCTCCACTGCTGTCACCTCCAAGCCAGATGTACAGTTTTAGGAATCTCTACATCGAAGGTATTTTGTGGGCCACTGTCCAGCAGCTCATTGGCATTGCCTGTGAGCTTGTTAGAACTACAAATTCTAAGTTATCCAGGTGGTTACTACTCAATTTAAGAACTATTACTTCAAAAGATTGAACATACATGGTAACCAATGAGGATTTAGGCATAGCATCTTAACCCTTTCAGATACTGGGCCTTTACACACACAAAAAAGGATACTTCTTCTAAAAGATCCACTGTAAAAGCAGCCCATAATATAACTTAATATGCTGGCAAACTCAAAGTCAAGTTTTATAACGATCATACCTACTGAACTGCTGATGGGTTAGCACCAAACCTTCCAGCCTGATGGGAAATCTCACATCACAGCTTCCAACCATGTTCTGAATTTTAAAATCGAGGAATCTGGCAGGGAATCCGAGCTTCTGCACCACACGAGCATACTTTCTCGCCGCAAGTCGAGACTGCTCTTCGCTGGGGAGGGGCAAACGTGTTTAAAGATGACGAATCATCATGTCCTCCACATGACTTGGGCTGTATCCACACACTCCTCTGATTGTATTTCTACCTTTTATACCATGTTTATCTTCCAAAGTACACTATGAATCTGTAGACTTGCAGGATGAGAACCTACATCCTCTAGTCTTGTCCCTGGCACTTAGTAAAAGGTATGGTACCAAGTACAGTTGTTGAACTGAATCATAAACAGATTTTTGTCTTAATTTGTCATCTATCACATATAAGGTATTTTTTTTCTTGTTGTCAGTGCTTTTAGTTAAAACTAACTATTCCACTGGTTCTCAAAGTGTGTCCTCAGATCAGCAGCAGCACCACCACCACCACCACCACCTGGGAACTTGTTAGAATGCAGAGTCCCAGGTCCCACCTCAGACTTACAGACACTCTGGGGGTGGGGCCCTCCAGTGACTGTGATGCTCACTTAAGTTTCAGAACCATCCATTTGCTCTAAAAGTGTGTGCCACTTAGATGGAAACAGCAGCAACAAAAATAAAGACAAATGCATATATAAAAAAAAATCAGCATGAGGAAGACTCATGCCAATTGAACAGCACACACATGATCCATGATATAGGACTTGGGTCTTTATGCGGCAAATTATATTTTAACAAAAACGTGAAAATACTTCAAAACCTGCCCCATTCTGCTCAGGCTTTCTCACACAATTGTCATTGAACTCATCCAATATGAGAAATAAATAATATAATATAATATAATATAATATAATATAATATAATATAATATAATATAATTCATCCAACTTTGTGGTTCTGTTCTAAGTGCTTGTCCTACTCCAACCCTAAACCCATGACAGAACATGTGAAATCCTGAGACCTGAGGCTTTAGTTTTCATTAGGTACTTTTCAATGGTCACTGCCCAAACAAAAGAATGAGTAGCAGGGGTTGCCAAACAGGGGCAACACCTGGTGGGTGAATCATGTGAACTCTACCCACTCCTATGGGTCGGCCCATATTTAAGCTGAAACTCAGAAGCATCTGAAAGAGAAGCCAGGTTGAATGTGTTTGCTGGAGCAAAGGAAGTGTTCTATTCGCTTTCTATCTGCATTCTTCCCAACACTGCCCCCTCTTAATTGTATTCATTACTTCACCTACTTTGCCTCACTTCACGTTGATTATCCTCACCCACTTCCAACTCCTGGAATGTCCCTAGCAAGGCTATGTCCCCAAGTTAGAAATGAAACAAAATGTTTTCATTTTGAAAAACCACATTTTGCCTAATTGACCCCTTATATTTCCTATGTGTTTATAAGATCAAGTTTCAAAGGTTTCATTACCATGTAGTTTCTTGGGATATCAGTTATGACTGTCACATAGAAATTGCCACTAAAAAAAAAAAAAAGCTAACAAAGACTACTTACATGTTTCGTACAAACATTAGAAAATATAGATTAAGAATCTTGAAATGATAAATTTGATCCTTCTGCACTTTTCCCTCACCATGCAAACTCTGATTATTACAACTAAAGAGAATAGGTTTGGCAAATTTGTGGAGATAATTCTGATATCTCTTATACTAACCAAATGTTCACAACTCTCTATCCAAAACTCAAGAACCAGATAGATTTGAGTAACGATATCTCTTATTATCTGAATTCACTATCCTCTTTCACTATCAGATGTTATGAACCAAATAAATTCAGGTAGAGAAAGATATTAATGAATGCATGAGCATATTTTAAAGTGTAAGTTGGATAATAAACCTACAATTTAGTTGCCTGCTCTTCCCTCCCCAAACTTAACCCAATGTGACCATCCTTCCAACTCAATATATGTGCGTGTATTTTAATGGCTAAATACAATTTTACTTTATGATCTAATCAAACCTCCATTACATGTTTAATTTGTTTCTCCCGTTTTCGACAATACTGAAATGAACATACTTGCAGATAATTTTGCAGAGTTGTCCAATAATGACTTAACAATGGAAACTTCTAGGTCAAAGGATACACAGATCCACAAAAGGAAAAGCCTAGAAACTTATTCAAACACGTGTAAAAAAACTTAACTAGTAAAAACAGGTTGGGGCGGGGAATGGGGTAAGAATGGATTCTTCAAAAAATGTACTGGGCACTGATTGGCCATTTGAAAAAAATATTTATCTTACATTGAAATAAAATTCTAGACCTGCTCTGCTTAATATGGTAGCTCTGGCTACACATGGATATTTAAATTAAAAATTAAATTAAAAATTCAGTTTGTTGTTTTAACTATATTTCAAGTGTTCAATAGCACATGTGACTAGGGGCTACCACAGTGGAAGGAACAGATATAGAACATTCCATCATCTAGAGAAAGCTCTAGAGCAGTGGTTCTCAACCTTTCTAGTGCCGCGACCCTTTAATACAGTTCCTCATGTTGTGGTGACCCCCAACCATAAAATTATTTTCATTGCTACTTCATAACTGTAATTTTGCTACTGTTATGAATCGTAATGGAAATATCTGTTTTCCGATGGTCTTAGTCTCTACAGCAGCGGTTCTCAACCTGTGGGTCGCGCCCCACAGGTTGAGAACTGCTAGCAGGGTCGCCTAAGACCATCGGAAAACACAACATGAGGAACTGTATTAAAGGGTTGTGGCATTAGAAAGGTTGAGAACCACTGCTCTAGAGGAATCAAAATATCCACTTCCTTCCTCAGTACAAAGCAGGACCTGAAAAAGGCCAGAAAAATATATGGAGGTCAACCCTCTATAATAAAAGCCTAATATGCTAAGTGTCTGGTCAAACAGTCAGCCGTTCAATCAATCAAAGCATAATATGCTAATGATATACTAAGGCTGCTCAACTGCTCGCCATGATGTGCACTGACTACCAGGGGGCAGATCCTCAACAAGTAGGTTAGCTTGTTGCTGGGGTCTGGCGGATCAGGACTGAGCGAGACAGGCCAGACACACCCTGGAGCCCTCCTGCAGTTCCTCCCCACCAGGGGGCAGACACAGTGAGCTGAGCAATAAGGAGCAGTGAGCAGGCGGGCGGTAAGGAGTGAGGGATCCTGGACTGTGAGAGGGTGCAGGCTGGGCTGAGGGAACCCCCCTAACCCCCAGTGCACAAATTTCGTGCACCAGGCCTCTAGTATTTATATAATGTTGTACATGAAGAATGCTTCCCAAGAATGAAGACAAACATTGAAACTGAAAAGAAAAAAGTTGTGTAGACTAACTATGCACAAAAACATTTTGTGTAAAAATGAAACCCAAAAGTTATAAAACACCATAACATTAATCTGAGAAAAATATTTATAGTATAAAATGGTGAAAATACTTAAATATCTTCATAGAATATTGGGCAAATGACACACAAATATCTTCAAAGAATATTGGGCAGAAAACAATAGGCAGTTTATATGCTTATGAAAAATTAGTCTCACTAGTAAATCAAAGAAATGTCATTAAAACAACACAGCTTTTTGCCAATCAATTTAGCAAATATAAAACATATTAACACCAGTGTTCGTTGGAGAAAATGAGCACTCAGTACATCTCTAGAATGAGGGGAAATTGGCACAGCCTTTCAGGAGGACAGTTTGCTACTCATCTTGAATACTCAGGAGGAAGAGCAGCTCCCCGCTACACTTTCCTGGTGACAGGCTCTACATCAGTGCAGCACAGGGCTGCCTCTGCATGAGGTCCTGGGAAGGCAAGCCTTTTAAGAGATGCCTCCTGAGCTAATGCTCAAGCTAATGGTCAAGAAACATCTAATTCCCCTCCTGTAAAAAGTCCTACCCATTTATCGGCAATGTGGAAAATACACGAAAACTACATCCCCGGGTGTAACAGGCTTTATCCCTATGGTAGCTTATTTTCTTTTTACTGCACCTTGAAAACAAGCTGTAAGAGCCTGGTGAAGACCCCGCAGTTTCAGAGGGCTTAAAGTGGGATAGAAGTCAGCATTATGGGGCTGAATGTTTTTAACCCAAAATTTGGCATTGCATGAACTTAACTCTTTATTTAGTCAAGTATTTGGCTTCTCCATGTGTCTTAGGACAATAATGTTATCTTTCCTTACTTTGCATACTGAATTCTTCCTCTGGTAGGGGTGGTGGGCGGCGGGAGGAGGGGTGTTCCTCATACCTTTTGGCTCCTGTGCAGACCATTTTCCCAGAGCTAAATATGAGGGCTGTTGTCCTGGGCTCTCGGATCCTCATTATGACAGCAGCAAACCTCTATACACAGAAGCCAAAAGGACAGTTAGCCTCTGCTAGAGCCAACACTGTTCCCGTTGAAAAGCTGAGCTGGGATGAAAACAGTCTGAATAAACTGAGATTGGGTGGGAAAACTAAACAATGTTGGGGTCTATTCTGCCCACAATGCGGATTAAATAACAAAAAGGGTCATGATTCTAAAATGTACTTAGAACAAACAGGTAAGAATAACAACAGTAAAGCTAAATTGTAGGGCCCAATATGTTCCAGGCCCTATTTGAAGAGCTGTATAGGGTTTCTCTCATTTATCCTCATAACAGGATTCAGGTAAGTCCATGATTATCCCCATTTCATACACAGGGAAACTATGTGGTTATCTAACTTCCAACATTCCACAGGCAATGTTAAAGATGAGATCTAAAACCACCAAAGTATTTAAAAGTAAAAGTATTTTAAAATACTTCCTTTTTTATTTCAAAGAATCTTTGAAAAAAAACTGAAAAGGAATGTTGCAGACTTGCCAGACTGAAGAATGTACTACAGAGCAGCCAAAACAAAGAACAGAATATGTATATTGATAGGCATGCTGAAGACAAATGACAAAAATTGATTTGTCAAGTTCTCGCCTGCCACAGTCGTTCTCAGAGTGTGGTCCACAGGCCAGGAACACAGGCAAGCCCTCCAGGTGAGCGGATGCAGGGGAGGGCTGAGGGCCACTGGCCTGCCATATTGACATGTCACTTAGTGACCTGCTCTTCCTACTGGTCCTACACACACACTCCCTTCTCCTCCTCTCCCTCCCTCCCCCACTCTCCCTTTAAGTTGGGAAGGAAACTGGCCTGGGTACTAAGCAAGAAGACTTCAAGTTCTGTGGGTCAGAGCTACTCCACAGGACCAAGGTGGAGCGGGCAAGTTCAGATTTGAAGTGTTAGCAGATAGTAAAAGAATCCTGAGTCAGAAATACACACAGTTGATCAAGTCCTATTAATGATTTCCTGGTGTTTACTAAAAAGATAGCATTCTTGCCCTGGCTGGTATGACTCAGTGGTTAGAGTGTTGGCCTGAGCACCAAAGGGTCTTGGGTTCGATTCGGAGTTAAGGGCTCATGCAGGTTAAATCCCTGGCCTTGGTTGGAGCACATGAACGAGGTAAACAATCAATGTATCTCTCTCACATCGATGTTTCTCTCTGTCTATGTTTCTTCCTCCTCTCTCTCCCCCTCTTTTCCTCTCTTTCACGCTCTCTAAAAATCAATGGAGAAAAAAAATCCTCAGGTGAGGATTAATAAACAAACAAAAACAGATAGCACTCTCGCCCAGTACCATTTTGTCACATTCTAATGGTAGCTTAAGGGCAAGACAAGTTCTTTGGCTGTCAAGTCCAAGCTTGGAAAGGTCCTATACCCTAAAATAAAATGAGGGGAAAGCTGAGAATGATTGAGAATAAAATATGCTTAAAGTGCTGATTGCTCAAGTGTGGGCAATCATTGCAGCAGCTAAAAGAGCCTTGCGTTTCTGTCCAGCTATGTGAAATATGAAAAGGAAAGCTATTTGCATTTGGGTAACATTCGGGTAACATTTGGATTCAGATGTCAGCAATGACAATACCCCAACAGCAAAAAAACAAGTAATCTATAAAGAGTTGATGCTGGCAAGGTCCTCTGGGTTCCTACCAAAGTGGTCTTTTTCATCTAACTCCATAATCCTCCACCACCCAAGACAGTGAACTTTTTCCCAGGTCTTACTCAACTTTGTACTCCTAAGTACAGAGCCAGCCAAATCATTAAATGTAGCTCAAACTAACAAATCCATTTCCTAGGTAAATAGGCCACTGAACTGGGATGCCTGGCCTTAGCTGGACACAAGAAAGAATAGATTTTATTAAACTTTGAGGGGCGGGGGGAATTCCTTGAATCTCACATTAGTAAGTAGAAGCTTGAATTTTATACTTTAAACAATTTAGCTTTCTCAAAGAAGAGAAGCTGTAACTGGAAAAATACCCAAGTGCCAGCTAGGTGAGACAACATTTAGAAAAAAATTGTTCCTAAAAATATGATATCATTTTAAGAAACTTAACACCTCCATAGTCAGGCTAAAAATAGTCATACTGAAATGAAAAAAAAAAAACTTTCTGGATGAAAATGGAAAGATCTTAACTTTTAAGAATTGTTCAATTACTGCTTTATTCAGAATAGAGAATGATTACTTTTTAGAACTTCAAAACAGAAAATGAAGCAATTAACCTTTGAGTTACCCAAAGGTTTCCACTAACACATTTTCTCTTTTTAAAAAATAAAACAAAGAAATCAATCAATATCTTGATCATATGAAAGAAAGTAAATCTAAGAGGAAGCTAACTGTTGAAAGGAATACTGAGAAAGCTTACCTTTGGGTTATATTCTGCATTTTTTGCATGCAAAGCTATTTTCTTCAGATCCAATTTACAGGCAAGGTTTGCAGTGGAAACTATATTCCTAAAGGGATAAGTCAGCTCAGAAAATCATATAAGATATAAAAACTGAAAAAGAATTGAAACTAACTTCCTCACTTCCTAGGTTGTACATTAGTGACTTTGTAGAGCAGGCCCGAGAAATCATTTGGTCTGGCCAAGGCATTAGGGGTGAATTAGTTAAATCTTTGACCAAATACAGCAGGCTGATTTTTAAGTTGCTAATTCTGTATGGCTCTCAAATGATGTTATACATATCCAAATGGCCCTTGGCAGAGAAAAGGTTCCCCACCCCTGTTAGAGGGAGAATTATTCTAAATACTTAGTAACATGGTAAAATGTAAAAATTTCAAAATGAGGTACTAAAGTAAAATAGTTTTTCCTAAAATTTTATGACTGGTTGACTAAAATTAAGTTCTAAATCTTTTTCAAAACTATGTCTCAAAATAGCACAATTCAAATCAACTTGCAAATAGAATTCAGTTTCACATCTTTATATTTTTTATGTTTAACCAACCCCAACCACAATTTTCAGCAACTACGGTTGTCTTAGTAGAAATGCAATCTTTCAATAATGTATATATTCTTAACGCTCTCTTAGGAGATCATGAATTAGTGCTTCATTTTACAGAAAACCAATCTGTCTAAAGCCACAATCTATTAAGAATCGATAAAATCAAGAATAAAATTCTCTTCCTACATTACTATCCTGAAATTAGTTGTCATGACATTCAGAAATAGAAAATATGTACCCAGAAACACCACCCATTTAAAAAGCCCCAACAAACCACTTACTGTAGTTGAGGCACAATCTCAGAACCTTCGGAAACAGGGGTCATTGGTGTCATGGGAGCTATGGACGCCAGAGGCAAGGAGTCTGTTTTCTCAGGAGAGTGCTGGACAGAGTCAGCATCACCAGGGTGCAGGTGTGAGTGGGAATTTGATGAACTGCTGCTGTTTAAGCCCAGGCCAACGTCCTGTTGGCTGGATAACGGCAGTTTACTTGGCAGACTTTGAGTTTTACAATTTTCTTCATCCTCACCCTTGCTTCTAATGACAGTCTGGTCTTTATTTTCTTGGGTAAGTTCATCTGGTAGGAAGCTAAGATCCACAGATGAGAAACCACCAGATATTTCTTTGACTTCTTCAAGATGTGAATTAAACACAGCCTCTGGGTTGGATGAGTTACATATGTAGACATCATAAGGTGCAACTGGGCTGAGCAGGGGCAACCCAGGTGGGGCGAGGTCATCCTAGGTGGTTCCCAGACAGACAGACAAAACACAACAAACAGAACAGGATGTCACACCCACAGGCTACTGCCGTGGCCAGCAGGCAATGTATTCAGGATGAGAGGCAATGCATTGCAGCGGACCCGTCTCTCTCCACAAAGTCTCACTGAAGTTCTGTTACAGTGTGACAACACACCTGACAGAAACAGAAAAGTATGTCTTAACGTCCAGGAAAAGCATTTTTTTTTCCATAAAATGCTTGTCCTACTTTAGTGAGGTCTGTAGTAAGTTGCCACTCTAATTCCAATTTTGTAATTGAGCAACCATGCTCTAGATTATGTGTGGTTTGCAGAGAACAGATTTCCTCTGCCCCTCAAATTGATTATAAACTTTAATTGATTTAAATATTTTTTTAATTTTACATTCATATTTTAAATAGAAGACCAGCCCTAACTGGTTTGGCTCAGTGGCTAGAGCGTCGGTCTGTGGACTGAAAGGTCCCAGGTTCGATTCCGGTCAAGGGCATGTACCTGGGTTGTGGGCACATCCCCAGTAGGCGGTGTGCAGGAGGCAGCTGATGGATGTTTCTCTCCCATTGATGTTTCTAACTATCTCTCTCCTTTCCTCTCTGTAAAAAAAATCAGTAAAATATAAAAGAAATAAAAGACCAATAAGTGAAAGGAAATCTAAGATATAGCTTGAGTGCTAATCAAGGCTCCACTGGGGACTCCATGTTACTCCTTGTCAAAGGAGAGGCCAGAAAACGTTCTAGTTATGTGAATTTGCAACAGGAAAAAGTTATTGAAATTTAAATGGAAAGAACAGTTTAAATCATTATATTGTATTTTCGGTCGAGAGAACGTTGCTCAACTTCCATTATGATCAACTGAAGGAATGAAGTGTGCAACTGAGGGAATCAGCTAGTGTAAAATTCATGGAGTTTTTATGGAGAAAAATTGATTATCTTGTTACATCTATTACCGCCTGCTTTGCCCCAGTTGCAGGCCGAGAGTCTAGATTTTGAGCACTGCTTGCAGGATAACCTCATCCCTTGGAAGATCTTACTTCTGACAAAATAGTCAGGAATGCCTCTTCATCTCTATCGTCTCCGTGACAAAACCTACCTCAGCTAAGATAAAATGTCACCCAGATCATATTCAACTGCTCTGGTTCTACAAGTCCAGCAGGTGGCAGGGGTGACTGATTGATCGAAGAAAACACTTTGAAGAATTTGGTCATTCTCTTGAAATACATTTTGAATTGCTTTAGCTCCGATCTCCTCCCCACCCCCACCCCACAGACTGACCCTAAGAAAAGTGAGGTGGGGATGATGGCCCTGATTCCTCTCCATGGTTTCCTTCGCCTCTTCAGTCCTGGCTGGAAAGGATCTCATCAGCCAATTTACACTAAAGCACCAATGTCTGCAACAGTCAGTGCCTCCTCTTCTCCCCTCTGTGGCATTTTAGCAGGGGGCAAAGCTCTCACCCAAGGAAACTAAGCTCCAACAAGGAAATTAAAATGGATGGAAGGAGACTTGACTTGGGATGGTGATCACACAATACAATATACAGATGAGGTATTCTAGAATTGGACACCTGAAATCTACATAATGTTATTGACCAATGCCACCCTAATAAATTCAATTAAAAATAAATTAATTGAAAATACAAGTAAAAAAGTTTAAAAACCACAAGAAATTTAAGGCAATGGCAAGAAGATATTGAAGGGGGATGTTTTATGAGTTTACCTGTGGGAACACACTTCAGAGGATGTACTGATAGTGTCTTCACTGGATCCTTGACCTTACATTTGAAGAAACTTATTTTTAAAACGGTTTTTGCAGAACCATGACTCACTCATCTTTCCTAGAACCTCTCCTGCGTGGGCTCTGCTATGCTAAAGGCTATGGCACGTCACTATTTCTACCTCAGCCTGATCACTGTCTACTTTAAAATCCCCTTTCACCAGGCCCTCCCATTTCTTTTCTTTTTTCAAAATATATTTTATTTTAAAAAATATATATTTTATTGATTTTTTTACAGAGAGGAAGGGAGAGGGATAGAGTTAAAAACATCGATGAGAGAGAAAAATCGATCAGCTGCCTCCTGCACACCCCCTACTGGGGATGTGCCCACAACCAAGGTACATGCCTTTGACCAGAATCGAACCTGGGACCCTTCAGTCTGCAGGCCGATGCTCTATCCACTGAGCCAAACCGGCTAGGGCTCTTTTCTTTTTTTGAAGACTCTGCCACAATATTTGACTCTATAGAATTTTTTTTTAATTGAAGAAAACAACACTTAGGAATCACAAACGGAAAGAAGCCACAGGTGCCTCCAATTCATATTTTGGATTCAGGGTAGACCAGGTTCGAGCTCTGGTTAGCAACCTTTGGCAAATGATTTCACTTCTCAAAGCTTCTATTTTTCAACTGAAAGACGGAGATAATCAAGCCCATCTCTTAAGAGTCGCTAGGTCTTTTATGAGATAAAGAAAGCAAAGCCCTTAGAGCGCAGGACTTGGCGCTCAAGCAATAGGGCGGGACGCAGGCCCTGACCCTGGGACGGTGCGGCAGCTTCCAGGCTCACCTGGGCGGTGCACCGGTCCAGGTATAGCTCCAGGTACCTCTCTTCCCTCTCCATGCGCGGAGGTCCCACTCTTGAGTGTGTTTGGGGAGCGGATGCGGGGAAGCGCCCGGGCCGGTCGAACTACGGCAGAGTTCGACAAGGCGCGAGGGGCGCACAAACCATTTATTAGCCTCGCAGCCGCACGCGTGGAGGCGGGGCCGGGGCCGGGGTCGGGGCCCGGGGCGTGGGTGGAACCGGGATGCAGCCCCGCCCAGTCCACGCTCCCGCAGCCGGCGCTTGTGAATGAATCATGAGCCAGGGAGGGGATGCAGAACCTACACCTGGCCCACGGCCATGGGGCAGAGGAGGGCTGGGGCTGTGGCTTGGAAGGGGCTCCTTGCCAAGGTGCCATCACCGCACTCTGCCCACAGCTGAGAAGCAACTGGGCCTGCAAATCTGGGATTTTCTTCAGTACCTGCAAATGCCTTTCCCTCCTGAAGGAGAGTCTCCGTGTTAGTAGCGTTAAAAGTATCGAACAGACTGTCAAACTACAGCGGGAAGGTAGGGGAGGGTTGCGGGGGTAAGAGATCAACCGAAGGACTTGTATGCATGCTTATAAGCACAACCAACAGACGCAAGACACTGGGGGCAGGGAAACAAGGCCAGTGCGGGGGGGGGGGGGGGCGGGGGGGTGAGGGGTAGAGGAGGCCAGAGGGAGGTCAGTGAAGGTTGGGGGGGGGGAGCGGGGAGGAGACATATGTACTACTATTTGTAATACCTTAAACAACAAAATCAAATTAAATTTAAAAAAAAGTGAATGGGTTGAACTGTAAGGAAATAAAGTATTTCTCTTTCTCTTTGTTTTAAGGAATTTTTTTTTTCATCTCTTGAGCAGAGTGAGAGGAATTTGAGGCATCTTACCTAGTCAGATGTATTGCTCTTATGTTATGATTGTTTCTCACCTTCAAATCCCAGGTGGTTTTCCAATCACAGAGACTTTAGGCAAGCCCCACAGAAAAGAATGTCGCTGCACAGAGAGGGTTGAGGCAGCTCAAGGAAACCAAATATACACGGCAATTTCCTCTTTCTTGAAATCCTTATTTTAATTTTCAGTGCCTCAGTTTCCATAAGAACTTAAAAGCGCAGAATGGTTCTATAAATAAAATTGATTTTTAATGTGAGATATTTCAAAATGTACATGGAGACACATGTAAAACATGCCTTTTGTCTCTGAGAGCAGGAAATTCGGTTGCTCATCTTTGTATCTTTGTACCAAGCTCTTAGACGACCAATAAAACTTAATTGGTGGATGAAAATGTACTCAGGACCGAGTGTGGGAAGCACATGATAGTAATCTAGACACATCACTAAGAATCAGGTAACAGTAAAAATCTTACAGAATTTCTAATCAAGAATAGTAAACATTTTGATAAAGCTGGAATTTTATATAATGTTTATAATGATATATAATTTAATGATTTATGTTAAATGAGATAACCTATAAAAATTGTTTAGCACAGTATCTACCTAGCAGCTCAAATATTAGCTGTTAGTTTTGTTATTAGACTGTTATGAACTGAATTGTGCCTACCTCCCCCCAAATTTATATGTTGAAGCCCTGATCCAGTATGACTGGTGTCCTAATAAGAAAGAGAGAGACAGACAGACAGACAGACAGACAGAGAGGGAGACACTAGGGATGTGCATACATAGAGAAAAGGGCCATGTGAGGACACAATGAGAAGGTGGACATCTGCAAGATGAGGAGAAGGACCTCAGGAAAAAACAAACCAGCTGATACCTTGATCTTGGACTTCTAGCCTCCAGAACTGTGAGAAAATAAGTTTATGTTGTTCAAGTGACTCGGTCTGTGGTATTTTGCTATTCCCAGCAAACTAACACATCCTAGCCAATAAAAGAGTAATATGCAAATTGACCATACCTCTGCTACACCCACAAGCCACACCCACCAGCCAATCAGGAGGGAATATGCAAATAAACCCAAGCAAGATGGCTGCAGCCACAGAGAGCAGGAGGGAGGCTTGGGTTTCCCTGGCAATGGAGGAAGCCAAGCTTTCCACCTGCCCTTGCCGGTCCAGGCCTCCACTCAATGCCATAAAGTTTAAATTATAGAAGATAAAAAAAGCCCAACAGAAATGGCGGCAGCCACCGAGCTGGAGAGAGCAAGAGGCTAGGGTTGCCTGCGGCAATGGAGGAAGCCAAGCATCTGCAGCCCTGGCGTGCTTCGGCCTCTGCTTAAGGCTACAAAGTTTAAATTATAGAAGATACATAAATCCCAACAGAAATGGCTGCCCACAGGAGCGAGCAGAAGGCTTGGCTCCACTCCAGGCTACAAAGTTTCAATTGTAGTAGATAAATAAATCCCAGATCCCAGGGTCTCTGCTTGGGTTGCAGGGGGGCATGGCCAGCCTGCAAACCACCACAGGCCCCTTGCCCAGGCTGCCCCACTCTCCAAGGGAACCCCCACCCTGATCCGGGACACCCTTCAGGACAAACCAGCTGGCCCCCACCGGTGCACCAGGCCTCTATCCTATCTAATAAAAGAGTAATATGCAAACCGACCATCACTCCAACACACAAGATGGCTGCCCCATGTGGTCAAAGATCCTGCCCCATGTGGACACAAGATGGCCACCACAAGATGACCAGCAGGGGAGGGCAGTTGGGAGGAACCAGGCCTTCAAGGGAGGGCAGTTAGGAGTGACCCGGCCAGCAGAGGAGGGAAGTTGGGGGTGACTGGGTCTGCAGGGGAGGGCAGTTAGGGGTGACCAGGCCTGCAGGGGAAGGCAGGGGCAAACAGGCTGGCAGGGGAGCAATTAGGCATCAATCAGGCTGGCAGGGGAGTGGTTAGGGGGTGATCAGGCTGGCAGGCAGAAGCAGTTAGGGGCAATCAGAAAGGCAAGCAGGCAAGCAGTTGGGAGCCAGCAGTCCTGGATTGTGAGAGGGATGTCCGACTGCCACTGGGATTGGGCCTAAACAGGCAGTCGGACATTCCTCGAGGGGTCTCAGATTGGAGAAGGTGCAGGCTGGGCTGAAGGACCACCCCCCACCCCCAAGCACGAATTTCATGCACTGGGCCTCTAGTAGACTAATAAAGTGTCTCATATGTGGTAGGTGGAATTCTGAAATGGCCCCAAATTCCTGCCCCCTGATGCATATACACCTTCTCCCTGTTATTCAAACATTAAGCTACATGCTGCTGTGAAGAGATTTTGCAGAAATTTATGTCCAAAATTAGTTAACATGAAGAAAGTGAATAGCCCTGGCCAGGTAGCTTAGTTGCTATCCCAAGCTTGTGGGTTTGATCCCTGATTAGGGCACATACAAGAATCAACCAATGAATGTATAAATAAGTGGAACAATAATCGATGTCTTTCTCTCTCTCTCTCTCTCTCTCTAACAAAACAAACAAACAAAATATTTATAAAAAGAGAATAGCCTGACCATTGTGGCTCAGTAGTTGAGCACTGACCTGTGAACCTGGAGGTCAAGGTTTGATTCCTGGTCAGGGCACATGCCTGGGTTGGGAGCTCAATCCCCAGTATGGGCAGTGCAGGAGGCAGCTGATTGATGATTCTCTCTCATTGTTGATGTTTCTCTCTCTCCCTCTCCCTCTCCCTTCCTCTCTGAAATCAATAAAAAGAATATATTAAAAATAAAAATAAGAGAGTAGATTATCCTGGGTGAGCCTGGCCTAATCAGGTGAGTTCTCAAAAGGAACTGGGACTCTTCCTTGGGAGGAAGATTCAGAAACGTGTGGTCATTTTTTCATTACTGTTTTTGGAAATGGATGAAGCCATATTTCAGGGAAAATGAGTGACCTGTAGGAGCTGAGAATGGCTCACATTTGACAACTAGCAAGGAAATGGAGACCTCATTCTTATAGTTGCAAGACATTGAATTTGGCCAACAACCAGATTTGAAGTGATCTGTAGTACAAATGACAAACCAAATGAATAATATGTTAACAATAAGCAAATTTGTGTAAAGGGTACACGAGTGTTCCTTGTACTATTTTTATTTTTGCAACTTTTTCTAAGTTTGAAATTATTTACAAATAGAAGGTTTCAAAATAAAAGATGAGTGGATATTTTCCATTGTTTTGGTGAGAATTGACTTATCCAAAATCTTAAAGTACTCTATTTCTGAGAATAAAAAATTGATGTGATTTGATTCAATAATTAACTGCTAGTATTTATTGAACTCTTACTATGTGCCAAGCACTGTTCTGAGTGTTTCATATAGAGGGGGTTCCAAAAAATGTATACATACTTTGAATGATTATAAAGTCAGTGTTTATTAATGTATGAGAGGCCCAGTGCACGAAATTCATGCACTCGAGGGGGAGGTCCCTCAGCCCGGCCTGCGCCCTCTCGCAGTCTGGGAGCCCTTGGGGGATGTCTGACTGATGCCTTAGGCTCATGGGGAGCGGGCCTAAGCTGGCAGTCACATATTCTTAGCACTGCCATGGAGGCGGGAGAGGCACCTGCCACTGCCACTGCGCTCACGAGCCGTGAGCCCAACTTCTGGCTGAGCGGTGCTCCTGCTGTGGGAGCACACTGACCACCAGGGGGCAGCTCCTGCATTGAGCGTCTGCCCCCTGGTGGTCAGTGCGCATCATAGGGACCAGTTGTTCTGCTGTTCAGTCGATTTGCATATTAGCCTTTTATTATATAGGATAGTTGATTTTTAAAATTTGAAAGAATCTACAGAAATGAATAATTTATCTTGTCCATGCCTGTTTTCAAACTGATGACCGTTTTGGTCCAGGCACTGCTGATAGCGTGAAGCAATGGAATCACAAACATCAAGAATCATTTCATTCGGTATTTGTATGCTCTTGATTCATCAGCTATTGCTAGATTTGTACCATAAAATTTATCTTTTCTGTATCCCCTAAAAAAGTCTAGTGGAGCCCAGCCTGTGTGCTAAGTGGGTGAGCATTGATCCATGAACCAGGAAGTCACAGGTTTGATTCCTGGTTAGGCACATGCCTGGGTTGCGGGCTTGATACCCAGTAGGGGGTGTGCAGGAGACAGCCAGTCAATGATTCTCACTTATCACTGATGTTTTTATCTCTCTCTATCCCTCTCCCTTCCTCTCTCTGAAATCAACAGAAACATATATATATTTTTTAAAGTCTAATTTATAAATTTTCTTTGTTCAAAGCTTAATCTGGCTTTACCCATTATTTCAAGTCAGGTAAACCTGAAAAGGAGTGAAAATTAAGTGAGTTATCAGCTTTTAAAGTGTGTCCCCAAAAAATGTATACACACTTTGAATAATTATAAAGGCAGTACTTCAACTACATAAAATGCATATGTACACTTCCAGTAGCATTTTAGGATGAATTTCCTTTGTTCAAAGCTTAGTCTGGACCTAGCTGGTTTGGCTCAGTGATTAGAGCGTTGGCCCACGGTTGAAGGGTTGGGGATTCTGTTCCAGCAAGGGCACGTGCCTGGGTTGCAGCCTCGATTTCTGACATGTGCGGGAGGCAACCAGTGGATGATTCTCTATCTCTTTCTCTCCCCCTCCCTTTCACTTTCTCTAAAATCAATGGAAAAATATTCTTGGGCCCTAACTGGTTTGGCTCAGTGGATAGAGCGTCGGCCTGTGGACTGAAGGGTCCCAGGTTTGATTCCAGTCAAGGACATGTACCTTGGTTGTGGGCACATCCCCAGTAGGAGGTGTGCAGGAGGCAGCTGATTGATGTTTCTCTCCCATCGATGTTTCTGACTCTCTATCCCTCTCCCTTCCTCTCTGTAAAAAATCAATAAAATATATTTTAAAATATATTCTTGGGTGAGGATTAACAACAATAACAACAAAAGCTTAGTCTGACTGAAAAGAAAGAAACATCAATTGAGCTATCAGCTGTTAAAGTGTGTATACATGTTTTTGGGACAACTATATATGAACTGATTTAAGCATCACAACAACCCTGTGAGATAAGTACTATTTTATCCCCATTTTACAGTTGAGAATACTGAGGCACACAAAGAGTAACTTGTTCCAGGTCACATAGCTCCTATTCAGAGTATTTGACTCTGAAGCCACATGCTATGTATTGTCTTCCATTAAAGTCTACATATGCTATTTCAAATTAGAAGTTTGCTTTCATTTGAACTGTGCTTATTAAAGTGTTTTGTTTCTGATTTTCTTCTTCAGAATTTGTAATATTTTGAATTTGAATTTTGTCATATTTTTGAAAAAAGAAAGAAAACATCCAAACTATCCAAAGGTTTTAATTCATACTTTCTTAACTTACTATTATAGAGATGAAATGAGTTGAAGCTCAGTTAGTTAGAGCATCATCTGATTCAACAAGATTGTGGGTTCGATCTCCGGTCCGGACACATACAAGAAGCAATCAATGAACGCATAAATAAGTGGAACAACAAATCAGTGTTTCTCTCTGTCTCTCTCTTCCTTCTTCACTCTCTCTAAAATGATTTAAAAAAAAAGAATCAACCAATGAATGCATAAATAAATGAAACAACAATCTATGTTATTCTTTCTCTCTCTCAAATCAATACATTTTTAAAAAAGATTAAATGAGTTGAATGGTAGTATGTGTAAACTTTTACCAGGCACTTTGCACATATAAAGTATTGTTTTTAATGTCTTTAAAGAGTAATATCAAGACATAGTTGGACCGTGTTAATGGTCATAAAATCTTTACTATAAGAGAGGTCAACTCTATGGAAAAGAGGTTTTTACTCTTATTTTAAGAGGCCCTGTCTCTCATCAAAGAAAATATTACAATGAACCCACATCAAATGTAATTTATATATAATTATGTAAGAGTGGAATTGTTTGTGACTAATTGACATGTCACATTTTGTAGATATCTAATCAAATTTACTAATTTCAGTTTTGGAACTAAAACATTTCTTGGAGCCAGTAGGTTTTTCTCAGCTTTCAATTTTATTGGCCCTTGAAAAGCTCATAGGCCCTGGGCACTGGGCCTCAGCACCACTGTCCGTCCAGGAGATTCTCTGGCAAGAAAAACTAAGATGAGATCAATCAAAAGTCTTGTATGCGTGATATAAGCATTACCAATGGACACAGACACTAGAGAGGTCAGGGCATGTGCTGGGGGGTGGGAATGGCCAGGGAGAGGTCAATGGGGCAGGGGGCGGGGGTGGGGGTAGGGAGGAGAGAAATGATATTGTAATAGCTATGTATGGGCCAGGGGGGTACTTGAAATTTCAGGGGGACCACTTTGTAAAGTATATGATTGTCTAACCACTATGTTGTATACCTGAAACTAATACAGAATAATATTGAAAAAAAAATAATGAAACCCTAATATGTTTCAAAAATAAAAATAAAAGAAACACTGAGATGGAGTCAGTGTTGAAGGAATGTTGGGAAACATTGTTTCACTAGGGGGCGCTCGTTCCTCTCCATGAAGGAAATTATCTTCTGGGTTGGGGAGCAAACTGCTTTTGGAGCGGGTAAACAAAGGGGTCCGTGCACCCTTCAGATGTTAAAATAAAAAGCGGCGATTTCTCTGTGACTGGAGATCAGGAGGTACTTCCAAAAGTAAATAGGATTAGTCACTGAACCAATCCATGCAAATACATTTGTACATATTTATACAAAGAGATTCAAATTATAGTGGGTAAGCCAGCTGAAAGTGTTTGTAGGGTAATCCACCTTGTTACTACCTTGATTGGTGTTATATGTGAAGGGCAATTTTGCTGCCTAGGGAAAAGCTGAAAGGCAAGAATTTGCGTAAACGTGATTAGATTTCTTGAGGCCACGTTAGGAGAGAACATTTTTAAATCTGGTGGCAATTTTGCTAGATGCAGCCTTCTCTTTCTCTTAGGAGCCATGGACATTCATTGTGATTAATCTCTACACTGAGCTGTCAGTTTCCTGACAGGGATTTCAAACAAAAGATTATGGAGGTGGATTTGAGCATGGCTTGAAGGTCTTGTCTAGATCAAAAATTGATGAATTCTTGTCCTTTCAGTAATCATTTGAAATAAAAAGATCTCATAATAACTCATCCTTTCCCTTTCAGTGGCCATGGAGCATAAACGTCAGCATCTGGGAAGGACCTTGTGTAATGGCTTAATCAAGAAGGCGCAGGAGCACTGTCAAAAATAGCCTCCTTAGTCACCGGAGCCTTGGCTCTCCAACCGCAGTCCTTTGAAAAGCTTGAATGGCAGAGGCACCACAGAGCCTCCCCAATAATGCCACCACCTTCCTTCTCAGGTGGCACTGTATACTGGATATAAAGAAGACTTACTGTATTTTAATTTTCCTTGGAGCATGGCTCAATTTAATGTAATATTAAAGACAAGCATGAAAACCTCACAAGTTCCTTTTTTCTCTTTCTTACTTAATCCCTATTATTTTCTTTCCAGGTGGACATCTACCATCAGAGAGTTTCAACACGAAAGAATACGTTATTTTTAAAAGCATATTATAAATAGGAAGTGTTATTGATGAGCACAGTTTGGGCAACTGCTCCTTGGAAACAGAACCGAATCCCTCAGCACCGATTCTGGGCAGTGGCTTTGCCTTTTCCCAAACTGAACACCTTCAGGGAGGTCTGACCTCGGATGACGGCTCCCTGCCCCCTGCCACACTCAGCAGAAGAGGTTTTATAGTATTTGTTTGGGGAAGTACACGTAAGGACTTCAGCTTCCGTCTTCCCACTGAATTGCACTTTGTGCGCACCTCGTACGATGTGAATCTTCCTACGTGTCTGCACTTGCAAGCTGTGTAATTAGAGTCAGGCCGGAGTGGCTCTCCAACACCATCTTTCCTCCCCAAGAGTTAGCATTTAAAAATGGAATTCTGGTAGACATTCTGTGGGAACTTGAAACACGTTTACATTTATTATGCAAAGCCAAGTGTAACTTCTACGAGTTCAGCTGTTTACCCATCTGCGAAGGGTCTGTCTCAATGCTCCTAACCTGGGAAATGTCAGAAGAAGACTATGAATTTCATTCACTACTTCAGTATCCAGGCTGCCTCATTTTCGCAGTTGTTGAGAGAGAGCTGCCTTTCCCACTGTGTGGATGCAGGTAGGAGGCAGTGGAGTCCAGTGGTTGGGAGACTGAGCCTGAGAGTTAGACCTCAGTTTGAATACTTGCTTAATTGCACACAAGGATTGTGATTTTAGGCAAGTGATTTCATATCTGTAAGCTTTCACTTTCTCCCCGGTGACATGGAGCTAATCATAGGTCTGCCCTAGAGCTGTGGTAGGGTCACATGAGATAACATTCGAGCGCTTAGTTATAGTGCGTGGCTCACGACAAATGCTCAGTCAATGGTGGTGGGCTGGCTGGGAGTACCATCTGCCGCCAGATGGGAATGACGACCAGCCCTCATTTCTAATAGTGAAAATCTTTTAGAACATTTCAGAGTATCCTTCAACAAAACACAGAACCATCCATCAATTGTCTTGGCCCTTCAGAAGGCAACTTTGCCAAATAGCCCCTGGGGTTGTGTGGGGAAGAGCAGCAGACCCCCTACAGGCTGCCACACCTCCCGAGAGACCTTGAGGGAGCAGCCCTTGGGAGGAGGCCAAGGTGAGTCAGCACACCTACCCAGTTCCTGAGACAAGGCTTCCTAGGGCCACTGAGTCACTCTTCCCTTGAACCAGGAGTCAGCCTCCTTCCCTCCCCTGTTCTCCTTTCTATTTCTTAGTCAAGCCGGTGCTAAGAGGAACCATGGAAATAACAAGACATAATTGCCATGATGACAAATCCACAAACAAGGTTCTTTATGAAAATGAATTCTCCTTTAGATACGCTGTGCTTGCTCAGAAGGGCCCCTGCGTGGCAGATCTCCAAGTTGTGCTTCTTGTAAGCCAAAGGGAGTAACTGCTGGCAGAAATATCTTAGGAGTGACTAAGAAGAGACTCGGCACTGGTGGGGAAGACCCGGGCACTTCACTGCTGATGGAGAGTTGGCTAGAGGGCTCCCTCTCCTCATAACATTTCCCACTATGTCTCTGTGTGCACTGTTTTATTTCAAGGTAACGTACACGTCATTTTCCCCCTCACATGGCCACTCATCCATGACTTATGCAAGACACTCCTTAGATTCCACAGAGGTCCAGGCCTGTCTTTAAGGAACTTACAATATAGTAGGTGAGAAGATAACACAACAGCAATAATCAAGATAATGATAATATAGCACTGACGGATGACTTACTTAAGTCCCCAAAAATGTCTTTTTATCAAAACAGTGCTACAAGTAGATGTAATTACTATCTCAGTTTCAAAGATGAGGAAACCGAGGTCTGTGGAAGTTAGGCCACTCACTCAAAGTCCTGCATAAAAACACAGAGTGACCCCAAGTAGAATTCAATCCAATGTCTTGGCAGGTTATAGGTGGGAAAGATATACTTCCTGAGGATAGGCATCAGGGCATACTTCACAGAGGAGGCAGCGATAGAGCGAAGTCTTAAACAGTGTCGGGGGTTGACGAAAGAATATATGCACCCCATGTTCATTGCAGCATTATTTACAATAGCCAAGATTTGGAAGCTGCCCAAGTGTCCATCAGTGGATGATTGAATAAAAAAGCTGGGGTACATTTACACAATAGAATACTACTCTGTCATAAAAAGGAAGGAAATTTTTCCCTTTATGACAGCATGGATAGACCTGGAGAACATTATGCTAAGTGAAATACGCCAGTCAGAGAAAGACGAGTACCATATGATTTCACTCATTTGTGGAATTTAATGAGCAAACAAAGCAAAATAGAAACAGGCTCATATAGAAAGAGCAGACTGCTGCTCTGGTGGTGGTGGCGGGAAGGGGTAGGTGGAGGGATTGAGCAAAAAAGAAAAAAAGAGAGAACTCATAGACATGAACACAGTGTGGTGATTGCAGGTGGGGAAGGGTGAAAGAGGGCACCGAGGGGATAAATGGTGATGGGGAAAAGTTAAATTAAATTATCAAAAAGAATGTAGGGGGTTGAATTGTGGTCCGTCCAAAAGACACATCTATCTACCCAGAACCCTGTGAATGTGACCTGGTTTTGAAAAGGGCCTGTGCGGATGGAATTATGTTAAGGCTCTTGAGATGAGGTAATCCTGGAGTTAGGCTGGGCCCCAAATCCAATGAGAGGTGTGCTTCTCAGAGAAAGGCAGAGTTTGAGACCCAGACACCCTGAGAGACGAAGGCCATCTGAAGACACAGGCAGAGGTTGGCAGACCTAAGTCGAAGAATGACGAGGATTATTTGCAGGCAGCAGAAGCTAGGAGAGAGGCGTGGTACGAATTCTTCCCCAGAACCAACACTGCTAATATCTTGATTTTGAACTTGTGGGTTCCAGGACTGTGAGGGAATAAATCTCTGTTGTTTTAAGCATCCCATGTTGTGGCATTTGTTATGATAATAACAAATTTGTTATGGCAGCCTGGGGAAACACGCACCAAGGGCATGTGAGAATCCCTGGGAAGCAACAGCTCAAGCAAAGGCACTGAAACGAAAAACATCGAGGTCTGAGGGAGTCTATTTTGGGTTGGGCTGAACCATAAGGGCCCTGAAAGGAAACAGGCTGTTTAAGACAGGGGTCATCTTAGGGAGGGCTTTGAATGTCAGGCTTGGAAATTTAGCTTTTATTTAGTGAGCCACCAGGAACTTGGTGAGAGTTGTATATATAGAAAATTAAGGTGTCCCTGAGCTGGCAGGAGGTGATATGGGCCTGAATGAGGGCAAGGGCAGCGGGGATGAAGAGAAGGGACAGAGGGAAAGTTATCTATTAGGAATCTGAGACCTGGCAAGAGATAGATTCTCAATCTGACTTGCTAAATCGCTTGATTCACATTTTACCTGCTGCTGTTTATGTGTCTTTGTCTTCTGGGCTTCATAACGCCCACACTTTGATTGAGCTACCTCAAGTCTTCTGGCTGCCCATCAAGTTGGATTATTAACTTGCTTGGGCTTCCTGACAGCCAGGCTGTGTTCTACACGGAGGACTTTCCTTTACTAATCTTTAGGAGCGTGGCTTTTGCCTTCTCTGCTCCTGTTCCTCCTGCATGAGCTAAACCTTTGGAGGCTGTTTCAGTACCAACAGTAACCTCTTCTTGGCTCCTGTCCTGCCTGCGCTGGGGGCAGGGGCAGGGTTTCAGAACTGCTGGGCTGGCCTCACTCCAGCGTCCTGTTACAGATCCTATCTTGTCATTCGATGCCAAAGTGTGATGGAGAGGCAGCATTGATGAAGCTGTGGCATCTGGAACAGACGCAAATCTTAGAGCCATGTCAGATGTGGCACATTACCAATGCCCCGGAGACCTTTAATGTGGTCTGAGGCTTCAAGCCTCATTAGCATCACGATTCTTTGGTTGGTTTCTCAGAAGTCACACAAACTCTGTGGATCTGGCTTTATAACCCAAGACCAATGGGAGGAAGGAGGAGGAACCAGTGTTCACCCAGGGCTTAGGCGGTGCCAGTTATCCTGAGAGGTGTTTGACTATGTCATCTCATTTCATCTTCATGGCAGAACAGTGAGGCAGATGCTGTTACCCTCATTTTACAGAGGAGGACATTGAATCTCAAAACAATGAGGTCATACGGTGAGGAGTGCTTCCAGGATTCAGCCTTGGGATTTTCCCAGATTCCACACCACCTCCTACATAGGAGAATTTGAAAATTATTATTGATTTCAGAGAGAGGAAGGGAGAGGGATAGATAGAAACATCAATGATGAGAATCATTGATCAGCTGCCTCCTGCACCACCATTACTGGGGATCGAGCCCACAACCCAGGCATGTGCCTTGACTGGGAATCAAACCGGTGACCTCCTGGTTTAAAGGTTGATGCTCAACCATGGAGCTACACTGGCTGGGATCAGAGATTTTTTTTTTTTTCAGTACTACCAAGGTGGAAGAATTCTGTTTTTGGCATATGTGCAGGATTTGCCTAGTGCAGTGGTCGGCAAACTCATTAGTCAACAGAGCCAAATATCAACAGCACAACGATTGGAATTTCTTTTGAGAGCCAAATTTTTTAAACTTAAACTTCTTCTAATGCCACATCTTCAAAATAGACTCGCCCAGGCCATGGGATTTTGTGGAAGAGCCATACTCAAGGGGCCAAAGAGCCGCATGTGGCTCGCGAGCCGCAGTTTGCTGACCATTGCTCTAGATTATGTGTGGTTTGCAGAGAATAGATTTACTCTATCCCTCAAATTGATTATAAACTTTAGTTGATTTAAACATTTTTTAAATTTTACATTCATATTTTAAATAGATGACTAGCCCTAACCGGTTTGGCTCAGTGGATAGAGCGTCGGCCTGTAGACTGAAAGGTCCCAGGTTCGATTCCAGTCAAGGGCATGTACCTTGGTTGTGGGCACATACCCAGTGGGAGGTGTGTAGGAGGCAGCTGATTGATGTTTCTCTCTCATTGATATTTCTATCTCTCTCCCTTCATCTCTGTAAAAAAATCAATAAAATATATAAATAAATAAATAACCAATAAGTGAAAGGAAGTCTAAGATATAGCTTGAGTGCTAATCAAGGCTCCACTGGGGACTCCATGTTACTCCTTGTCAAAGGAGAGGCCAGAAAACGTTCTAGTTATGTGAATTTGCAACAGGAAAAAGTTATTGAAATTTAAATGGAAAGAACAGTTTAAATCATTATATTGTATTTTCGGTCAAGAGAAGGTTGCTCAACTTCCATTATGATCAACTGAAGGAATGAGGTATGCAACTGAGGGAATCAGCTAGTGTAAAATTCATGGAGTTTTTATGGAAAATATTGATTACCTTGTTACATCTATTACCGCCTGCTTTGCCCCAGTTGCAGGCCGAGAGTCTAGATTTTGAGCACTGCTTGCAGGATAACCTCATCCCTTAGAACAGTGGTCGGCAAACTGCGGCTTGTGAGCACCATGAGGCTCTTTGGCCCCTTGAGTGTTCTGACACCACTTCTTCAAAATAGACTTGCCCAGGCCAAAAACCGACTTCTGAGCATGGGCCATGAAGTTTCAATCGCACTGTACGTGCTCACCCACATGTGGTATTTTGTGGAAGAGCCACACTCAAGGGGCCAAAGAGACGCATATGGCTTGAGCTGCGGTTTGCTGACCACTGGCCTAGTGCATGCTGGCTTTTTACTTTGTGTCGTGATTTTGTATGAACATTTATTCTCTGGTCCCTGCTAGAGCCCAGCCACTGACCTAGAACTTCCTGGGCATCAGCTTCAAGAATGTTTGAGGACTTTTCAGACTGATGAATTTGTGCTGTTTCCCAAAAGAACAAAGTGTGTTTTAGCGTCAGATTGCAATTTGCAGTTTCTGGTTGCATCTCTAGGTTTGGTTGCACTGAAAGAGTGACAACAATGGGTCCTCTTATGTAGCCTTGATCACTACATTGGTTTGGGGAAAGGCAATGGCTCTGATACAGAATCCTGGGTGGTATTGTCTGCAAAACTTATGAGGTCAGGGCTTCGTTCACATTCCCTAGTTTCCTCCCGCAGGCCAATATCCACAGGACCTCACGCCCATTGCCCTACCAGCCTTTGTTCATGCTGCTTTTGTCCCACCTTCCTCCTGCTCAACCCCTGAATGCACATCTCCCTTTTTTCTGCAGTTCCAATCCTAAACTTTGTTCATGGCTCAGCCCCAGCTCACTCCCTTCATTAAGCCTCTCCTAACTGGCTTTCCTTTTCGGGGTTCCTGCAGCCCATTGGCTTAGCGGAGCTCTTCCCCAGCTCGCTCTCTCTCTCTCTCTCTCTCTCTCTCTCTCTCTCTCTCTCTCTCTCTCTCTCTCTCTCTCCCTCTCTCGGACTCTGGGTCTGTGCATTTTCTCTTTGTCTGCATCCTCTTAGAGTAAGGACTGTGGTCTTCCTTTTGGCTCCAAGGTGCCTGGCAGGGTGCTGGGCCTACAAGAAGGGCGTTCATTTTTTATTGAGTCTGTAAATTGCAGATACACATCTGGAACACAGATCACCTTGCAAAATCTGCATTCCCCACTGTGTTTAGAATAAAGTACAAATTCCTGAACATGGAATTTAAAAAAAAAAAAGTTAACACAACAACAAATAATAAATCCTCTCTGTCTATAGTTTCCAAACTACACTTCCAGGCTCTGCAAAAGCACTAAGTTATCGGAACTCCTACAGTCCCATTGGTTGGAATATCTCTTCCGGCTTCCCTGCCCCTGGAAGGCCTTCAGATGCAGCCTTCTACGTGCAGCCCTCCCTGATCTCACAAGAAACAGCTAAGACAGCCCTAGCTGGTTTGGCTCAGTGGATAGAGCGTCAGCCTGCGGACTCAAGGGTCCCAGGTTCGATTCTGGTCAAGGGCATGTACCTTGGTTGCGGGCACATCCCCAGTGGGGGGTGTGTAGGAGGCAGCTGATTGATGTTTCTCTCTCATCGATGTTTCTGGCTCTCTCTCCCTTTCCCTTCCTCTCTGTAAAAAAATCAATAAAATATATTAAAAAGAAAAAAAGAAACAGCTAAGACAGTGTTTCTTCTGCGTACCCATACCATGTCATGTTTGGCCAACATTTCATTGAAACTTGTCCTGTTTTTCATTGTTGACACTCCCTTCCGGATTACCAACTCCTGTTGAATCACCGTTGTGTTCAGTTAGTGCCTAACGTAGGATAGGCCGCCTTTCACAAACACTCGCTCTGCTCAGAGTCATCCCCATCTGATAGGATTCAGCAGCAGCTCTAATACTTTTTGGCAACAGCTTGCTCCAAGAGGAGCTAAAAGGGGGAGGGCTAAGAGGCAGTGTGCCTGCTCCTTCCTTAGCCCCACCCCCCTGCCCATGGTAGAGTTCTCAGGTCTCTGTCTCTGGATGCTTAGCTGGCCTTCTTTAGCAATTCAACCTCATTTTGCTGGAGATTATGAAATAGAAATCCTTCCCAACTCAAACGCACACATCACATCACAGGCAGGCCAGGGCCCCTGTGTCTTATGAATCAGCAGGCATTAAACCAAGCTCATCTCTAAAGCCCACAAAGCAGCAAACTCATTATCGCAGTGCAGGGGATAATGAGTATTAGGCCAAGGACAGAGCAGCCTGGGCTGTGGTGGGGACTGCTCTTTTCAGGGATGATGCAGTGAGCCATTCCCCTTTAATTGCTCATGACTTACATACTACTCACTGACAGTGTGAACCAGAGACACCCACTTGACATCATTAGTCCTGTGGGCCGGATGTCAGCCACTAGGTGTTTCTAACTTCCCCAGCTTGCTGAGCTCATCTGGCCCTTTATGATTTAGTATAAAGCGCCTCAAATCTCTATCCCTCATAAGTAGGCCAGATTCTTTCCATAGGAAATTCTGAGAATTCCTGCCGCTATGAACGGAAGGAGCCTGTATTCCCTCTGCCACCGTTTCTGCTTCTACTGCTTTCTTGGTCTCCACTTTGTGTTCTGCTTCCTGCATGCCCTGTGCCACCATTCACCCATTCACGGCTGTGTGCATGCTGCAGACTTTCCTAAAGACTGGGGCAATGGAGTGTGTGTGTGTGTGTGTGTTAGGGTGTGTCCTGGGGCTGTTATGACTAAGTAGCACAGAGTGGCTTGAAGAACAGAAGATTATTTTCCCACAGTTCTAGAAGCTGGAAGTCTGAGATCAAGGTGTTGGTGGGGCTGTGCTTCCTTGCAAGGCACCAAGACAGGACCTGTTCCAGGCCTTTCTCCTGGCTTCTGCCAGTTCCTTGGTTTGTGGCAGCATAGCTCCATTCTTTGTACACAGCGTTCTCGTCCCACCCACCCCCCTGCCCCATCCAAATTTCCTCTTTTTATAAGGACACTGTTATATTGGATTAGGGGTCCATCCTTCTCTAGTATGACCTTGTCTTAATTACAACTGCAACAGCCCTTTTTTCCAAATAAGGCCACATTCTGAAGTATGGGGGGGGGGTGGGTATTGGGACATCAACTTATGTATTTGGGGGGGGGGCGGTGTTGCAGGTCAGCCCATAACAAGTGGGTATGTGTGTTAGTGTTAGGGATGTCACACGAAAGCATAGAAGGGCAAAACACTTGCAACGGAATATTTAAGCATCTCATTTCAAAGTCCCTCAGCCATTCCATCCCCAGGGGAACTTCCAGGGTTGTCTCTTACCCAGCCTCCAGCCACGTTGTTGAACCTCCTGTCCCTCTTCCTTACCTCTCCCTAACTCCTCCCAGTTCCTTCAATGACAACTCCAACAATTACTGCACATTTCCAAAGGAAAAGAGTGTAGCTATTTCCCTTTCTCCACAAACCATCCAGATTTGGCCTAGAGAGCCATTCTAAAAATTAAAACATCCTTTTAAGATATTTCTAACAAAGACAGTCTTTGCCTGAGGAGGAATTCTGTGATTGCTCTGATAGAAACAATTAGTTTTCTCCCTTTATCAGCAAATAAAATGATGTTATTCCCCTTCCAGTTTGGCTCAGTGGATAGAGTATCGGCCTGCGGACTGAAGGGTCCCGGATTTGATTCCGGTCAAGGGCACATGTCGGGATTGTGGGGCTTAATCCCCGGTGGGGGAATCAATAATTCTCTCTCATCATTGATGTTAGTATTTCTCTCTCCCACTCCCTTCCTCTGTGAATTCAATAAAAATATATTTTAAAAAATAAATAAGTAAAATAAAATGAAATTATTTATTGGTCTAAATATTTTAGGGAACTAGCTTCTGTTTATTTCTAGGGGCATTAAAAAATGCCTCCTGCACCAATGAGGAAAATAACAGAAATGATAGTGAGCATAGGTTGTGCCTTATGGATCAGGGATGGACAACTTATTACATCACCTTTCCTGGGAGACATACACATAAATATGGTACTCTTTCCTTCTGGGCAAGGCCAGGGCTTCAGAACCGTTCTCTACAGAGTTGATTCCAGTTGTTGCTATGAGTCTGATAGATTTGACATGGGAGATGAAGCTAATTGGCCACCACTGATCCAGACCATTCTCTGGAGGGAGTTTTATGCCTCTGGTGCTTACTTCTATTTCTGTTCATTAACAGTTGCCAGTTTGGGAAACTTGAATAGAGGGCACAGGATATAATTTCTGTATTAGTCAGCATAAACTGGGTTAAGCTGTGGTAACAAATGACCCCCTCCTGTTGCCATTTCTTGCTCATGCTATGCGTCCTTTAAGGATCAGCTGAAGCTCTGCTCTGTGTCACCTTTACCCAGGGAGTCAGGCTGACAGAGCAGCCTGTAGAACAAGGAGACAGGTCATGGTGAACCATGCAGTGGCTCTTAGAGCTTCTGCTTGTAACTCATGTCTCTTCCACTCACATTTCATTGGCCAAGACTAATGTCAAGGAGGTGGACAAGTATAATCCTCCTTTAGGGATGGGCAGCAAAAACATTAATTCAGTTTACATCAGATACCTACTTTTTTATTGTTTTTAAATGTCTCAGAAATGGAGTGAAAGAAAATGGAGATCTTTTCTACTTACATGTTGTAATGGCTATTTTTTATTCTTTTTACTATATATGTTAGAAATCTTATTATAGAGTTTAAAGAATAGAAATACATATTTGATCTGATTAACATAGGACCTTTATTATATTCAAAGTCTTTCTGCAGCTGAGATGTAATTGGTTTTAAGAGAGGCTGCTTACTGTTCAAATGAGGTTTATTAATGCAGATGAAGGTAATAATCTTAGTGGTTAAATCTGGACTCTACCCAACACAATAGTGTTGTCTTTTATTCACCTTTATAGCAGAATGAGGTAAGCCTAACAGTATTAACTTCATGAACCATACCCCCTTTAACCTTTAAAAATATGTTCTACTCTTATACATGCTTTTAATAGAAAAATAACCTTTTCATATTGAAATACATTAAAGCAGATATAAAAATAATGATCACATGCTGTGATAATTATTCACTTCATCCTGTTAAAGTAAGAGTTTCAGCATGTGACAAAGCAGAGTTGCTAAAAGATTTTGGAAGAACACTAGTTTAGAAGAATGCTAATAGATGTTCCACTGAAAAGCGTTATTAATTCCAGGATTCAGAAAGTGTTCTGTTCAACACAGTACAGGTCTCTGTGATGCAAGATGTCTCAGAATCTTAATGGTGCATTATTAGCGCACGAGCCATTTATCTGGTAATATTCTTCAGAAAACATTGTGGGAAATGCTGACTCTCTCTCTTTTTGCTCAATCCCCCAGCTCCCGCAGTCACTTTCCAACCTCACCTGAACGCCCATCCTCTCAGGCTTCTGTTTACTTCTCTTCAATCAGCCCCCTGCTTTTTTTACTTCCTCATTTATCCACCTCAGACGGAATGATTCATCATTTTAATAACATGCTTGGCCAATTATATAAACCCCCCTTATGTCTTAGTTGTACCTAGCTGGCAAAATCCAACTTTGGATGGATCCAACTTCCTGCTTCCTCTGAACCCTTCTGGAGAAAGCCATGTGCTCATGAACTTCAAATAGACCCTTAATATCTGACACTCCTTAACGCCTGACATTTCCTGTCCAGCTCATTTCTGACTCTCCCACTCCCTGAGATAGTATTTCAAACCCTTTCTACTTCTTGGATTCTACAACCAGCTCTATGCACTCCCACTGCATGCCCTACTTAGCTCGCTCCCTTACAGAGCATCCATGTGCCTGGTGCTCCCAGTCCTACAACTCTCCGATAGCTGCTCCCCTCCCATGCTAGCCTCTTTTCCTCCCACTGGGATGGTGTCTCTCTTCTAAGGGCAATCCCAACTTTCTAAGGACCTTGCACTATAGACTATTCTTTGTTTTTCTTATATGGAGCCAACCTTACTTTTCAACTGGTCTTTCTCATCAACCATCAGCTTTTACATATGCTTAAATCTTCCCCTTTATAACAAGGAAGGAACAAAGGCAGGCAGAAAGGAAAGAAGAAAGGAGGGAGAGAAAAACTATGCCGTGGCATTACAGTCCGTTCCAACCAGTGCTGCCTGTTCATGGCCAAGTCCCACTGTTTCCGTTTCCTCTTCTCCCACTCTTATTTAATCTGCTCCCATTTATGTTTTTTTTCTAATTTAAATTGAGATTTAACATACATATGGTAATGTGTAATTCAATGAAGTTTTACATATTTATACACCCCATATGGATACCACTCAGATCAAGATATAAAGCATTTTCAGGAACAAAAAGTACAAATATCCTCAATGTTTCATAACTTGATATTCTCATGTAACAATACATCCTGAAGATCACTCCATAGCAGTATATTGGGACCTTCCTTATTTCCTTTCAACTGAGTAATGCTTCACTTTGTAGCTGTACCTTCATTTATCATTATTCTGCTGATGGATACTTAGATCGATTCCAATCTTTTGCTATTATAAATAGTGCTTCAACAAAGTGTGTAGAACAGGCATCATTTTGTATTTCTGCCAATGTATGTTTGGTACAGATTCTTGGAAGTGGGATGGATTGCTGGGCCAAAGGTTAAGTGCATTTGTTGTTTGGCTAGATATTGTCAAATTCCTTTCTATACAGGTTGTACAATTTGCATTCCCACCAGCACTGTATATGAGTACCTGCTTACCCACAGATTTGCTAATATAAGTTAATAAACTTTTGAATTTTATATGCATATCTTTTTTCCTCTTTTTATTTTCTTGCAGCTTAATTGAGATATAATTGACATGCAATATAGTGCACACGATTTGATGAGTTTTGCCGTATGTATACAACTATGAACCCATCTCTACAATCAAGATAACGAATACATGCCTCTGACCACAGAGTGTCCTTGTGCTCCCTAACTAACCTAACTTTCCCTCTCCAATCCCATCTCCAAACATGAGAGGTTTCAACAATTGTACTTTCTTGAGGTATCAGGATATACCTAGCATGAGGGAGTAAATTAAGAGGAAAGACCTGGCCGGTGTGACTCAGTGGTTGAGCATTGACCCATGAACCAGACAGTTCCAGTTCCAGTCCAGGTGAGGGCACATGCCTGGGTTGCAAGCTCAATCCCCAGTAGGGATGTACAAGAGGCAGCTGATCGAGAATTCTCTGTCATCATTGATGTTTCTCTCTCTCTCTCTCTCTCTCTCTCTCTCTCTCTCTCTCTCTCTCTCTCTCCCCCCCCTTCCTCTCTCTGAAATCAATGAAACATATTACAAAAAAATTTTTTTTAATTAAGAGAGAAGAAAACAGGATAGTGAATCCAGGAGAGAGAAAGAGCCATTCTTGGCAGGAGAGTGAAACCCAGCCCCTGGCCTGCCGCAATCCAGGCTGATGGCACCAGCATGAAGGGCCACCAGTTTGAACTTGGCACTGGTCATAAGGCTCTAGGACAGATGGAGAAGATAAATCAATACAAAAGTTGCTATATCAGAAATTTGGAGTGGACATTTAGAGACTTAGAGAATCTGTGACTTAAAACCCAGTAGATGAAAGGAAAATTATATTTAATAAGAAAAGAAAGGAAAAGTTATCATGATATGCCTAATGGTTCAAGTATGAATAGCATTTACATTGTAATTGTAATGGAAATAAATAACTTGATCTAATCAAATGATGATGTGGTTCTCTCAGTGGGGATGGCAGAATGGGAGGGGCAGTGCATATGGAAGGGGTGAAAGAAGGCTGTCTCCTTATCTTCCCGCAGGGCAAAATGAAGGACCATTCTTACAACTGAAAGATCAAGAAGGAGCAATGGCAGCTTGTTCTGGCTAATTCCTATAGAGCCTTACATCTTGGTTTGAGTGACATGTCCATGTGTCATCCTCCTAACTGCCCTCTTTCAGGCAATTTTGTGCATACCTCTATTAGGGCACCCATATCACTTAAAATATTTGACCAGCATAACTTTTTACTTAGTCTTCTGTATACCCAAGAGACTGTGCGCTTCTTGGGGGGGGGGGGGGGGGCGGGAGGGGGAAGGGGTAAAGGGAGGGAAGGAGCAGAAGAAAGACAGTATTTTATAACCCCCTTGGTCCAACATGCAGAAGATGTTGAAGTAATAAGCAATCCTATAGAACACAGCAAAAACAAACATTACAGAGTCTTGGTAAAATTAAGAGGTGTTTAAAGAGTCTGTTAGAACCAGACTCTTCTAATAAAATAAAAATCAAATCACAATTGATGCCAGGACATGAGTGGGAATGAGGCTCTTGTGATATCTTCAGGAAATGAATTTTCTGAGATTCGCATGGGAGGATGGAATATGGAAAAAGGCTGTATTTGTGTAAAGTTACATTTCTTGGGTCCTAAAGCCCCCTATGCAAGTCCTGGAGGAGGAGCAGTTGGGTGTTCAGAGTCAGAAACAGGCCAGCATCCAGTTTCTGTTCCATGTTGCAACCAGGTGTGGTTCAACATTCAGGCCAGATTCAAATCCATCAGTCCATGTGTGGAGTCCAACATGGCCATGTGCATCATGCGGGCACAAAGGAGCAAAGCCCCCCTGCAGCAGGAGTCCCCAGAGGGCCGGCACCTGAGAGAGAGAAGGGCTGAACTTCCTTTGGAAGTTTAAATATTTAGGTAACCCTGAGCTTGCAGTGGCCACGCCCATCCTGGCCAATGACCTGTTTCCATGTCACTCACTCCTTACTGGGCATGCATATAAGCTACCTTTGTCTAGCCCCTTCCCCATCCATCAGCGGGGAACAGACTGGAGAGTGTTAAATACAACTTTTTGGCAAAGCTGTGTAAATGGCATGCCTATACTATTTGCTCTCCCCTTTAACCCTTTTCCTGTTAAATAATAACTAGGTTATTACAACTGTATCACAATGATTTAAAGACACTCATTTTACTCCTAAAGTCTTAAAACATTCCAATTTCCATGATACTGAACTGTAGTTAGGTATACATCTCCACCTAACTCTTTAGGCTACTGTGAATTTTTTTTTATGTGCCTCAGGCATGAAACAGCTCTGGCACCAACATAGGCATCAAGCTAGGATGAACTAAGGACTACACGTCTGCTTTGCCCCTGATTGTATAAGAGCAACACCACCAATCAGGTATCTCCTTGCTCTTGTGAATTTTTTAAATTTTATTTAAAAAATCTTTATTGTTGAAAGTATTACATATGCCCCCCTCCCCTTTGATCTCTTCTAGCCCCCTCTGCCCCAGGTCTTTACCACCCTATTGTCTGTGTCCCTGGGTTATGCTTAGGTGCATACAAGTTCTTTGGTTAATCTCTTCCCACCCATCCACCCACTCTTCCCCACCTTTCCTTGTGAATTTTTCTTTAAAAAAAAAGTAACATTTTTATTTCTTTTAGAAAGGAAGGGAAAGGGAGAGAGAGATAGAAACATCAATGATGACAGAGAATCACTGATTGGCTGCCTCCTGCATGCCCCCTACTGTGGTTTGAGCCTGCAACCCAGACATGTGCCCTTGACCGGAATCGAACCCGGGACCCTCAGTCTGCAGACCGAGGCTCTATCCAATGAGCAAACCAGCCAGGCATGAATTTTTCTTAATGAGACTAAGTGCTTAGGGCCCTTTCACAGGGACATTTAACTTTTCTCATTCATTAATGGAAAGGTTTTATATTCACATTTCTATTGCCTCCTGCTGGGATAATTTCATAAACCCTAGTTATCTTATTAGGAACAAGAAACCACTATTTCCAGGAAACATTATGGGATATTAAATTGTGGATAACAGAGTCTGCGTGTGTTACTCTTAAAACTCAATATCATACAAAGTAATAGATAAAATATATTAATTTTACTAGAAGCGGAGAGCAGCTGGGAAAAGGAAGTTAGAGGGTGAAAAAGTGACTATTTGATTAACAAAAATAATATTCTTTTTGCAGAACAATTTCCTTTATATTATGAACTCCCCAAATGCATTTAAAATACAATTCAACTTGCCACAATTGGATTAACATACAGGTGTTTGTGGTTTTTTTCCCCCTATAACATGAACACATCAATCTCTGTTTTCCTAAAACTACAATACTGTATTTTGAGCTGTGTGCTCCAATGACAAAGCAGATGGAGGAAGCACCTCCAATCGTTATGCTCTGTGACCCATTTGCAAAATTTTCGTTGTGCATTTTCAATGTTCTGTGCTTTGCTCCTCTCCCATGGGAGGAATGCCTCCAGCAGCAGAGGCACCTGCAGTTCTAACGGATTGGAAGGTGGTTTCCACAGGCCACGAGGTGAACAAAGGAGAAGGAGTTACAATGTAGACGGAGTGATTGTGCCTGACCCCTAAGACGAATGGGATTGCTGCCCATAGAAAACAGGCGTCTGAGTCACCAGGTCCCTTTGAAGGAAGGACTTGCGACTCTCAGCTGCACAGAGCTGCCTCCGCCAGGGCTAGACCCTTCCTGGGATAGCCCATGCCGAGCAGTGATCCCTCCAGAGCTCCCCACCAGGCTGGCACACAGTTCAATTCTGCTTCTGCTTCTGCTCCCATAACATCACAGGTGAAGATGGCTTCCAGAGAACCCAATGGGCACCATGGCTCACAGTGAGGGGGAGAAGGAATATGGGTAGGCCTCCAGGGAACCACTAGGTTGCCTCCTCCACTGCCACAGCTACTGCCAACGGTGAGAGTAAGTGGAACACTGCAGTAACCTGATAGAAACCAGATCACAAAAGGCTCAGATCCCGCCAAATTTAAGGTTTGGTTCACTTTCATCAGGTAAAAATTTCCAACCAGATGAGATGCTGGTGAAAAGCCAAAGGACCATGAACTAGGTGGTGGAAAAATAAGTCAGAAATACCTACATTGGTATTTATACAGCACTGCAGAAATAAGAACAATTTCAGCAACACGTGTTTTCTCTACTGCGCCATGAACATGCTCAAGTACTCTAGTTCCCCTCGTCCTTCTTCTCCCTTTGCCCCCACAGTTACATATGGAGCATGTTAGTTTAAATATTAGTGTACATATTACAGGCTATCGATCAGAGCTGTGATAGAATAAAAGAGAAATGGAACAGATATCCAGGACTTGAAAGAAAAGGCGGGTATAATTTTGTTTGCACAGGATGATTTAACTTTGTTAGGTGAGAGCACTTTTGGGATGATAAGTATGTGAAGAAATATATGCATTGATCTTGAGCAGTGAAGGAGTGCAATGTAGGAAATATTACTTTCAGATCTAACCTTCACTGGACACTTGAAAGAACTCATTTAATAAATTAACTCATTTAATCCTCACAACAGCACTATGAGAGTGGTACTATTACCATCTCCATTTACAGATGAAACCGGGGCTCCTAAAGCTTAATTAACTTGTCCACAGTCGCAGAGCATTTGCACTTCAGTGTTCTGTGTAAAGAGGGTCATGCTCTTATCTCTATCGCCCTGTTTGACTGAAGAGGAGATCTGTCATTCTTTTAAGTGGCCCAGCATCTGAGTGCTCTTACTGTGCACGGGAAATTCTCCTCCGCATGAATCTGGGTAGGACCCAGAGCCCACCTGCCACCACAAGGTGCAGGTACTCACTTCCCAGTTTCCTTTGCACCTTGGTTGTGACATGTGATCTGTGCACTCTCTCTTGGCCGCTGCAACAAGATCACCATTCAGAAGCAGCAGTGCCAGTGGTGGCCAACAGTGTCCAGTGCTGGGGGGCTGGGGTCATAAGTTGTAGCATGGGTCCTTGGCCGTGGCAACGGGCACTCCTCACTAGACTGGTCTTGTAGCCATATTTTGGATGTTTTTGGCTGTGAAGACTTCAAGGTTTCTAATTTCTCAGCAAGAGCCCATAGTTGTTCAGACTTATTCTAAAATAAAATATTAGCTTGCACACTTCTGGTTCATAGCTCTTTTTCTGTATCAGGAGCTATTCTAGGTGCATTACACGTGAGCCAAATGAAGTCTTCAAAAATTTCAGTCTTAAGTTCAACGACTGTGCCCATTTTACAATGAAGAAACGTAGGTACAGAGAGCTAAAGGACCTATCCAAGGTCACACAGGCATGTGAATGGAGCCCAGGCAGTCTGTCACCAGAGTGTACTCAACTGGTCATTTTACCAGGGCCTCCTTCATTTCTGAATCTGTTGTTTTGATTCTACCCTTTAGATGTTTTAACGTAAAAAACCCATTGAAACCTGTAAAGAGTTTTTGTGAGTTTATTTGAGCCAAACGGTCGACATATGCCAGGAAGCAGAACCTCAACGAATTGAGAGAATGCTCCGGAGATTGGCGGGTTACATTTGTATTTATACACTGTAATCAAAGGAAAGGGATGTAGATGGATTACATGAAATCCATTCAGAGGCGGGAGAAAGCAAAGCAGGGAAACCCCTGGGACTGGATAAAAAGTAAAATGATAGACACATACTTAGGTGGGTGTAGGAACAATTAAGATGATAATGAAGGAATTTGTGGTATCTGTCCTGGCGCCCAGCACATTAGGTTGTGCCCCAAGGGGTCCAGAAAAAGGGAAGTTACAAGTTACCTAGACATTTCAAAAGGTATGTTATTATAGATGCAAAAAGACAGATAAAGTCAGTTAAGGTGAAGGTTGACCTTGGCAGTGAAGATACTGGCCTAGGATGTAACTGCCCACCATAACTGCGTTTAGTTAAAGTTTAATTTCAGGCCATCCTTTGTGGTTACTTTAGGTCTCTGAGTTTGCAAGACTGCCATGCAGGCCTCCCCTGAGCTTGTCAGGTCAGCATGTGGCCCCTTTCGTCCACAGATGCCTGGATTTTATCATTAAAGAGTTTTGTTTTCTTTCTCCAGAAGAGCTCACAAAGGATATTTTGTTTGAATTCTCTCATCCTGGAGAATTTCTGTCTTTTGTGTTTTTATATGAAGAGCAAATTTGCTAAATATAAATGTTTAGGCCACACGTTCTTGTAGATCTGTCTAACGGTGTTCTCTGTCTGCTGGAACAGATGTTTTTTGTGGTGGAGCCTGAGGGCTGCCTGACTTTTCTCTGTTGTGTGTAACTTTTTGTTTTGTATGTAACTCTAATTCCTTCAACCTTCATTAGGCTATATCTTGGTTTGGGGCATTCTATCTCGGTTCTTCCTGGCTCATATTGTTGCGGAAGACCAAAGAAATACCAAACATGCTTCCTAGAGAAAGGGAGGGACCCGGTTTATTAACACTAGTAGACTCCGGGAATAATTTCCAAATCAGAGTGAAGAAACAAGCAGAGGGCTTCACTTTTTATAACCTTCTGGGGTCTTTATCTTGCAGATATGGTTCCACCCCCTTTCGTGAGATTATAGGAAGGCCCCAGGTGTTGGGGGTCCCCAGGCCATATCCGATGATCTGTCCTGGGGCCAGCGATAAGGCAGTGCATTGTTCACAGTTTTTATGGCCTGACACACCTTGCAAGACCAGTTTCCTCTTCAATATGGCTTTTTGTCCTGAAGGTTCATTTGGAATATTTTTCTTCTATTATATTTGGGGGAAATTAAAAATTCATTTGTTTGATTCTGTTCTTCAGAAATATCAATGATGTGTCTGTCAGATCTCTTTTGACTTCTATATCTATCATCTCTAATATATTTTATATCATTGCCCCTTTCCATCTCTTTTTTTAAAAGCCTGTAATTTATGTCATTTATTATGGTTTTGTTTTTTCCCCCACTTTCATTTCTCATGTAGTATTATTTTGGTAATGTTTTTACCATTAAACTATTTTTCTCCTGGGTCCTGCTGGCTTGCCTTTTACTCCTATTGTTGTTGTTTTTTTTTTTAACCCTTCCTGTTTCCTTGGATAAATCCTCTTTTGTACCTATTCTTTATCTGAAGTTTGATTACATTTCTTTATTCTTTTCTTTCTTCCTGAAGAATACATGCATAGGGCCTGGGCTGGTTTATTTCTGACAAACTTGGCTTCCTATATCTACTACTTCCTCTTTCCAAGGGTTTATCTCTTTAGAAGGTGAACGTGATGTACTCACAGTAAAGTCCCTTAAACTGCCTCTGGAAAATCCCTTAAACTCTCCCTCTCAGCTATTAGACTAGGTCAGTGGTTGGCAAACTCATTAGTCAACAGAGCAGCAAACCGCGGCTCGCGAGCTGCAGTTTGCCGACCACTGGACTAGGTTATAGACAACAGAAATTATTGTTACTGTGAGGTTCGCGGGGCAGGGAACAAAGACAGGGAGTCCAGGCCAGTCAAAAGGAAGTTTAATCTTACACTCCCAGGCGAGGTTCACCAGTCCTGAGGGTAGGGACGGAGAAGGCCTGCTGGGCAGCAGCCTTTTATACAGCTGTTCAGTGAGGGCGGAGGACCATGAGCTGAGGGCGGGTGGAATTTCCGCCTTGGGCAGGGGTTCCAGGAATGGAGCCAATAACTGCACCACCATTTGCCTGGAGCACTGGTCCTTCACGGGTTCCAGGAAGGGACCAGCATTTGTGTCGCCATCTGCCTGGTGCACTAGTCTGTTATCTGCGTCACCATGGGTTGCATGCATCGGCTTCTGGAATTCCTCTGACCTAACAGTTACAGAGGTCTCTTCTTCAGCTGTCCCCCCGTCCCTGTCCCCCCCCCCCCAAAAAAAAAACACACCTCACTTTACGGTACAGAATTGGTGTCTCCCTTGGGACATCTACTGCTTCTCCCATGGTCTCCCCATGGCCCTTGATCTTGGTGCTTTAATCAAAGATTCTTTGGAACTAGCACCCGTTCTCAGAAATTCATACACCTGAGTCCAATGCTCTCCGGGTTCACTATTATTTCTGATCCAATTTGAAGGTGTTTGGCAGGTATTCTTCATGATTGTTCTTTGTGATTGTAGATTCCCGTGTTTCATTAAAGATGGGATTAGGAGTGGAGGAGTGGCGTAGCTGGGTGATTCAACATCAGGGTGTCTCCTGAGGTTTCGGTCATCTCAAGATTGGAGAATCTCCTCCCAGTCTCAGTTTGTGGTTGCTGGCAGGTCTCAGTCCCTTGCTGACTACTAATTGACTGGAGGTTTCCGTTCCACATCACATGGGCCTCTCCACAAGGCTGATAACACAAGGCAGCATGCTCCCCAGGGAGAATGTAATGAGAGAGAAAGTAAGAACAAGCACAAGAGAGCACCCAAAAGGGAAACCATATTATTTAATAACTTAATTTCAGAAGTGACATACCATTACCTCTGCTCTATTCTGTTGGTTACACAGGCCAACCCTGGTGCAATGTGAAAGGGACAGGATGTAAATACCAAGGTGGGGCTATTAGGGCTATTTTGGAAGCTGGATACCACATATATATGTATTTACACATGCATGTATATATCTATATGCATATATAATATTCACACAAATTAACCAGAAGGATGTTTATAATAATTCTAAATTTGAATGTATATAGTAATACTAGTGCCCTGGTGCATAGATTCGTGCACATTGAAAGGAAATTAATTAGAAGTGGCCAGTGGGGTGGGACTGGGCAAGATGGGTTGCACATGCCCTGGAGCTAACCTCCTGCAGTCCTTCCCTGGCTAGCTGCACCTGAGGCATGCTGCGGCTTGAAGGGCATCTGTGGAGTGAGTGGGGTCCCTCCAGCAGGTGGGGTCCCTCGGCCTGGCCTGCTCTCTGACATCCCCCGAGAGGTCCTAGATTGTGAAAGAGCAGTTCTCGGGTGACACACCCCAAAATTGGACCCCCTCCTCTCTGGTTCCTTGGTGTGTCACCCAAGAACCACTGCTGCCAAGTCACCTTAGCTTGGCAGCTCCTGCTATGAACATCTGCCCCCTGTTGGTCAGTGTGCGTCATAGCTACCAGTTGGGGTGTCTGCCCCCCTGATGGTCATTGTGTGTCATAGCTACCAGTCGGACAGTCGGACGGTCGCTTAGCCTTTTCTATATAGATAGCTTCAAAATATATGAATCAAAAATTGATAGAACTAGCTTTCTGCCGATGCACTCGTGGTGGTGGCAGCAGGCACCCTCTCAACATGCAGAACGACGCCGGCGAGTTCATAGACCTGTAGGTGCGGCGGAAATGCTCCGCCAGCAACCGCATCATCAGCACCATGCGTCCATCCAGATGAACGTGGCCGAGGTCGACAAGGTGACAGGCAGGTTCAACGGCCAGTTTAAAACCTATGCTATCTGCGGGGCTATCCATAGGATGGGTGAGACAGATGACTCCATTCTCCGACTGGCCAAGGCCGATGGCATCGTCTCAAAAAACTTCTGACTGAACTGACTGAAGAGCATCCCAAATGTGAGATTTGTCATAAATAAATAGTGGAAACATCAAAAAAAAAAAAAAAGAAATTGATGAATCCCTTGTCTAAGTGGGAAATTAGCTCACTCACCCAGTAATGAATAGATCAAGTAGGTGAAAATATCAGTAAAGCTAAATAAATTTAAAACAAGATAGTTAACAAATTAATGGATATATATATAGAATCCCATAATACAATTGGAGGATGCACATTCTTTCATGCCACACAGAACCTTATGAAATCTGACTACTTAATAGTCCACAATTCAAGTCACAATGCATTTTAAATAATTGGAACCACAGTTCTTAACCACAATGCAGTTAAAATTCAAATCAATTTGTAAAAAATAACTATGAAAATTTAGTTGAAAAAATTTTAAAGATTGTTCACTTATGATAAGTAATATTAAAAATTTATGATGGACATTTCAGATTTGTAAGAGGGATGATGTTGTATGCAATTTTTGTCGAGACAGTGTGATAATGGATAACTAGAGCTGTAGGTCACATTGGTTTCTTTTCTTACTTTTATTTCTACTCAATTAGAAAACTGAAATTCACAATGATAAGTTTCTGAGAATAGTAGCAGTTGTTGAATTTTCTTTCAGATAATTCTAGCTATTATTTGGATCAATGTGGATCCCATATTTTTGAATGACAATACTTCCTATCCCACAGCCTTTTGTAGTAAGCCTTTGCTACTCCTTTCATCAGGAGTTGAAGTCCACTCCATCTCTATCTTCTATGTGTTAGTTTTCTCTTGCTGTAACAAATTACCACAAACTGAAGCTTAAAACAACACACATGTATTATCTCACACATGTATTGTGTCAATAGCCCAGGACATTTTAGCTGGTCCTTTCTTCAGGGTCTCATGAAGCTGAAATCAAGGCATTGGCCAGCTGTGTCATTATCTAGAAGTTCGGCCAAAGAAAGATTCATTTCAAAGCTCCCTTGGGTTGTTGACAGAATTTACATCCTTTTGGTTGTAGGACTGAGGTCCCCATTGTTTTGCTTGCTATTATCTAGGGATCACTCTTAGTTCGTAGAGGTCATGCTCAGTTTCTTGCTATGTGTCCCCCCCATCTCAGCAATGGAGAACCATCCTTCTTATTGACTCTATCTCATGCTTTCACTCTTTCTGACTTTCCCTTATGCTACCAGGAAGAGAAAACTGTCTGTTTTTAAAGGTTCATGTAAGGTCAGGCCTACCAGGATAACAGCTCTATCTTCTGTCAATTGCTTAGTAATCCTAATTACTAAAATTTAACTTCTGGGAGCTGCCCATTGTCTACACTATCATGAAAATGCAGCAGGGAACTCAGAAGGCTGATGGACCTTGGGCTTTAGCAAGGGCAAAAAGCTATGCACAGATTGTTCTGTCAAGACAATAATGGCTCAAGGCAATCCCCTAATCTGATAATCTTTTACTGTTTACCAAACCTTACCTTTGATATGTGTGTTTGCTTTGCAGAAGGGCCAATGTGTAGTCTAGTAAATAAAAAGCTGATAGGTCCTGAGATTCAAGGAATCTCTCCGCTAGAGAGTAGGTCTCTGTCTGGCTCACCCCATGCCTTCTAAATTTATATTTCTTGTCTAGTATATCCATCTGTGCATTAGCCCCTTCTCCAGACCTTGAACCTTAGCTGCAAATGGATGTGGCCTTCACATTTAACCAGTAGTCTTAATCTACAAATTCTTTTTGCCATGTAACAAATTCCCTTTACCATGTAACATTATCATGGGAGCAATCCTGAGGGCAGAGATGAAGGGAGGCATCTTGTAATCCTGCCTACCACACTCAATTTGGCTGACCTATCACTTGCTTGTACAGCAGTGCCCTCGGCCTCCAGAAGTCTCACAGGTTCTGGTTTTGCCCCTTTAAAATTCTCCTTTTTGGAACTCAGTTATCATGCTCTGAGAAGGTTCAAGCTGGCCATGTGAAGGAGAACCGGGGTGTCCCAGGGATAGCCCCAGCTGTGTTTCAAACCAACAGGCACAATCTATTGCCAGCTATGTGAATAAGGCCATTCTTAGATAGTCCAACCCCTGAGTAAGCCATCCTAGCCCAACGGCTCAGAGACAAGCTGTCCCAGCCATGCCATGTCCAAATTCCAGAACTGTAAACAAATAAATGATTGTTTTTGTTTTAAGCCACTATGTTTTGGGGCAGTCTGTTATGCAGAAATAGAAAACTATTTTATAGGGCTCCATCAGAGGCCAAGACTGTAGCATATCACACTCAAACACTGAAGTTTGAACAATGAATTCTTAATTCATTCTTTGGTGACAGTAGACTCTGGAAGTAATTGATTCATTGTTGCAGCTTTTGAATATGATTTAAAATATGCTGAATAATGTCATTGATTTATCTCCCAGATGTCTGAAGAATCATTAAGAGTTAGTGAAAATTTAAGGTCTTTGTAAAGAACCAAATGTATACAATTTAATCTTCTGAAGAAATCCCGATATTTTACCCTCAACATTAAAAATCTAGATAATTAGTGCCTGAAGTTAGATTCAGGTCAATTTCAGGGACACCTTTTGCTTCTCCTGAGATTTCCTTGGATGCCACATCCTGAACCCTTAGCCACGTATTTTACCTAAGCCGCAATGAAACCTAGCCAACTCCACTGTGGTCTGCTTGGTCCTGTTCCCTGGGCCTTACTAGCCTCTTACTGGGATGCTGGGTCACTCCTCTTGTTGCCATCTTACACCCAGGCCAAGCACCCTGAGAGTTCTGCCTCCTCCTGTCACTTCTGGACTTGGACACATGCAGAAGTCACCAAAGGGGCTGTGCTAGTCAGGGTTCTCCAGAGAAACAGAACCAACAGCTGTATGTAGGGGTGTGTGTGTGTGTGTGTGTGTGTGTGTGTGAGAGAGAGAGAGAGAGAGAGAGAGAGAGAGAGAGAGAGAGAGAGAGCGCACTGCCTACTGTTCTCTCTGAATAAATGTGGATCAGCATTCAGGTACAGCCTCTTTTTTTTGGATATCATTCTTGTTACATACCTGCCTGGTCAGTGCTGATATCAGCACACACTTTCCTGTTAAGATTATGACTCACAGAACTTTGGCTAACCGAGCAAAAGATTAGCATGGATTTTCAGGCATAAGGAAAACAAAATGTTATCTGGAACTTCTCACTCACATGTTCTATCACAATATGCTAAGAGCTGATTTTTACCCTGATACTCATTGGTGAATTCCTTCCACTGTGAAATACTAGTATGCACAATTGATAGCAACTACTCTTCCACCCAGTATGTCATTATTATTAGGGTCTACAATAGGGTCATTCACTAAAGGATTTTGCCAGTAGCTTTTTCTGTCTTCTCTCTGAATATGATCCTTATCATTTGCTTTGTGACTATTGTTTAGCAATACCATGACATGCACCTACTTTTAATGACTCATAAGAATGAATGATAGTCTTTGTTTCTGTCTAGCAGCAAACTTTATCACTTTCATGTTGGAGATTATTATTTTCTGTTTGGGAGTAGAAAAAATGTTTGGCTCATCTGAGTGGTCAAGATGTTTTTTTTGAATATTACACAAAGGATTCATGCTACTATTTGGCAACATTTCAAAGGTGTCAACACACAGAACTAGAGGGGAAGAAATTGATGAATGAGTAACATTCAGTTTCATAGATTCATCATATTTCCTGTTCATACTTTTCACCATTGGTTACTTGTGGAAAATCAGAATTACTCAGAGATTCATTTAGCTCTGCGTGAATATACTCACATTCTATATTCTTCCTGGATTTTTGCTCACTTTTTAAAAAATATATATATTTTTATTGATTTCAGAGAGGAAGAGAGAGGGAGAGAGAGATAGAAATATCAATGATGAGAGAGAATCACCGATATGCTGCCCTCTTCGTGCCCCCTGTTGGGGAATGAGCCCACAACCCCAGCATGTGCCCTTGACCGAAATCAGAACCTGGGACCCCTCAGTCTTCAGGCCAACGCTTTATCCACTGAGCCAAACCAGCGAGGGCTTTTGCTCACTTTTTGTGTTGTTGTTCTCAATTATAATGTTTATATTATTGATTTCTTTACTATACTGGTATTTATACTTTAATGAACCACCTTTAAGTTTGATTCTTGTGAATTGGATTCTTGTGATTGAACATAAAATATAACCGAGCAATTTCAAAAAATGTAAACTCAACAAATATAAGCACCATCAAATGATATGAAAATATGCTTTCTGAGATAAATTATACCACATTAATTGAATATAAGCTGGAGCAAAATGATTGAAGTAGTCCTTGCAAATATTTACAACTTTAGGAATGTAATGATTATTACGCATGAAATGAATATCATGGGAAAATCATATTTATTTATATTAATACATCTCACACTTTTAAATGTATGTGTAAAAGTTGATCAGGTTTTGCTTGAGGCTTTAAGGTATGATAAGTTTTAGATACCAAAAGTTCTGAGATGGACCACCACTCATAAACTTTAAAGTTGGTATTGAAGTTTTTATTAAGGGTTTTATATAGAACCTCTACAACGATGGAAATGTTCTATATCTGTGCTTTCCAATATAGTAGCCACTAGCCAGCCACATGTAGCTATTTGAGCACTTGACACATGGTTGGTATGATTGAATTTTAAATTTTATTTCATTTTGCCAAAACCGGTTTGGCTCAGTGGATAGAGCATTGGCCTGCGGACTGAAGGGTCCCGGGTTCGATTCCGGTCAAGGGCATGTACTTGGGTTGCGGGCACATCCCCGGTGGGAGGTGTGCAGGAGGCAGCTGATCAATGTTTCTCTCTCATCGATGTTTCTAACTCTCTATCCCTCTTCCTTCCTCTCTGTAAAAAATCAATAAAATATATTAAAAAAAATTTTATTTCATTTTGATTAATTTAAATTAAAATAGTGGAACATAGCACAAGGTTAAGTGGCTCTTAAACCCTTTGCCCACACTGAAAGTACAGACAGATGAGAGAGAAAGGATAGGAGAGAGCTATGATGTGGATTGCCCAACTGCTTCCATAGAGTGGATGTTGTAGGTGGATGTCCCTCACCCAAGCCAAGTAAAACAGGCTCTGTTCCAGAAATCTAAAGGATGTGAGTGGAGCTGGCCAGATGCGAATAAAAGTTTAGTGGGGCTAAGGCTGCCTGATGTTTCTCAAGATCTAGATGTGAGAGAGAGAGAGAAGTGTGAGTACCTAGCCCACATACTGTCTGATAGGGCGTTTTGGAGGGGTGATGAGTGCCTAGCAAAGACACTGTAGAAATCACCAGGTTTCAAGGGCTGTAGAAGGAGAAAGGGACTGACATATTTGAGATATACTTGCTCATAAGTTGCAAGTCAAGAAAGTTGCAAAAGACTCTGATTGGGAAGTCTGAAGAAACCAGGCAAGTGACTGACAATGCTCTTCCTCTTGTTTTCAAAATCCCAGTCTTGTTCAAGTATCTGGCAGCTAGGGGCTTTGGAGTAAATGGGACCCCTCCCCAGCAGCTCGGGGTGAATCTTGATTAGTATAAGCCAATTATGTAATCCCAACCCCACTGTCAGTGATTTGTTTAGGGGTGAGCCTTAAGTTTTAGCCAATAGGATATAATGCCAGAGTTTTGGGAAAGATCTTTCTTACTCTTACAAAGAGAGATACATGAAGAAAAAATGCTCGTCAGGGTACGATCCAGGTTGTGAAGCTTGAAGCTTATACAATTTTGGGGCCCTCTAAAAAAAAAAAGGTGTAAAATTGTCTTTGCTTTTTCAGTTTACAAAAATATATGACCAGCTGGCCAATGTGGTTCAGTGGTTGAGCATTGACCTATGACCTAGGACAAGCATGCCAAACTCGTGGCCCACAATGAATGTTTTTGCAGCCCAGCCAAGATAATGATATGTAAGAAACGTTTTAATAAAAATTTCATAACTTAATTTTTACAATATCCTGTTATACATAATTATTAATAATGAACTACAACATTTGCTAATGACTGATTACTATAATCATGTTCAATTCATTTACTTTACTTGACTTACGTGCAGGTGCACCATTTCTCTCCACTAATACTACAGCAAATATTTTAGCAGCCGATTGCCACGTTATTAGTCTTGGACTGACTTGTTTGGTGTGTGCAACAGGAAATATTTTGCTTTCGGAGAACAAGAAAAATAGATTTATTTGCATTACACTTATTAATTTGTGCAGTTATTCAGTATCTGGTAAGTTAATGTTCAAGAAAAAATATTAATTTTTATTAAAATGTTATATTATTTTATGTTAATGATTACTCATTTATTTCAGCCCTTTGTATTGAAACATAGGCACTCCATTTTGTTCCCATAACCTCTATACTGTAAAAACTGTTGTTTGAAATTTCCCACTAAACATAGATGGTCCTTTATTCTGTGAATTAACGCTGCTATTCTTGGCTTCTGTAAACATGCTTGCTTGAATAATAGGAAAAATAAGCTCAATTATCTGGCCTTGTAAGCTGCTCTGCTGCCGTCCCTGGTTACTCCCATGCCAGGTGTCTTTTAGTTATCTGAATTATACTGTACTCAAGGCTACTGAGTTGTGCTGTGATCCAGGTTACAAGCTTCCTGCACAATATCTACATAGGGCTTTTTGAAAAGCCTGTAAAAGGTGCAGAAACTCCACATTTAGGAGACAAAGGAACTGGGGGGTATAAAGGGAAAGTTTCCTCCATGTTGCTTTGCTCAGACTTTGAGAGGCAACTCCTCTGAGATCGTTAGCATAATAAAGACTCCAAATTTGGTTAACTAAGGCATCTTCTGTTCAGCTTGCTGATTTCCAATATAACAGTATTCAGCATGTCTCTATTGAAATAAACCTACATTTCTATGAAAATTGAAGCTTTTGTTTTTTTGCGGCCTATGTAAACTTAAACCTTGTTTATTTGGTCCATGTTAGCCTTTGAGTTTGACATGCTTGAACTAGGGTCCATTCCTGGTCACATGCCTGTGTTGTGGGCTCAATCCCCAGTGTGGGGCATGCAGGAGGCAGCTGATCAATCATTCTCTCTCATCATTGATGTTTCTATCTATCTCCCTCTCCCTTCCTCTCTGAAATCAATATATATACATACATACACACACACACACAAATAAAAGAGAAACATGCAAATTAACCATCACTCCACTACACCACCAGCCAATCAGGAGCAAGTATGCAAATTAACCCAACAAATATGGCAGCGGCCATGGAGCTGGAGCGAGCAGGAGGCTTGGGTTGCCCCTGGCGATAGAGGAAGCCAAGCTTCCCACCCACCCTGGCCAGCCCTGGCCTCTGCTCAAGGCTACAAAGTTTCAATTATAGAAGATAAATAAATCCCAGATACCTGCTTCCAGCTGGCCCTGGCCTCTGCTCAAGGAGGCGCTGAAAAAAAAAAAAGAAAGGAAAAAAGGAGGGGCTGGGAGCCATAAGCCCCTCACCCAAGCTGGCCAAGCACCCCAGTGGGGACCCCCACCTTGAAGGGGGTGTGACCAGCCTGAAAACGGCCCTCAGCCCCTCACCCAGGCTGGCAAGGCACCCCAGCAGGACCCCCCCACCCTGATGGGGCTGTGGCCAGCCTGCAAACAGCCATCAGCCCATCAGCCAGGCTGGCCACGCCCCCCAGTGGGGACCTTCACCCCATGGGAGCATGGCCGGCCTGCAAACCACCACAGGTCCCTCACCCAGGCCATCCCGCATTCCAAGGGAACCCCCACCTTGATCTGGGACACCCTTCAGGGCAAACCAGCTGGCCCCCACCTGTGCACCAGGCCTCTATCTAAACTAATAAAAGGGTAATATGCTAATTGGACTGGGAGGCCTTCCAGGAGACCTTCTGGAGGTTCTTCTGGACAAAGCCATGGTGGCGGGGCTGAGGTAGAGGTGGTTAGAGGCCAAGAGGGGACAGCAGTTGTGGGTGATCAGGCTGGTGGGGGGCGGGGCTGTTGGGGGTAAGCAGAGAAGCAGGGGGGCCAGTTGGGGGCAAGCAGGCTATCAGTGGGGGTCAGTTGGAGGTGATCAGGACAGTGCATGGGGGGGCAGTTTGGAGTGAGCAGGCCAGTAGGGGGGCAGTTGGGGGTGAGCACACTGGCATGGGGGTCAGTTGGGAGTGATCAGGCTAGTGGGAGGCATTTGGGGCGAGCAGGCTGGTGGCAGGGGCATTTGGGGGCAAGCAGGCTGGTGGCGGGGGGCAGTTGGGAGTGAGAAGGTTGGCAGGCAGAGTGGTTAGGGGCAATCAGGCAGGCAGGCAGGCATGTGAGCGGTTAGGAGCCAGAGGGATGTCCTGTAGTGTCCCACATTGGGCTCCAGTTTGTAGTGAAGCCTTTCACGTCCTGCGTGGTTCAGGGTTCAGGTTCAGGGTTCGGGCTCTGGAGGAGGCCACACGCAAATGAAAGAGACTAGAAAATATTGATTTGGAAATATTGGGGGCCAGGCGGCAGCCCAACTCAAGGGGAAAGACTTTGCTTTGCTCTGGCTTAGCGATCCCTTTTATTAAGATTATGGGATCCACCCATAGCTCTAGGCAGGCAATTCCAGTAATAGCCAAACAGCAAGGATTTACATAAGATTAAAAGGTGGAGGTTGCTTCAGCTACCATTGTCTCAACTAAACAGTGGATGGAGGCTCTGACCTTTCAGAACTTCAAGGTTGACCAGCCTTCTGGGTTTCTTGTCCACACCTCTCTGCTAGTGAGGACAATGGGCGGCTTCTAACACTGTCCGACTGCTGGTTTAGGCCCAATTTCTGTAAACCGGCAGTCGGACATCCTTTGAGGGGTCCCAGATTGGATAGGGTGCAGGCTGGGCTGAGGGACACCCCCCGCCATGCACGAATTTAGTGCACCGGGCATATATATATATATATATATATATATATGAATGCATTGCTAGGGTCCTTTCCAGATTCTTGGAAGGAGCCTGTGAAAGTGAAGCATTCTAAAGCTTAAGCTGCTTTCATTTCTTGGTAAATCACCACTGGCAGCCTTTCTTTTTGAGCATCATTGTCTCCCTGGGGCAGCTGGACCTGCTGCAGCCATCTTGGGACCATGAGGAAAGCCAGTTTAAGGGAAACCCAACACACTGATGGCACAGTGTGAGAGGAAAAGAATCTTGTTGGAAATACATCACCTGAATTTCTCAACCTTGGCACCCCTCTAAGTGCAGCTTCTTGTATGAAAATGAGAAATATCTTCATTGTTTATGCCTCTCTTCAGTCATTTGTCAACAAAGGCATCCAAAGACAACTACCACCTATTCTCTCCATTGTTTGTCCCAGTCTCAGTCTCTCTTTCTCACACTCTTCCCCCTAAATATATGGAAAGAAGATCATCTCAAAACATAGGATGATGGTCCTTTATGTCAAATTAAGTTTGCTCTACAGAAAGCTCAATTTCTTGTCCTAGTTTTTCTTATTGGCTGTATCCCGAATAAAGACTTCAGCATGGTATTTGGGAAGAACTGGTCTAAACCAGTATCCTCAAAACGTGGCCCACGGGCTAGTGCCAGTCTATAATAAGTACAGAAGTTGAGAGTAAGAATTCAGAAACTTTTTATAGCATTTAGAGATTTGAAAGAATAATTTTATGTCTGTTGGATGGAATACTTTAACTTTTTTTGGGGGTGGTACTTTGTATGTCTTTGTTTTCAAAAACATTTTAAATACAGCTTTTATTGTAGAACACACTTCCAGAAAAATTATGAAGTAGTACAGAGTGTTCCCATGAGCCCCACACCCAGTTTCCCCATTATTATCTTCTTACTAGTATCATTAGTGTGCTACATTTGTTACAAATAATAAACTAACATGACACATTATTATGAACAAAATCCATTCTTTATACAGATTTCCTTAGTTTTTATCTAATGTCTTTTTTTCTGTTTCTGAATCCCATCCAGGACACCACATTTAGTTTTTATATCTCCTTGGGCTCCTCTTAGCTGAAACAGTTTTTCAGATTTGCTTGTTTTGGAGAACTGGTCAGATGTTTTGTAGAATGCCCCTTAAGTGAGATATTTCTGATGCCTTTCATGGTTAGTATGTCTTTTTTTTTTTTTTATTGTTTGAAATATTACAAATAGTAGTACATATGTCTCCTTTTTTTCCCCCCATTGACCTCCCCCCGGCCTCCCCTACCCCCCAGGACATGCCTTCACCTGCCCACCCTGCCCCTCCGCCCCCCAGTGTCTTGTATCCATTGGTTATGCTTATATGCATGCATACAAGTCCTTCGGTTGATCTCTTACAGCCCCCCCCCCCCCTCGCTCAACCTCCCAGTATGTCTTTTTTTTTATTATTTCATTTTTTTCTAGTATAGTAATGACTTCTTATTATATTTTATGTAAGTATAAGTCTACAACAGATTTAAAAAACATCTGGTCCTTATCACAGATAGTTTGAGAAGCACTGGTATGAAGAACTATAGTTCCAGCCTTAGCATTTAAAATTCTCATTTTCTCTTAATCTTACTATTGGTTTACCTTTTGATACCATGGTTTTCTCAATCAAGGTATTCAGTGGGCTCCTAAGTTTGAGTTATGAAAGGGTAAATTACTTCTTAAAAATACTATCTTTTGGGCTATCTATAGTGTGTTGGTCAATGTTTGATGGCTTACAGAGCATTTGAAAGAGCGCACACAAACTCTCAACTATGAACAAAATGTAACGCTTCTGAATCAGATCTTTATTCAAGAGGGTTTCATAAAATTTAAGCCAGAAGTCCTAGAGGTATCATACAAACCGGAATAGGGCCATAGTGACTATTCATCTATATCCTGTTTTGTTTTGCCTTGTGATTTTTGTTTTTCTTTCTCCTTTCTCTTAATTTCACAATAGCAAGTACATTGAGCATTGACACCAAACTTTTTCCATTACATCACATTCCTCAGTAGGTTATCACTGTCATTTTCATCTTTATTTTGCCCATGTCTCCTCTGATACACTCATTTTGATGATATAAGGAGTGCCCTACATCTTGCTTCTTTGGGGATTTTCTTTGATCCTTGAGCCTAGAAACCTTGCTCTAATGAGCCTGCTTCGGGCTTTGATGTTAAAAGCTTCATTTGGTATGCGTTTCCTTACTGGAAGTTGATCCTTCCTGTTGCAAAGTGTGCATTAAACAGTATATATAAACTATTGTATGCCACTTCCTTTTGTTTATTTTTGTAATTCAAAAAAGGATAGCCAGTTTTTTTTCTTTGTTTAATGTCACAGCTTTTAGTTTTTGGTTTAGATCTCCTTTTTTGCTTTTGAAGCTTTTGACTTACTTTGAAAAGCTAGTTTTCATTCATTGCCTCACTTATTATGATAAATACAGCCACGAGCTTGAGTTCATTTTTGTTGGTTGTCCAGTAAGTCAATTGAGTAGCTAGAGACATTTTCCAACAATAGTTTGCCTTAAGGATTTTGAATCTCACTTTTAAATTGTGGTAAGACTGTCCTTGCTCCTTCCTCGATCCTTACATAACAGTTACCAACACAGAAGAGTGAAGAAAACCACATGTAAAGTTAGCTTTTCCTTCATTCAGTGATGTTTGTGTGCAAGATACAACTGCAGCCCCAGCATTGTTGGGCTTGCTTGAAAGGTAAATTTACTGTGGGAAATGCCATTATATTTTTGTTTTATTTTAAAAATAATTTTAAAAATATATTTTTATTTTTAATTACAGTTGATATACATTATTATATTAGTTTCAGGTGTATGACATAGTGATTAGACATTTATATAACTTATGAAGCAATGACCTCAATTAGTCTATCCACCTGACATCATATAGTTATTACAATATTATTATTGGCATATTTTTAAATGTTCTGTTAGAGCTAGTTTTTCCTGAATATGTTTCTTTACAACCATTTTATTTCCTTGCTACAATTTTGTCTGTATTTGCCTGTGGTCTGGAACAGAGTTTCAGACATCTGTTATGATTGGTTTCTTTATTCCCTTTTCTATCTCATTTTAAATAACTCAAGGAAAGACAAATTATATACTTTCCTGTAGGTCTGTCTAGCCAAATGCAATTTTGCCACAGGGCCATTTGCTTGTTAATGTGTTCATTTACTCATTCATTTATTCCAATGTTCACAGCAAATGTTTATAGAGAATTTATTATGGGGCAATCCTAGTGCTTGTGTAACCGTGGAGAAACATCATTTCCTTAATATGACCTTTTCTCTTTTCCTTTTGATTCAAACTGGTCTTGTCCAGCACCCTGACTCACCTGCCTCCTTCTTCCTTGCAGGACCACTCCCTTCATCATTAAGCCCTCAGGACAATGAGGTTCTGATCAGCATCAACTACATCATTTTAGGAAGAAAGCCTTGGGACCCTAGACCCCAGAGACAGAGCTTTGTTTTGGTCAAACTAGAGATAACATCTAGGCTTCAGTGTGTTTCAATTCCAGGCCCAGAAAAGCAGGAAAACTAGATGAAGCAACGCCATGGCTGACGTCAGGACCAGATGCAATAATCAAGTATCCCCATCCCTAGTGCCGACCTGTCAGTGGAGATCATGACCCTGACATGACCCTAACTTCCTTAGTCACCATGATTAATGGTTCTTTCCTTATATTATAACCCATCCCCTGGAAGTCACCAGGGAGCCAGGTCTTTGAGCACTAGCTAACCTGCCTCCAGGTGTGGGCCACTTCCTAAAAATAAACTCATACTTTCATTGCCCCAAGCTCCTGTTCAAGTCTTAGTGGGCTTTGATGCCACAGTCAAATGGACCCTTTGGTCAGGTAACACTTTGTATTATAAATACAGTGGTGAAGACACAATCCTTGATAAAAAAAACTTTTGATTTAGTAGAAAAGAGAAACATTAAATATATAATACATAATTAAAGATAAAATTATGATTGAGGCTCTGAAGAATAAGTACAACTACAGTTACCCTAGTTCTGTGATTGGAGATTGAGGGAGGCAAAGACTTTCTTAGGGCAGTGACATTTAGACTGAGACTAGAGGGATAAGAGGATTGGCCAGATAAGGTGGAAATGTTAGCAATGAAATGGCACCAGAATGCTACTGGCCAATTGGACCTCAATTTGGCAACCTTGGTACTTGTGTTCTGGCTAAGAAAGAATTCAGAGCCAAGACTCAAATACAAGCAAAAGTTTATTTAGAAAGTCACAGAGGTAGAAGAAGTGAGCCATGGAAAAAGTGAGCCAGCTGGGCTGTGTGGGCTCAGGAAACAAGTTACAGAGGCAAAAGAAGGGCCCTTGAAGCTTAGGAAAAAGAAAGGCATAGAGAACATGCCTGGAGGAAAGAAAGAGGGGAAGGCACGGGCATACTGGGGAAAGAAGAGAGAGAGAGAGCACTGGGTCCTTCATCTTAAGGGTTTTAAAGGCAGGAGTTTTAGGGGAGGTCTCAAGGGAGGATCTCAATAGAATATTCAACAGCTTTCCAGATTTGTCCCCTCAGAGTCATGGTCTCCACTGATTGGTCAGTGCCAGGGCAGAGGGTCATTAGTCATTGCATCTGGTCTGGTGTCAGCCATGGCTCTGTCTGGCCTTGCTGCTTTTCTAGGCCTGGAGCTGAAACACAACTGAGGCCTAGATGTTATCTCTAGGGCTGCTAAAGGAAGTGGGTGTACAAGGGTTTTCAGGGGATTATATGAGGCTATTCTCCAGCCCCCTTGTTTATTCCTCCTCTAAGGGGGTCTAACCCACATGACTAATGACATGTAAGGGGAGGAAAGGTCAGAGGAGGATCCAAACCACATGACGAGCGATATAAAAAGTCAGGGGGTCCAAACTGCCTGACTAGTGATATGCTAGGAGAAGAAAGGTCATTTTGGGAGCAGGAGTCCTACAGTACTTGTTCTCACAGTTCTGCCTGTTGCTAGATATCTGGGGCTTTCTACCCTGGTGACCTTCTGTACCTGGCCTATCATTCCTAATCTGCTCATGTCTGTCTAACTGTCCATTACGTTCTCTCAAGGATTTTTTACTCTGAATTCTTTAAGGGAAGGGGGCAAAGGGTCTGTTCTGTAGCTGCTTCCTGCTGAAGAGGGGTGAAGTTTTTCTTCAGAGCCAAGTGATCCTTGCTCTCTGAGGGACGAGGAAGCCTGGGAATGGAAGGAGGTTGTGATGGTGTCTTAGAGTTGATGAGGAGTGGTATTCCCAGAGTATGAGTAGTGTTTGTAACCTGGTGGAGACCAATTGTGTTATAGATTTTAACATTATTAGGGTAAAAGCTGGAATGACAAGAACTATGACAAATGGTCCAGTGAGAGGGAATATCTAGGTAAGGGTATCAGGGACCTTCCAGACTGGTTGGCCTAGATTTTGGATGTTATTTGTTCTGATCAATAAGTAATATCTCTGGTGATGGCATCATTGGTCAGGTAAATTCTCCATGGTTTACAGAGCATCAATCCCAATAATTCCAAGTTAAAGGATGAGAGAAAAATAAAACATTAGTTTGGTGATTTGTAGCTAAATGTTCAAGAAAACTAGGAAAATTGGAATATCAGGGTAATAAGCTGAGTTAGAGGTGTCCCTGCAAGTCTCTGGGTTGTTTTGGCCATCCTGAGGTATAATAGGGCGGGTACCCTGTCACCCAGAAAGTACCCAGGTGCTGGAGGCTAAAGCAAACAGCAGTTAGCATATTAATGCAAAAAGACCCATTGGAAGGTCAATGGACTTTGATATTCAGCAGGGTTGAAAATCAGCATAATATTGCCCTGCTGTGGGCTCAATGGCTCAAGGCAGTTTCCTAACCTGATAATCCTTATGCTGTTTACCAAACTTTACCTTTGATCTGCCTGTATGCATTGCTAAAGGGAAAACGTGTATAAAAGTAAATAAAAAGCAGAGGCCAGAAGTCCGTGTGCCTCTTCAAGAAAGAAGGTCTCCACCTGGCCCCCACATGCCTTCTAAATTCATATTTCTTGTATAGCATTTTCATTTGTGCGTCACCCTCTCCTTCAGATTCTGAACTCCGCTGCAAAGGTTGTGGCACCTGGGGTTGGAGTATAGAAAGAGCTTTCCATAATGAATCCATATGCTGGGTACACTTGGTTCTCTTCACTTTTTTCTTTAGCCTGGAAGAATTTGCTCATTCAAATAATATTGAGACTCTACTATGTGCCAGGCAGAGATAAAACTTGTACGTAGAAAGAGGTTTGCTTGTCTAATCTAATAAAGAGGGAATATGCAAATTGACTGTCACACCACAACAAATGGCGGTGCCCATGGGGGTGGTGTTTCTGTAACATAAGATGGTTGCGCCACAGTGGAGGCTGAGTTCCAGTAATGAGCCTTAATAAGCAATCAGCAAGAACCTGAGGCTGCGCTCCCTGCCTGGCAGGGCTTGACGGGGGACCTCAGGCTGTGCCCCCCTGCCCAGCGGGGCTTGATGGGGGACCTCAAGGTGCACCCCCTGCCCCAGTGCTGGGTCAGGGGACCTCAGGCCACATCCCCCACCCCGGCCCGGATCGGGGGACTTTAGGCTGTGCCTCCCACCCAGCGGGGCTTGACGGGGTCCTTAAGGTGTGCCCCCACCCTGGTGCCAGGTGAGGGGACCTGAGGCCACACCCCCCGCCTGGCGGGACTTGACAGGGGACCTCAGGCCGTGCCCTCTGCCTTGCTGCTGGGCTGGGGGACCTGAGGCCATGCACCCTGCCACAGCACCAGGCCGGGGGACCTGAGGGTGTGCTGGGGGACCTGAGGATGTGCCCCCCCCGCCTGGTGGGACTTGACGATGGTGGGTCTGGCCAGGTCTGGGTTTCACCCAAGGGGGTGGGCGGGTCGGATCTGGGTCTCGTGCGATTTCGAGGCATGTGCAGGTGGGTGGGGACCTGACTCTGGGTCCCGCAGTGCACCCCAGACTCTGACAGGAGGAAGATCTTCATATATATTTTACTAATTTTCTTTCATCTCTGACATTTCTATTATAGAGAAAGGGCAAATAGCAATATTAAAACATTTCCTCTAATTAATTCCCTTTTAATGTGCATGAATTTTGTGCACTGGACTACTAGTATTAAATACTCTTAATGATATAGGGAAATAGTTTTATTTAGGATTCTGAAATCATTTTTGCCTCTAGTGTCCATTTCTCCTCTTCTTTATTTCAGTAACTAAGATACTTAAACAAATGCACTAAGGATAGAGGGATGAATTTGTCAACCTAAGAAACATTTTAAACCTGTAGTGAATTTTTATGAGTTTGAGTCAAACTTACCACAATTGTAGGGAAGCAAAATGTCAATAGATTGAGAAAATGCTCCAGAGGATGGTAATTTTGCACCTTATTTTATACATTACAATCAAAGGAAGTGGCATAAGGATTTAACCACTACATAAAATCCATTGGTGATAGATTAGGAAGGTGTAGGCGGGAGAAAGTAAAGCCGGGGGCAGGGGGGTGGGGAGGGGACCTCTGGGATTGGATAAAAAGAAAAAAAAATAGACACATACTTCTTTTTACATTTGTGGGTATAGGATAGTTAGCAGTTAACAATTAACATGATAACAATAACAATGAGGGGTTTTGTGGTCCAGAGAAAATGAGATTGCCCTGACATTCCAAAGGTATGTTATCTTAGATGCAAAAAGACAATAGGCAGGTTCAGTTAAGGTAAAGTCTGACCTTTGTCAGGGAAGATACTGGCCTAGGACATGACTATCTACCCAGCCAAACTCACTTTTAGTTAGAAAGTTTTAATTTCAAACTATTCTATGTGGTTACTTTATGTTTCTGTAAGGCCAGCCACACAGGCCTTCCCTGAGTTTGTCAGGTTTAGTATGTGATCCCTTTTTTTGCCCACAAATTATAAGGGTAGACAAAAAAAAATTAATAATAATCTTGAACTAATTAATAATCCTCTCTAAGTTTCAGTTTCTTCATCTTTAATATGATGATCTGATTGGTGTTTATTGCATGTAACATTATTATATTTAAAGTAGTTTTTCTTGAAATAAAAAAAATGCAAAAATAAATATGATGAGCTGGATTAGATATTGTTCAAGGCATCTCCCAACTTCAAGTTTGGGTTAAGAGCCACTAACTTTCAGTATCAGAAATAATTCTGGCGGCATTATTACTCAGAATGTTTTGTATGAAATATACAAAAGAATTACTTTTGTAAATATAGTTTTGAATTATATGAAGACTAGAGGCCCAATGCACGAAATTCGTGCAGGAGTAGGCGTTCCTTTCCCCGGCTGCTGGCACCCAGGACCTGGGCTTCCCTCACAGCCCCAGCTTCATCAGAAAGGATGTTCAGTCTAATTAGCATATTATGCATTTATTATTCTAGATGTTTGCAAAATCCTATTTTAAATTAGCTGTCAGTAAATTTCTTATCATTATTTATTTATATTTAAAAAATATATTTTATTGATTTTTTTACAGAGAGGAAGGGAAAGGGACAAAGAGTCAGAAACATCGATGAGAGAGAAACATTGATCAGCTGCCTCCTGCACACCTCCTACAGAGGATGTGTCTGTAACCAAGGTACATGCCCTTGACCGGAATTGAACCTGGGACCTTTCAGTCTGCAGGCCGACGCTCTATCCACTGAGCCAAACCAGTTAGGGCTCATTATTTATTTTTGTTTCAGTTCACCAAATGTACTATTGCTTGGAAACTTAGTTAATTACCTATATAAATTTCCTTTGGAATTTGTTGCTGTTTAAGCCTTGAGATTTAAAACTGTTATTTGGAACTGGAAAGTAAATTTTAGTGCCAGGCATTAGACTTTTTCTCCCTCCTGCTCAGTTGCAGAAATGAATAAGATACTAACTCTTGACCTAGTAGTACAGTTATAAAATGTCATGTTTTTCCATATAACCCTTTGTGTGTGTACATATATACACATAAATTATTTGAAGAGATATGCAAATGCTGTTAAATATATTACAATTTTGGCCAGAAGCAAAGCCCCTGGCAAAAGACTGAGAGTGTAATGCAGCATTTTGCCAATTTTAAGCCTCCTTCTACTTCTCTTCCAATTTCTGGCTGAAGCATGAGCCACCTTTATCATTCTGCAAAGATAGCATCAGTCCAGCTGTTCCCTCATCCAATTAATTAATAAAGATTCCAAACAAGTCATAATTTCATGTAAGGGGTAATTTTGCCAAGAGGATGACTTGGCTGAACTCTCTTGCTTCTTTCTCCAAAGAGAAAATTAGTCTTGGAATCCTGACCACCTTTCTGTAATTTATCCCCCTAAGGGACCCCCAACTGACATTAGATAGCACAGGAGGTTTCTCTAAAGATGACCGTAGAGAGAATAAAACCTCCACTATTCTCACAGTGGGAAAATAAACGTCATAACTGTTTAGGTGGGAAATGAGTTTGGGGTCTTGATAAGTTAGGAACGCAATATTGTTTCCCTCAGTTATTTGCTACATAACTTTAGTGTCCATGTCTAAAAATGGGGTAATAATTCTGTAATCCACATGCAAGCATTCCTTGTTGATTGCCCCATGCTTCCTTAAGATCCTTACTATATTGACTTTTTTTTTTTTTGGGGGGGGGGGGGAGATAAGCCAAATCCACATTGGAAAATTAAAGAAGACCTTGACTGCAGGTTACTCAGGAAAAAAATAAAGGGATTCTATTGCACGACACAGGGCAAGGCTCGCCGAAACTGCTCCCAAGCATTTTTCAGGGCCTACATTAATTATCATAAGCTTAGTTAGGATAATGACAATACCATAACAAAATGCAGTGGTCTGAAGAAAAAAGTGCTCTCTCTTTCTCTTTCTTCTTCCCCCTCTCTCCCTTCCCTCTCCCCCTCTCCTTCTCTCTCAATAGCTATGATGTAAATGATCCTGGTCAGCAGGGCAGCTTTTCTCTCTAGTTATTCAGGAGCCCAGGTTGTTTATTGCTCTGCCTTGATATCACCTGCATAATAGAATCTGATGGATTCCAGATGGTGGGAAGGGAGAAAGGAGGAGGCACCGCGTTGTGTCTGAAGACCCAGGCACATAAATGCACATTTCACTTCTGTTCACACTTTATTGTTTTTAACAACTTAATCACTTGACCACACCTATTGTGGCAGCTTGCCAATTGGTCACAACATTTCACTCTTTCCTGTATCCAAGGCCTTTTTAATGTGACTTGGCAGCTCTTCTGATCAAGAGAAGAGGTACCGTCGTTTCTTTTCCTCTTGTGATTTATTTTTGCTAGTAGATTGTGGCAGAAGTGATGTGGTAGCAGTTTAAAGCCTAGACTTTTTAGGGATCTTCTACTTTGCCTCTTGGAATCCTTTCCAGCTGCCATGTGAGCAAGTGAACAAGTCCAAGCAGCCTGCTGGAGGATGGAGAGCAGGGGAAGCAGAAGTGAGCCATCCCAGCTGAGCCCAGCCCAGATCGATGGCCCAGAGAGGTATGACCTGAATAAACGGCTGCCTGGTACAAGTTGGGATCTCTGGGATGCAGATGCTGAAATGGAGTCAGGAATACAGAATCCCTGTAAAAGGAAAAGGGCAGGAAGCAGGGTTTGGCTGGGGAGGGCTTGAGGGGAATGGCTACTAGAGCATGATGCTCTTGACAAGTCTTTGTCAGCCCAACAGTTCCAAAGATTACTTATTGGAAGAGCCCTGCCTTGCACAGAAATGGCGAGACCTTTGCACCACAGCCTTGCTCAGCCATCGGCTCGGTGCCACCCTGAGATGAGAATGACCTCGGTTTGAAAGCCAGCGGTGAACTCCTTCTTGCTGTTAAGCAGTGAGTCCTCACTCGAACAAGAACCCGAGTGGTGCGGCTGCAAAACAGTGTACGCTGCATTGTTTTAAGCCACCAAGTTCAGGATTGTTAGAAAGCGAAAGCTTACCAGTTCGCATAACTGCAAACTGAGAAATACAATTGAGGTGGGCAGCCTCAGCAAACAAAAGAACTATCTTTTGAAAGAAAGAGCATGGGCACAGGCGTGTGTGCAGGTGACCACAGACGCTTATCAAATTGTTTGTCCTCAAATCTCAGAGGGAAGGTAGGGGAGGGTGGGGGTAAGAAGGAGAGATCAACCAAAGGACTTATATGCATCCATATAAGCCTAATCAATGGACAGAGACAACAGAGGGGTGAGGGCATGAGTGAGGGGTTGAGGGGGCAATGGGGCAGTAAGGACACATATGTAATACCTTAATCAAAAAAGAAAAAAATTTTTAAAAATAACACCCTCCTCAATATTTTTTTTCCAAATTGAAAAAAAAATTGTTTGTCCTTTATGACCTACCTTGCATCATTGTGAAAATTAGAGCTGATACATATGAAGGACCTAGTAGAGTGCACAGAGGTGGATCCAGGTTTTGCTGGTCCAGAAGAATATAGAATTTGCAGGTCCCTTTTTAAGGAGAAGGATACAAAATTACAGAAACAGAATTAATACAACCCTTGGAAAGGGCCTTCTAATTGAGAGCCCCAAAGCTTATTATTTAGCTTCCAAGGAAACCTGCCCCTGATGATGCTTGACAGATGGTAGGTATTTTAAAAATTATGTTATTATTCAGTCAAAATGAAATCACACATCCATTGATTCATTATCTACTCACCATTTGCACAAACAAGGTGTTAGCAGGTTCACCTAGGTGCAGAATCCATACCAACGTTCAATTTCCTCCTGCGGGGAGTGAAAGATCCTCATCATAGGCAGAGGCCATTGATTCTTTTTGTCTTTTCATCCTGTAAACCTCCTTAGACACAGGAATCTGCAGCCTTGTGAAGCAGAGTCAGGCTTTCACTTCTGAAGCTGAAAATACCAGAAATGCACTTTCTGAGCCTCTCTTGCAGCCAGGACAGAGGCACAGCACTAGCCAATCAGGGCACACTCCTTAGACTGTGAAATAAAAATAATGGTGCGAAGAATGGAGGCACAGAGGCAGTGTCTCTGGCAGCAATGCCCATGTCCAGTATTGTGAGGACAAGGGCTGGGCCCAGGGGCAGCAGCGGCGCTAATGCCCATGCACCAGTCTGAGTCTAGATCCTGACCTGGCTCATGACCTCCCAAAGATTATGAGATGCCCAATATCTTTCCGTAGATTTCCTTTCTTGCTTAAACCAGCCAATGCTTGTGACAGAGACCCTAACTGACATACAAGACATGGGTTTTGAATTCCAGCCCACACAACTGAGGAGCAAGAAAGTTCCCTTTCACTTTGGATGAATTCTTACACCCCAAGATGCTGTGGAAAGAAGAAAGAGCTTACATGAGAACCTGATGAAAACATGTTTCCTCTTTCGAGTCAGATTACACGGGTTTCATTAGTGTAAAATTCTTTTGTCACTTGCCCTATGACCTGGAGCAACTCAGTTTCTAAAAGTCTCTAAACGTTTATTTTGGAGACTTTTAGACTGAGTGCCTGTATTTCACTTAGAATACACGCACCTGGATATGTGGAAGTAATATATGGAAGTGATCTTTAAATCCTTAAGTATGAAACAAGTGTAAGTTATCTATAATAATAAAAGCGTAATATGCTAATTAGACCAGACAGCCGAATGACCTTCCAGACAACCTTCCAGATGAAGCTGGGGCTTCGTGGGCTTGGCTGCAAGGGCCAAGGCAAGCTATCCCGGCTGCCAGGGCCGAGCCCCTTGCACGAATTTCGTGCATCGAGCCTCTAGTTTTTTAATATAAAAACATCTACCAAGCTCTTGCTCTAAACCTGACACACTAATTCCCCTTAGTTTGGATAGTAATTAAAGTCAGTTTACAAGCTTGTATATAGTCTGTACATAAATTGAACTTGTTCCAACTTGTTTGTATAATTAATTGGTGGCATTTACTATGCCAAATGTACCGTGGCAATTTTCCATTTGCTGCATAAGGAGTCACCCATCTTGATACTTCTTAGGTATTTTTCAAAATTTGTGAAGAAATAAAATGTACCATTTGGTTTCTTAAAAGAAAAGAAATATACTGTGGGCAAAAATAATAATTACACAATCACTTATGCAAACCTCAGATTGATTTTAGCTCTTTTCCATTCTTAGTTTGGAGTTTCAGAGTTTCTCTTTGGGGTTTTTTTGGAGAGTGTTGGGGAAATTTCCCATGGTGTACTGAAACTGATTTCCAAAGGCGGTTGGGGCCAAGAGACCAAAGAAAGAGGCTGATAGCTTAGAATTAAACAAGGAATCTATTAAGGGAACTTTATGGACAGAAGCGTCTTGGGTGGCAGCCAGATTATGGATCTCCACAATGGAAAGGGGATGGGGCATTGAAATACAGGGTGTCCCCCCAAAATGTATACACATTTTAACAGCTGTGGATGCAAAGGAGCCACATGATAACTTGACTAGCTCAGGAAAGGCCTGTGTGGCAGCCTTGCAAACTCAGAGACCTAAAGTAACCACAAAGGATGGTCTGAAATTAAAACTTTTTAAAACTAAAAAGCAGTTTATGGTGGGTAGTCATGTCCTAGGCCAGTATCTTCCCTGACAAAGGTTAATCTTTATCTTAACTGAGCCTGTCTATTGTCTTTTTGCCTCTACTATAACATATTGTTGGCATGTCAAAGTAATTTTCCAGACCCCTCAAAGCACAGGCGCTACTCTGCAGAGACCACAAATCCACAAATCAACTCATTGTTACTGAGTTAATTGTTGACTATTAACAATCCTGCACCCACCTACGTAAAAGAAGTATGTTGTTTTACTTTTTATCCAATCCCAGAGGTTCCCCCCTCCCCCTGCGCTTTGCTTTCTCCCACTTCCCTAATCTATATCACCAATGGATTTCATGTAACCTACTTATGTCTTCTCTTTTGATTGTAATAAAACAATCAAAAACAAGGTGCAAAATTGTCATTCTCCAGAGCATTATTTCTGCTTCCTGGCATTTGTTGATAATTTGGCTCAAATAAACTCACAAAAATTCTTCACAGGTTTGACTGTTTCTTACGTTAACACAGCCAATAGCTCAGTTTTGAAAATGAAATGTATTTTAATAAACACTGCCTCTATAATTATTCAAAGTGTGTGTATGCACTTTTTTGGGATACCCTACATAGAGCCTCCAGGAACCTAGGGGACTTGTAGCTATGTGGCACGTGCTTGTTAAGAACTATATATTCTAAAGCAGTAAACAACTTAATGGGCCTGCTCATCTATCCTGTTCAGGTGATTCAGGCCCACTACTCCTGGGGTGAACTGGCGGTCACTGAGAACAACTTGCTTCTTAAGGTGGGAATGGCCATATCAGGCACCAGAAACCATTTGCCTTGTGAAGAGTGTCTTGGATAGAGAATGTACATAAAGAACAGGAAACCAACCCTGAAAGAGTAGGCCTAAGAGGGTTTTTGTAATTTTTCTTGAGATTCTTTGCAAAACACTATTTGGCTGGTATATAACCTATATTACAGAGAGATTGGAAATATAAATAAGAAAACATTTCTAAATCCCATTATTACTGCTTTGGCATTCATTATCTACTATTTAGTTGTTGATTTTGTGTATAATTATCCATTGCTGCATAACACACTACCTCAAACTTAGTGGCACAAAATATTTGATGATACGTGCAGATTCCGTGCTGGGAATTCAGAGGGATGGTGGAGCGGCTTGACTGCTCCATGATGCCAGGCCTGCGCACTATCTCTGACTGGAATCACCTGTGGCTGTTTCCCTCCAAGGTCTGCTGATGGTGCTGGATGACCTGAAGGCTGGACAAGGCCGGGCTTCTTGACTGGAATCTGGAACATCTAATTCAGTGTGTGTGTGTGTGTGTGTGTGTGTGTGTGTGTGTGTGTGTGTGTGTGTGTTGGGCTTCTCACAGCACAGCAGTGGGTTCTGAAAAGAACCGTCCCAAGAGCAAACTTCAGGAGGGTGAGTGTTCCAAGAGAACCAGGCAAAAGCCACATGACTTTTTATGAATTAACTTCAGAATCCACAGTGTGAATTCCACTGCACTCTATGGGTTGAAACAGTCCTAGCTTGTCCAGATTCAAGGGGAAAGAGACGCATACCCCATCATTCAATGAGAGAAATGTCAAAGAATCTGGGGCCAAGTTTAAAACATTCATCTTTCAAAACTTCCTCATATGGCTTACACAATTTACCCACATACAAATACATATATACACCCAAATACGTTTAAAAAACAAAAACAGGACCACATCATGCACTCTGTATTAAACCTTATTTTATGTAACAAGGAATTAAAAAATTTATTGAGATAATTGTTGACTTTCAAGAACCTTTACATTTTTGAGAAGTTCCATATAATAATCTTTTTTTTTAAACCCTCACCCGAGAATATTTTTTCATTGGTTTTTAGAGAGAGTGGAAGAGAGAGGGGAAAACTAGGTATATGTGCAGTAAAGTTCACCCTTTTAGGTGCATAAGTCTATGAATTTTAGTAGACATGCATAGTCACGTAACCGTAACCAAGATGAGAACAGTTTCATCACTCCAAAAACTCCCTGATGCACCTTTGTGGACAGTTCCCTGCACTTATGCCTACTGATCTGCTCTCTGGTCCTATATTTTGCCTTTTTCCGAATGTCATATAAATGGAAGCATACAGGATGTAACCCTTGAGTCTGGCTTCTTTTACTGAGCACAATGTAATTGAGACTTATCCATGGTGTTGGTGTATCAGTAATTGGTTCCTTTTATTATTGAGTTATATTTCATTTTATGGGTATACCACAGTTTATTTATCCATTTACCAGTAATAAGACATTGGGCTATTTCCAGTTTGGAGCAATTAGGGTTACATTTGCTATTATCACATGCTGGCTTTTATGTGGACATAAGTTTTATTTCTCTTACCCAGTAAACACCTAGGAATGGGGTTACTGGGTTGTATGGTAAATTTATGTTTGACTTAATAAGCAATAGCCAATCTTTCCCAAAGTGGCTATACCACTTAGCTTTACTATCAGCAGTACAGGGTGGGGCAAAAGTAGGTCTACAGTTGTTCATATGGAAAATAATTGCTAAACAATAATACAAGAACACACTGTTTGGTGTGCTCACAACTGTAAGTCTACTTTTGCCACAGCTATTCCTTTTTCACTTAGCAGTGCGCCTTCACCTTGCTTATTTTTCACATAAGGTTCCATTCTGAGAGGGTTGCTTGCTTGGCACACAGACTCTGGGACCCGGGCGGCACTGTTGGGCTCAGATTGCTTTCTCTAATAATACTTATAGACATTCTTAGGGCTTTGAAAGAAAAGAGAAAGATTAGTTGAGATGATTGACTCCATATTATGAAATGAACTATGTACAGACAAAGTTTAGATATAACTCAATTCTAACTATACAGTTATAGTAATTTATAGGTATAATTAAATGAGTCGTATTTTTCTGTTTTCTACACAGTACTTATGTCCAGCTCAAACACTATCCTTTTGATCATTTATTTTCTATCTCTTCCAATAACACATGGTGCTAAGGTTACAGGGATGTGTTTTGCTCACCTCTGTGATTCTAAACCAGCATCTGGCACATAGTAGGCTGTGTTCATCTTTGATGAATATGTTTATGAATAAGTGACTCTGGGATCCTGTATCTTTCAGGTTTTGGTGAGATCTTAAGGCACCTGTGGCGAAGGGAAGTGCATCTGACATGGGGCTGGGCCGCTCCCTTGTCTGCTTATTTTCATTTCAGATCTGCCTGTACCAAGTGATGACCACATCACTGAAGCCCTCGTTGCAAAGAATCCTTTATGTCCCATCTGAAATTGCTTAGAGTGCAAACTTAAAGAACAGAGTATCCAAGAACTGCATTTTTATGGCTCTTGTTATAATATATATGACTCTAATTCTGCAAAATCCTTGCTACAGCTGCCAGGAAATGCCTGCCGCTGAATGTTGGCCATCAATTGCCTTCTGCAAGTGCTGTGGCAGTTGGAAGAGTTTCAGGAGGAAGGCAACTTTCAACTTCAGGCTGCCTAAAAGATTCCCATCCTGTTCTCTCCACTCGAGAAACTTCTTTCCATTGTCACCCTGGCTATTGGCTATCATAACTGGCTGGGTGAAAAATAAAACCCATCACCATACTGGTGTTGCTATTTAGCTATGCCAGGCATACACATGGTGTATTAAGCATAGTAGACGGTACTCATTACATGCTAATAGATTAAGCCTCATTATTATTATTTAGGGTTAAGAATTAGAAAATGTGTATCTGAAAAGATTACATTATGCCAAAGAAGATGTAAAAATGGCCAATAAGCATATGAAAAGATGCTCAACATCATTAGTCATTAGAGAAATGCAAATCGAAATACAATGAGATACACTTCACACCCATTAGGAAGGCTGTTATAAAATTTTCAAAAAAGAAGAAAATACAAGATGTGGAGAAATTGGAACCCTTATGTATTACTGGTGGGAACGTAAAATTTTATGATACCTGTGGAAAAGATTATGGTAATTCCTCAAAAAATTAAACATAGAATTACCATATGATCAAGGAACTCCACTTCTGGGTATATGCCTCAAAATATTGAAAGCAGGGATCCAGATATTTGCACACTCATATTCATAGCAGTATTATTCACAATCACCCCAAGGAGGAATCAACCCAAATGTCCATAAAGGGATGAATGGATAAACAAAATATGGTATATACATACAATAGAATATTATTTAGCCATAAAAAGGAATAAAATTCTGACACTTGCTACAACATAGATGACATTTTGCTAAGTAAAATAAGCCAGACACAAAAGGACAAATACTATATGACTCCATTTATAGGAAGTACATAAAGTAGTCAATTTCATAGAGTAAAAAATTAGAACAGTGGTTTCCAGGGCGTGGAGAAAGGGAAGAATGAGGAGTTATTGCTTAATGGGTACAGAGTTTCAGGTGGGATGATGAGTAAGCTTTGGAGATGGGTAGTGGATGATGAATTAGTTTTGGAGGTAGAGCGGATGCTTTTGCAAGAATGTGAATGTACTTAATGCCACTGAATTATACTCCTAAAGAAAGTTAAAATGGGCCTGGCCAGGTGGCTCAGTGGTTGAGTGTTGACCTATGAACCAGGAGGTTACTGGTTTGATTCCTGGTCAGGGACATTCCTGTGTTGCATGCTCGATCCCCAGTTTGGGGTGTGCAGGAGGCAGCCAATCAATGATTCTCTCTCATCATTGATGTTTCTGTCTCTCTCTCCCTCTCCCTTCCTCTCTGAAATCAATAAAAAATTATTTTTAAAAAATGGCTAAAATTCTATGTTGTGCATAGTCTACTACCAAAAAAAAAAAAAAGACAAAAATATTACATCATATGCAGCTGGATCTATCTCTGTATTAAAAATGTACATGAAGCCCTAACCGGTTTGGCTCAATGGATAGAGTGTTGGCCTGCAGATTGAAGGGTCCCATATTTGATTCCAGTCAAGGGCATATGCCCATGTTGTGGGCTCGATTCCCAGTAGGGGGTGTGCAAGAGGCAGCCAATCAGTGATTCTTTCTCATCATTGATGTTTCAATCTCTCTCTCCTCCTTTCCCTTCTCTCTGAAATCAATACAAATATGTTTTTAAAAATGTACATGAAAAAGAAGCAACAATTGTAATAAACACTATATTTACTGTTTATCAGGTACTTTTCTAAGTGCTTTGTGTGTATTCCTTTAATCCTGCCAACAACCAATAATGGGATAGGTTCTATTATTTTCAATTTACATAGAAGAAAATAAAGCTAGAGAAAGTCAAATAACTTGGCAAAGGGTCCCACAGCTAGGAAGGGGTGAAGTCAAACCCAGCTCAGGCCCACTAAAAAGAATCTTCCTGTAACTGCTGTGGCACTCTGCCTCCCTAATCCTGTAATATCTCAACGTGAGTGCCAGGTTCACACACAAGGTGCAGATAAGAAAATATAACCTGCCCCATGATGCAAATGAAGCAGCTGCTGCTGAAGCTCTTTCATCCACCAACAACTCTGACCTTCGAGAGGCCTTTGAGCTGTGAGAAACAGATTATTCTAAACCCTTCCAGTGATTAGACTCCAGATTGTTAAACACTGATTTGCATCCTGCATGGGGAGCCTTTGGGATATACTTAATTACAAAAAAAAATTTTTTTTTTTGCTAATTTTTCCCCCTCTTTATTGATTAAGGTATTACTTATGTGTCCTTATCCCCTCCATTGCCCCCCCCACCCCTACTCATGCCCTCACCCCCTTGATGTCTATATCCATTGGTTAGACTTATATGCATGCATACAAGTCCTTCCCTCTGAGGTTTGACGGTCTGACCGATGCTTCTGTGTCTCTGGATTTGTTTTTGTTCATCAATTTATGTTGTTCATTATCTTCCACAGATGAGTGAGATCATGTGATATGTATCTTTCTCTCACTGGCTTATTTCGCTTAGCATAATGCTCTCCAGTGCCATCCATGCTGTTGCAAATGGTAAGAATTCCTTTTTTTTTTTTACTGCAGCGTAGCATTCCATTGTGTAGATGTACCATGGTTTTTTAATCCACTCATCTGCTGATGGGCACTTAGGCTGTTTCCAAATCTTAGCTATGGTAAATTGTGCTGCTATAGGGGTGCATATATCCTTTCTTTTTTTAAAAAAAATATTTTATTGATATTTTACAGAGAAGAAGGGAGAGGGATAGAGTTAGAAACATTTATGAGAGAGAAACATCAATCAGCTGCCTCCTGCACACCTCCTACTGGGGATGTGCCCGCAACCAAGGTACATGCCCTTGAGCAGAATCAAACCTGGGACCTGATTTCAGTCTGCAGGCCAACGCTCTATCCACTGAGCCAAACCAGGTAGGGCTACATATATCCTTTCTGATTGGTCTTTCTAGCTTCTTGGGATATATTCCTAGAAGTGGGATCACTGGGTCAAATGGGAGTTCCATTTTTAGTTTTTTGAGGAAACTCCGTACTGCTCTCCACAGTGGCTGTACCAGTCTGCATTCCCACCAGCAGTACACGAGGGTTCCTTTTTCTCCACATCCTCGCCAACATTCGTCGTTTGTTAATTTGTTGATGATAGCCATTCTGACAGGTGTAAGATGGTACCGCATTGTCGTTTTGATTTGCATCTCTCAGATGATTAGTGACTTTGAGCATGTTTTCAAATGTCTCTTGGTCTTCCTTATGTTTTTATTAAATATTTTTATTGATTTCAGAGATGAAAAGAGAGGGAGAGAGAAATAGAAACATCAATGATTGGTTGCTTCCTGCACGCCCCAAACTGGGGATCGAGCCGGCAACCCAGGCATGTGCCTTGACCAGGAATTGAACCATGACCTCCTGGTTCATAGGCCAATGCTCAACCGCTGAGCCATGCCAGCCAGGCTGCCCTAGCTGGTTTGGCTCAGTGGCTAGAGTGTCAGGCCTGTGGACTGAAGGGTCCTGGGTTCGATTCCGGTCAAGGGCATGTACCTCGATTGCAGGCTCAGTCCCCAGCCCTGTCAGGGCATGTGTAAGAGGCAACCAATCGATATGTGTCTCTCACTTCGATGTTTCTCTCTCTGTCACTGCCCCTGCCTTCCACTTTCTCTAAAAATCAATAGAAAAAAAATACCCTCGGGTGAGGATTAACAAAAAAAAAAAAAAAAAGGAAGGAAATTCTTACACATGCTACAATGTGGGTGAATCTTGAGGACATTACACTAAGTGAAATATACTAATCAGCAAACACTAATGTATGGTTTCATTTATATGAGGCATCTAGAATAGTCAAACTCATAAAAAGCAGAATAGTGCTTGCCAGCAGCGTGGGAGAAGGGGGAAATGGGGAATTACTGTTCAATGAGTACAGAGTTTCAGTTTTGCAAGATGAAAACTTCTGGAGATTGGTTGCATAATAATATAAATGTACTTAACACTAGTGAACTGTGCACTTAAAAATAGTTATGATGGTAAATTTTTTAATGTGTATTTTACCACAAAAAAAAAAGGTGGAAGCTTTAAAAAAGTCCAACTTTCCTAAGATTTCTTATTAGTACATGGGAGGATGTGTGAATGTCTATGAAAATTACTTTAGAATGCAAAAGTGAAGACAATGGTTGATTGTTCTTCTTAACAAACCAGTCCTTGAAAGCTACGGGGCTCTCAGTAGATGAGGCTGTTGCCAATTTTTCATGTAATGCCAGGTTTGCTACATTTTACCTGCAAACATCTATAGGATTTTGATCCATTTAGAACAAACAGGTAATTTTAAAAACATATGGACAGTGAGCTGCTTTCATCAATTTAATGTTAGTTTTTGTGTTTTTTTTTTAAAGCAGAGCAACTCTGAATGCAAGACTTTTTATCTTCCCTTCAGGCCCAAATACCCTAATGAGTAGTTTTCATGAAAACCAAGAACAGCTTTATATCTTCTATTAGCTTTAATACTGCTAACTGAAAGTGCACCAAGATTTTTGCTTTATTCCTCACTGTTTAGAGGTGACAGGAAGTTATGCCTTTGTTCTTAAAATGAGGAAGGATTAGAAATATTTCATATAACTGGGGTAACACTTAGCCTCATTGCTAATACTGTGTGAAAGGATGCTCAGTGAAGAAAGGTGTAGGTGTAAAAAGTAAGTGCTTCAGAGAAGACACAGGTATGTTATAGGAATAAGGTAATTATGTCAGAAATAAGGAGGTCAGAAAGTCAAATGCAATGGAAAAAAGAGCACAATGATCTGTAATTAAGAGGCTTCAAGATCAAAGAATCTAAATAAGGTCTTAAATGCCTTCAAGGAACATTCCTTAGGTAGGAACCATAGAAGCATACTCTGTTCTTATTTAGTCTGTGTTTAATTCCATGCATTTAATATGAGCACTAAATATTTATTAGGAAAATATCTGTTTAGAGATAAGGAGACTGTTGGTGAAAATCAGGAGGCAAATTTCCAAAGTTATCCTTTTGTGCCTTTGAAAGATTTTTGTCTTGTTCTTTCTGTAAATCATACTTTACATAGTTATAACCTTATCATTTTGTTACTTCACTTTATTACTAGTCAATAACCACGAGTAATTAAGACTACCTTTCAATTGATCAATTTTAAATAATGCCTCATCAATGACTACTCATTGGTGAGTTAGCTCAGAAATCATTTTTTAAAAATTTTTTATTGATTTCAGAGAGGAACAGAGGGAGTGAGAGTAAAAAACATCAACGATGAGATAGAATCATTGATTGGTTGTCTCCTGCACTCCCCACACTGGGATTCGAGCCTGCAACCCGGGCATGTGCCCCAACTGGGAATCAAACCATGATCTCTTGGGTCGATGCTCAACCACTGAGCAAGGCCAGCTGGGCAGCTCAGAAATAATTTGAGGCTGTGATTAGCTGTCAGCAGTCAGACAAACAGGAATTAATTTTTCTCATTACAAGAATTCCAGAGGTTTGTAGCTGCTAACATCAGTTGAGTAACTTAAGTTATCAGGACCATTGTCTGGGCCACTGGACCTCAGACTTTTGGGCCCAGAACCTCTTTACATTTTTAAAAAGTATTGAGGACCCCCCAAAGAGGTTTTGTTTATGTGGGTTATATCTATTGATATTTATCATGTTGAAGATCTTATAAATTTAAAAATTTTTAATTGATTTCAAAATAAGCCCATTACATATTAACATATTTTGTGAAAAATAACTATAATTCCAAAACAAAAAGAAAATCAGTGGGGACATTGACATTGTTTTACAAGCCTCTTTCACTCTGGCTCAGTGGTCGGCAAACTGCGGCTCGCAAGCCACATGCAGCTTGCGAGCCGCAGTTTGCCGCTCTGTTGACTAATGAGTTTGTCGACCACTTCTCTGGCTTAATAAAGAACCAGATTCTCATATCTCTTTCTTTCTTTTTTTTTTTAATATATTTTATTATTGATTTTTTACAGAGAATAAGGAAGAGGGATAGAGAGCTAGAAACATCGATGAGAGAGAAACATCAATCAGCTGCCTCCTGCACACCCCCTACTGGGGATGTGCCCGCAACCAAGGTACATGCCCTTGACCGGAATCGAACCTGGGACCCTTCAGTCCGCAGGCCAATGCTCTATCCACTGAGCCAAACCGGTCTCGGCTCTCATGTCTCTTTCTTCAGTCAATCTGTTGGGCCATGGTCATGTGGTTGAAGTATAGAAAGGAAATCTGGCCTCACAGAGAGTGGCCCTTCCAGAGTCCATGCAAAAGGTTTAGAGGGACCTATGCAGTCCATGGAAGGCTGGGGGAGGGACGGGTGGTGAGGCAGGAGTGTTGACTAGGAAGGGGGATGCCCTCAGGGCAAGTGCTGCACACACACAATCACCCCACACTCCTGGGAGGAGCAGCTGTGGCCCATTGTACACTGAGGCTCGAGCAGCACAGACAGGGCAAGCGACTTCCTGGAGGGCACACAGCAGTTAATGGACAGAGCTAAAAATAGACCCTTGGGCTGCCCCCAGACTGTGCCTCATTTACCTGTGACCTCTGGGTAGGCAGCCCTTCACTTTATGGCCATTTGCTCTGGTGGGCTTGACCCTTCCAACCACATCCCTCCTCCAGCCCCAGAGGACAGGGGTCCCGACATTGCCTCAGGGCCTCTGGGCCACTGCTCTCTTTGTCCCAGGGTCCTTCCCAGTTGGTAACCTTGGTGGAGACCCCCTGCCTGGGGTGAGGGTCATGTGAGGAGAACACCCCTATTCTCCTTGCCTTCTTTGGCTTATATTACAAAGTACTGTTATTTTTCCTTTGGTTTCTGCCGCCTGTCTCCCCTGGCAGGTTATGTTTTACCTGGAAAAGAAAGTGATTTGGGGTCTTCAAACCCGCTGGCCTCAGGCTGATCTCCTGGCCCTGCCCTCCTATTCACATGTCCACCTCTGGACCATCAGGAGTCCCCACCCTTGTCCACCTGCACCCCTCTGTGTTGACACATGGCCCTGCCCCCTTGATCAGGTGCCCACTTCCGCCAATCACTCAGCCCCACCCCCTTGATCAGAAGCCCAATTCCAGCGTAACTCCTGGCCCTGCCCCCTTGATCTGATACCACTTTAACAGCTGTGGATGAAAAGGAGTCACATGCTAACCTGACTAGCTCAGGAAAGGCCTGTGTGGCAGCCTTGCAAACTCAGAGACCTAAAGTAACTACAAAGGATGGTCTGAAATTAAAACTTTTTAAACTGAAAAGCAGTTTATGGTAGGTAGTCATGTCCTAGGCCAGTATTTTCCCTGACAAAGGTCAATCTTTATCTTAACTGAGCCTGTCTATTGTCTTTTTTGCATCGATGATAACATATTGTTGGAATGTCAAAGTGATTTTCCTTTTTCCAGACCCCTCAAAGCACAGCCACTACTCTGCAGAGACCACAAATCCACAAATCAACTTATTGTTATTGAGTTCATTGTTGACTATTAACTATACTGCACCCAACTACGTGACTCCGCCCCCTGTTCACCTGCCCACCTCTGAACCATCAGGAGTCCCCACCCTTGTCCACCTGTGCCCCTCTAGGTTGTCACATGGCCCTGCCCCCTTGATCACCTGTCCATGTCCACACCCATCACGTGACTCACTTCCGGCAGTTCACGTGGCTCTACCCCCCTGTTCACGTGCCCACAGATCAAGGGGATGGGGCCAGGCGTTCCACTGGAATTGGGCCTCCTGATCAAGGTTCTGGGGCCACGTGATTGGCTGGAAGTAGGCACATGAAGGGTCAGAAGTGGGCACATGAACAAGTTCATCACTTTCTTACACATTATCATTTACCTAAGCATCCCTAAAATGAAATACTTAGGCATAAATCTAAGAAAATATATATGAGATCTTTAAGAGGAAATCTGCAGAACTAATTTTAAAAAAAGATCAAAGAAGAGCTAAATAAATGGAGGTATCTCGTGTTCGTAGATAGGAAGATTCAATATTGTCAAGACATCAGTTCTTCCCAAATCGATCTATAGATCCAAAGCAATTTCAATTAAAATCCCAGCAAGTTATTTGTGAATATAGACAAGCTGATTCTAAAGTTTATATGGAAAGGCAAAAGACCCAGAATAGCCAACACAATATTGAAAGAGAAGAACAAAGTTGGAAGATTGATAACATTCAACTTCAATATTTATGCTAAAGCTATGGTAATTAAGATAGTATGCGTTGGTAAAAAAAAACAGATAAATTGATCAATGGAATAGAATAGAGAACCCAAAAATAGACCCACATAAATATAATCAACTGATCTTTAACAAAGGAACAAAGGCAATCCAATGGAGCAAAGAGTTTTTTCAACAAATGGTGCTGAGACAACTAGCCATCTACATGTAAAAGAAAATGAATCTAGACCAGTGGTCTGCAAACTGCTGCTCGCGAGCCACATGCGTCTCTTTGGCCCCTTGAGTGTGGCTCTTCCACAAAATACCACGGCCTGGGCGAGTCTGTTTTGAAGAAGTGGCGTTAGAAGAAGTTTAAGTTTAAAAAATTTGGCTCTCAAAAGAAATTTCAATTGTTGTACTGTTGATATTTGGCTCTGTTGACTAATGAGTTTGCTGACCACTGATCTAGACACAGATCTTATAGTGTCACACCTTCTCCTTCATCTACCCCTGTCCTAGTATAACCTCCACCCCTGCCTGAGACTATGTCAAAGTTCCAGGGCAGCCCTAGCTGGTTTGGCTCAGTGGATAGAGCATTGGCCTGAGGACTGAAGGGTCCCAGGTTTGAATCTGGTCAAGGGCACATGCAGGTAGGCAGTCAATCAATGATTCTCTCTCATCATTGATGTTTATTTCTCTCTTCCTCTCTGAAATCAATAAAAATATATTTTAAAAAAGTTCCAGGGAAAATGGGGAGTTGTGGGGGAAGAGGCGAGTGAGCAGCTGGCCAAGTGGACTCCATGTCTTGTGTCTTCTGTCTGCCTCTGACCTTCTTAGGCTGTTCTCAGGGCACGGGAATCAAGAGAGGCTGCCGAGGATCTGCCTCCCTAGGCACACTATTCAGTGCTTTCTTCTCTGGAGTCTTACTGCTTCCATTGTAGCACAACTGTGAGAGTAAAGGGGTTCCAGATGACCATGCCAAGGCTTACCGTAAAGGAAATGGATTACTGTCCCACAGGGCCTGGAACATCATAGGCCACTCAGTAAATATTTATTAAAAGAATAAATAAATGATCTGAAGAGGTCAATCCAAGCATATTAAGCAGAGTGAGCAGAATATGGCAATAGCAAACTCTTACAGAGCAATTAATGTGGCAGGCACTGTTCTAAATGCTTTACGTAGATTAACTCACTCAGTTCTCTCAATGACTCTAGGAGGTATGCAACTAAGCCTGGCTATAGTAACTTCTCATTTGTGGCAGACCCCTGCAGTCTGACTGAAAAATCTGTATGCTCAACCAGTAATCCATACGGTAGCCAATGGATGGAATTGAATATGCTTCTTAACTTTTTAAAAAAATTGAATTTAGAGACAGGAGGAAGGGAGATTGGGGGGGGGGGGGACGGGAAGAGGATGATGAGGAAGGGAAGGGGAGAGGGAGAGGGAGATGTTAACGTAAAAACATTCAAACCTATAAAGAATTTAAAATATATATATATTTTATTGATTTTTTACAGAGAGAAAGGGAGAAGGATAGAGAGTTAGAAACATCGATCAGCTACCTCCTGCACACTCCCAACTGGTGATGTGCCCACAACCAAGGTACATGTCCTTGACCAGAATCGAACCTGGGGCCCTTTAGTCCGCAAGCTGATGCTCTATCCACTGAGCCAAACCAGCTAGGGCTCAAACCTGTAAAGAATTTTTGTGATATTTGAGCCAAATTGTCGACAATTGCCAGGAAGCAGAATCTCAACGTATTGGGATAATGCTCTGAAGAATGGTGGTTTTTCACCTTGTTTTATACATTACATTTGAAGCATCCATCTTATATAAAAACAGCTGTTTGAAATTTTAACCCTGCTATTTTGGCTTCTGTAAACACTTGCTTGCTTAAATAATAAGGAAAATAAGACTACTCCCATTCCAGAGAGGCCATAAACTATGCCTCAGACAGAGTTGTCAGTGCTGGCACCAGGCCAGGCCTTGAGATATGATCTCATGGCCCCTTCCCAGCATGCAGGCCTTCTTTCTCATAAGGCCTGGAAGTCTCATTCCAAATATGGGAGACAAAGAGCTAGGAAAAGTACAAGTAGAAAAAGTTTCCTCCATGTTGGGGGGCCAAGAATTTGAAAGACACATTTTTCTCTGGACCTGCACAGAATTTAATAATAAAATGCAACTCCCTTTCTCTAAGCATGGCTTGGTTTTTTCTCCAGTCTTCTGTAACACAATCAAAGGAGAAGATGTAAGTGGGTTACAAGAAATCCATTGGTGATAAGTTAGAGAGGTGGGAGAAAGCAAAGAGGTGAGAAACATCTGGGATTGGATCAAAAGTAAAATGATAGACACATACTTCTTTTACTTAGGTGCATACAGGATAGTTACAGTCAACAATTAACATGATAACAATAACAGTGAAGGAATTTATGGTATCTGTTCTGGCACCCAGGACATTTGGTTGTGCCTTGAGGGGTCTGGAAAAAAGGGAAGTTACAAGTAACCTTGACATTTCTGTGATATATTATCATAGATGCAAAAAGACAATAGGCTCAGTTAAGGTAAAGATTGACCTTGTCAGGAAAGATACCGGCCTACTAGGATGTGACTATCTACCATACTGCTTTTAGCTAAAGTTTTAATTTCAGACCATCCTTTGTGGTTACTTTAGGTCTTTAAGTTTGTAAGACTGCCATGCAGGCCTTCCCTAAGCTTCTGAGGTTAGCATGTGGCTCCTTTCATCCACAGAAAGGGAGAGAAAGAGTGAGAGTGAGAGAAATATCGATTTGTTGTTCCATCTACTTATGCATTTATTGGTTGCTTCTTGTGTGTGCCCTGACTGGGTATTGAACCCACAACCTTGGAGTATCAGGGTGATGCTCTGATCAATTGAGCTACCCAGCCAGGGCCTAAGATGCTTTCTAACTTTGAAGAGAAAGAGGCAGGTTTTTGATGTCCTTGGATATTGCATTTAGCTTCAGCACAAATTTCACTAGTGGCATTTATCTATGATCACTATCAAATTCTGGGCAACATCCTGGCTTGCAGCCAGCCCACTGGCTTTCCCGTCTGCCACACTTTGCAGGACTGGTCATGTGAGAAAGACAGTGAACAGAAACAATTGCTGGGTGATGAATGGCTAAAAGTAGGGCAGCACAAAGCATGACGGGGACAAGGAATGCAATCAGGAAATGCTGACCTGGAACTTGGAGTGGGGCAAGCTGGGCTGTGATGGATGGCAGGCAGCAGCTGCACGTACAGCATGTTGGCACACAGTCTGAGAAAGCACTGCTTAATTTGAATTGAAATGGGCAGCTTGAGAGGCAGAGAGGCAAGCAGTGAGCAAAGCCGCAAACCAAATACAAACCTTTCATTAATCTTTCCAACCACACTCACACTTTTGGGTAGTATCATAGTTCTTCAGCATCATTCTTCAGTATGATAAAGAACCATGATACAGGATTGTGGGGCCAGGGACATGCATTATGAGACTTCTGAGGAAGGAAAAGGGAGAAATGGCTTCAAGCTGAGATCTAATGGGCATGTCTGAGCCAATCTCCAGACAAAGGTTCCTGTTTAATTTTTGGAATGGCAGTTCTGGAACGCACTGAGGTACTTGTGTGCGAGAGCCGAGTATTGTTGGGTCTCCATTTATTTCATACCTCAAAATCAAGGGCTCCTTCTGTTATTTTTCTTCTTTCCTATTGGGTTAATATTTCTTGTATCTCAACCCAGGTCTCCTAGGTGCCAGGAGACTTGACCCTGGCATGAAAAGGATCCTGAGCAGTGTGATGCTGGTTCCATGCTCTGTGGGATCCATGCTGTCCTGATTGCTATTGCACACTTGTAGGAGGAAGGCATTTCATGGGTTTGTGACTCTTTATTGCAGGCCTCAAATGAAACTTAAAAATGGATGTTTAAAGATTAACACCTTATCAGATATGTGGTTTGCAAATATTTTCTCACATTCATTAGGCTGCCTCTTCAGTCTGTTGTTTCTTTTTTAAAAAATATGGCTTTATTGATTTTAGAGAGAGAGAAAAGAATGGGGGGAGAGAGAGAGAGAGAGAGAGAGAGAGAGAGAGAGAGAGAGAGAGAGAGAGAGAGAGAGAGAGAAACGTTGATTGGCTGCCTCCTGCAAGCCCCTATTGGGAGATCACCCGCAATCCTGGCATGTGCCCTGACTGGGAATTGAACTGGTGACCTTTTGGTACACAGGATGATGCTAAACGGACTGGGCAACACTAGCCAGGGCTGTCAATTGTTTCTTTTGCTGTGCAGAAGCTTATTAGTTTGATGTAAAACTGCTTATCTGTTTTTGCTTTTGTTGCCTGTGTTTTGGGTGTCATATTCAAGAAATCATTGCCAAGACCAATGTCCAGGATCATCCTTTCTATGGTTTTTTCTAGTTGTACAGTTTCTGGTCTTATGTTTAAGTCTTTATTCCTTATTTTGAGTTGAGTTGGTAAGGTAGGGGCCCAATTTCATTTTTTTTTTTTTTTGCAGGATATTCAGCTTTTCTGGCATCATTTATAGAAGAGCTTATCTTCTCTACATTGTGTGTTCTTGGCACTCTTGTCAAAGATCAGTGCACTGCATATGCTTGGGTTTGCTTTTGGACAAAATGCATAACATTGAAAGCATAGACATCATGTAAGGGAAGGAAGGTGGTGATATTCCAACCTGACGAAATGGAGGGCAGTGCCACAAGCAATAATTTAGGAATGAGTAGGCAGGACTTTTGAGGTGATATCAAACTTCAAACTTTAACATTCATAACTATTACTTATTAAAAGGTGATGATTCCCAGATATACTCTCCCCCACCCCCCCCCCCCGCCCGCCCCAATTCAGTCCAGGAGGTTTGATGTGGATCACAAGTAATTTCTGAACTACACTTTGAGAAATGTTGGCAAAAATGTGGCAGGTGCTGCATGTTTTTGCCTTTTTTAGATCATGCTAATATAATTGCTTTAAAAACTATGTGGCTTTCCTAAGTGTCAATTTATAATCCACTCAATTATATAAAAGCCAGACCCCCAAATCTCTTTGAAATAAGCTTTTATCTACCTTGGATTCTCTGTGAAGCTGCTGAGGGTCGATGGCCTTAGATTCCTAGAAGTCCCGCTGTTGAAGCAGAGAAAACCTGAAAGATAGACTCTTAAAATCTTTAGAAGGCCTTCTCTCTTCAAGGATCTATGAGATACCACCTTAAATCTCCTTTACTTCTTAATAAAGGGTCTTAGAGCTCTATCCTAGATTTTATTTCTGTTCCAAAGCCACTTGAGAGTTGTCACCTACAGTAGGTTCCTACAACTGATGGGACAAGATTAACCACAAGATTTATGAAAAGAAACTAAAAAAAACACCAAAAAAAATTTAGGAATCATTCAAACCTGAAGCTTTGTGATGCTTCAGTATTGATTTGAATTCCCTTTAATCCAAACATTTTTTTTTCTCTTTCAGAGATAACTGTTATTTCTCTTTTCTCAATACTAAATCATTTTTGACAAAAATCTTTATAGAACTTCTCAGTGGAGCATGAATGCTTGGATCTGGGTTTTTTACTAATCTTTTTTTTTTTTTTAATCTTGACATTATATCCTCTATTGTCAGGCTAGAAGATGAAAGGAGTTTGTTGCTGTTGATCTCTGTGCTCCTGTAATCTTAGTTGCTTTTCAATCTCCTGAACCAATGGAAATTCAGATTCCCATAACAGTCCCAATGTACTCAGAAAATAAAGTTATAAAAGAGTAAAATTTAAAGTCAAAGAAGGAAAAAAGTAATAATTTTTTTCTTTCTTTCTTTGGCCTTTAGCTGACAGTTGAAATCTCTTTTCTTTCCTGGCAATTTCACAGGAGGTGGACTCTGACAAACAGTGGCATGAGTTTTAAGCGTGATGAATAATTCTTGGTTAGCATTTAAAACACATTACATTGCTTCTGCAAATTCTGCTCTTCTTTATTGTCCTTGAGAAATTAAAATAACTGATTCATAAAAATAAAACACAAGACTAGTGATATTCTTACCTCTTACTTGGTTGAAAGTAGCACCAATGGAGGTTTTATGGGAAGGTATTGTTTTACCTCATTTGTTTCTGACCCGAAATGAAATGAATCTTAATCTTGAGTTCTACTCTGTGATTGGTGCTATAGGCCACGTCTATCTGCAAACAGATTTTTTTTTTGACAATAGTTGATGTCATTTCTCAGGCACAATAGAAAATGAGACTGATATTCAATACTTAGAGGACCAAGGTCCCTTATTAACAAACCCTCATTGAGTAATGATTTTTGATGATATGCTAAAGAATACTGAGCCTTTTCTAGGTTTTGAAAGTAAGAGTTCATACTCATTATGCTAGCAAAAAATAAATTACTCACTGGATTAAACGTGCAAATGTAATTTTTGGTCAGGTAAAGAGAAGAGTGCTTGGTGGACATGACACATCATAAATTAAAACAAAAACAATTAATTTTAAACAATAGAGCACTGAAAATAAACATGACGTATTTGGATATGGATTAGGTGATTTTTGTGACCTCTTTAAGATCTAACATAAGGTTTCCATAGTGCTGGAGAAATTAAAATTAATGAGAATTCACACACACACACACACACACACACACACACACACGCACGCACGCACACACACACACACACACACACACACACATCCATATCCTGGAGAATATGGGGAAACCTGAGCAGAGTATAAGTGAGCTGAAACATGAGATACTTGGGGCTTTCCCTTCTACTTGCCAAAGAAGCATAACTGTCCTCAAAGGCATGTAAGTCACTGAAGATGATGTTTGTAAGGATACGTGAATGAATGAAAGGGCAAGCCATTGTTACTATCAAACATTTCTCCCTGGGATGCAAATAAATTTGGATGTCATCAAGGATATATTTTGGCAGGGGGAGAGGGAAGTAGATTTAGCCTGACATAAACAATATCCAGTCTTCAGTAAATTTACTGAATGCCTTCAATGTCTCAGGGAAGTAGTTGGGTGACCAACTGTCCCAGTTTGCCTGGGACTGAATGGTTTTCTGGGATATGAGACTTTGAGTGATAAAACTGGAAAAATCTCGGACAAATTGATACAAGTTGGTCATCTGAGTTATGAGAGAATGAAGCAGAGGTCAGATCGCCTTGCAGTACAGGTCATCACCCCAATTAGTAGATATATCTCTCCTCTTAGGCAGAGCCTTGAGAAAACACAAAATGGCCAGATGGAAGCCTCACCTTTCAGTTCAAGTAGAACTATGTTGTGTCTCCTCATAGGAGCTTTCCTCTCTTGGGAACTAAGACTCTAAACCTGCAGAGATCAGGAGAAACATTTTTGTAAGTGGATGATTAGGTATAATAATGAGAAGAGCAACTCTCACTTCTTCCTCTGGGTTTCTGCAACTATATACTCTGTTGGGGGGGGGGGGGGGGCAGAAAGTGCCCTGACTGGTTTGGCTCAGTGGATAAAGTGTCGGCCTGTGGACTCAAGGGTCCCAGTTTCTATTCCGGTCAAGGGCATGTACCTTGGTTGCGGACACATACCCAGTAGGGAGTGTGCAGGAGGCAGCTGATCGATGTTTCTAACTCTCTATCCTTCTCCCTTCCTCTCTGTAAAAAATCAATAAAATATATTTTTTTAAAAAAAGAGCTGTGCATCTTTGTAGCTGATTCAGAGTATATATTACATCTCATAGAAGAGCACCCATTATCTGTCTCTCATTTGTCACCCAACTGGGTCTTTGACAGCCATTCCAACCATTCTATGTCAGCTACTTCTAGTGAACAATTTGGGCCTTAGCCCATTGCATCACTTTTTGCTGTGAAATGAGTTCCTTTGTCAGAACAATGTTGTCTGGTATTCTGTGATAGAGAATAGGCACTCAGTAAGTTCATAGATGGTGGTGATAGCAGAAGCTTTGTAGGCAGGGAAGGCAAATCCATATGTAGGATGAGTGTCTATTCCAGTGAAGACCAATCACTGCTCCCTCCATGATTGAAGGTGTGTAATAAAATCAACCTGCCTTTTGATGGCTTCTATTCCCCTAGGACAGTGGTCGGCAAACTGCAGCTTGCGAGCCATGATTTGCTGCTCTGTTGACTAATGAGTTTGCCGACCACTGACCTAGACTCTCAATTCCAATAATTACAGGCTGTTGTTGTTCTTTGTGATTAAGCCCCTATCCAATGGTCGGCAAACTCATTAGTCAACAGAGCTCGTGAGCCGCGGTTTGCCGACCACTGCCCTAGGAAATGGTGTACCAGGGTTCAATATAGGTTTCTCCTGTTGGCAGGCTGGGTACTTAGCAGTGGTAAGGTAGCTAGGTTAGTTGTGTGGTAAGAAGAATCCATGTGTTTGAATTCCTGCCTAACTTCCATATCTGCTACTATGGTTACTTTGTTCATGAGATCAATGAACAAATTGCAGGTTGGCCAAGGAAAGGGTTGGTATACCCACAGTAGCTCATCTTGCCCAACTGATTATAGAGAACTGCAATCTTATGCCCAAGATGAGCATTCACAGGGGAAAAAAATTTCCTCACATTCTGTGTCTATTACTAAGCGGGCACATCCACATGTCTCTTTTCTAAACCCTCTTATTAGTTATTTAATTTTGTACGTTTTAAGTTCCTGACCATCAAGCCTAATTGTTAGCCCATGAATTTGTATACCAAATATATGGCCATACCTTCTTCTAGGCAGAGTGAACAACTAGATTTATTTTCCCTATAGTCCTTCAGGGCCATCTGTGACTAGGATTGTGATTCTACATCAGTTTACTCTCAGCAATTTGCATTTCTAAACCAGGTTCACATTGTTTCTTCCTTGATCAGGTTGAATTCCTTATGAGACTATAGATGTAAGTGAAGGAGAGGTGGCACTGAAGTAGATGGCATGGAAGTCTGAGCCACCTGCTTTTGTAACTCATTTTGTGCCTTCAGAACCTGCTCAAGGTAGATCTTGCATAATTCATATCTTTCTGATGATGAACATACTTTCCCACACCCAAATTTGTGGGTGGATGGGTCAGATTAGACTCCGTTCATGATGGGCAGCTCAGGTCACCAGGTCCCTTGGTGTTCTTTGGTCAGGCACTTGATCTTGTTTGGGGCACAATGACATTTAGCATATCCCCAAACCTAGAAAGCTGCACTACGATTCTCCTATTGAGACTTGCCAGAGGCTTCACACAGTATTTTCACTTTGTGTAGATCCCTCCAGCATCATTGAATCTGCTGGATGATAAGGCTCAATTGATAACAGGGTGCACAAGCCACGACCTGCTTCAGAGTCCTTTCTTGTTCTGGGTCCCACTCAACATTAGCAGCCTAACAGGATAGTCATTAAATGAGTTAGAATAGCAGACCCAAATACTATATGCTGCTTCCAGATGCCATTGATGACTAATTTTATGTATCAACTTGTCTAGGACATAGTACCCAGATAGTTGGTCTAACATTATTCTAGACGTTTCTGTGAAGGTATTGTTTTGGAAGAGGAGATTAACATTGAACTCAGCAGACTTTGGGAAAAGCAGATTATCCTCCATAATGTAGTGAGCCTCAGTTGAAGGCCTTAATAGAGGAACTCTGATCTCCCCAGAAGAAGAGGAAATTCTGCCAGCAGATTGCCTTGGGACTTGAACTGCAACACTGACTCTTCCCTGGGTCCCCAGCCTGCCTGCCCACCCATAAGATTTTGGACTTGCCAGCCTCCACAATCACACGAATTAAGAAATCAGAAATTTGTTAAAATAAATAATAAATAAATAAAATATCTCAATACATCTATCTCCTATTAGTTCTATTTCTCTGGAGAATGCTGACTAATAGAGATGCCTTTTTCTTAGTGGTAGGGGTTGCAAATTGCAGCAATTCGGCCTTCACTAGGGGATACACATGATAAGACCAGAGAGGAACTGCAAAGTGAGAAAATAAAAGGTACAAGGCTGGTACCCTGAGAAACATCACCAAAAAAGTGATAGAAAGAGAAAATAAAGTCACAAAGACACTGAGAAGGAGCTTTAGGCTAGAGAGAAGGAAAAGACAAGAGAGTGGGCAAAAAGAGCCCTGTGGGTGTGGTCATTGAAGTCAAGGAAACTGAAGCATGTCAAGAAGTAATTAGTGGTGTCATATGACAGAGAGGTTCTGCCAGATAGACTGAGCAGCTGCACTGCCGTTAGCAGCAGGGAGGTCACTGACTTCCACTAGAGGACCGGTGCATGAAAATTGTGCAGTGGGGGTGGGAGGGTGGTCCCTCAGCCTGGCCTGCGCCCTTGGGGATGTGGGGTGTTCACCAGCCGGCCCCGCCCCCCATCACCACTGCCGCCTCCAGTCACCTCCCTCTCAGGGAGCAGACGCTCAACACAGGAGCTGCCCCCAACCTCCTATGTTGAGCATCTGCCCCATGGTGGTCAGTGTGTGTCATAGCGACCAGGCCATTCAGTCGATTTGCATATTAGGGTTTTATTATACAGGATAAGGAGTGTTTCAGAATCAAGCTTTGTGAGCAGAAGCAGGTTCCAGTAGAATGAGGAGTGAGTGAATGGGTAGTGTGAATAAGCAGCCAAATGAGTGCTTCTTACCTAACTAATCAACCAAACATCCCAAAACCTGGCTTGGCAGGAGATGGGGTAAATGGGGTGGTCTGGAGTTTGAACAAACTTTTCCCCCTCTCCTTTAAGTGGAGGGGGCCCTAAATGCACAAATTGGCTGCTAGAGAAGAAAGGTTGAAGATGGAGACAGAAAGGGCATTGCTGATGGAGTGAGGTCCCCGAGGAAGCTGGGAGGACTGACATCCACAGCTCTGTGTCATGAGCGCTGGCATCCAGAGGAATTATTCTACAGCCTTCACAGATTAATGATTTGTAATGGAGCTTGCAATCTGTTTACCTTTCCTCATAAACATTAAATTTCCAAAACAATGTATGGAAATACCAAGAGATGGCTTTTAAAAATTGTTGGCCCTGATCAAAGAAAATTGGTAAATTGGAGACATGGTCAGAAATAAATGGAACAAAGCCTGGGAAAGATTAATTACAGGATTGTCATATTACGGGGAGAAAAACACAGGGCAGGGACTGGGTGGAATCTAAGAGTTATCATTTGTTGCTGAATATGAGCCAACAAATAGCAGTGTGGTTTAAAAAGCAAGCACCATTCTGGAGGACAAGCATTTTAAAATGCACGCTTTATGGTCAAACACCTAACATGATGCCACGCATTTTGCAAGTATTGCTGACTTGGTTTGATTTGTTGCTACTGATCTGCCCTCACCAGGGCTCATGAGCTAATCTTAAAGTCAGAAGAAATTAGATGTTAAAAGACAGGACATTATCTAAAATTTTTGCATGTTCCTTCATTTGGTATTTGCATTCATAACTACAAGGTAAATAGGCACAGATTTTTTTGAAATGGAATAAATGAAATGTAACCTGTGCTTATCTCTATATGTGAGTCTATAGATGATTTTATATATATGTGTGCATATACATACATATATAATTTTACTTTCTCCTATTTGTTTTTATTTGCCAATTAGCATCCGTTTAAAAATGTGCACAAGATTGAGGTTAGAACATAGAGTTACACAACAGTGAGGGATAGTAAACATTTAAACACTGAAGTAGCTGTTTGAGGAAGGATGTTGAGTTAATATCTAAGGTTTTTAGAGATAAGAATGCTTTCTACCTAGCTGGTGGAGGGTAAAAGTGGTTTGGCCTGAGGTGAGAGGAAAGATGTCCACTCTGCCTTTTTTTAATGCTGCACAAGCAGGTTATAAACTAGCCTGTTGATATGTGGGGGAAGTCTGGTAGCGTGGAAGAAGGCTGGATTTTGGAGTTTCAGACTCAGCTCTCCCACTTACTAGCCATTTGGCCTAGGCAAGTAACTTGATTTTCTGGCCCTGTTTTCTCAGTGGTAGATGGACATAATTACATCTCACTTGATTGTTGTTAGAATTAGCAATTATATACAATCTGTGAATAGCTAGTATGGTAGTCATTATTCAGATATAATGTGGGTTTAATAATGTCTTATTTAATATTTATATTGAGTAAGAACTGGTAATACTATTATTACAATATTGAAAAATACATGATCTCATTCAAACTCTCACTAACCCTTAGAGCTAAGTCCTCTTTCCTCAGTTAATCAGAGTGGAAACTAAAGCTCTGAGAAGTGAAGTGACTTTTCCAAAGTCACACAGCCAGAAAGAAAGAACTAGGGAGCAAAACCAGGTTCTGTGATTGCAAATTCAATATTCAACAGAACCCTTGTAAGAAGTGTATAAAATCATGGAATCAAGACTCACAGAGGCTGTAAAGGTTGTTTCTTCCAATTGCTAAGTTTACTAGGACTTGTACATATTTCAATACTAAATTCTTTCTATTAGAAAAGTTTACAAGATGCTGGCTGGCAGCTGATTTAATATTCCTGATTTAATTTAGTGTTATATATCAGCTAATGACAAAAAAGATATCACGAGTAAGTGAAACCTATATAAATAAAAACTCACATTTTAATTGTTTGTATACCTAAGATTTATACCTTGGGAGTAAACAGATCTGGGTTCAGGTGCTGGTTTTTGAGCTCTGTGTCCTTGAGCTAGTTAAGAGTGTGAGTCTAGAACTAGCCTATAGGGTTATTTTGACGATTGTGTAAGCTAACGTACATTCAACACCCACACAGCGTAACTGCACTATAAATGTTCGCTCTTCTTTTCTCATTAAATTCACCAGTTTTCAATCATTGAATAGCCTTTGAAGATAGGAGACATGATGGGAGACATGGAGATGGTTCCAATAGTATTAAGTTATGCCACTAAGTAGCTTTATCTCCTTACCCTTTCCTGACCAGATTTCCCTTGAAAGGCCCCAATGATGTTTTAGGATTGTATGGGCAAAATGGAAACTCCTCTCTACAGAAATGAGACTAAGGTTTCTTGCAGCTATTTAAAGGTGGAATAAAGATGTTCTGCTTATCTTTTTTTTTTTAATAATTTTTTAATTAAGGTATTATATGTGTACATATCTTACCATTGTCCCCCCCCCCACTCCCATACATGCCCTCACCCCCCAATGTTTTGCATCCATTGGTTATGCTTATATGCATGCATATAAGTCCTTCAGGTGATCTCTTATTTCCCCCACCTCTCCCTAACCTTCCCGCTGTAATTTGACAGTCTGTTTGATGATTTACTGCCTCTGTATCTATCTTTTTGTTCATCAGTTTATAATGTGTTTTTTATTATCCACAAATGAGTGAGATCATGTGGTATTTTTCTGTCATTGACTGGCTTATTTCACTTAGCATAATGTTCTCCAATTCCATCCAGGTTGCTACAAATGGTAAGAATTCTTTCTTTTTTATGGCAGCATAGTATTCCATTGTGTAGATGTACCATACTTTTCTGATCCAGTCATCTGCTGACGGGCACCTAGGCTGTTTCCAAATCTTAGCTATTGTACATTGTGCTGCTATGACATAGAGGTGCACATATCCTTTCTGATTGGTGTTTCTAGTTTCTTAGGATATATTCCTAGGAGTGGGATTACTGGGTCAAATGGGATTTCCATTTTCAGTTTTTTGAGGAAACTCCATACTGTTTTCCACAGTGGCTGCACCAGTCTGCATTCCCACCAGCAGTGCACGAGGGTTCCTTTTTCTCCACATCCTCTCCAGCACTTGTCGTTTGTTGATTTGTTGATGATAGCCATTCTGACAGGTGTGAGATGGTACCGCATTGTTGTTTTGATTTGCATCTCTCTGATAATTAGTGACTTGGAGCATGTTTTCACGTGTCTCTTGGCCTTCCGTCTTCTTTCGAAAAGATTCTATTTAGGTCCGTTGCCCATTTTTTTATTGGATCATTTATCTTCCTTTTATTAAGTTGTATAAGCTGCCTATAGATGTTGGAGATTAAACCTTTATCAGTGATAACATTTGCAAATATGTTCTCCCATACAGTGGGCTTTCTTGTTGTTTTGTTGATGGTTTCTTTTGCTATGAAAAAGCTTTTTATTTTGATGTAGTCCCATTTGTTTATTTTCTCTTTAGCTTCCATTGCCCTAGGGGTAGTATCAGTGAAGAAGTTCTTTCGGCATATGTCTGAGATTTTGCTGCCTGTGGATTCCTCTAGTATTTTTATGGTTTCCTGTCTTATGTTTAAGTCCTGTATCCATTCTGAGTTTATTTTTGTGTATAATGTAAGCTGGTGATCTAGTTTCATTTTTTTTGTATGTATCTGTCCAATTTTCCCAACACCATTTATTGAAGAGACTGTCTTGACTCCATTGCATGTTCATGCCTCCTTTGTCAAATATTAATTGAGCATAGTGGTTTGGGTCAATATCTGGATTCTCTATTCTATTCCATTGATCTATATGTCTGTTCTTGTGCCAGTACCAGGTTGTTTTGAGAACAGTGGCTTTGTTATACAGCTTCAAATCTGGTATTGAGATCCCTCCTACTTTATTCTTCTTTCTCAGGATTGCTGTGGCTATTTGGGGTCTTCTTTTATTCCAGATGAATTTTTGAAGAGTTCTTTCCAGGTCTGTGAAATATGCTGTTGGTATTTTAATGGGGAGTGCATTGAATCTATAGATTGCTTTGGGTAGTATGGACATTTTAATGATGTTGATTCTCCCAATCCATGAACATGGTATGTTCTTCCATCTGTTTATGTCTTCCTCTATCTCTTTTTTCAGTGTCCTGTAGTTTTCTGCGTATAAGTCTTTTACCTCCTTGGTTAAGTTTATTCCTAGGTATCTTAATTTTTTTGGTGTGATGGTAAATGGGATTGCTTTTTTAGTCTCTCTTTCTGTAAGTTCATTATTGGTGTATAGAAATGCCATAGATTTCTTGGCGTTAATTTGTATCCTGCTACATTGCTGAATTCATTTATTAAGTCTGTTAGTTTTTTGATGGAGTCTTTCGGGTTTTTTATGTACAATATCATGTCATCTGCAAATAAGGACAGCTTTACTTCTTCTTTTCCAATTTGGATGCCTTTTATTTCTTCTTCTTGTCTAATTGCAATGGCTAATACTTCCAGTACTATGTTGAACAGGAGTGGTGAGAGTGAGCATCCCTGTCTTGTTCCTGTTCTTAGGGGAAATGATTTTAGTTTTTGCCCATTGAGTGTGATGTTAGCTGTGGGTTTATCATATATGGCTTTTATTATGTTGAGGTATGATCCTTCTATTCCCACTTTGTTGAGAGTTTTTATCAAGAAAGGTGTTGGATTTAGTCAAATGCTTTTTCTGCATCAATTGATATGACTATGTGGTTTTTATCTCTCAATTTGTTTATGTGATGTAACACATTTATTGATTTGTGGATATTGTACCATCCTTGCATTCCTGGGATAAATCCTACTTGGTTATGGTGTATGATCTTTCTGATGTACTGCTGGATCCGATTTGCTAGAATTTTGTTGAGGATTTTGGCATCTACGTCCATGAGGGATATTGGCCTGTAATTCTCTTTCATTGTGTTGTCTTTATCTGGTTTTGGTATTAGGGTGATGCTGGCTTCATAGAAGGAGCTTGGAAGTGTTCCTTCCTCTTGAATTTTTTGGAATAGTCTGAGGAGGATAGGTTTCAGTTTTTCCTTGAATGTTTGGTAAAACTCTCCTGTGAAGCTGGCTGGCCCCGGGCTTTTGTTTGCTGGAAGGTTTTTGATGACTGCTTCAATTTCTTCCATAGTTACTGGCATATTGAGCTGTTTAGATTCTTCCTGATTGAGTTTTGGAAGGTTATATTTTTCTAGGAATATGTCCACTTCCTCCAGGTTGTCCAGTTCGTTGGAATAGAGTTGTTCGTAATATTTATTAACAATCCTTTGTATTTCGGCGGGATCTGTTGTTATTTCACCTCTTTCATTTCTGATTTTGTTTGTTCTGCTTATCTTTTACTGCAAACAATTTATCCCCCCAAATCCCACAAAGATTATATAGGGTCATAAATTCAAGCGTATTTCACTGAGTAATTTTTCTGCTCCAGGTGGTACGGACTGGGGTTACTTGGTGGTATTTAGCTTGTGGTGTGTATGGACTGGGGTCCTGGAAACCTTCATTCATACATGGGGCACCTTGGTGAGGGCTGCTGGAAGGCTGGGCCCAGCTGGGTCTCTTGTCCTCTCCCTGTAGTAATCTCAGGGCCTCTTCACATGGTCTCTCCAGCAGGGTAGTTAGACTTCTCAAGGTTCCAAGCCTGGGACCAGAACTTGGCAGTGTTACTTGTGGCATATTTTATTGGACATAGCAGCCACAGAGCCCTCCCAGATTCAAGAGGAGGAAACACAGATCCCACCACTTTGTGCAAAGAATGGCCAATAATTTGTCCTCACCCTTAGGCTGTGATGAAAGCACTTGAATGTCATATGCTTAAAGAGACTACATGTTAATGGGGACACAATGCAGACCTCTAATAAGCAGTTATTGTTAGAATAGCTGATTTACTGTTAGATCTGCAACTGCAGATATTTCTTTCCCCCTCCATTATTTGGGGGACCTGAGCTCTTCCCTTTACTTTCAGATCTGTGAATTGTTTCTATTATACTTTCATCTCTGCCATCCTGGTGTCCTGGTGGTGCAGGAGATGTAATATGTTACTCACACATTACTCACCACTTCTGGGAAGTCTTCCCTGAACAAAACAGGAATAGCCAGCTTTCTATCTGCTAGAGCAGTGGTCGGCAAACCGCGGCTTGCAAGCCACATGCAGCTCATAAGCCGCTGCTGTTTGCCGCTCTGTTGACTAATGAGTTTGCCGACCACTGTCATATACTACCCTTTACCTCTTTGCACACAATATGCCACAATTGCCTAATCCTCACAGCTTCCAACTACACGGTAACATTTAGTCTAGTCCAGTGGTCGGCAAACTCATTAGTCAACAGAGTGGCAAACTGCTGTGCCAGAGAGATGTGTACTGTGTGTCTTTAAAACATTTCCAAAGTTCAGGGAAAAGAGGATTGTTAAACACTAAAAGTCAGAAGGCAGTCTCCAGTAAATTGCACTTCGGTAGATTAAAAAAAAGAAAGAGGAGATCCAAGAAGGCAGTGGCCTAAGAGGCTTAATTATTAATGGACATAAAGGGAGAAATCCACAGTATATAATAATTGTAGAAGGTTTTAATATCCCACTCACATCAAGGAATAGATCATCTAGACAGAAAATTAATAAGAAAATAATGGCCTTAATTGCCACATTAGACCAGATTGACTTAGTTGACATTTAGAGAACATTTTATCCCAAAACTGCAGAATACATATTTAATTTAATTTTTAAAAAATGTTTTTATTGATTTCAGAGAGGAGGAGAGAGGGAGAAAGAGATAGAAACATCAATGATGAGAGAGAATCATCAATCGGCTGCCTTCTGTACGGCCCCCACTGGGGGCTGAGCCCTTAATGGGCATGTGCCCTGACCAGAAATTGAATTGTGACCTCCTATTCCATAGGTGGATGCTCAACCACTGAGCCACATCAGCCGGGAAGCAGTAAAACTCTTTGACATTGCTCAAAGCAATATATTTTTGGATATGTTTCCTCAGGCCAGCAAAAGAAAAAATAAATGGGACTACAGCAAACTAAAAAATTTTGCACAGAGAAGGAAACCATCAACAAAACCAAAAGACAGCTTACCACATGAGAGAATATATTCACCAATGATACATCTAGTAAGGGGTTAATACCCAAAATATATAAGGAATTCATACAATTTAATGCTGAAAAACCAACAATCCAATTAAAAATGGGCAGAGGACCTGAATAGCCATTTCTCTAAAGAGGACATACAGATGGCCCACAGATATATAAAAAGATGCTGACCATCACTAATCATCAAGGAAATGCAAATTAAAATTACACTGAGATATTAGCTCACATCCATCAGAATGGCCATCTACAATAAATCAACTAATAGCAAGTGATGGTGAGAACGGTGGAGAAAAGAGAACCCCTCATACACTGTTGGTGAGATTATAAACTGGTACAGCCACTATGGAAAACAGTATGAATATTCCTCAAAAAATTAAAAATAGAGCTGCCATATGACCTAGCAATATCACTTCTGATATTTATTCAAAGAAAACAAAACCACTAACTTGAAAATATATATGTACCCCTATATTCACTGCACCATTACTAGATATCCATCAATAGATGAATGGATAAAGATATGCTATTAATTTAATTAAAAAAATGTTTTTATTGATTTCAGAGAGGAGGAATTACCAGTGGAATATTATTCACGAATAAAAAAGAATGAAATCTTGCCATTTGCAATAATATGGATGGACCTAGAGAATATTATGCTAAGTGAAGTAAGTCAGACACAGAGACAAATAGTGTGATTTCACTCATATGTGGACTCTAAAAAAGCAAAACAAATGAATAAAACAAAATAGAAACAGACCCATATAGAGAAGAAGCTGATGGTTGCCAAAGGTGAGGGCCATGGTGGGGGGGAGGGGAGGCTTAAAAAATAAGAGGACTTGAATAAAAAAGAGAGAGGAGAGGGGAGGGAGAGAGACAGAGACACTAGCAATCTTTAGGTAACAGAATTACACTTTGTAGTTTCAAAATATTTTATTTCTTGGTTGTTACAACTAGAGGTACCTCAAATGCTGGGAGTGCTAATCCTTTTTAGCAAGTTAGTTGCTGGTTTCAGTAACATTGGAGAATAGTGAGCAGCAACCAAGGTTAATTACATAATAGGTTAATTATATATGTTAATTATAGCCATTGATATTATATTATACTACATTACAAAACTTAAAGGGTATGTCTTAATTCCTAATAGGGCTTACCTGGCATGATAATTCTAGCAAATCTTTTTGATGTGAATAAATAGATTACTTCCCTTTCAGAAGTCAAAGTTCAATCATTCAGGAAAGCTGAAATAGCTGATAAATACTCTTCTTTGTTTCAAATAATGGAACAGAAAAATACGTGATCCTTGACTACAGAAATAGTATATTTAGGGTAAACATGTCCCTAAACTCCACTTAATATACCTACATATTACAGTCTCTAAAGTATCACTGTAGTTTTACTGAAGTTAGGAAAATGGTAGAAAGTTTTATTCTAACCTAAAACCTGCTTTAGTGCTAACCAGAGGAAATAAGATGTTTGTAAGCTAATCAAGAGTCCTTAAACTCCACTAAAGAAATGATACATTGCCCTTTTTGTATTAAGAGACTAATGGCATCGCTCTTCCATAAAGCTGTGTCCTCTGGCACAGGCTCAGGAGACAGCAGTGGTTTAGAGATAAATTGCTTTGAGGGTATTGGAACCACTGAGGTGCTGAGTAACCCTACTGAGAAAGGAAAAAGAGGACGCTTCTGGAGTTAAAATAAGACCGAATGCATGTTTGGAGAACATAGTGGATGAGGACTATCGGATTTCTCAACATCTCAGGCTACCACAATCTGTTCAGTTTTCATCTGTACTTTGGAGATGCGCTAGAAAGCTAAGACAATATAAGAATACAAATGTACGCTTTTAGCCAGTCCATATACAGGAAATTCTCTGTTGGTGTAGAAATTGCTCTGCTGTTCATCCCTTAAGGACTTGCTCCTCTTCCCTCTTTGTCAGGATGCAAGGGAGTGTTAGTGATGAGTCTTGGTTTTATGTATCTCTTATTCACACTCTCACAGAATTGGAATCATTTCGAGCTCTCATAACTTTTGAGGAGACCTTGCAGTATTTTGTATATGTTCTGGGCAGTGCCTGGAATTCTGCGAGATATCGATAAGCAATAAGTGATGATGAGTAACACATCTTTGCCAGTGGACCAGGAAGGTCGCTGCCCTCCTTTCAGCAAAGAGCGAACTTATTAGCAGGGACTCGGGCCAACTTTTCCTCTTCGCTGCGGCTTCTAGTTTTTAATTTTTCTCTCCGTTTGAAGCTAGAGTTGCCTGAAGGCTAATTCAAAGAGAAAGACGGAGGAACGAAAGGTTTCGTTTTGATTTCTGGAGAGGAATCTGGAATGGGCAGGGTGAAATCCAGTACCATTTGCTTAAGGTTACAAAAAATAAAAAGTCACCTAGTGTGGAGGTTCCCGTAAGATGAAACCAGCTTTGGGGGAAGGAGAGAGAGACAGAGAAAGAGAGAAGGAGAAGAGGGGGAGGGGTAAGGAGGTAGGGAGGAAGAGAGTGAGAGAGAGAGAGAGAGCGAGAGAGAGAGAGAGGGAGGGGCAGGGCTAAGGAATGAAGGAAGTGCCACCGAGCCTCCAGCCCCGAGCTCCCACCCGCACCTGCTGCGTAACGTTATCTCGGCAGGACAGCCCCGAAATCCCGAGCAGCCCCACGCGGGGGTTTACCAGAGCGCTCGGGGGCCGAGGCGGCGGGCGCCTGTCCCTTTAAGGGGCTGGTCTCCGGGCACCGCCAGCCCAGACGCCCGGACGTGCCGGGGCCGCCCCGCCCCGTGTCGGGCGGCGCGACGGTACCTGAGCAACTGCGGTGGCGGCACATCGGAGCTGGCTGTCGGTCTGTCGTGCCGGCGCCGCCGCGTCTTCCCGGTTTCCTTACCCCGGCGCGCAGAGTAAGGGCGAGCAGGCGGCGTCGGGTCGGGGCGCCGGCCGCGGGGGCCGCGGGGTGGGGGCGGCGCTGGCCGCGGGGCTCCGGGCGGGAGGGCCGCACCGGTTGGGGGGCGCGGCCGCGGGGCCCGAACACGGCCCGCCGTCCTCTGGGTAGGCCTCGGGCTCCGGGTCCCACCGCCGGACTCCAGCTCGGGCCGGGCCTTCGCGGCGGCGGGCTCCCCGGGCGGCTCGGCCTCACGGGCCGCTCACGGCCCGACCCCGGCTCTGCCGCGGCGCCTCCGAGCGCGGCCGAGGTCTCCCCGGAGGACGTCTCTCGAGGGCGAGGTCGGCGGAGAGGGCCCTAGGGTGACGGAGGCGCCTATTTTTAGCCGGGCCTGCGGGCCCCCGGGAGGGAAGGTGGATTACCGCCTCCGGGCCGGTGGACGGAGGGAGCGCGTCTCCGGAGCGTCCCTGGGCCGGATGGGCCACGCGTGCGCCATGCTGGAATTTCAGCCTCGCCTTCCCGGACACTGAGCGACCGGCCCTCGCCCCTCCCATGGCCCCTTCCCACCGCCCTGTGCGCGTCCCTGGTTATAGTGGGGGGCGGTTGGGGATGGGAAAGCTCCGTGAGGGGAGAGTTTGGAAAAATCTGTGGATCGTCCTCGAGACCAGGGAAGTTATCCCTTCCTCTCCCGGAGGGGTGTGTCTTCCTTACTGCTCCCCCCTCCCCCTTCACTTTCCAACAATGAGATTTTTGGCGTTGGGGATCTGGGCGGAAAACCCAACTGGCAGCCTAGAAAAGTCTCTCGGTAATCAGATACCTGATGTGGGCTGTGCAGCCCGGGTCGGCGTCGTGGAGGAGCCTGTGGGCACCGGCGCCCGGCGGCCCCTGACGCGGGGAGCGGCCTCCTAACCTCGTCCAGCGGCACCCAGATTCGGTTCAAGACTGATCTTAGCCATCCCTTCTGGGAGGAAAGAAATGGCTTTCCTTTCGTAGTTGGGCCTATACTCGAAAAGGATTCCTTAGCAGGTATTTGAATAAGCACTGCTTTAAAAGCTACAGTAGAAGTTAACTGTTCAAAGTTGTGGGTGTGTTTAAGATGCTTTGAAAAATGTAGATACTCATAGCCTGCTAAAGATAAACACATTGGGATGAACTAAACACCGAGTTGTGTAGGAATTAACCTGGAGTGTGAGTTCTTGCTAATTAGATAGCACTTGTCCTCCCTACCTCACCTAGCGGGCACTTGGCAACCCTGTCTTCAGTTTGGCTAAAGCGGTTGCTGATGAGACTGAAATTATCCTCCCAAGAATAACCCTGGAGTATTAACCAAGTGCTTTTAACCAAGATTTGCTCATTAAATCTGTATTTCTGGTCTACATGCTTTGCTATAGATTTTCATATTGTGTTCTCTGACAAAAAGAGGCTCACCCCATCCCCTTTTGTTCAAGGATTTAGCAAGAAATAGCGGAGTTTATTGTTTGTAGGTTCTAAGAACAATTCATTACTCCCCTCCCCCAACATTAACTTAGAAATGTCTCTTCTAATTTTGCAGCATCAACAATTATAACAGTACTCTATTAGATGAGCTTAGGAAATGAGGTGTTCTATTTAACTTTCTGAGACTCACTCTGAAACTTCAAATATAACAAAGCTTAGTGAAAAACTTTCTTAAATGTATTAAGCACTTTGAAATTTATAAAGGCTATTCAGTATTATTAACCCTGATGACTCAGGGTCAACATTACGAAGAGCCATTAATACATGATTTTGGTTCTAATTTAATTTTTTTTATATCCTCCTTTAATATCAGTAGTCTGTTCTGCTTGGTAGGTTTTCTCGAGTCTTTCACCCCAAACCTCCTTCTAGTTTATAAGTGTTAATCTGATTTTAGTAGGGAGGACATTTTAATAATTAGTTGGTAAATAACAGTCTGTGGCTTTTCTAAAGGACTTAAAGGATTTTTTTGAGGCTTAACTTCTAAAGGACCCGCGTTTTAGAATTGTTACTATCACTAAGTTGTTTTTATTTGAAACATGTCAAAGATGTATTTTTAAATATATGTATTGATTTTAGGGAGAGAGAGGAAGGGCGAGGGCTAGAGAGAGAGATTTGAAACATCAATGAGAAAGAAACATGGATTGGCTTCCTCCTGCCACGTGTATCCTGACTGGAATTGAATTGGGGACCTCCTCGTTCATGTGTCGACACTCAACCACTGAGCCACACTGGCCAGACTAATTGGTTTGATGTTAAAAAGATACGAGGCAAAATATACTTTTAGCACTAAGAATACTTTACTTAGTAGAGACTCCAATGGGAACTATAGTGTTGTTCTTAGGAGATGTGTAAGAAATGTTCAACTCTTATTTTTTATTTTTATTTTTTTAAAAATATATTTTATTGATTTTAGAGAGGAAGGGAGAGGGAGAGGGAGAGAGAGAATCATTGATTGGCTGCCTCCTGCACGCAACCCAGGCATGTGCCCTTGGCCAGAATCGAACCCGGGACCCCTCAGTCCGAAGGCTGATGCTCTATCCATTGAGCCAAACCAGCTGGGTTCAACTCTTTTTTAAAGATAAAATTAGTATTTTACATATCACCTTAACTACTATGGGCTGATTAAGAACACTTAAACTTAAATCTGGTCTCAGCAAAGTGATTTGTACACTAAGTGAAACTGTTTACACTCCCCTCCTTTCGAGCATTGCTTTTTTTGGTTTCTCTTCTTACTAATTGCTTTGCTCATACTGTCTTTATGATTCCTCTTTACTTGAGGTTGAAATGTTTAGTCCTTGGTTCACCTTTTTTTTAATACTTCCTTGGTGATCTCATCCCATGTCATAGCTTTAAATACCTATATACTGATGGCTGCCATATTTGCATCTCCAGTTCAGACTTCCCTCCTGCACTCCAGACAACCTGTTCCACATTTCACCTTGGATGTTAAGTATAGTAAACCCTTGATTTTGTGGACCTTAATATAAAGAACTTTGGATTTATCACACAAAATTTCTGGTTTGTATGTGATATGTGAAAATTAATACACTGTTAATTTTTAAGTGCTTTTAACCAAGATTTGCTCATTAAATTAACAGGGATTTTTGTTATTCAGTTATTTTAAACAAATTTTAGTGAATAGGCCATGTGTTGGAAAAAACAGTGTAATAATTTCACCAACTTAAATAAATATTACATATCTACAACTATAGTCTGCATATTTAAATCCAAGAATCACTGCTTATAAACAATGATGGGTAATGATTAGCACATGATCACACTGCATAGTGCATGCTAATTGGTGCTGTTGTCTCCTGTGTGACTTTCTGAAGCGGTTTTAACCAATGTTTCCTTCTGTGCTAAGTCACACCACAGCCATGTACTCTTGGTGACTCTGAATGCACCCATTTCCTAGACCTGTGGTCCGCAAACTGTGGCTCGCGAGCCACATGTGGCTCTTTGGCCCCTGGAGTGTGACTTCCACAAAATACCGCTGCCTGGGTGAGTCTGTTTTGAAGAAGTGGCGTTAGAAGAAGTTTAAGTTTAAAAAATTTGGCTCTCAAAAGAAATTTCAATCATTGTACTGTTGATATTTGGCTCTGTTGACTAATGAGTTTGCTGACCACTGTCCTAGACCTATTCAGTATAAATTTAAAATTAAGTAATAAATATAGAAAACTTTTCTGTGAAATTAAAATTTCATACATACTTAATTTTAATTACACAAATGTGTCACATAAGTAAAAACAGGTAAATAACTAATTTATCAATTTTTTAACATATCCATTTGGAAAACCTAACGGACTTTTGGCTTTAACAGACACACCTTGCCTGAATTAGTCCTTTATATTGAGGTTTTACTGTAGTCAACTTAAACTAAACTTCCATTTTCCGTTTTAAATCTACCTCAGGTGCAGTCTGATTTATCTCATTTGATGCTGTTCCATCCAATATTCAGGCAAAATACCTGTTGAAGTATCCCTGACTTATCTCATTCACACTTGGCATTCTGATTCTGTCTCATTTTGAAAATGTATTCAGAATTAAATCACTTCTCCTCCACTGCTCACTAAGCTGGTCCAAGCCATTCTTATCTCTTGCCTAGATTTTTGCAGTTAGTCTTCCAACTGGTCTCCCTGCTTCTACCTACCCTAGCTCCCTACAGTCTTTTTCAATATAGTAACCAGATCATATCACTTCTCTTCAAAACCCTATAGGGCCTTTCCATATGCAGAGTGAAAGATGAAGTCTGTATGGCCTACAAGGCCTTCCAGAAGTTGGGCACTCCTATTTTCCCCATCACCCCTAACCTGTCTTAATTTACCTGCTACTCTTCCCCCTGCTTGTTTCACTCCAGCCCAACTAACTGTCTTAGGGGCCTTTACACTGACTGCTTCCCCTCCTTGGACCTTTTTTTCCCCCTAAGATATTTGCATGGCTGACTCTCATGTCTCCTTCAAATCTTTGCTTTTCGAATGGTCTATCTTACTTCACTATTTTATTTAAAGCTGCATTCCCCTACTTATGATCTATATCTTGCTATATTTTCTCCATAGCACTTGCCACTTTCCAACAAACTATGTAAATTCTATTTGATTGTGTTTATTGTTTCTTCTCTCTGCCCCTGAATACATACTATAATGTAACCTCTATGAGGGCAGGACTTTTTGTCTGTTTTGTTTATTGAGTGTTTAGGGCAGTGCTTGGCACATAGCATGTGCTCAATAAAGATTTGTTAATGATTAATGAAATCTTTATCCTGCAGTTCCTTACTGTGATGGATACCTCATTCTTGGACACATGTAGTTTTCAGTTTGCTCATATAGTTTTCAACTTCAGTTAGTCAGAGAACAGGAGAAAAGTGGTATTGGAGCTTTTGGGGATCCCTTGGTGGACAGAATAATGTTAGAATGTGATGGAAACTTTTTCCCAGCCCTATGTGATTAGGACCATTGGTTAGGTTGGTTAAAGCAGGAACTGAAAGTAACTGTATGCCTTAAATATTTTATTTTAACTTAAAACATTTCTATTTGTCTTATTTTTTGGATCAATCTTTTGTCTTTGAATTGGGAGTTGGGGGGGGGGTTGTCTTCTGATCTTTATTCTATAAATCACTAGGGGCCCGGTGCATGAAAATTCATGCACTGGAGGGGGGGGTCTCTCAGCCCAGCCTGCCCCTTCTCACAGTTCGGGAGCCCTCAGGGGCGGGAGGCGACCAGTGATCAGGGGAAGACGATGCCCCTTTCACACCTCTGCTGCTGCCACTGCCGGCAACGCAAGCCTCTGCTGGCTCTGGTTACCTGAACCTTGGGTGGCCCTGGGCATCTGGGCAGCCGCCATCCGAGGCTTGCCTGTGCCTTGGGCGTCGCCTGGACAGCTTCCATCTGAGGCTTGCCTGTGCCTTGGGCTGGCCCTGGGTGGCTGGGCAGCCACCAACTGAGGTTTGCCTGCGCCTTGGGCATCGCCTGGGCAGCTGCCATCCAAGGCTTGCCTGTGTCTCGGGCCAGCTCTGGGTGGCTGGGTAGCTGACATCTGAGGCTTGACTGCACCTTTGGCTGGCCCTGGGTGGCTGTGCAGCCACCATTTGAGGCTTGCCTGTGCCTTGGGCCGGCCCTGGGCAGCTGGGGGGCTGAGGGGACTAGAGGCAGGTGCACGGAGTGGCCCGACCTGCCTTAGGGTGGACCCGGCCGTGCCGCATGCCTGCTGCCCCGACAGGGCTGAGGGGACTGGGTGCAGCCATCTTGTTGCTGTGGATGCCACCATCTTTGAGGGTGTGTCAGTCAATTAGCATATTTCCTTATTGGCTGTGGGCACCACCATATTTGTGATGGCGTGATGGTCAATTTGCATATTCATTCTTTATTAGATAGAACAGTGGTTGGCAGACTGCGGCTCGTGAGCCACATGCGGTTTGCAAGCTGCAGTTTGCTGCTTTGTTGACTAATGAGTTTGCCGACTACTGAGATAGGATACCCTAAAAGAGTTGTTGATGATTTCTGCTATTGGTTTCTTTAAAGGGGAATGAAAATGTGGCCACTAGAAACTTTCCAAGTTCAAAGTCAAGTCGTTCTAGATTTTTCTACTTCTTCATCAAGGTCTTCCAAAAGATTTAATTTAGTTTACATAGCAATACCAGCTCTTGTCTTTATATTCTCATATTTAGTGGATTTATAAAAATAAATGACTACAGCCTGGTTGGTGTGCTCAGTGGTTGTCAACCCATGCATCAAGAGGTTGCTGGTTCAATTGATCAGGGCACATGCCTGGGCTCTTTCCTCAGTACAGGGTGTGCAGGAGGCAGCCCATTGATGTTTCTCCCTCATTGATGGTTCTATATAGCTCCTTCTCCCTTCCTCTCTCTCTAAAATAAATAAAAACACACACAAAAATAAATAAATGATTACACAGGAGAATAGACTGCTAGCCAGAATCATTAGCTTTCTGTAGATACCAGTCCATGTATTTCTACCTAGGGGAGAAATATAATTCAGTGAGAGGTTCATTAAAGAAGCTTCCATATTGAGTAGGCTTTATAGGAGCCATAAGATCCTAGCTGCCTGTCATTACTAGAGGAGAATGTCACTTATCTGCGTTTCTTTATTTTCACTCTGAGTAACATCTGTAATTAGTTAACAGGACTTACATGATTTTCATATATATTGTCTTTCAAGAGTCTTGATGTTCTACGTGCTCCCTGGAAAATGTGGGGCAGTTATTTACTAGAGGCCTGGTGCACGAAATTCATGCATACGGGCGGGGGGTGTCCCTCAGCCCAGCCTGCACCCTCTCCAATCTGGGACCCCTTGAGGGATGTCCGACTGCCTGTTTAGGCTCGATCCTACCGTTTAGACACAATCCAGGACTGCTGGCTCCCATCTGCTCGCCTGCCTGCCTTCCTGATTGCCCCTAACCACTTCTGCCTGCCAGCCTGGTCACCCCCTAACCACTCCCCTGCCAGCCTGATTGATGCCTACCTGCTCCCCTGCCAGCCTGATTGCCCCTGACAGCCCTCCCCTGCAGGCCCGGTCGCCCCCAACTTCCTTCCCCTGCAGACCTGGTCACCCCTAACTGCCCTCCCCTGCAGGCCTGGTCCCCCCCAAGTGCTCTCCCCTGCTGGCCTGATTGCCCATAACTGCCCTCCCCGGCTGGTCTGATCCCTCCCAACTGCCCTCCCCTCCTGACCATCTTGTGGCTGCCATCTTATGTCCACATGGGGGCAGCCATCTTTGACCACATGTGGTGGCCATCTTGTGTGTTGGAGTGACAGTCAATTTGCATACTACTATTTTATTAGATAGGATTCTTTCACACAAGTCATTTAAGTTGTCAAGGAAAGAGTCTGATTTGGTATAATAAGCTGGAAGTTATTAGTTAGGAGACTTTAGTCTTAGACCTTATTAAATCTAAGATTTTTATGCAAGTTTCTTACTGCTCAGTTCTTTAATTATAGAATGTATGATGTAGTGAAAAGTGTGTAAGTGCCAAGGAGTCTGAAGAGCTTGGGTTTGGATTTGGCTTTGCTAATTATTGCCACTTAACATATGTGTGAACTTATCTATCTTACTTAACTGGCTTGAGGTTCATTTGCCTTGCTTATATTACCTTAGTTGTTACATTAGTGATGGGTAACATTAGAGTGCTTATGTGCTGTAAGGTTCTGTAAATACTTTATGTACAGTATCATATTTAATTCTCTCAACCTTATGACATAGATACTATTTGGTGGAATCAAGATGTTAGCAGTTTGTGAATGGGCTTAACTCTCTAAAAGGAGTAATGAACCACCTCTATTGTTTTTTTCATTAAGTGTGTAGTACTTTCAGTTATATCCATTGTATTGATAGTAGTTAATGCTGCTTTATTTCCACATATAGTAGTATTCATGAATATTGTACAATAAAAGTACTAATAAAGTATTAACGGTGGATATTTGGGGGAAAAATGGATGTCTTAAGTTTTTTTCCTCCTATTAGCATCTTTTCACATGATTGAAAAATGGAAGGATGTGTTACACTCGTTCTAATTACCACACATTTTTCTTCCACAGTGTATTTGAACTGTACCTGGCAAGGTAATCAAGTATGTGATTTAAACAACTAACCGGATTAGATTTATAGATCAGGTTAGATATGAAATACCACTTGAAAGAGCAGAGGTTTTGTGTATTTAATTTTTATAAGACTAACTAAGGTTTTATTTCTTTTTCCTTTTAGGCTTTATAAGATCACATTAACAAAAGCATGATGGAGTTTTATGAGTCAACATATTTTATTGTTCTTATTCCTTCAGTAGTTATTACAGTAATTTTCCTCTTCTTCTGGCTTTTCATGAAAGAAACATTATATGATGAAGTTCTTGCAAAACAGAAGAGAGAACAAAAGCTTATTCCTACCAAAACAGATAAAAAGAAGGCAGAAAAGAAAAAGAATAAAAAGAAAGAAATCCAGAATGGGAACCTTCATGAATCCGATTCTGAGAGTTTAGCCCGGGACTTTAAATTATCTGATGCCTTGGCTGTAGAAGATGAGCAACTTGTACCTGTTCCACTGAATGTGGTTGAAACTTCTAGTAGTGTTAGAGAAAGAAAAAAGAAGGAAAAGAAACACAAGCCTGTACTAGAAGAGCAGGTCACCAAAGAAAGCGATGTATCAAAGATTCCAAGCAAAAAAGTAGAACCTGTCCCAGTTACTAAACAGCCCACCCCCCCCTCTGAAGCAGCTGCCTCAAAGAAGAAACCAGGACAGAAGAAGTCTAAAAATGGAAGCGGTATTATAATCTATTTAACTTTATTGGATGATAGTATTTGTTTTTAATAACTTTAGAGTTTGAAATTCATACCTAATTATTAGATATGCATACAAAATGTTAAATGCTGAGTCTGAAATGAAATCATTATCCTTTTTACTGTGTGTTTGCTTTCATTAACGTTAATTGCTGATAGAAATAATTGGTATTGATCATAAAACATTTAAAATTAAGCTTCACATTACAAATATTGGAAAGACCTTTAATAGAAATATAAAATCAAACTGTTTTACTAACACCACAAGGGATCTGTATGTACCAGCAGTTAGAAACTTATTTATTTCAACCAATGCTGTCTAATCAGTGTGATATCAATTAAAGATGAAAAGATAAATCCGATATCTCTTTTCACCTTTGATTGATTTTGCAAACATTTAGTAGACATCTGTTTTATGGTAGGCATTATACTAGATACTAGGACTACAGAGATGAATTGTGCATTTTCAAGGTATTTATATGCTAGCTGTAGATACAAACATCTATGTATATAAAAGCCTAAGCGACTGTTTGACTATTTGACTACCAGGGGGCAGACGCTGAACACACAGGCATGGAAACATGGAACAGACTGATGAATCTCAGAAGGAAAGGGGTCGGGGGGAAGGCGGGAAGAGATTAACCAAATATCTTATATGCATACTAGAGGCGTGGTGCATGGATTCATGCACCAGTGGCGTCCCTTGGCCTGGCCTGTGGGGATCAGGCCAAAACTGGCCAGGTGCATGGATTTGTGCACTGGTGGGATCCCTTGGCCTGGACAGTCCAACATCCCCTGAGGGATCCCGGATTGCGAGAGGGTGCAGGCTAGGCTGAGGGACCCCACTGGTGTATGAATCCATGCACTGGGCCTCTAGTAAATATTATAAAATAAAAAGTTATCTATAATGATCTATGTATATCTAAACCAGTGTAGGAGTTCTATATCGGCTAATTAGTTCATATAATGACTGAAAGTAATCTAAAAAGTTGAGTAAATACTAGCTATTTTATTTGGGTGGCTTGGATAGGGTATTACAGGAAGAGCGGAGAAGGACATATAAGCCAATAATAAAATGTGATTTATATAAGAGATGTGTAAAGTATAGAAGAATAGAGGTCTAAACAAGTATTTATGGGGACTGAGGGAAAAAAACTTTACAGAGGAGGGAGTGCCTAAGCTGGGTCTTCGAGGGTGAATCATGTCACCAAGCAAATAGTGGAGTCTTATTCCATATTGGCAGAATATCATGTGTAAAGGCATAAAGGTATAAGAATATAGTGTATTGCCCTGGCCAGTAACCTAAATGGTTAGAGCATCGGCCCAAGCATGGAAGTGTCGAGGTTCGATTCCTTGTCAAAGGCACATACCTGGGTTGCAGGTTCGATAACTATCCCCAGTCAGAGTGTGTGTGGGAGGCAACCAATTGATGTGTCTCTCTAACATTGATGTTTCTCTCCTTACCCTCTCATTCTTTCCCTCCACTCCCTGCATCCCACTTTATGAAATCAATGGAAAAAAATCATCACCAAAAGAAGAATGCAGTGTATTGTTGAACCATGAAATATGAGGTGTAGGGAGTGGTAGGAAACAAAGCTGAAAAGGTATGCAGTGATTAGTTGATGATGGTTTTTCTATACTGTGCTAAGGAGCTGGGATGTTATAGTTTAGCCATTGTTAAAGACTTTCAGGCAGGTTAGTTTACATGGTCAGATTTATGTTTTAGAAACACATCTTTGGCCAAACTTGGGAGTACAAATTACATGGGACAGTATTTTATATAGGCAGAGTATATCAAAGAGATTGCTTTCCAAAGTTAGTTGTGGGACTCGGCTATAGTAGTCATAGAAGAAATGGTAGATTAGGAATGGCTGAAAAACGGGATATAAAAGAAGGAGCAAGTGTTGGAATTCCTGATGAAATTAAAGAGCAGGTGTAACAAAGTAAGAAAGCTACAATGACAAGTTATTAGTGAAAGTTATATATCAGAGTTTAAATTTGGGTGGTAAAGCATTCTATGAATTATTTATTAATAATTGTATATTTTCTGATTACTTTCCCTTATTTTAATATGATTTTTCATTTGTTTTTAATAAAGATGATCAGGATAAAAAGGTGGAAACTCTTATGGCACCTTCGAAAAAGCAAGACTCATTACCCCTCCACCAAGAGACTAAACAAGAAAGTGGATCAGGAAAGAAGAAAGTTTCATCGAAGAAGCAAAAGACAGAAAATGGTGAAATGTGTAGATACATATTTTATAAATACTAATTCTATAGCAGTACACTATGATAAGGACCCTAGAGACCTCACATACTCTTTAATTTCCAGCTGAATGTATACCATAATAGCTTTGATACTAATGCAAGTCCAGGGTTCTCTTTAGCCTTGTGGCTTTGTAGTACTTTGACAGATGGGCAGGGTATAAGTTTGTGATAAAGAAGTGTTTATAGTTTAAATATATTCTCATTCTTAACTAAGTTTTGAAAATAGTGTAAATGGCATACAAACTCCATAGAAGAAAAGGATTCCTGAAATATACTTTTTAATATCACTTAAGGATTATGCTTGACAACATTAGCTTGATCTGTCATTAGTTTATATTCCCAACTATTTCCTGAATATAATTTGCATGTATGTATGGGAAGCATCCAATTAAACGTGGTGGTGCAATTTTTATATGTTCAGAATTATCCAGGAGAAACTTAACTGTGAAATTTATGTAGTTTAAACTGATTTTTTTAAGTAATATTGGGCTGTGGTATCAACTAATGCTACAAAATAGTAAAATTGGAAAAGGAAAAAATTAAATTATATTATTTACATTAAAATTACAACACATATCAAGCAATCAGGTATAGAAAAATATGCAAACATATTTCATAACATTAAATATTATGTTTTAAATAAAAGAATTATGCATGCCCAGTTTTTTTAAAAAAGGTAGGAATATAGATTCCCATATAAATGTGGAAGTTGGTATCTCTGACCAACAGACACCACACTTTACTGTTCATACTCATAGAGTTCCTCCCATTAAAATTAGGTACAAAGTAAGGAGGCTTTCTTTTTCCACTTAAAAAAAAATATATCTTTATTGATTTCAGAGAGGAAGGGAGAGGGAGAGAATCATTGATCAGTTGCCTCCTGCACGCTCTCTACTGGGGATCGAGCCTGCAACCCGGGCATGTGCCCTTGACCGGAATCGAACCCGGTTCTTCTCAGTCACCAGGCCGATGCTCTATCCACTGAGCCACACTGGCTATGTCTCTTCCTCCACTTTTAATGTTGTTCTGAAAGTTTTAACCAATGTAGTAAGATGTGCCACAGAAATTGGAGGCATACCTATTAGAAGTGAGAAGATATCTGGAAGGAACAATGACTGATTTTTGTACTTAGCAAGTCAAAGGAACTCATTTAGGAATTATCACTTACATTCAACAAAGAACCAACGTAAAGAAAAATTTAAGTTTTTCTTGAGCACTAATTAAATGTAAATGGATTCTTAAAACAAGAAAAGTGAGAACCAATTAAAATGTAAAGGATGTATAAGAAGTTTTCAGATACTATTAGAAAGAAATATGCTGCAAAGTTTTAGATGATTTAAATGTTTACTGTACTATGAAATAATACTGAACTGGCACTGTGTTTTGACGTTTTAAATGCTAAAATAGGAATTTAAAGCCAAATTTAGGTAGTATTAGAGATTTGGAAATAACTGCATTTATCATTAAAATGTGCTTACATGATACTTAATTACTGCTGTAAAAAATACTAATTATAATTTTTTTGAATCTAAATTGCAGTCTTGGTAGATGAACCTCTTATTCATGCAACTACTTATATTCCTTTGATGGATAATGCAGACTCAAGTCCTGTGGTGAAGAGAGAGGTTACTGATCTGATTAAACCTGACCAAGTAGAAGGAATCCAGAAAATGGGGGCTAAAAAACTGAGGGTGGAAACTGACAAAGGTAACATACAGAATGAGGCAATCTATTGTATTGAAAAAACACATTTTTGAGTTCTGATGGAATTGAGTACATTTTCTCATAGAAGCAATGAATCGCGAAAGACTAATAGAATACTGTAGTAAAGGATTTATTGGTAGTTTTCTAGTCTAACCTCAGTTTTTGGACACTGGCTTTGATTTGCGCAAGGGCTCACAGCTGTTTTGGTGTCTGGTGATCTTTTCCCTTCTATGATTGTCTTATACAAGATTTCTATGCTAATTCACAACCACCTTTTATTTTTATTATTATCTTTTTTACTTTATTGTTGAAAGTATTACAGATGTCCCCTTGTTTCCCCCCATTGACACCCTCCCCCATCTATTCCCATGCCTTACCCCTGACCCCCAGGCCTTCATCACACTATTTTCTATGTCCATGGGTTATACATATATGCATATAAGTTCTTTGGGTAATTTCTTTTATTATTTTTTGGTTAATTTCTTAATAGACTAATTTTTTTAGAGTAGTTTTCGGTTTACAGTCAAGTTGAGTGTACAGAGTTCTCACATACCCCTCGGCGCCACACATGCACACAGTGCCTGTTTAAACTTAATAATGTAGCTGAAATATTAAAAGCCCTGTGCCTTTTTGGGTCTAATGGGTGGCAGTTGCTTTTAGGAAGAGTAAGTTGATGCCTAATATGAGAGCACTTGAGGAATTCAGATGGGTGAGTCAGATGTCTGATACATGGATTTTTCTAAATGTCAGGATTTCTTGTATGTATTTGAAAAATCAGATTTCCTTTTAATATCCTCGATCTTATTTTCTCACCTGTAAAATTTGGTTTATATGTCATGAGTATTAAGGTTACATGAGAATATTTGTGAACAAATCTTGTATAGATGCTATCACATCCTAGAGACTTGAGTGATTTTTTTTTTTTAAAGTGAGGGCATATTGGCACCTTAGTATTAAATTTTTGAATTTAAAATGTAGTCTTGGTAGATGAACCAAGTATTGTACAGTGTGAGCAAATTGTCTGTTAATGTAATTCATTATTCCATATTACATTAAAGATGCTAAACACTTGCTCTCTATTGACTATTTATTTTTGTTTGACTTGCAATATAAGTCTGTTTTGTCTTGTTTTTTTCCTGTGTTAAGAATTCTTGATGCTTTACTGAAGTTACTGTGTCATTTAAATGCCAACTGTTATTTTGTTTTTAGGAAATGCTGAAATGAAATTTAAAGATTTTATTCTGTCCTTGAAGACTATGATATTTTCTGAAGATGAGGCCCTTAGTGTTGTAGACCTGCTAAAGGAGAAGTCTGGTGTGATACAGGAAGCTTTAAAGAAGGTAAGCATATTTTTGGTTATGAGCATATGTGGAAGCAGTGATTAGAAGTTCACCAAGCAAAACTTTTGCTAGAGCAATAAATTATCATCTACTTCCATTCTTCATACCCCAAAGCTTATGGCCACATTTAGAAGTTCTAGAATGCCCTTAGAGGTTATTTCATATACCCATACTAATCAGTATACTTACTTAGTTTAGTCAGGTGTCTGAGTCATTGGGTGTTTTGACAAAAGCAAATTGCTTATAAGTAAGATGATTTATCTCACTTTCAAGTCCTTTGGTTCTTGGCTAAGTTGTACCTTGCTATCTTCTAATTGGAAGTATTGAAAGCAATTTCTGGTGATTTCTGGATAGCATATAGGGAATATTTTTGTGACTGAAGATAGCACCATTCAAAGAACCTGGGAATCTGTTGTTGTTGCCTGTGAATGCGTATAATATTACCCTTGTAAAATAAATAAGTTATTTGGATAGTGGAATCATTGCTATGACTAAAATAAGTTAAGAAAACAACACAAAAACAAAAATCTGTGGAGTTAATCATTTCTTATGAGTCTTGCTCACTATATTATGTGTACTATGTCATACTGGTAAAGGTGACAAATTTTCATGTGTTACTTGTGTAACATAAGATGACACAATTTCTGGTCATTATTAGATGTAGCCCTAATTGTTCTAAACACATACACATTACACCCCCTACCCCCTAAAAAGCACTAATTATCTGCTTTAAAACCTTGAGTGGCTTCCATACTTCTTCAACCACCCGCGCCCCCCCCCCCCCCCGCCCCCCGACACACCCCATCCAAGCTATTACCTCTCACCTGATGGCCTTCAATAGTCTCCTAGGTGATGTTTCTGCCTTCCCTGTTAGTTCTCTAATTTATTTTTTCAAAACAACTGCAAGGTGACGTTTATAAAGAAAGCCTTAGGTGCCTTTCTCTTTGCACTTAGAATATAATCCAAATTCCTTAGCAGGAAGGACTTAGTCAATCTCTCTCTCTAACCTTACTTCATGGCATTTTCTCCATCACTCACTACATTTTACCCATTCTAGGTCTCTTCTGGTTCTTCTAGAGCAGGGATGGGGAATGTCCAACCAGAAATAATTTGGTCTGGCCCTGCCAAGGCATTAGGGTGTGTTTGATCAAATATAGCAGGCTAATTTTAAGTTGATAATTTTGTATGGCCTTCGAATGATGTTCTAAATATACAATGGCCCTTGACAGAAAAAAGGTCCCCCACCCTTGCATACCAAGCCTTCTATTTGGACTGTCCCAACAGCCCACTCCCTTAACCTCCCAATTTCTCCCCTTGGCTAATGCTTCTTTCAGGTCTCTACTTAAATATCCTTTCCTCATATAAAGATAATTTGAATTCCCAGTCCAAATAGTTCTCACTGTTGTTTCTCATAACTATCTGGACTTTTTGTCATAACATTTATCTTAGCATTATAAGTCTGTCCATGCTTGTAAGTATCTATTGATAATGTGTCTTATAAATCTATGGCATTTTACAATGTAGTGTGCTTGTTGGATAGTCTACATGTGGCATCAGCAGTGGCCCAGAGTAAACAAGGTGTTCGAGGGTAATCAGAGTGTGATAACTCTGTGTGACTTTGGATACAAAATCAGATTATTCTGTTGCAGAGAACATTCTTGAAATTCTTAATTGATGAATTTGTCATTTGATGTACTTCATTTTAATTGGATAAGTATGTAAAAAAAAAGAGTAGTCATTTTATTGTCTGAGATAGTGTTGAACTCTATGAGTAGGTAGGAAATAAAACTCCCCTTGATAGGTATTTTAGGCAGGCCAAGGAGGAATTGGGGACTGTTAAAGACAGCATTTTGACATAAAGTATTTTGAAACTACATTTCCCCCCCCCTTTCCCTCTTGGAATGTTGAGCTTCAGAATAAAATCTTCTTGTTCTGGATTTCTCTGGAGTGGTTCTATTCTCATTAGAAGGGACTCGGTCCCATGTAGGTCCACTTTATCTGGGAAAGACTAGGTAAGTTTAATTCTTTTTTTTTGCCAGAGAAACTGAGTCTTGGTCAGACCTTTTAATAGATTTCAAGGTACCAGATGTAAATGAATCCCCAATCTTATAAAGACCACTTGAGAGAAAGGGGGAAGATAAATGCAGGAGCATTTGCACAGGCATAGGGAATAGATAGAGGAGTTAGAAGACTTGCTGATTAATTACATATGGTGGCTAAAGAAGAGTCTAGAATGAATGCTTGTTTTGCTGTTGAGTAACTAGTTAGATTGTGGTGATAATGGTATTTGTGAACACTTGCAGAGGAAGAGAGAGTAGAGGATTGTTTTTTAGGAAGTTGTTTTAGGTATCCATTGGATCATTTAAATGAATAGAATCATTTCACAATTGAATATATGTTTATTTCTCTGGAGTTGAAAAAGGATTTCAATGGAAGTGATTTAGGCAATTAATCTATTTTTACCAATACATGTGGTGGATGTATATTAGACCAGAGAAGATGTGAAGAGAGATAAGAAAGTTAAAGAATGAGAAACATTAACATTTAAAGGGCAGGGAAAGCCACTACAAAGCAGGAGAAGGAGAAATACCAGGAGACAGTGGAATCATAGGTTCTTAGGGAGGATTGAAACTTTAGGGGTTGGGGAAGAGAGATTGCATAATTAGAGAGGAGGTATTATGTTGTGTGTGTGGATGCACATGACTTATGTTTAATCTACAAGACACTTGTACTATATATTTAGAGTATAGGTTAAAATCCTGGGCCCTGGAGTCACATTTCCTGCATTCATATCTGGGCTCTGCCACGTTGAACTTTGTGGCCTTAGAGGTTACTTAACCTTGGTGCCTCAGTTTTCCCATCTCTGAAATGGGAATGATAATCAGGTTTTGAGAATTAAATGAGATAATATGTAGTAGGTGCTTAGAGTTCTTAGCCTGTATAGTAATTGCTCAGAATATGTTAACTGTTAATGTGATTACCATAAAAAAATTTTAAAGATGTATTTGATTATTTTAGTTAATAGGTTATTAGTTTCCTACTATTGGCCTTGAAATACACTTGCCTCAATAATGTAATTTTTCAACTTTAAATTATTAACCGTTTTGGCCCCATCCTATCTAAGAAAAGAGTAAGATGCAAATTAACCATCACTCCATTACGCTACCAGCCAATAGAAGTAGGTATGCAAATTACCCAACAAAGATGGCCATGCCCACAGCGGCCAGACAGCGGCACCCAGCAGTTCCAAGCCCTGCCACGGTGCTGCTGGGGCTGCAGGGGATCGGATGGGGACACAAACACGCAGGGAGTCTGGCACCCTGCAGCCCCAAGCCCCGCCATGGCGGCGCTGGGGCTGCGGGGGGCTGGATGGGGACACAAACCTGCGGGGAGGCTGGCACCCACAGTCCCAAACCCTGCCATGGCGGCGTTGGGGCTGCGGGGGCCGGATCAGGGACACAAACCCACAGGGAGGTTGGCACCCAGCGGCCCTAAGGCTCACCACTGTGGTGCTGGGGCTGCTGAGGGGCATGGGGGAGGTCAGCAGAGACACAAACCTGCAAGAAACCTGTGGAAAGGGAGATAAACTATCATAACTTGATCTCCCTTTCCACAAGATGAGAAAACTGACCCTGGTTTATTTAGTGATGTGGCCCACACCTTTCTACAAGCACAGGGTATGTTATGACCACTCCCAGGAAGGTCTGGTTAGAATACTGTCTCCAGGGAATAATGCTGCTGTGGCAAATCATCTGAGAGAGGAAACAAGCTTTTGTTGGGTTTATTCTGAAGGTCAAGAACATGCCACCCCAACGTATGCTGTTTTGTTATATTGATGATCTTGACCTGCAGAAGCTTGAAAAACAGCAAATGCATGCAGAGGCTCTCACTGAAGTCTCCTGATCTGCCTAAAATCGGACTCCCCAAAAGGAGCTCAAATGTCATAGGTCCCCTTGACGGGAGAAGTGTCATCAGGCAGAGAAGACTGACTCCTGTCACAGGACAGGAGAGTAGAAGTTGACATCACACCCAAACTTTGTTACAAACTATTTCCCTCCACCCCCATTCATCTTTCCTAAATATCATTTACTTTCCTCTAAGAGGCCTGTATCTCCCGTCCCCTTTCCCTAGGAAGAAGGTATTTAAATCTGCATTCTAAGCCACCTTGAGGAGTTACTCATTTTTCCCTGGGATCTCCCACATACACACGAGGTACACATGTTAATGAACTTTTGTTTTTCTCTTGATGATTTGTCTTTCATTATAAGGGCCTCCACTAAGTACTCAGAAAGGTAGAGGAAAACTATTTTTCCTCCTCCATAATTCTATCTCGGGAAATCAAGTCCCCAGCTGAACAATGAGGTTGGCTCAAGTACCAAGCAATCCCAGCTGACGGGAAGGAAGCTTCTAGGGAGAAATCAGTGATATTGGCATCAAAGTGGGATGGAGGGCACACGCATGGTTGCTGGTGGGAGTTTAAAGTGGTTCAACATTTTTGGAGGATGATTTGGCAAATTTGATAGAAATGTTCAAGATACATCCAAGAGTCTTCTATTAGGAATCGCATCTGCTGAGATAAAGCACAAGCACATAAACCCTGGTCAGAACGCATGATGCTACTGCGGGCTCCCTTTCCATGATAGGAAAACGTGGGAACAACCTGCATTTTTAGGACAAGGTGGCATCTATACTAATAAAAGGGTAATATGCTAATTAGACTGAACATCTTCCGGATGACCTTCCGGACATCCTTCCCAACAAAGCCATGTTGGTGGGGCCAAGGCAGAGGAGGTTAGAGGTGATCAGGCAGGCAGGGGAGAGCAGTTAGGGGGATCAGGCCAGCAGGGGAGAGCAGTTAGGGGGATCAGGCTGGCAGGCAGGTGAGCGGTTAGGAGCCAGGGGTTCTGAGGGGTCTCAGATTGGAGAGAGTGCAGGCTGAGTTGAGGGGACCCCCTGCACGGACCTCTAGTGTTATATAATAGGAGGAAATCTGCTTGCTTAAGTTTTTCCTACCTTCTCTCTTCTTTCTTAGCTTTTGTTAATTATAGCATTTGTGTATCAGGTACTTTTAATATTTATTGTTTCTTTTGTGACTATAATTTTCATGTTTGTTTTAGTCTTAATTCTACAGTTTAATGATGGGTTCAAAGCTTGATACCAGTTCTTTTGCCATAGCTTCTGTATTCATCTCTTGATTGGCTGAAGTTGTTTTTCCTGGAATTTCTTCAAGAAGGGCTCATGGAAACTATATTTCCCAAATTCTGGCAAGTTAAATGCTTCTTTGTCGTCTTAATACTTGAATGATAATTTGGTGGGGTATAATGTTTCTGGATGTCACTTTCTTTCCTTGAGAAATTTTCATATTTACTTTACTATTCTTTACATCCAAATTGCTGGATACAGATCTGAGACCTGCCTGAATTTTGCACTCTTTTCATGTATTTTTGTCGAACTACACTCAAAATAAAAACATCCTTTGGGCAATCAACCAAGTGTTTATTATTTATTGGACTTTTCCAGTGTGTGCCCTACTGTACAAACATCCAGGGATTCAGCTTCTTTGAAGTTTAGCGATGATTTTACTATAATATGTCTGAGCATTGACTCCTTTATTAATATTACTTGGGATAAAGCATGTCTTTTCAGTAATGAGATTGAGTGTCCCTAAAAAATAAGTAAAATAATGGGTATCAATTAAGCATATGTTGGATTTTTGTTGTCTTTATCTTTCATATTTTAATTCTAAAAGAAAGCTTTTGGTTTATTTGCTTCTTTTTATTTACTTCACCTTGTACTCTATATCTCTTATTATATTTTTAGCAGTCTTTCTTTTGCTGTTTGTTGCTTCTATTTGGATTATATTTCTGAGATGGTGTTACTTTTACTTATGCTTTGGGTTTTGCCAGCACATATTTTATCTCATTCTGTGGTTTGGTCTTTTCTCTGAGCTCTGTTCTTTGCTCTTATTTTTCCAGAAATGACTGTTAGACTAGATTTTTAAAAATCATGGTGATATTTTTTAATTACAATTTTTGTCTACTCTTTGACAATCTTTTTCTGGTGATTTTTCTTCTTGCCATTTGTTTTTTCTTATTATTTGCCTTTCTTTTTTTTTCTTGTATCTTGTATAGACCCTGTTTTATTTCTTTTTGATCAGTACTCCTGTTCCACTGGGGGGTGTTCTCGTTGGGCTGTGTGTGTAATTGAGTTCTTTTAGCCTTACCTTTTTCCCCAGATAAAATCTTCATTATAGAGAGTTTCACTAGAGAAAGTTGGTCAAACTCCCTTGACCATGCTTCACTGTAGCTGCTCTCTCTGAGTAAAGTTTGTATGATTTCTTCTCCATTTTTTTTTTTTTTTTAATTCTGCTTCTTGAGACCTTCTTCTAAAAAAATTTCTACATTCTATCTTTGTACTTGTTCCTGATGTCAAATGCAAGATTGTTGGTTTTACTTCTCAGGACATGCCTATTAACTTCAGAGAACTAAGCACCCATGGCACTTCTGTAGTTTTGGGTATATTCTGACAGGGTTGTTGAGCACCTGTGTTTAATTTCCACTGCTTTTGGCAATCTTTCCTGATATTATAGATGACTTTGACATCACAGATGACTTTCATTTTGGTGCATTTTAGTTTCATATTATTCTTTTGATCTTTTGGGGGGGGGGGGAGATGGCTATATTGACTCATGGTTAAAACTGGAAGACTTATATAATTCTTCGTAAAAATCTGTTTTTTAATAATATGTATCCTATTATATACATCAGAATTATATACTGATACAGTGACTTTTCTGAATGATATTTTACTGACCATTAGTTGGCAGTCATTCTACTTATATGTATTAGTGAACTAACTCTGCATTGGCCTAAGAACACTTGATCTGGATATTTCATTTTCATAATTTTCATTAGCTTGTGTTAACTACTAATACTGTATTGATTTCTCTATTATAGTCAAGTAAAGGAGAATTGACTGTACTTGTACATCAGCTTCAAGAGAAAGATAAATTACTTGCTGCTGTGAAGGAAGATGCTGCTGCTATGAAAGATCGGTGTAAGCAGTTAACCCAGGTGAAGTCAATCTTGCATTTAAAGGATATACTTTTTTTTTAAGCAAAGGCTATTTTATCTTTTTATTGATTTTAGAAAGAAGAAAGTGAGAGAGAGAGAGAGAGAGAAACATTGATGTGAGAGAGAGACATCAATCATTGCCTCCCACAGATGCCTGACCAGATTCAAATCTGAAACTTGAGTATGTGCCCTGACTGGAAATTGAACGCCCCCACCTTTCAGTGTGCAGGATGATGCTCCAACCAACTGAGCCACACCAGCCAAGGCCAAAGGATATAGTTTTTGAATCAGAATCAATGAAGGATTTTAGAAATTTTCCACAATTCCTGAGTTAATTATTTGTCATTTAGAGTTTTGGTGGTAGTGGTGGGGTCTTACTCTTTTGTGTTATTTATAGCCTACAGTTGAATTATGAATTTAAAATAACAGTACTTATAGATATCCTAATTTCAAAATAATGGAAACATTTAGACATTGTTCAATTGGATCTGACTTAAATTATTCTCTATAGAAGCAGAAAACCCAGTGTGATTTTGTTTAAATTATAAAAATTTGTAATTTTTAATCATTGAAGTTCTTCAAGCCCTGGAAATTTTACTCTGAGAGGTAAAGAAAGGCCTTTAAAAAATCATGTTAAATGATTCAAACTTCCAGATGTAAGGTACATCATGGTGACTACAGTTAATAATACTGTATTGTATATTTGAAAGATTCTAGGAGAGTAGATCTTAAAAGTTCTTAAAAATTTCCAACTGTGTGGTGTTGATATTAACTAGACTTATTTTTATATCAATATATACAAATAATGAATCATTGTGTTGTAAACCTGAAACTAATATAATATTCTTTGTCAATTAAATCTCAAAAAAATAATGTAGACTTGAGAACATAATTGAAAGTCAATAGAAAATGGGGTCTCATTCCTTCTGAAATACTATTTCTCCTTTTAGGAATTAAGTACAGTAGAGTAAAATGAGGTTTATTTCTGCATCATTCACAGAACTTCTTCATGACATTATGAGAATGGCCTTATTTGAATATGAAATTCTTTATGTGAATTTGAAGTAAATATGTCATTGGAAAAATTTGGTCAGATTAAGATTAAAGTTGTTACTAAAATCATTTGCTTAAGATTAGAAACTTTAGTTTTATGTTACCGTATTTTTTGACTATATTTTAAGATTAGAAACTTCAGTATAGTTTTATGTTGCTATATTTTTCTGACTATATTTAAAAAATTAAAAGTACGTTTTGGTTATTCATTGAGCTGTACACTTCAGATGTGAATACTTTTTCTTAAGTGCTTTATCTATATCATATAACAGTTTCCCAATGTAAATGAATTAATTCTTTTGGGCAACCATAAATTACATAAAAATCTTAAATTTTGTCAGTTTCTTACAGCAGGGGCATGGGCTGATCATACCTGCAGATAAGTTTCAAATTGTTTGACTTTCTTTTTCTTTGATAATTAATATTTGTTCTAGAAGTTCATAATATTTGCAACATAAGATGAAACCACCCTTTTAAGATTTGTCTTAGGAAGATAACACAACTTTGTTTTCTGATTTTTACTTTTCCCTTATTCCAAACTTCCATTCTGCTATAAACATATCAATCTCTTTCCCTAGGAAAGAGGCTTCTTTTTTCTTCTTCTATGCTATTTTTTCCAGTCCTTTTTTGTACCCTAAAAGAGAGCTAGTACCTACAAGTTATAGAGAATTAACTGGTTTTTTTTAACGTATTGATTGATTTTAGAGGGAGAGAGAGAAGCAGCGATTTGTTGTTGCTCCCATTTATGCATTCATTGGTTCTCCTTGTGTGTGCCCTGACTGGAGATTGAACTCACAACTTTAGTATCGGGACGATGTTCTAACCAACTGAGCTACCCGGCCAGGCGAACTGTTTTGCTTTTAAAATGTTCTTTCTTATCAAGTTAGAAGGTAGGATTTATTTCAGGTTCAGCTCTAATTCTTAGACCAAAAAGTGCATTTGAAATAAGAGTTAACAGAATAGTGTTTATGAGGGAATTGGTGTAAAGAGGTGAGATGCAGATGACAGTGTTGTTTTTTTTCAAACCTTCGCCTTACTTTTAAAGTACTTACTTCAGAATTCATGATTATTTTACTGACATCATTTTTACTGATGTTAAAAATGTTTTCTTATTATTGGAGTCGTATGTACTTATATTTTTAATAACACATTTTTAATAATATTTTTTCTGGTTTACTCTTCTAGGAAATGATGACAGAGAAAGAAAGAAGCAATGTGGTTATAACAAGGATGAAAGATCGGATTGGAACATTAGAAAAGGAACATAATGTATTTCAAAACAAAATGCATGTCAGTTATCAAGAGACTCAACAGATGCAGATGAAGGTATATCTTCATTCTTTGAAAACTAAGTGAAGTATTTGCATTGATTTAATTTAATTAAGTGCCTAATATGGTAAGGCTCTATGCTGGGTCATGGTACAGTGGCTAGTTAAACTGGCTGCCTCCTTAAGTAAACAACTTTTGTATGTGGGGATGAGGTAGGGAGCTGGAAGCTGACAAGAAAATAATCCATTTTAATAGTGGTATAAGCATTGGGTGCTTTGGAACAACGGAGATGGGAGGTGGGGAAGAGAAGGAATGATAGGGAAGAATTGTTAGAGATGATATTCAGACTGTTGAATCTTTTGAAACAATTAGGCATCGTCAGCTACTAGTAAGAGGATGAAGGAGTGGGCACTGTGTATAAGAAGTTTTTACTTGGTGTGATTCCTTAGTCTTATCTCTAGAGATGATGATTCATTGGGTCTGTATTGGGGCTATTTGAGTTTTTTAATTAGTGTACTCCAGTGTTTGCAATACAGAATGTTTGGAGATAATAGTTTGTAAGAAATAAAACTTATGTTATTTGTGAGTCAGGGCTGGAATGTAGAAGAGAAGATCTAGAGAAGTAAATAGAGGTCCTGTCTTAAAAGGCCTTGTATAACTGAAGATTGGGGAGCCAGTGAAATTTAGCAAACCACAAGTGTTGATGCTGGAGGAATTAAAGGGCCAGACTTCCCAGACACAAGTGGGAGTGAGGCTCGGCGTGCCACTGAAAGAAGCACTTTCAGAAGTCTCCATGGGAGGATGAAATGTGGAAGAAGGTTTTATTGGGGTAGAGTTATATTGCTCTAGTTCCAATATCCCATTTCCCCCATGCCAGTCCTGGAAGAGGGGCAGCTGGGAGTTCAGCAGAATCAGAAACAAGGCCAGTGTCCAAAGTTTCTGTTCAGTGTTGCAGCTGGTTGTGGTTCAGCATTCAGACCAGATTACAATACATCAGTCCATGTGTGGAATCCAACATGGCCTTGTGCCATATGGGTACAGTGTAGCCTCCTGCAGCTGGAGTACTACCCAGAGGGCTGGCATGTGTGTGTGAGAGAGAGGAAGGGCTGAGTTTTCTTTGTTTAGAAGTTTATTTATTTAGATTTCTCGAGTTTGCAGTAGCCATGCTCATCTTGGCCACGAGTTGTTTTCAGGTGTGATTGACAGGCAAGTATTTTTCCACTTCACTCAGACCTTACTGGGAATGTGTCTAAACTACCTTTCTCTAGTCCCTTCCCCAGTCAATGAGCTGGGAACAGACTTGGAGTATTAAATGCAGCTTTTTGGCAAAGCTGAACAAATGCCATGCCTATACTATTCGATTTCCCCTTTCATTCCTTTTATGTTAAATAACAATCAGGTTATTAAAATGACATCAGTGTTATAATATTAGTATTTTAAATTATTACTCTGGCAGTATTGTGGAGAATGGAACAAAAGATAGATCTTTTGGAAAGCTTTGGCAGGAAACCAAGAAAACAAAGTCCTGAAATCAGATGTTGACAATGGAAAGATGAGTTTGAGTGATTTAAAAGAGTAGATAGAGCTTAATGATAGAGTGGAGGAGAGGAAGAGAGAAATGATAATAAAGGATAACTCCTACAGTTTTGGTTCTCTCTCTTGTTCTTACTTTCACCTGTCTTCTAGCATTTAAGAAAGTTAAGTTCTTCCTGTATATATCTTTTCTCTGTATCATCCATTTTCATGATTCTAATTAGGTCTAGTTCAGCGATTTTTTTTTTTTTTTGTCTTGAGATTTAAATAATCATCTTTATTGCTAATAAAGAGGGTTTTGGAGAATATGGTTTGTGTCTACTTGCCAAGTGGGCTTATACCCTCTTAATTGAACTTTCTGAACCAGTAATTTTTTGAAATTATTTTCATTGCTGGCTGATGCTTCAGTTTGGAAGCTCTTTTCATCACCTGTCTAAAATTACACTCTTTTGATCAGGTTGTTTTTGTTTTCCAACATTTTGAGGCATTATTATTATTACTCTTCAGTCCTTTGACTTTTCTCCTTTGCTCAGTCTATAGTTTATTTTTAAAACCTTAATAGATATTGTATTTCTTGTTATTCTTGCATTTAATTCTTAGGCATTGCCTTAGTTTAGTATTTCATACTGTTGCCGGTGGAAATGGAGTCCTTTCACAAAATTGCAAGAAAAGCATTTCAGGAGACCCACGCATAGGAGGATAAGATGCAGTAGTAAGGTTTATTGGGATAGAAATAGAAGGCTACCCGCAGGTTCCTGATGTCTCATCGCCATCTGCCCCCCCTGTGAAAAAAGTTCAGCCTTGTCTTCATCAAACCCAGGAAAATAGCTAATGTCCAGAAATTCTGTGCCGTTTGTTTAGTCCATGTCAAAGCTTAGTCCAGTTCAACTTCTGTCCCTGTCTAGCTAGCATAGTCTCTGTTCCTATCTGCACTCCATTTGGCACTGTGTTGCTTTACCCAGGCTAGCACTTGGTGCCTGCATTTAGAGTGCCCATGGCTGGCTGGCCTCCTGCAGGCGGCTGCTATGCCCATATGGCTGCTGTGGAGAGAGAATGCATGAGCACATGAATGAATGCATGTTATGGGATGAGAGAGAGAGAGAGAGAAAGAGATTATTGCCTTTAAGCTCGGATTGTCTTATCTCTGATTTGGGAAGGACCATGTGCTCTTTCAAACCAACCCCTGTTGGTGCTGGATCCTCCCCCTAACTGATCCATTTTTTAGTTCTTGCCTGTTTCTGTGTCTCTTATCCAATCAAATCCTTTTCCCAGGTAAGGTAGCTCCTCTCCTTTATGGTCTTCATCTTGGCTTCTGTGCATGCCTGAAAGTGGAAAGACCTTCCTTTGTACCATCTTGGCTTCAACTGGGCATGTGCCCAATAGAGGAATTTCTTTTGTTGTTTTATTCCTTCCCCCTTTAGTTTGGGAGAGTGGGCCAATTATACCCAGGGGAGATTGGAAACCAGTCCTTCCTCCCTTTTATGGGGCAAGGAGGGGTGTTAATCCTATTGGTGGGGAAATACTCTGATCCTGTGGGGAGCCTCTGAATGTTGCAACTTCCTAGAAGTTAAGCAGGCTTATTGCTTAATTTAGCTCCCTCTTACATTAGGCTTCTCAATGTCTGATTCCCTTTGCTCTCTTCCTTTATTAATAACTAGCTACCTACACTAACAATTCTAACATATTTGTGGCACCTTCTTAATAAAGTCTCTCATTTATGTACTAACATGATTAGTACCAGATTTATGTTTATAAAACACTATTTTGATCACATTGCTAATCTGCAATTTTTAAAAAATATATTTTTATTGATTTCAGAGAGGAAGGAAGAGGGAGAGAGAGATAGAAACATCCATGATGAGAGAGAATCATGGATCAGCTGCCTCCTGCAAGTCCCCCACTGGGGATCGAGCCCACGACCCGGGCATCATGTGCTTTTGACTGGAATCGAACCTGGGACCTTTCAGTTCGCAGGCTGACGCTCATCCACTGAGCTAAACCGGCTAGGGCTCTATTGCAAAATTTTAACTTATTCTTCACTGCTATCAAAGTTCAAATTTTTTTATGCAATTACACTAATAGTGGAATAGTACAAAAGAAGTAAATGACTGTTGTCAGGTTATTACCCCAGCCACTGCTGCTTTTATGCTTTCATTTGGTCTAATCCTCCATCTTCCCAACCTCTAGTCATTTGAAATATTCTTTCCTGTAAGTCAGGTTATGGAAGAACTGATTTTTCCTGCCTCAGGTGATATTTTCTTCTTCTTAATTGCTACTTAATGTTGATTTAAAAATTAGCTAGGTACTTATAGCATCCATCATCTTTTATTGAGGATGAAAGGTGTTGAAATGATTCATCTTTTTTTTTTTTATTTGATTGCTTATAGAGGCCATGATATAGATTCCATATAAGAAATTCTCTGAAAAATAGAAACATATATTTTAATTTCTCTTAAATAGATTTATTAAAATTATTGAGATTATTTTACATATTAAAGTAAGATACGCCCTTATGGAGATACAAGAGTCAGTGTTCTTTATCTTTTGATTCTATAATTATGAAATAAAAAATTAGAGGCCAGAATATTTTAGCAAATAGATTTTTGTGTAATGAATTTGCCATATATTTGGTTATTGCTCAATTTGCAATTTAGTATAAATGTATTAAACATATTTTCAACTTTAAACTTGATTAACAAAATCTTTAAAAAATATTGTGTACATAAAATTGACATAGGATTAAGACAGGCTTAATTCTGTATGAGTCTGGGGTAGGAAAAAGATTCTAAATAAGTTTTAGTTCTGAAACAGCATCTCTGTATTTATTTTGCATTTCAAATATGATAACAGCTAGCATCTACTTATATTTTAAAAAAAATATTTTTTAATTGATTTCAGAGAGGAAGGTAGAGGGAGAGAGGGAGAGAGCAAGATAGAAACATCAATAATGAGAATCACTGAATGGCTGCTTCCTACATCCCCCCCACGGGAGACTGAGCCTGCAACCCAGGCATGTGCCCTTGACCAGAAGTGAACCTGGGATCCTTCAGTCCACAGGCCAACACTCTATCCACTGAGCCAAATTGGCTAGAGCTACTTGCATTCTTTTTTAAACATATATTTTTATTGATTTCAGAGAGGAAGTTAGAGGGAAACATCAATGATGAGAGAGAATCAGTGATTAGCTGCCTCCTGCACCCCCCTTACTGGGGATTGAGCCCATAACCCGGACATGTGATCATGATCAGACTTAAACCCAGGACCCTTCAGTCTGTAGGCTGACGCACTATCCACTGAGCCAAACTGGCTAGAGCTCTTTGCATTCTTGGATTTCTGTGGCAGCTGGTATTTGCTTTGCATTCATCACTATCAAAATGTAATTCATCTTTTAAATCCTATATAATAAAGAGCTAATATGCTAATTAGACCAAACAGCAGAATGACCATCTGGATGACCCTCCAGACAACCTTCCAGATGACCTTCCAGACAAAGCCAGGGCTGCGAGGGCCAGCTGAGGCTGTGGGGGGCTGCGAGGGCCAGCCAAGGAAGCAGGGGCTGTGAGGTCCGAATCCCTTGCACGAATTTTGTGCATCAGTCCTCTAGTTTCTTTATATTTAAGGATGGTGCAAACTTTATTCTTGATGCTTTTTATATTCTCTTCACAATAAAGTGTCTTAAAAGTTAGCTCTGGCAGCCCTAGCCAGTTTGGCTCAGTGGATAGAATGTTGGCCTGCGAATCAGAGGGCCTTGGGTTCGATTCTGGTCAAGGACATGTATCTTAGTTGCAGGCTCCTCTCTGGTTTGGGCCCTGGTCAGGACTCGTGCAGAAGGCAACCAGTTGATGTGTTTCTCTCACATTGATGTTTCTTCTTTCCCTCTCTCTCCCACTCTCTCTAAAAATCGATGGAAAAATATCCTCAGGTGAGGATTAAAAAAAAAAAGTTAGCTTTGGCAGTCATTGTTTTCTACATCTTATGTTTGTAAAATAATTTTAGTTCCAGCAAGTTCGTGAGCAGATGGAAGCAGAGATAGCTCACTTGAAGCAGGAAAATGGCATATTGAGAGATGCTGTCAGCAACACTACAAACCAACTAGAAAACAAGTATGTTTCCAAATGCTTTATTTTTAATTGAATGGCAGAGTATTTTCATTGATTGGCAGAGTATTTTCTTGAATCATCAAAATGATGTGTGATAGTGATTGGTTAGACTTTTGTTTTCTTATATTTGTTTGTAAAATCAGTTAATTTTAAAAAACAATTTTCTTGCTCTGTGAAGAACGAACCTCTTCTGCTAAACTACATGGTAAGTACTGTACCTCCAATGGTATACAAATTTATGAGACTGAAGTTTTAAACGATCTATACCCCTTAACAGAAGTTATCAAATTTCATTATTCTGAAGAGCATCTTGGCATGTTAGTTAAAAAAACATATTCTTGAGTCCGATCCCTAAAAGATTATGATTCGGTGCTCTAAGATGGAGCCCAGAAGTGTACATATTAAGACACATTCCACTAATAGTTATGTAGTTGGCTCTGATACTTTGAGAAACAGTGCATTAAAGAAGACTAGTATCATCCTTACACAGACTAAATCCTGTTTGATTTTAACACATTTTTCAGAATATCAGTTTGAGGGTGACACTGTTAATTGTGCTTATGAGTGTGGTCATTTATTTTCTTGATTATATTATAGTGATTTTAGAATTTGTATAATTATCATCATAATAATTCAGAGGTTACACTCAATATGTTTTGCTTATTCTTTATATGAGTCAATAATAATGGGAGGTTCCTAATCCAGTTACTGTTTTCAGGCAGTCTGCTGAACTAAATAAACTGCGCCAGGATTATGCTAGATTGGTGAATGAGCTGACCGAGAAAACAGGAAAGTTGCAGCAAGAGGAAGTTCAAAAGAAGAATGCTGAGCAAGCAGTTACTCAGCTGAAGGTGATATATTTCCACCCATATTTATCATTTCATAAATAATGTACACATTCAATTCAGTGTCCTAAATGTATATAAAGGGTTGAGATATATAGTTTGAGGCTGAATGGGACCTGTAGTACTCTGCCTATATACACGTGTATGCACTTAGTAAGAATTAAATATAGGCTTAAGTTTGAAGTTAAAGACTGTTTGAAGATATGAAAAATGAAATGAGCTGATTGATAGGTACCAGGTGTACTGGTTAATAATGTGGATTTTGTAATCAAAGAAAACACGATAATCTGTACTAATAATAGAGGAATATGCAAATTAGCCAGGACACCATAACGTCATGACCATTCAGCAGGGTGGGCGGGGCTGTGGGACTGTGAGGTGGGACTCTGGGTCTGGTGTGATTTTGTCCCACCCAGGCAGACTCCCGTGAGTCCTTGCAGCCGAATCCCGACGTGGACCCGGGTTTTATTAAACTTTATTGGAGCTGCTCCCCACATCCCCACTCCCTGCCCCAGGACCACACTTCCCGCACCAGAGCACCCTGGCAGCCTCCTGACAGGTGGGTGCCCAGGGAGAGCCTAGTGGGGCGAGGGCAGCAGGGAGCCACGGAGGGGCGGGGCTGCCAGAGCCAAGTTCCCGGGGGTCTGAGGAGAGCGCCTGACAGGAGCCTGAACTGCAAAGAAGGAAGAGGAAGCGGCCAAGGGGAACTCTTCCAATCCCCCTGCACAGACACCCTACCCCAGCCCTTGCAACCCTGGGAGGCGAGGAGGCTGGCTGGACGTGGAGAAGACACAGCCTCAGGGATAGCTGCAGCCCACACCTCCAACTCCTGATCTCTTACCCTGCCACCCCTGCCAGGGGTACCCACAACAATAGCACGCTGGCGACGACCCGTCAGTGCCCCCGAGGTACCCGTGGCCTGTGGCCCCTTGCTGCTGGGCCCCCTTTGCTGGGGCCGGGCACGCCTCTCCTCCCTACAACTCTAGACCTGGGTGGAGGCAGGCCCGAGTGGCCTCCCAGGGTCAGACCCATCCCCCCCAGACAACAGCGGCACCGTTTCTGCAGTGGAAGTACCCTGAACCCCGCTGGGGGCCATGGCTAAACCTGCCCTCCTAGCCCACCTGGCCCGGTCCCACTCCCCCTTCACCTCCCTGGCCCCCATCCCGCTCCAGGGGATTGGATTCCCCCCTCCCCCCCCGAGCATGTATAGCTGCGAAATGGCCACGTACAATTTAAAGAACGGCACCAAGCAGGGAGGTTTTACAGTTACTCCCCCTTCGGCCTTGCCACCCCCCCTAGAACCCCTCTACCGCACCCCCCCCCCCAGGCCAGCGCCTCCAGGATGACCACTGCTACAGGGCTGTTGGTCAGAGCCTGCCCCTTCGAGGCCTGCGGAACCCTCTGCAAAGCTTCAGTAACCGCAGTCCCAGGAAAAAATCATGTCCTCCTCCCCTAATCAGCACCTGCTACCTGCGAGGGTACCCATGGGCTTAAAAATAACAATCCCTTCCCATTTAGACATCACTTACTTGATGAAACATTTCTAGGTTTATTAGCTCAGAACGTCCTCATGACAACCCAGAGGTAGGCAGAGAAGAGATTACAATTCCCATGGTATATGCATATGTATTCAGAAATGAAGCTCAGGGAGGAAAAGTGTCAAACCCAGGGGTTCCCAAGGTGTAGCACAGGCCCCACAGGGGGGCAATTTGATTTTAAATGGGGGCAATTCAACAATGAGTTAACAGTGAATTTTTTGCATTTCTTATGGTTCTAGGGGGCCTCATCTATAGCGTATCCTATATAATAAAAAGGCTAATATGCAAATGACCAAATGGTGGACTCACCGGGCACTGACCACCAGGGGGCAGACACTCAACGCAGGAGCTGCCTCCTGGTGGTCAGTGTGCTCCCACAGGGGGAGTGCCACTCAGACAGAAGCTGGGCTTAAGGCTGGCGAGCACAGCGGCAGTGGTGGGAGCCTCTTCAGCCTCTGTGGCAATGCTAAGGATGTCCGATTGATGGCTTAGTGGGCCTAAGCCATCATTTGGATATCCCCCCAGGGCTCCCAGACTGTGAGAGGGTGCAAGCCAGGGTGGGGGATCTCCCCCACCAAGTGCATGAATTTCATGCACCGGGCCTCTAGTTTCAAGAGAAACATCAAAAGTGCTTTATTCAAAGTAATGTCCATCGCTAGCTACACATTTCCCCCATCTTTCAGGTAATTTGTGGATACTATCCCATTAGAACTTTTCTTGTTTTGAGGCAAACCATTCAGAGACCCAATTTTCCACTTCTTCATTCGTTTTGAAGTGCTGCTCAGAAAGTGCGTGTGCCATCGATGAGAACAAGTGGTAATCTGAAGGAGCAAGGTCTGGTGAATACAGCGGGTGGGTTAATACTTCCCAGGCAAGATCTTTGAACATGTTTTTAACTGGTTTTGAAGTGTGTGATCATTTGAAGTTTGCATTATCATGAAGCAAAATTACTCTGCTGTGTCTTCTGGCACATTCTGGTCGTTTTACGATCAAAGCGTGGTTCAAATTGATTATTTGTTGTCAGTAGCGATCAATATTAATGGTTTTACCTGGTTTTAGAAGCTCGTAATACACCACATCTTCCTGATCCCACCATACGCAGAGCATTGTCTTCTTTCTGAAGCGATTTGGCCTTGCAGTCGATGTTGATGGTTGACCTGGATCAACCCATGATTGTGTGCATTTGGGATTCTCAAAATAAATCCACTTTTCATCACCAGTCACAATTCGATGCAAAAAAGACTTTCTTTTCTGCCATTGAAGCAACATTTTACTGATGACTTTTTGGTTTTCCATTTGTCTTTTGTTCAGTTGATGTGACACCCATTTTCCTTCCTTTAACATCTTTCCCATTGCTTGTAAACGATCGGAAATTGTTTGCTGAGCACCCTTTAATCTTTCTGCAAGTTGTTTTTGAGTTTGACAGGCTTCGTCATCCAATAATGCTTGTAATTGTTGTTCAAACTTTTTTGTTGACCTGGATGTTCTTTGTCTTTCACATTGAAATCATCACTTTTAAAGCGTTTAAACCAGTATTCACAAGTACCTTGAGATGGAGCATGTTCACCATAAGCTTCCTGAAGTATACGATAACTTTCAGCAGCGCTTTTATTCAAAATAAAATAATGAATTTAAACTTCCCGCAAATGCTCTTTTTTTTTTTGGAACGAAATTTGACATTTTTTTTTTTTAAAAAAAATATTTTATTGTTCTTTTACAGAGAGGAAGGGAGAAGGATAGAGAGTTAGAAACATTGATGAGAGAGAGACATCAATCAGCTGCCTCCTGCACACCACCTACTGGGGATGTGCCTGCAACCAACTACATGCCCTTGACTGGAATCGAACCTGGGACCTTTCAGTCCGAAGGCCGATGCTCTTCCCACTGAGCCAAACCAGTTAGGGCAAAATTCGACATTTTTAAGCATAAAAATATCTATGATGTTAACACCTTCAGAAAATTTGACATATGAAAGTTTGAAGCTTGCTGTCAATACAACAGAATACCATACATATCAAATGCGCATATATATCAACATAAGTGTAACTCTGTCTATTGAAAAAAAATCTGCATTATTAACCAGTACACCTGGTATACTAGTAACCAGTAGAAAGAATTTCATCTTGTATGTGGAGGTTAGGGTCTACCTGTGTAAGTAAAAAGTCATGTAGTTAAAATTACCTTTAACATTACTTATTCATAACTTGGATTTCTTTGTAAGTTCAAGCAAAGTTTATTTTTCTTCCAGCATTAGAATAGATTATTTTTCCTTGTCTGAGCACCAGACCTAGTAATGTTCCAATAGCTTTTGCTTGAGCCATAGTATACAAAAAGTATACGCTGTTTACTTATACACCAGAATTTATCTTTAGCCACTAGGTAAGTTGAAATATTCAAATTGAGAAGAGCTGTGCGTGTTTGCTGAAGCTGTCTGAGAGAGGAGTTAGATTTGATCTCTTGAACATTTTAGCAAATACACATTGAGCAGAATGATGGGCAGAACTGTCTTTTCCTCCTTTTACTGGGGAAATGATTTCTTGAGTCTGTAGTTGAATTTGTATAAGTTAAATGTAGTAGTTTCCTAGGTATTTGATACAGTAATATATTGATACTAGTTTCAGAACAGTAGGGATTAAAAGGGCCTTGGGAATAATTGAATGTAGAAAATAGTGTAAGTTTTGTTTTCTTAGTTTTCATGGATCCCTTGGGGAGATTGATATAATCGTCCTTTCTTTTATTTAATACTAGAGGCCTGGTGCACAAAATTTGTGCACAGGGAGGGGGTGTGTGTCCCTCAGCCCAGCCTGCATCCTCTCCAGTCTGGGAACCCTCGAGGGATGTCCAACTGCTCGGTGGGATCGGACCAAATGGGCAGTCGGACATCCCTCTCACAATCCAGGACTGCTGGCTGCCAATCGCTTGCCTGCTTGCCTGCCTGATTGCCCCTAACCGCTTCTGCCTGCCAGCCTGATTACCCCCTAACCACTCCCCTGCCAGCCTGATCGACGCCTAACTGCTCCCCTGCTGGCCCGATTGCCCCTAACTGCCTCTCCTGCCAGCCTGGTCACCCCTAATTGCCCTCCCCTGCTGGCCTGATTGCCCACAACTGCCCTCCACCCCAGGCCTGGTTGCCTTTTAACTGTCCTCCCCTCCAGGCCTGGTCACCTCCAACTGCCCTCCCCTGCTGGCCATCTTGTGGCAGCCATCTCGTGTCCATATGAGGGTGGCCATCTTTGACCACATGGGGGCAGCCATCCTGTGTGTTGGAGTGATAGTCAATTTGCATATTACCTCTTTATTATATAGGATTTGTCTTGCTGGTGTGTTTATTGCTGGCATTTACACATATGGAAGTTTCTCTGGATATGGATAAGTAGATAATGACACTAAAGATTACAGTGTTGTGCTATACCTCAAATTACAAATTATGGGTACCTACTGAAATTTAGCAATAAAGATACCATCTTTTCTTTTGAAATCCTATTAGCTCACGGAAGATTAATGGAAAACAGATTATAGCTAAGAGGATCAGATATATACATAGTAGGTATAATGATCCACCAGCACAAATATTGTTTTGAAATAATTTCCAATCTCTAAATTCTGTATACACGTGGTGGTGGTGATAGGGGGGTGGTAGAATGGCTGTGGCTGATAATATCCATGCATATTATCAGGCTAAACATATCTGCCTATCTTATTAAAATGTAGGAGACTAGTTGTCGGAATAAGCAGTTTTATGATACAACAGTAAAGGTAGAGGATACTTAAATGCAATCCTGTGTTTGTGCTGATTTATCTGTTCTCCAGGTTCAATTACAAGAAGCTGAGAGAAGGCGGGAAGAAGTCCAAAGTTATATCAGGAAGAGAACAGCAGAGCATGAGGCAGCACAGCAAGGTAAGGGGAAGAGGTAGTCATGTAAATTTAGTATATAATTCTGGGTAAAATTTTCTCCCCTTTCCATATTGTAGAGACAGTCTGTAATTTGGCATTTTAGTTATAACTCACTAAAAATAGCTTTTAAACTTTTAAAATACCTTTATTACTTTAACATTCCCTAGGGTTTTACAATTAAGCACTCTAGCTCTGGCTAGTGGTGCTCAGCTGGTTGGAGTATAGTCCCAACACCAAAAGGTTGCAGGTTCAATACCTGGTTAGGACTGGTATTGGAAGAAAATCGATAGATTTTTCTCACATTGATGTCTGTCTGTCCGTCTGTCTGTCTCTTTCCTCCTCCCCGCTCTCTAAATCAATTAGCATGCCCTCAGGTGGGGATTTTTAGAAAAAAAGCAGTCTAAAAGCTTTGTCTGAAGCATTAAGTTACAAAAAAATTATAGTCCATAATAGGGTAATATGACCCTTGCTGTGTGTTTCCTTTCTGTAGTTATTTATTCCTTTGGTTCTTTGATCAACTCTTCATTTGATTTTTTTGCTTCTAAGTATCTCACTTCCTAAATTGTGAAGAAAAAAACAAGAGCATTATTATTCCAAGTAGTTGACTTAAAACTCCTACTCCTTAAATATTTTCACCTGTTATTCTTAATTTTATAAATATACTAGAGGCCCGGTGCATGAAATTTGTGCATGGGAGGCAGGGGTGGTGGTCCCTGAGCCCAGCCTGCACCCTCTCCAATCTGGAACCCCTCGAGGGATGTGTGACTGCCCATTTACAGGGATCGGGCTATGGGGGTGTGGCCAGCCTGGGTGAGGGGCTGAGGGGTGTTTTCTGGCTGGCCACACCCCCTTCAGGGTGGTGGTCCCCACTGGGGTGTTTGGCCAGCCTGGGTGAGGGGCTGATGGCTGTTTGCAGGCTGGCCACATCCCCTGGCTACCCAAGCTCTCAGCCCCTCCTTTCTTTCTTTTTTATTTTTCAGTGCCTCCTTGAGCGGAGGCCAGGGCTGGCTGGAAGCAGTTATCTGGGATTTATTTTCTATAATTGAAACTTTGTAGCCTTGAGCAGAGGCCAGGGTGGGTGGGAAGGTTGGCTCCTCCATCACCGGGCTCAACCCAAGCCTCCTGCGCTCTCCAGCTCCGTGGCTGCCGCCATTTTTGTTGGGTTAATTTGCATACTCGCTCCTGATTGGCTGGTGGGTGTAGTGGAGTGATGGTCAATTTGCATGTTTCTCTTTTATTAGTGTAGATATGGGAGATAATGAAGCTTGTGTGTTACTTATGTCTCCATTACTCATTTTCTTCTATGAAAGAGGCAGTGAGCTAATAAAATATAATTTTATAATTTGGGTCTTTAGACCTTTGGTTTCTTGTGATTTCTTTTTTCTCCCGAAGTATTTCCCTTTGGTTCAATATATAAATACTAGAGGCCCGATGCATGAAATTCGTGCAAGGGGCTTGGCCCTCATAGTCCTGGCTTCATCTGGAAGGTCATCGGGATGGTCGTTTCTACGCTTTTATTATTATAGATTATTAATATTATTATAGATATGCAAGATATTGAAGCGGTATTTCTTTATAGGTAAAGTTTATATTTATGTTAAGATACATTAGCTTATTCTTAAAATTAATATTTTATATTTAATGAACAAAGCACACATGAATCTTGCTAAAAGAATTGTAACTATAAACTTACATAACTGCCTGGCCAGTATGGCTCAGTGGTTGAATGTTGACCTATGAACCAGGAGGTTACCTTCTGATTCCTGGTCAGGGCGCATGCCTGGTTTATAGCTTGAGGTTGTGCAGGAGGAAGCTGATCAGTGATTCTCTCTCATCATTGATGTTTCTATGTTTCCCTCTACTTTCCTCTCTCAAATCAATAAAAATATAGAAAAACAAACAAATAAGATCAAAACTATATATAACTATAAACTATATAACTACACTAATAAAAGAGAAACATGCAAATTGACCATCATTTCGCTATGCCCACTAGCCAATCAGGAGGGAATATGCAAATTAGAAGGTCAAAGATGGCGGCCTCCCAGCTGCTCCAGGCTATGAGAGGGAGGGCGGGGGGTGGGGGTGTGAAGAGATCTATAGGAGCGGCACTCTGGCCGCAGTGAAGACGAAGACGGCAGACTCTAGTTGGAGTCTGCAGTGAAGATGAAGGTGATTGACTCTGGCCGGAGTCTGCAGCAAAGACCGTAGACTCTGGCCGGAGCGAAGGCCTGGGTCCTAGGTGCCGGAGGAAAACCGGTGCTTGAAGCCAAGGGAAGGAAGGCCTATTGCTCGAATCTCTTCGTGTAACGGGTCTCTAGTAAATAATAAAACTGTACTGTGATCTGAAGCAGTTACTTTTGCTTTTAGTGTTTTTTATCATAACTTTCTTTATGTTAATATAAGTGACTTTTTAATGGGAAGTAACTGCTTTTTTTAAAAATTAAATTTATTGGGGTGACATTAGTTAATAAGTTTGTATAGGTTTTAAATGTACATTACTATGATAAGATGATATGTATATTGCAATGTGTGCCCACCACTTGAAGTCAAATCATCTTCCATCACCATACATTTGGCCCCCTTACTCCTTTCTACCCTTTACCCCCTTCCCTCTGGAAACCACTATACAGTTGTCTGTCTGTGTCTCTGAGTTTCAGTTTTATGTTGTACATATGAGTGAAATTATATGGTTCTTAGCTTTTTCTGACTAACTCATTTTGCTTAGCATAATATTTTCAAGGTCATCCCATGTTGTCACAAATGCCAGTATTTCATCTTTTCTTATGGCTAAGTAGTATGCCTTAGTATGTGCCATATCTTCGTTCTCTATTTCTCTATTGAAGGACACTTTGGTTGTCTCATGTCTTGGTCACCGTGAATAATGCTGCAGGGAACATAGGGATGCATATATCTTTGTGAATACTAGTAAATGTTTTCGAGTTGTTCAGGTTGATACACAGAAGAGAGAGTGTTTTGAGGAACCCCCATTCTGTTTTCTATAGTGATTATACCAGTTTATTGTCCCAACAACAGTGGTGGGGGTTCCTTTTTCTCCACAACCTCTCCAATGCTTGTTATTACCTATCTGTTTATATAAAAGCCAAGCAACCAGAATGATGGAACTACTATAATGACTGGTTTCTATGATGTGTACTGAGGTGGCCAACTGACCTGATCAGGGCCCTGATCAGCCTTCTCCAACCTCTCATGGTCCCTCTCCCTGGCTGGTCCTGCCCCAGCTGGCCAACCCCTCCATGCCCCTCCCCTCTGCCAGCCCAACCCAATTGAGGGCAGGGCCAGTGGCCAACCTCCCACAGCCCCTCCCCCCCAGACCGCCTGGCCTGATAGGCCTCCATTGGAGTGGGCTGGCCAGACAACACCTGTGCACAAATTCATGCACCAGGCCTCTATCTAGTTTTGTTGATAATAGCCTTTCTAATAGGTGGTGTCTCGTTGTAGTTTTGATTTGCATTTCCCTAATAGCTAGTGAAGTTGAACATCTTTTCATATACCCGATAGTTGTCTGTATGTCTTTTTGGGAGAGGTGTCTGTTCAGGTCCTCTGCTTATTAAAAAAATTTTTTAAAAATTGATTTCAGAGAGGAAGGGAGAGGGAGAGAGAGAGAGATAAAAATATTGTTGCTGGGAAACTCCTGGGTGGGCTTCGGTTGCCATTGCGGTGTCCAGTAATGAAGGCTGGGTTGAATAATATAAAGTATTTATTGAGAAGGCTAGCCAACCAAGAAGGCAGGGTACCTACAAGCATTCAAATCCTGTCTTACAGCAAGGTGCAGGGGACAGGATTATAAAGGGGCATGTGCTAGGATGAGTCTGGGAATGGAATGCAGCTATGTGCAGTCCTGGAGGTCCACAGACATCAACTATTGTCTTTAGTCATCAGGTGATGAGATGATGTTTTGACTCCTGGTGGGTTGGTCTGACCCTGCTTAATGGTTCTGCTTGTTGGGTTTACAGCCAAGTCACCTCCTCAATCACTTCGCATGGGCCTTGAGTAAAGGAAACTTTAAGAAAAACTTTAACCCCCTAGTCACATATAAGAAATTTAATCCCGTATTCACATAAGTATATGTGTTCTAAAATTTAAAATAATATGATTATTTTTCAGATTAATTCAGGTGCTCTATCATATTATAAGTCCCTCTCTCAATATCAGTGATGAGAAAGAAACATTGATTGGCTGCCTCCTGCACACCCCCTACTGGGAATTAAGCCACAACATAGGCATGTGCCTTGACCGGGAATTGAACTGATGACCTTTTGGTTCATGTGTTGACACTCAACCACTGACCCACACCGGCTGGGCTGTGTGAGTTCTTTATATATTTTAGATATTAATCCCTTGTCTGAGCTGTTGCTTGCAAAAAACCATTTCCCAGTTGGTTGGTTGCTGTTTTTGTTTTTTTTATAGTTAGTTTCTTTTGCTGTGCAGAAGCTTTATAGTTTTAGTCACATTTATTTATTTTTGCCTTTACTTCCTTTGACTTTGGGGTCAAATTCATAAAATGTTCTCTATGACTAAGGTCCATAAGTTTGCTATCTATGTTTTCTTCTATTTATTGTAATTTATTGTTTCAGATCTTATATTTAGGTGTTTGATCCATTTTGAATTAATTCATGTACATGGGGACAAATTAACCTAATTTCATTCTTTTGCATGTATCTTTCCATTTTCCCAGCACCATTTATTGAAGAGGCTTTCTTTTCTCCATTGTGTGTTTTTGGCTCCTTTGTTAAACATTATTTGCCCATATACCTGTGGTTTTATTTCTGGGCTCTCAATTCTATTCCATTGGCCGGTGTGTCTGTTCTTCTGCCAATACCATGATGTATTGATTATTGTAATTCTGTAGAATGTGAAGTCAGATATTGTGATACCTCCAGATTCTTTCTTTTTCTCAGGATTGCTTTGGCTATTCTGGGACTTCTGTGGTTCCATGAGAGTGTCCCCGCCACGTCCCGCGTGGTTCAGGGTTCAGGTTCAGGGTTCGGGTTCTGGAGGAGGCTGCACACAAATGAAAGAAACTAGACAAGAAAGTATAAATTTGGGAATACTGGGGGCCAGGTGGGAGCCCAACTCAAGAGGAAGGACCCCACCCCGCTCTGGCCTTGCTATCCCTTTTATTCAGGTTTTGGGATACAACCATAGCCCTTTGGCAGGCAATTCCAATAATAGCCAATCAGCAAGGATTTACATAAAACTAAAAGATGGAAGTTGCTTTACCTACCTTTGTCTCAACTAAACAGTGGGTGGTTGGCTCTGACCTTTCAGAGCTTCAAGATTGGCCAGCCTTCTGGGTTCCTTGTCCACACCTCTCTACTAGTGAAGGCAACGGGTGGCTTTCAACAGTCCATACAAATCTTTTGATTTTTTTTTGTTCTATTTCTTAAAAAAAACACGACATTGCGATTTATTTATTTACTTATTGTTAATCTTCACCTAAGGATATTTTTTTCATTGCTTTTTCAGAGAGAGGGGAAGGAGGGCGAGAGGGGAGAGGGGGGGGAGAGAGAGAGAGAGAGAGAGAGAGAGAGAGAGCGCGCGAGCGCTCGCGCGCGAGAGAAATAGAAATAGAAATGTGTGAGACAAATCCACTGGTTCCTTCACATACCTGTCCTGACTGGGGGTGGGAAGGGAACCCTTGACTGGGAATCAAACCTACAACCCTTTGGTGCGTGGGTCTGACACTCTAACCACTGATCACAGTGGCCAGGGTGATACTGGGATTTTGATGAGGATTGATTAAATCTGTATATTGTTTTGGGTAATATAACCATTTTCACTATGTTGATTCTTCTAGTCCCGTGGTCGGCAAACTGCGGCTCGCGATCCACATGCGGCTCTTTGGCCCCTTGAGTGTAGTGTGGCTCTTCCACAAAATACCATGGCCTGGGCGAAGGCTATTTTGAAGAAGTGGCATTAGAAGAAGTTTAAGTTTAAAATATTTGGCTCTCAAAAGAAATTTCAATCGTTGTACTGTTGATATTTGGCTCTGTTGACTAATGAGTTTGCTGACCACTATTCTAGTCCATGAACAGGGAATATCTTTCCATTTCATGTGTGTTTTTCAATCTCTTCTAATAATGCTTTGGTTTTCAGTATATAGGTCCTTCACATCCTTTGTTAAGTTTATTCCTAGCTATTTTATTCTTTGGTTGCAATTGTATCATATCTCTAATTAAGCATGTTATTTATATTTACACTGCTATCTCTTGATAGGCATCAGTTAACTTTCTGTCACAGGAAATGAGGGCTTAATACTCATACACCATTTCTCTCACCTTTCCCTCATCCTCCTGATAAGGTTATGTATACTTTTTGATCATGTCAATATTCATTGTTTCCATCATTATGACTCTGGACTCAGTGTTGAGCCAAGAAAAATATTAAAACTGCCATTCTTTTCTTGAACAGTGTTTTAATTTTCTAGAGCTAATTATTGCTTTATGTTTTTAAGTTGCTTGATCTTTGTTTTACCATTTAAATTTTTACCTGTGGTTATTAAACTCCCTTTAACATTTTCCCCTCCCCTAGCCTCTCAATATGTTAGATAATGGAGACCCTGTCAGTTTTTCCTGGAGCTGTCTGTCAGGAGTACTCAGTCTTCCTGTTTGAGTACCTTACTTTCTAGGTTTGCTCCATAGCTATCCTCCTGAGACTTAGTTTTGTTTCTTTATCCTGTTTTTTGCATCTTGTATCACTGCCATCTTTCTTGCTTTCCCTCTCATTTAATAGCAAATGTTTTAGTAGCATCATGAGAATAAGCCTTGAAGTACATATGTTTGTATATATGAAAATGTTTTTATTCTTTCTACTTTCATGCTTGTTTTATAGTTTGACTAGATGTAGAATTCTGGGTTGGAAATAATTTTCCCACAGATTTAACTTCTACTGTTGCTGATAAGAAATATTCTGCTCTTCTGAGTTCTAAACCTGGACATTATTATTATGTCTTCAATTTTCAGGAGCTCTTTTATGAATTCTGTTCCATTTTGATATTAGTATCTTCTTATGGAAGGAACATCTAACTTTTCTTAAAACATATCTAATGTACACATATACACATTCCTTCTTCCCTCTATTTCCCTCTCTATTCTTGGTGGTAGTCAACCATGTTTTGTCCGTGTTATCCCTTCTCTCTGTTTTGAACTTGATTGTGTTATGGGGCCAGGAGGTAACTCTCATAATGCCTGGCATCATGATTTCCTGAACCTTTCTAGGTTTCTAGAACCCTTTCCCTTTCCTCCAAGTTAGTGATCATCTCACTATTCATTTTGTCTTAATTTCTTGTGATTTGCAGTTACATTTACTTATGATTGCATCAAGGATAGTTTATTTCTCTTTCTCTCCCTATCTTTCTCTCTCTCTCTCTCTCTCTCTGTGTCTTGGGGTTATTATAAGAGAAGCAGACAGAAAATTTTTATTTCGTCTTACACCAGGACATTTGTCAGCTTTCAGCATCTTTCTCTGCTTTCCAGGTAAAAGAATACAGAGAATTTAGAAGAAATTCACTAAATAACTTACTGAAAGGTGTTGGAAATCAAGAAATGGTCTAGCCCTGGCCACTGTGGCTCAGTTGGGTGTCGTCTCATACACAGAAAAGTCGCCAGTTCAATTCTGGATCAGGTTAGGGTACATGCCAGGGTTGTGGGCTCAATTCTTAGTAGAGGGCATGCAGGAGGCACCTGATGGATGTGTTTGCTTCCCCAGTGATGTTTCTCTCCCAAAAAATATCAATAAAAAAAAGAAATCATGTAACAGTTTTAAACATCACGTACGGTTCAGTTAACACATTTATTGAATATGTACTCTGTGCCAAGCATTGGTCACAGCTCTGGATTCGGAAAAGGTACTCTCTGATTTTAAAAAGCTGGGTGAGAAGATGAATTAGTATTGTGTGGCAGGTACTGTGATTAAAAGTAAGCACATAGGGTTCATACGCAGGCAGGAAGGAGGGAGCAGAGGAGACATTCAAGGAAGGTTTTCCAGAGGAGATAATATCTACACTAAATAAAGATGAGTACCAGTAACCAGGAAAGGAGGAGACCTTTGTAAAATACAATGCTTTGTTACAGATTTACAGAGTAAATTTGTGGCCAAAGAAAATGAAGTACAGAGTCTGCATAGTAAGCTTACAGATACCTTGGTATCAAAACAGCAGTTGGAGCAAAGACTAATGCAGTTAATGGAATTGGAGCAAAAAAGGGTGAATAAAGAAGAGTCTCTACAAATGCAAGTTCAGGTATCTAGTTTTATCTCTTTTAAAAAATAAAGGTGGGCAGGAATTGGGTGTATCTGAATAGAAGAGGGAGGATAGTCTGCCTTGTCCTAATTCTGGAGTGGTGATGAATAATTAAAACTTAATCTTTGAGCATTTGTCACAATATGGTGTTTTTGAATATATACTTAAAGATGTCCTCACCCAGTCTTAGGCTTTTTGTATTAGATTAGGAACAACACAACATATTGTTAATTTCTACCTTGTAAATTAACTCTCTTAGAAGAATACTTAATCATTATTGTTGTAAAATGACGTCTTTTGGAATCAAAGAATGCCTTTCTAAAAATAAATACATGTACCTGTAACTCACTTTGTTTGAATGCATTGGTATATTTAGTAACAGCACACTTTCCCCCCTCTCTTTTTTGGTTGCTGTTTATGAAAGGATATTTTGGAACAGAATGAGGCTTTGAAAGCTCAAATTCAACAATTCCACTCCCAGATAGCAGCCCAGGTAGGTAATGGTGCTCTCTTACTGTTTATCATTACTAATAGCTTCCTAGCTGTGTAACTAATACTCTGAGTGCCTGTTGAGTGCTGAGCACTCGATTAGTTGTTGGGAGACTAGTCACTGAATCAGCATTGATGATCCTGAGTGCTAAACACTCTGATAATCATAATAAGAAACAATAAGAAACTCAAATTCAGCTAATTGAGAGGTGGGTTAGAGAGTTTTTGCAGTAGGAAGAAAAAATGTCCACAGTTCTGTCACAAAATAGGAGGAACTGGCCAAATGGTGTCAAGAATAGTCATTTGTCTATTAGAAGTGTTCTATACCATTGACTAGCCATAAAGGAAAATTTTATATTCCCTCAGGTGGTAGCAGTATGCGGATCATAACTCTCAGATTATATATAAAAGGATCATTTTAAGATTTCTATTTCAGTTTAGTGAGTGGAGAAACCTTCCAAAGTTTTGCAAGTGGTATTACAAGACCTGTTTTTCTTTAGCAGCATTTTAATTTAAATATTAACTATTTTCTTGTTGAAATTAATGTTCGATCCAAAGAATTGACTATTTTTGAGATATCAGAAGAACAGTTAAAATACTCTTAATGTACTGATTTGGTTTAGCTTTCTACCATTTAATTAAAAAAGGATATATCTTTTTATTATGGTAGATAGGTAGGGTCTTTGGAATATAAATAATACAACAGTAAGAAAAAAGAAAAAACTTGCGAGTATTTAACTTGTTTCCATTATATACATATTGTGAATTTTAATTCTTTAAAATTCTAAAAATTGTTTGTAGAAAAAGGATTAGCTTGGAATAAACATCATCTTTCTATATAAAAAGTAGTTTTAACATTAAAAACTTGTTTTTAAAGTTACAGGCAAATTTAAAGTCCTAAAACTTTGAGATAGCAAACATTTCCTCCCATCCTCACCCCCCATTTGCTTTCTTTGTAGAAACTGTAGTCTAAAATTAATTAGGAAGAATTATTTAATACAGGGAAGGATGTTTGTGTGTTTATGGATGTTTATGTATATATAAATTATCAATTCAAATTGGATTAAAATCCAAGTTATTAGCTGAAAGAGAGCTCTAGAAAATTTATCAGGAATTAAATACTAGAGGATGCTATAAATACCTTTTAAAAAGTAAAGATGAACATTGGTATTACCAAAAAGTATAATTCTAACCTTAATCGTGAACTGTATCATTTAATTATTGGAAATTGTTACTAAGGAAAAGGAAGTACAGGGATGAAAAAGTAACTTCATGGCTATTTTCCCGATGTTTTGTTTCTTTGTTGTTTGTTGTTGATCAAATTTGCCTTCAAAATAATAGCTACTATTTAATGAACACTTGTTATGGGCTAGATGATGCCTTAATAATTTTATATACTTTAATTTCTTTTAATTCTTAATGATTATTGTAAAACTTTTAAACTTTGTCCTAAATGCTTTTATGTTGACACTGTTTTTCTTTCTTAGACCTCTGCTTCAGTTCTAGCGGAAGAATTACATAAAGTGTAAGCCTGCCTGTCTACATTTCTCTTATAATTGCTTAATCACTATTAACTTATTACCTCCTAGATTTAGTACTTAGGGTTAAATTTATATTCTAACTTGTTAAGAAAATGCAACTAAATTTGGAGCAACTCTCACCCTCTCGCCTGTCCCCCTCCCTCTCAATGATTTGGTTCCTGAAAAGTTAAATGTTTTGTGTTTTTGTCTTCATCATATAAACAATTGGGGAATTTTTTTTCATTTGGGCTTGAGCATTTATGCGGGAGAGATAATTACGATTTGAGATCAGTGAAAGTTAGTTTTTGTGTCTAAGTAGTTGCAGGTACTCTGTATCTAACTATACGGTGGTGGCCAGAACAAAGTTCTGTGTTTTTGTGTATTGTGTATTTGAGTTCAGAAGCCCTAAACTCAGGTTTTGACATTGGCAGGCTTGTGAGCTTAAAAAAGTTACTTATTTGACCTAAAGTTTTAAAATAGGGGTAGGTATTTTAAGGAGTGGTAGTAATGCATATAACAGTTATTCCTTCACTGAAAGGGGGATTACAGAAATGAAAGGTACAGTTTATGTGAGAAACTGCTTTGATTTGTGGTTTGATTTCTGAATATTTATTGAATGTGCAAATGTATTTCCCGTTAAAGGATTGCAGAAAAGGATAAGCAGATAAAACAGACTGAAGATTCTTTAGCAAATGAACATGATCATTTAACAAGTAAAGAGGAGGAACTTAAGGTATAGTAATTATTATAAATGGCTGCAGTATTTTACAGTCATTGTTACCCTGATCTTGTAATCAGTGTATGTGTTTATGAAGAAGAAAATATTCTAGCCTTAGTCAATTTGGCTCAGTGGATAGAGCCGACTGGACTGAAGGGTCCCAGGTTCGATTCTGGTTGAGGGCACATGCCTGGCTTGCAGGCTTGATCCCTGGTAGGGGATGTGCAGGAGGCAGCTGTTCAATGATTTTCTCTCATCTTTGATTTTTCTCTCTCTCTTTCCCTCTCCCTTTCTCTGAAATCATTAAAAATATATTAAAAAAAAAAAAGAGAGAGAAAATACTCAAATTCATCTGAAAAGTGTCTCTTTTCTAAACTACAAAATCCTTTTTAGCCCTCTAAGAGGAAAAGTTTAAAGGTTTTTTTCTCACATGATATAATTGACAATAATTTGGGAAATATGTTAAACAACAGGAATTGACGGTTTTTCTTTCTCATTTAAGAAATTATAATTTGAGACTTTTGCTTTGAGACCTTTGCTTAAGTAGAAGAGCATTTCACAAGCTTCAAAGTCAATTATATTGTCTTTCTAATTCTATTTTTCCTTCTTGTTCTAGGATATACAGAATATGAATTTCTTATTAAAAGCTGAAGTACAAAAATTACAGGCCTTGGCAAATGAACAGGTAGATCTTTATTGCTTTTTAAGCATTTACCTTAGAATTTCAGTTTGTCTATACTTATTTTTATTGGTATTGCAAGCTCTAATTTTACTCATGTAGACAGTAAATAAATGTAATGGTTACTTGGGTCTGGCTCATGGTATGTTGTTGAATGCCTTTTCTATTTTATATGCCTCTCACAACCCATCTAGATATTAATTATTTTCATGTTGAAATTAATATTTGATCCAAAGAATTGACCACTTTTGATATATCAGAGGAACAGTTAAAACACTCTTAATGTGCTTGTTTGTTTTAGCTTTCTACCATTTAATTAAAAAAGCACATATCTTTTTATTAGGATAAAAGTTGATCAATAAGAAGTACAAAATATTGGATAGCAAAATGTATTGATATTGCTTTAATTTTACTTACTCCAAATATATAAAAATGTAACTTTTTAATATGTAAAAATAAGTAAAAAAATAATTTAGAGTACTGCCTGAGAAATGACATAATTCTCATCTCATTCTAAACACAGGCTGCTGCTGCACATGAACTGGAGAAAATGCATAAAAGGTAATTAATGTATTGTTGAACATGGAGTCATTCATACATTTATGTCCAAGTATAATTACAGGAAATATTGCTGTTTATAACATAGTTGTGCACATAATTTATGTACACTTTCTGAATATATTACGTGTTTTAATTGATTTTTTTCTCATAGTATTCGTGTTAAGGATGATAAAATAAGACTGCTTGAAGAGCAGCTACAGTGTGAAATTTCAAACAAAATGGAAGAATTTAAGGTGTGTGATTAAGCTTGTCATCTCTGCTTTTTTTGAACAAACTTGTAATAGGTTTCAGTTGAAGTGAATCTAGAAATACTACTTTTATGTGTAATGACTCTGAAACAGTGTTTCTAGAGTTTATTTGGGGACTTACACAAGCAATGAATTTTATCAGATTCCTCTTGCCTAGCTTATCTTATTTCTTTTTGTAACAGACTTTTGAAATTTGTTTTGCTCCAGCCTTTTCTCTACAGTTGTCAGTTGGTAGTTTGTGATGGTTCTATCTGCCTTTGTTGTTGATGCAGTGCTAGTTTCTGTTCTGGCCAACCAGCTTGAGTGTATTCTGATTCCCAGGGTGCATCTCTGTGTAATATGATTTGCTTCTTGGGGGCTTTTATTTACTAGTACTCACTTATGAAAGCAGGGTTTCCCAGATTCCATTGGCAAAAACTGTTCAACTCTTTGAAATACACATGAAAGCAGTTCAAAGCATAGTGTTAAAAGTGTTTTGGGATAAACTACATGACTGAAATAGGGGGCTCGGTAGAATTTGTTTTAGAGATTATTATACACTAGAGGCCTGGTGCACGAAATTTGTGCATGGGGGGGGTGTGTTCCTCAGCCCAGCTTGCACCCTCTCTAATCTGGGACCCCTAGAGGGATGTCCGACCCCATCGGGCCTAAACGAGCAGTCGGACATCCCTCTCACAATCCAGGACTGCTGGCTCCCAACTGCTCGCCTGCCTGCCTTCCTGATTGCCCGTAACCACTTCTGCCTGCCAGCCTGATCACCCCCTAACCTCTCCCCTGCCAGCCTGATTGATGTCTAACTGCTCCTCTTCCAGCCTGTTTGCCTCTAACTGCCCTCCCCTGCAGGCCTGGTCCCCCCCAACTGCTCTCCCCTGCAGGCCTGGGTGCCCCCCAACTGCCCTTCCCTGCAGGCCTGGTTGCCCCCAACTTCCCTACTCTGCCAGCCTGGTCACCCCTAACTGCCCTCCCCTGCAGGCCTGATCGCCCACAACTGCCCTCCCTCGCAGACCTGGTCCCTCCCAACTGCCCTCCCCTGCCGGCCATCTTGTGGTGGCCATCTTGTGTCCACATGGGGGCAGTCATCTTTGACCACATGGGGACAGCCATCTTGTGTGTTGGAGTGATGGTCAATCTGTGTAGTACTCTTTTATTAGGATAAAGGCCTGGTGCATGGGTGGGGGCCAGCTGGTTTGCCCTGAAGGTGCCCTGGATCAGGGTGGGGGATGGGGCGGCCTGGGCGAGGGGCCTGTGGTGGTTTGCAGGCTGGCCACGCCCCCGGGTGACCCAAGCAGAGGCCCTGGTATCTGCGATTTATTTATCTTCTATAATTGAAACTTTGTAGCCTTGAGTGGAGACCAAGGCAGGCCAGGGCTGCGGGAGCTTGGCTTCCTCCATGGTCGGGGGCAACTCAGGCCTTCTGCTCTCTCCAGCTCCGTGGCTGACACCATTTTTGTTGGGATTTATTTATCTTCTATAATTGAAACTTTGTAGCCTTGAGTGGAGGCCTGGGCCAGCCAGGGTGTGCAGAAAGCTTGCCTTCCTCCATTGCTGGGGAAACCCAAGCCTCCTGCTCGCTCTGTGGCCACAGCCATCTTGGTTGGGTTAATTTGCATACTCGCTCCTAATTGGCTGGTGGGTGTGGCTTGTGAGTGTAGTGGATATATGGTCAATTTGCATATTACTCTTTTATTAGATAGGATATACTTTATACTAGTACTGTATTCCTGTACTCTGGAATGTATTCATTGAAACTGGAAACGGGAGCCATGTGAAATTTGCATTCTCATGTACATTAGTATATAATTCACCTGCCACTTTATTAGTACTTAAATCAATACTATGGGTTTGATATATTTTTAAAAAACTTAGTCGAATTATTGTATTGTTACCTTTTCTTAATAAAATAGTAAATTGAGATTCTTTCCTCCAGATTTTAAGTGACCAAAACAAAGCATTACAATTAGAAGTTCAGAAGCTACAGACCCTTATTTCTGAACAGGTAAGGCTTTTCACGAGCCTTTCTTCTTAAATAGTAACAAGTTCATTTACTTTGAAAAATATTGATTGTATTTTTATTGTTGTTGTGCTTATCACATATCCAAACTAAGGAAAATATAACTTTTCTTCCTGAAAGGAAGTTAATGCTAACATGCTTATAAGTATCCCTCCTCCCACCCAAAGGAAAGAAAAATGTAATAGTATGCATAAAAAGAATGTTTTAAGTTATTTTGATGCATTTGGTTCTGAGGATAAAAGTCCTCAGACTTGGAACTTCACATTCTGTAAGGCAGCATGGTTCCCTAAAAGGAGAATGAGTTTGGCTCAGCCAGTGTTGCTCAGTGGTTAAGCGTTGAACTATGAACCAGGAGATCATGGTTCCATTCCCAGTTAGGGCACATGCCCAGGTTGCTGGCTTGATCACCAGTAGGGGGTGTGCAGGAGACAGCTGATCAATGATTCTCATCATTGATGTTTCTATCTCTCATTCCCTCTCTCTTCCTCTTTGAAATCAATTTTAAAAATAAAAATAAAAAGAGGGAGAGAGAGAGAATGGGTTTGAAACCTAATACCAGCACTTAATGCAGTGATATTGATCAAATTGCTTAACCTTTCTGAAACCTCTCATCCCAAGTCTTTCACATTTTATTTACATCATAAGCTTGGTAGATTTAAATGGGTAAGTTTATGAATAGTGCTTAGCCTAGTCCTTTGCATATAGCAGTTATTTTAAACCTCCATATCTTTCCCTTAGAATATTTTTTTCCATCTCATTTCCACCCCATACTGCCATCATACTTTTTTCTATATTTATAGCAAGTCATCAAAACTATAGCAGCCTGAATAAGCATCCTATATAATCAAAGCCCAATATGCTAAGTGTCTGACCATTCGTTCAACCAGTTGCTGTGACACGCACTGACCAACGGGGCAGACGCTCCGACGGGTAGGTTAGCTTGTCTGGCCGATTGGGATGGGCGAGACAGGCCGGACATGCCTTGAAGATGTCCCGTGGTCCCTCTCTGGCCCTGATCGTGCATTGGTGGGGTCTGTTTGCTTGGCCTGCTCCCTCTCGCAGTCTGGGACTCCTCGGGGGATGTCCACAGGCCAGGCCGAGTGACCCCACCTGGTGCATGAATCCATGCATGGTGCGTCTAGTAGCTCCATAAACTAGAGCTCCAGCCAACATCCATTTTATGTCTGTTCCTGAGGGTTGCCTTCATACTCTTTTCCTACACAACTCTTCAAATTTCAGTTTTAAAAATTATTCTAAAAACTTTTGATATTATATAACACATTAAAATAGAAGCTTTGCATGTGTTTCTAATACCGTTAAATTTTTAGAACACACTTTTTAGAAGCTGAAATGTAAGTTATTGCAAACAATAGCACTTCTTTCAGCAGGTGCATGCTTTCTTTCTTATTTTATAATCCACATTTATGCAGTTATTGAATTAATGTAAGTAGCTGTGCCAAGTACTGTGGAAGTATTTTGGAAGTATTGTTAATATCTTAATAAGTATAATCCACTTATTTTCCTCCTCCCTTCAATATGCTATTAAGTACTTTGCTTAATCCTTATTACTTTATATATTCTTTAACCCTGAAAATTAAAGTTAATAGAGGAGAAAATTCCGAGCAGATGATATTTAGTGCAGGGATATGACTTCATGCCTCTAATCCTAAAGTGGTATTTAAATCTTATCTTAAATCTTATTCTTATTTCATTTTGTTGAGGTATAGCTTATAAGAGGTATGATACTTAATCAATTGTAAGGTTTTTTTCTACCTCTTAATTTATCATCCATCTCTGAAGTCTGGTTGTATCTTACAGTCTCTGGTTACAGTTTAGTTGGCAGCATTTTTAATTATTAGTGCTTCATAAAATATTGGTTGTGAGATGCAACGTCAGTGAATTGGATTAGATTAAATATGATAGACAGATATTTTTTATCCTCATCCCAGAACATTTTTTAACTGATTCCAGGGGGAGAGGGAGGGGTGGTGTGTGTGTAGCGGGGATGGGCAGAGAGAGAAGAAACATCAATTGGTTGCCTCCTTATGCACCCCCGACCGGGGATTAAACACACAGTTAGGTATGTTCCCTGACAAGGAATTGAACCTGAAACCTTTTTGGTGTACAGGACAATGCTCAACCAATTGAGCCATGCAGTCAGGGCTTATAGATGGTTTTTGATTGTGTTAATTCTTACCCAGAAAAGTAGAATGTAGTTTTTGTGAGTTGGTTATCAGAGATTCTGGAACACCTATTTCAATATGTAGTTTTAAACTTTCTAAATTAACTTCATGGGAGATTAAAGCAAATGCCTAGAAACTTCTGAATCTGTCCTAAATTTCCAGTATTAAATATACTGGTAAATCCTATTTAGGTTTAAAAGAAAACCTGAATTTTTAAAACTCTTTTAACTTTTGTTCTGTACTAAAAATGGTATTCTCTATCATTAGACAAGAGTGAAACCACTAGTTTTTAAATTTTCTTTTTTTTAAAGATAATATGATGTCCTAAAACTGCCATTTAATATCTTATATAAACTTTCACATGTGGAAGTTAATAAAAAATTTAAAAAAATATATTTTAAAAAATCCTCTAATTTCTACCTTATTTAGTCAGGCTTTACTGTGAAGTTTCTGTGTGCATTTAGGTATTGTTAAAATAACTTTTAGCGTGAGCTGAATTTTTTAAACGAATAATAGTTTTATGAAGTTTTAGCAGTAGTCTTCAGAACAAAATTTCATAGTCACACTTTTAAAATTTATTTATAAGAATTATTTGATAAGAATGGAAACTCATTTTATGGTACTAACTTAAGATTTGCTCTTTGATAATTCTTAGGATTTTTCTCTTCTGAAAACTCTTCTTTTATTTTAAAATATTGTAGAAAGCATGTGACTGGTGTTATGTTTTTGGTTGTAGTTCTGACTTATCTCATCTTGGCAGACCAAAGAACCACCTCTTTGACCATTTTCTGGTCATTTCTTTGTTATTGCTAATAAAAGAAGAGCTAAAGATTAGTATAATGTTTTTTGCTTTTTTTTTCATTTTTACCTTTCTTTAACCCCTTCCTTCCCAGCAGTCAGAATTCCAAGTGACAGTTGAGAGATGAACAGTTCAGTTATTTAAAAAAATGTAGTCCTTTTGCCCCATGGATTTTTATCCTGGAGGAAAAAATTGACCTTATTGAAACAGAAACCAACAATGGTGCCAGGTTGTTGTTTCTTAAGGTGTAGGAAGCAGAAAGACAACAAACACCAGGTAAGGGAAGCTGTTTATACACTAAAGAAGTGAAATCGCCACTTATAGATGAATCAAATCAGTTACAAAATCTCTTTTATTCAGAATAAAATAAAATTTTCTGAGGATGAGGGTTATTACGTGTCCTTTTTTTTTTTTTTTGACAATATTGACTTTTTAGCAAAGGAGCAGCATGACTTTTTATTTCATTCTAGTAGATTTTTAAGATTCAGTGTTCAAGATTATTAAGTAAAACCTATGGGAGTAGACAATTTTTACTCCTTGCCCTGATGCCTGGTTGCATTTTACTGCAGACTAATTTATTATTATATAAGATATAGTTTTGAAAGTCATATAGGGAGGGAAAGTTTGGATTAGATCAGATCAATAATGTATAAAGTAAAAATGTTGGATAGATGCTAATTGGGTCAGTATGTACAATTGAATAGTGAATGAGCAATTGACCAAGAGTACTTGTTAAACTGTGACCTCCTTAAAGGAAATTTCACTTTATTAAATATTTACTAATTGAATACATGCTAGAAACTATGCTATATGCTGAGGCTACAGAGATGGATGAGAATTGGTTCCTGTCTTCAAGACAGGCTTACTGTGAAGATAATATAACACAGAAAAATGTGATGAATAAAATTCTTGAACAGGTTATAAGGAGGAGTAATGAATTCTATTTGAAGGAGGGTGAGGGTGAAATGCACAGAGAACACAGGACAGCTAAATGTGATTTTGAAAAAGGGCCATGAATTTGTCAAACAGCTAAGAGGAGCATTCCAGGTCTAGTGGATACAGTATTAAATGTCATGGCAGTATACGGTTAAATTGGTGTATTTAGAGCATATTAGAGAACTGCAAAATATGAGGTGTAAGGAGTAGGGCCTAATAATGAAGAACTTTGTATGCTGTGTAAGGACAATGAACTTGATTTAGCATATAGGTATGCTGAAGGGTGCTGTAAAAATAAATAAGCATTTTGTCTAGCATTTTAGATAGGTCACTCTGGTGACAGTGAGGTATTTGAATTTACATTGGGGAGAAGTATGAAGGACTAAAAGTAAAAAATACAACTGAACGATTAAGGTGAAGATAACTTGGACTTAATAGTATAATCTTTTTTTCCCCTCAATCTTCATCAAGGACATGTTTTTCATTGATTCTAGAGACAGAGAGAGAGGAAGGGACAGGGAGAGAGAAACATTGATGTGAGAAAGAAACATTGATCTATTGCCTTCCGTACGTGCCCCGACCAGGGATTGAACCTGAAAACCTTTGGTCAGTGCATGGGGATGACATACCAGCCAACTGAGCCACACTGGCATATGCATGAATCCTTTCTCTCTCCCTCCCTCCCTCCCTCCCTCCCTCCCTTTTTTCTTTCTTTCATTTTAAAATAGAGCTTTAATTGACACTAACACTGTATATAACATAATGATTTGATATTTGAGTATATTATGAAAAGATTATCACTGTAAATGTGGTTAAAATCCATTACCATGCATAGTTACACATTTTGTGTTAAGTCTTTATGTGAGACTTAAGATGGGCAAATATCATCTTGATGGAAGATGTAAACTTATTGCATGATTTATTTTTCACAGTTTATAATCCTGATTGGAGGCCCTGTGCATGAAAATTTGTGGGGTTGCGGCGGGGGGTCCCCCTCAGCCCGGCCTGCACCCTCTTGCAGACCAGGAGCCCTTGGGGGATGCTGCAGTCTGGCCTCCCTCTGTGGGAGGTGACCTGTAGGCCGATCGGGGGACAGAGCTGGCCGGTGAGCCATCTGCCCTGCTCCCCCCACCCCCCAAATCGCCTCTCCACCATTGCCTTCCCTCTGCCCCCAGATTGCATCCCTTCCCTTTGCCCACTGGCACCTGCCTTGGCTGGCCTGGTGCCGGCCCTGCCCCCCGCTGACTGCTTGTTCTGCCTTTCGGTCCATTTGCATATTAGGCTTTTATTATACAGGATTTAATATATGTTTGACAACTCTTACCTTCTTTCTGATGGTAGGAAGAATTTTTTCCATTTGGAAGTTCTTTGTGTACTTCTCATAAAATTATCCTTACAGATTAGAAGCAGGGAGAAGAATTAGGGTGACATGGATAGTTGAGAAGAGTAAAGCTGAGAGCCTAACCTATGGCATAGAAGAAAAGGGGGTTAATTTTAGAAATATGTAAGAAGCAGAATCTTAGGATTTGAATTTGGCAATGGAAAAATTAATAGTGTTTGTGAAAATGGTTGTAATAACATTGGGAAAAAAATTAAGAAACTAGAGAAGTTAGGAGAGAGCAGGTAGAGATGGGTGGAAGACAGTGTTCAAGGAAAAAGACCCTAAACCTGTTTTGAACTTGCCTATATAAATATTATACCTTATCTGCTTGAAGTCCTGGGGATACTGAGGGGAAACTCTGCTTCTGGACACACAATAAATTATGACTGTGAGGACTTTTGTATGTATGGGGGGATGGCAGGAGGGAGGCCAATGTCAGGGGTCAGTTGTGTTTTATTTGCAGACTAATTCATTATTATGTAAGATGTAGTTTTGCAAATCATGCAGGGAGGAAAAAAATTGGATTAGACTAGACCAGTAATGTATAAAGTAAAAATGTTGGATAGATGCTAAGCTGTGTCAGTTTTGTGCAATATTGAATGAGCAGTTGACCTGTTGCTTTCCATATGTGCACTGACTGGGGTTGAACCTGAAACATTGTCAGTTTTTTTAAAAAAATATATATTTTTAAATTGATTTGAGAGAGAGAGAGAGAGAGAAAGGGATGGGCCGGGGTATGAGGGCCGGGGGAAGAAGACATCATTGTGAAAGAAAAACATCAATTGGTTGCCTTCTGCGCACACCCCAACTTGGGACTGAACCTGCAACCTGGGTATGTGCCTTGACCAGGAATAGAAATCGTGACCTTTTGGTGCATGGGTTGATACTCAGCCAACTAAGCCACACCGGGCAGGACTACATGTCATGTTTTAATGATTTATAAGGTGGATGTGTTCATATGTTGCTTCTGCAATTTATAATCAGTTTTATATATTGGTCTGGGTGGTAGTTATATAACCATCTACATGTTAAAAAAATTCTTGAGTTGTACATAGGAGTTTTGAACTTGCCTATGTAAATATTATTCCTTCGTGTTTAAAAAAAATTCATTTATAAAAAGAAAGAACACAAAGCCTCCTTCCTGGCCTGTGAGGCCTTAGAACCTTTGATTTCTTTTCTTTTTTTTTTTTAATATATGAAGAACTGAATTAATTGATGAAAAGGAACTAAGGCACATTCTCTTCTTATCCTTAAGATTTTCTTTTTTAGTAATTAAAGAATTATTCATAACATACTAACTCATTTTACTAGTCCATTTTATATTTCACATTTTTCTGTCTTGTGTAGCCACTTCTCTTTTGTATTATGTTTGTAAATTAATTATTTAATTATTAGGAGTCTTCAAATATGGATCATCTTACTAAATTTTGAATGTAATTAAAACTAAACAATTTTTATAGAATCCTATTTCAATGTTCAAACAAGTTTTACCTCATGTAAATTTGGTAAATTAAACTCTGATGGTTTTTATTTTAGCCTAATAAAGATGTTGTGGAACAAATGGAAAAATGGTGAGTTTAAAATTTTCTTTAGATATTTTAATGACATCTACCAAATTTGAGATAACAATTATCTATACTAATAAAAGGGTAAAATGCTAATTAGACCGGATAGACCCGACATCTTTCGGATGTTCTTTGGACAAAGGCTGTGAGAGCCGAGGAGGGCTGGTGGCTGCGGCACCTGCGAGGGCCGAGGAGGGCCGGCAGTCACAGTGGCTGCGAAGACCAAGGAGGGTCGGCAGTTGTGGTGGCCGACAGCTATGGGGAGTGGGCTTAAATTGTCACATCCCCTGAAGGCTCCTGGACTGTGAGAGGTGGCAGGCCAGGCTGAGAGACCCCCTCCAACCCCCCAGTGCACGAATTTTCGTGCACCAGGTCTCTAGTCTATAAAAGGCTAAGTGTCCGTCCGATTGGTAGCTATGACGCTCAATGTAGGAGCTGCCATGATGCGCACTGGCCGTTTCAAAATAAACGGCACCACAGACTTGGTGCTGACAAACCAACACTTGGCTTCCCCCAAGTGGGACACAGGCCCCGCCACCATCCCGGAGGGACACCCTGCCAAATCGCAGCCAATGCTGCCAAGACCCCATGGCGCCAAATGTGACCCCACAGCCCAGCCCAGCCTGGAAACAGTTGCTGTGGGCACCAGATAATGACGTCACATAGCAACGCCCGGCTTCCTCTTTCTAGTGACTAGCCTCTTTGGAGTTTCTTCAGCCCAAGAACATGACTTGCTTTATAGCCAGGTGCAAACATTTTACACTTTAACCATATGTCTGTGAAGCGTTTTCATACGCCTTATCTCATTTGATCCTCACAGAAGTCCTGGAGTAGGTAGATAGGAGACTCGGTGGAATCCTATTTTCTTTTCATTAGCTGGAAAATGGACATTTAGAAAGTTTAGAAACTTGACCCGACCAAAAAGAAGTAAAAAATGGTGGACCTTGAAAATGACTTCAGGTTTTCTCACTGCGCAGAATATAGTCAAACACTGCTACAGTTAAATATTTTACCCTTTATTTTCCCCGCGTGATCTACAATAATAATCTGCTTTGTGTTGAGAATTACTGCTGTGTTGCTGACAATTACCTGAAAGAGAAGTTGGGGTGCTTCACTGGGCTGGAAAAAGTTTAGCTACATCAGAAAGCAGATCTAATTAAACAAGTTTATTCTGTATATATAAAAGGCTAAGTTGATTCGCGCATGTGCAATACATATAAAGCTCTTGCTGGTGCCAATCGCACGCGTGTGTTCTGATCTGTCATTGTCGATCGTGAATTTGATTGACACTTCTACTAGAGAAGGATGAATAGCTATATTAAAATATTTCTTCTAATTAATTTCCTTTCAATGTTCATGAATCCATGCACTGGGACACTAGTTAACTATATTAATCAAGATTCTCAGAATTCTTTTTGTATTTCACAATGGAAGAGAGTGGTATGCTATTCATTGATTTGGGATTACATTAGATTTATGGGTGCCATGCGTAGCAGTGATTTATTTGTTTAGGCTAGCATGTAAACATGCATTACTTGAACACATTTTATTACTGGTAAGGAAGAAGTACCCTTAGACATTAATCAAAGATTCTGAGAAATGTTTCTAGAATTAAATTTCATAAAGAACAATGGACAAAGGAGGTAATCAATGTCAAATATTTAGGAATGATATCATTCATTTACCTTAAAAAATAGTTCAGACATATGTTTTAAATTTGTAATTTCAGCATTCAAGAAAAAGATGAGAAGTTGAAAACTGTGGAAGAATTACTTGAAACTGGACTTATTCAGGTGGCCACTAAAGAAGAGGAACTGAATGTAAAGCACTTTTAGAGTTATTTTCCTTGTGGTTATTCATTGAAGGGTTTTCACTATAATTTGTGTAAGATTTTTCTAATAGCTTTTAAACTGCATATGAGTTAACCACATTTTATTACATTTATGATTTTCTTTCATTAAATTTAAGATTTCATTAAAAATACAAAAATGCATAGTTGATTATAGTATTCATTGCCTTAATGAAGTAGATACTATTGTTATGGTTTGTAAAATAGTGCTCCCACCTCCGCCCATGCTCAAATTATAACCAGTGCTAACTAGGAGACTTCATAAGTTCAGGAAGTAGTATTGGAGGCCAGAGAAAGGAGAGACTGCAGTTCTGTTTTATGATTATCATTAACGAACTCGAGTAGGATAAGTGGTGGTGCTGGAAGAAATAATTTATTTATTTATTTATTTTTTAAATTTTATTTTATTTTTATTGTTTTAAGTATTACAAATAGTAGTACATATGTCTCCTTTTTTTTCCCCCCCTTTGATCTCCCCCCGACCTCCCCTACCCCCCAGGACATGCCTTCACCTGCCCACCCTCCCCCCCCACCCCAGTGTCTTATATCCATTGGTTGTGCTTATATGCATGCGTACAAGTCCTTCGGTTGGTCTCTTACAGCCCCCCTCGCCCAACCTCCCCTGTCTTCCCAATGTAGTTTGACAGTCTGTTCAATGCTTCTTTGCCTCTGTATCTTTTTCCCACCATTTCTTTCCTTTAAAAAGTTTTGCCTTTGCAGACTGGAAATAAACATATAATAACAAAACAAGACAAAACAAAAAAATGTTTGAGTCCCAATTTCAATGTCCAACAGTTCTGAGTCCCCGTTTCAATGTCTAACAGTTCCTTATGTGTACATGTCAGCAGTGATATCTGGATGGTGGGCACATGGTGGCTGGAAGAAATAATTTAAAAGTTGTATTTGAGTTTATGGTGACAAGTGGTATACTGTGTGGTTGTGTGATTGTGTAAACATAAATAGAAATAATTGTGGGGATAATTGAATTAAAAATCTATTTGGCTAGCTGTACAAGTTATAGAATTGTATATGTGGAAGAAGGGAGATTTCTGGGCCCTCCAGAGAAAAAAAAGAAGCAGCTAAAGAAAAAATGGGAAGCTAGTTTATTTTGAAGCAAGCTATTTTCCCTCCGAAAATAAAAGTATGTTCTGCTTATGTGTCTTTGAAAAAGGCAATAAGAACAGAAAACTCATCTTTGACAAAAGAAGTTCAAGACTTAAAGGCAAAGCAAAATGATCAGGTAAGGAATTTAATAGATTCTGCAACCATTTTCTTTAAAACAATGGACAGGCCTGTTACATTCAAACATAGCCATTCTGTTGTTTGTTCCTTCTCCAAAGTGGAATTAGTCAATTGTAGTTTTTTTGTGAATGGTTAGTGACTTGATTATCAGTAATAGAGGCAGCAATTTTATTGGATGCTGATTATGTCCCAAGTACTAGGTAGCGTACTCTAGATAGGAGGTCATTGCTTTTTATGACAGTATAAAAGGGTTGAGTATACAAAAAGAAAGTGAGACTCTAAATCATGGGTGGGGAACCTTTTTTCTGACAAGGGCCATTTGTATATGTATAACATCATTCGAGGGTCATACAAAATTATCAACTTAAAAATTAGCCTACTATACTTGTTCAGACATTTAATTAACTCACCCCTAATGCCTTGGCAGGGCCAGACCAAATGATTTCTCGGGCTCTATATGGCCCGCAGGTCGGATGTTTCCCACCCCTGCTCTAAATAGTAGTAGAAGGGCGTTACCTGACTTAGGTAATTTTTTAAGTCGTATTTTCTCTTTAACATTTATGTGTTGATTTTTCTTTTGGCCTATACTTAACCATAAGTAACCTTAAAGCTGCTTACTTTCAAAGTGCTTTTCATTTTCATAATTATGATGTTAAAATCTAGTAAAAATTAATTCTTGGGTTTACTTTGCTTATTTGGATTTTGGTATAGTGGAAAATTTAAGAATAACATACTTTTCTATTTCTGACCCATTTGTATTTTGAGCAAATTACTAACTGGGATGCCTTCTTATTTCCAGGTTTCTTTTGCATCTCTAGTTGAAGAACTTAAGAAAGTGTAAGTGGTGACATATTAAACTGGTCTTCCTCTTTTAGTCCATTGGTTAGTCCTGATAAATCTTGTTTTATTGTGCAATTGAGGTAGCTATGTATGTTAGTTTAACTTTCACTCTAGAATTTTTTATTAAACGGATAAGCTGTGATTTCCCTGGTACAACATGATTGTTAAAAAATGTATTTCCATAATTGATTCCATTTATTTTCCTAACTTACAGCATTGCCTTGTTAATTTTCTGTTTCTGTGGTAGGAACTATTAAGGAATAGGTTTTATTAGATGGGGAGATACATTCCTTGCTTGTTTCCTTTCTGAGATGTCTATAAAGTTTGATGTCATAATTGTGTATAAGTTCTATCACAGCTTTTGCAGACCTAAGAGCCAATGTTATTGAGAGGAACTTGATTCTCTCTGCTATTCTTCAGGGTACATCTCATATTCTCTGTGTACTTCTGAAACATGTCACTAGCTTCTCCTAATGTGCATAGGCTTCAGCTACTTAATAGTTATTGATTATTTCTCATTTAGAAAGAGCTTTAAGTATTATTTCCCCTTCTGTCTGATATGTTGCTATTTTACTTAAAACGGGGAGAATTCATTTGGTGAGCTTATTCATGATTTGGTGCTATTCTTAGTTGGTGATGGTTTCTATTCAAATTTAATACTCCATTTCTTTAAGAATTCATGAAAAAGATGGAAAGATCAAGTCTGTGGAAGAGCTTCTGGAAGCTGAACTTCTCAAAGTTGCTAATAAGGAGAAAACTATTCAGGTATTGGGAGTGAGAAAACTGTGTCCTTGTCTATTTGTTTATCAACTTTAGTGAATACCATGTAATTTCATGTGTTTGTCTGTACATTGCATTTTATGTCAATTTCTGTGTTTCCATTGTCCAATCTTGTCTGTTTTGTCATTGTCAAGGATTTGAAACAGGAAATAGAGGCTCTAAAAGAAGAAATAGGAAATATCCAGCTTGAAAAGGCTCAACAGGTAAAAATCCCAGAGCCATAGCATGACAGATTTGTTAGTGTATGTGTATTTATGAGCTACTTGGTTTTCTTCTTGTTACTTGGAAAAAATCTTTTAGTAGTGTGATGTAAGTATATTGGGTAATGTGCTTTTTTATTTTTTTTAAAAAAATATATATTTTATTGATTTTTTTACAGAGAGAGAGAGGGATAGAAAGCTAGAAACATCGATGAGGGAGAGACATTGATCAGTTGCCTCTTGCACGGCCCTCTACTGGGTGTGTGCCCACAACCCAGGTACATGCCCTTGACTGAAATCGAACCTGGGACCCTTCAGTCCGCAGGCCGACATTCTATCCACTGAGCCAAACCGGTTAGGGCGGGTAATGTACTTTTTATTGTTTTTGCCTGATTTGAGAAAGCGTTCTTGATATTTAATCAGTGAGTCTTTGAACTGTTAAAGATTCTTTTTTATTTTTATTTAATCTTTTCAAAAAAATATATTTTATTGATTTTTTACAGAGAGGAAGGGAGAGGGATAGAGAGTTAGAAACATCGATGGGAGAGGAACATCGATCGGCTGCCTCTTGCACACCCCCTACTAGGGATGTGCCCTCAACAAAGGTACATGCCCTTGCCCGGTATCAAACCTGGGACCCTTGAGTCCGCAGGCCGACGCTCTATCCACTGAGCCAAACCAGTCAGGGCTAAAGATTCCTTTTTAGAAAGTTTTCTGTATTAATGTTTCACTTTAGTTTCCCAACTTAATACATGAAACCCTTTGGTAAATCTTTTTTTAACTTTTTTCTTAACTGCATGGACTGTAATGTTTTGTTATAGAATATGTATTGCTCAACCTTTGCCTTTAGAACAAAGTACAGATTTCATATTTCAGAGGTAAAAATGGTTACTGGAAATAGATAGGTTTTGGTGAATTTAATCCAATAAGGCTTCTTTGAAAAAATGGTGAGACTTTATGGAAGAGATCCCAATAGATTGATTCAACAATATTTTTTGAGTTCCTCCTACTTGTCAAAGGAATATGTTAATGATTGAAGATAATGTGTCGAAGGAAATGGGGTATGATGAAAAGATAAAACTCCTCTAAATATAGATTGAGACATCAGGAAAGTTTCCTCCTGAGGAATTGATATCTAAGCCAAGCTCTGAAGGGGCTATGGGGGATAAAAGGTACTATAGAACTGTGTCTGATAAGAAAATGAGATTAAAGAAGGACACTGTAGAATGCTGTTGAATGGTTGACCTTGAAGACTGGAAAAGAAGAAGTCTGATAAGGTAGGGAGGTATGTGGACAGTTTAATGTTCTAATTTTCACAATTACAGAAGTATCACATTATTTAGAGTTATTCATAACTATATTCCTTGCCATCACCTGCCTGCCTACCTTACATTTTTAATTTGTTACTCTTACTGTGTCATTGGAATCAAGAGATGACAAAATCAAAATGCATCTTATTTTGGCATGAATAATTCAACTGGGATCTTTGTAATTTAGAATGTATCTGTGTTTATCGTACAGCTTTAATAAGGTAAGTTGAAAGGATTATGAATGTTTTTTCTCTGCCTTTTTCTTTGTATTTCAGTTATCTATCACTTCTCAAGTTCAGGAGCTTCAGAACTTGTAAGTACCATTTCTTTAATTTCCTTTTAATATTTCTTTTCAACAAGTTAAATAGAATTATAACAAAAATTGTAGCTTCTTTTTGTTTGATTTTAAGTACTACTTTAGGGAATATCAAATTATACCTCAAAAAGGCCTTAAGGTCTTAAGTTTTCATTAGGATTTAACCTATAGGTTTTTTTTTTATGGAAATGGGGATATAGTGGAAAGTTTTATTTTTTATGATTTATAACCTGAATATGACCTTAAATTGAGATGATCCTCTTTGCCCATTTTCATAGCCACTGTAAAACTGGCTGTATATTTAAAAACCAAACCAGTTGTAATAAGCCGTCTAAATTTGCTGGTATTGACTTAAACAGCATGAAATGGAGTGGGACTACAGTTATCCTAGTTTAGTCAAAATCTGGATCTTCAGTGATAGATGGATTTAATCATCATATGCTTTTTAATTTGATTTATTCATCTTATGCTTTTTAATATGATATCTCCAAAATCTTGCATGTTTATTTTTAATTCATTTAAATTAGCTTGGACTATAAATATAATCTAAAATATATCTTTCCCAGTCTCCATTATTTTTGCTTTGTATAGTCTTATAACATTTTCATTGATAGTTCTTCTTAACTTACTGTCAGATTAAAAGGAAAGGAGGAACAGATGAATACCTTGAAGACTATTTTAGAAGAGAAGGAGAAAGACCTAGCCAATAGTGGGAAATGGTTACAGGTGAGAAGATAAAGACAAACAAAACATCTTTTTTATACTTGAATATCAGTTCAATTCATACCTATTCTTTTTCAGGATCTTCAAGAAGAAAATGAATCTTTAAAAGCTCATGTTCAGGAGATAGCACATCATAACTTGAAAGAGGTATAGTATAAGCAGACAACCAGAATATTGCCTAAAAATGAGCAGTTTTTATTTTGCTATATTAGAAAGCAAAGAAGGTAATCTGTTCTCTGAACTTCTTTGCTTAAAAATTATTGTTGTAAAACTCATAGACACAGACAAGAACAGTATGGTTACCAGAGGGAAGGGGATCATAAAGGGTAAAAGAAGTTAAATATGTGGTGACAGAAGAAGATTTGACTTAGGGTAGTGGGCACACAATGCAATTACAGATGATGTGTCATAGAACTATACAATCAAGACCTCTGTAACCTTATTAACTAGTGTCACCCCAATAAATTTAATATTTAAAAAGTTGGTAGGCTTTATGACATTATTGATGTGGAATCAGAATGTTATTTAATTTAGTATTGATTAATAAAGATGTGTTTTTAATTTTAAACAAAAATTACGTATTAAAGACATGTAGGGAGGTAACATGTAGGGATCAAGAGATTGGTGTGGATTAGAAACTCAGATCATTCCCTGTGTCCTTGGACAACTTTCTTAGTCTCTGTCTTGCTTATTCTCTAATCCTTTAAAGAAATGGATATTAAAAATTAAGTTAGAACTTTGTAATTTTTAATAAATTATTCTGTAAACTTAAAATTACTTTAAAAATCTGTTAATTAAAATAAAAGCAAAATCTAAGGGGAAAAATTAAAGAAAATTCATTCTGTCTTTTAAATTTACCACATATAATTTTATTTTATTGGTGAGGTATTTTACATATATATATGTTATAGTGCCTGATCTTTTTGATATTAGAATTGAAAATGTGAATCTGTTTCTTAGGCATGTTCTGCCTCACAGCATGAAGAACTTGAGACTGTGTAAGTATATTTTTAGCCAACATTTAAAGAGAAAGTTTTCATTATTTTTCAGAATGTGCTTGAATATTATAATGAGTTCTTTTAAATCATTAACTTTCTGGTTAAATAGGAATTGTAGTCCAGAGGCAAATAAGCAAAGTCTCTGTTTGGTATATTAAAACATGGGCTCTTGAGAAGAGGGAACTCTTGTAACACTGCTGGTGGGAATGCAGATTGGTGCAGCCACTGTGGAAAACAGTATAGAAGTTCCTCATAACATGAAAAAAGGTTTTGCTGTTTCATCCAGCGATCCTACTTCTGGGAATATACCCCTGTATTCATAGCAACGTTATTTACAATAGCTAAGATCTGGAAGTAGCCCAAGTGCCCGTCAGTATATGAGTGGATAAAAAAGATATGGTACATTTACATCAGGGAATACTATATGGCTGTGAAGAAGAAAGATCTCTTACCCTTTAAGACAGCATGGAGGGACCTGGAGAGTATTATACTAAGTGAAATAAGCCAGTCAGAGAAAGACAAATATCATATGATCTCACTTGTATGTGGAATCTAATGAACAAAATAAATTGATGAACAAAATAGGTCCAGAGGTTTGGATGCAAGGAACAGAATAACAGACCTTGGAGGGTAAAGGTGGAGGTGGAGGGAGGAGGAGGAGATAGGAAGAGGTTAACTAAAGAACATACTATGTAATAAAAGCCTAATATGCTAAGTGGCCATCTGTCCATTCAACCAATCAAGGCGTAATATGCTAATGATATGCTAAGGCTGCTCAGCCGCTCATTATGATGTGCACTGACCACCAGGGGCCAGACAGTCTACTGGTTGACCAGTCGCTTGACACACACTGACCACCTGGGGACAGATGCTCCGAACAGTAGGTTAGCTTGCTGCTGGGGTCTGGCTGGTTGGGACTGAGCAAAACAGGCCAGACATGCCCTGGAGCCCTCCCACTGTCCCTCCCTGGCTGGCCAACCTCCCGCGTCCCTTCTGGCCTCGATTGTGCACTGGTGGGGGTCCTTTGGCCTGGCCTGCACCCTTGCGCAATCTGGGACTCCTCAGGGCAGGACCTCTAGTATATGCATCACCCACGAACATGCATAATAGCTTGGGAAAGCCTGGGGTGGGGTGGTGGTTGGGTAGAGGGGGCAAAAAAGGAGAAAATGGGAGTCATCTGTAATATCACCAACAATAAAATAAAATTAAAAATAAATAAATAAATGAATAAATAAAAACTAAATAAACATGGGCCCTTTAAGTATTTTCAGATACCTGGAGACTTCATCCTTTCCCAGCCCTTCAAACTCATTTTCTGAAATACTCTTTCTGCTTAGTATTGACTGGTGTTAAGTTTGTTGTTGTTTTTTTAAACAAAATATGCAATTATTGTAAAGAGAGGTAAGAATTATTTCAAATTAAGATTATTTTAGTATTTGAAAGACTAATACGTTTTAATTAACCAAATGATAATTTTAATCGTGACTTGATAATAAATATTGACTCTTTCTATAAAAGTAACTTGCTTATTGGGGAAAATGGTGTCTTTGTTGTCATCAGTATGCTGTGAAGAATAGTAAAAATATTGAATCTGTTTTATCTAAAAAAAATTTTTATTCTATAAAGTTTGTTTTCTTAAACTGAATCAGTTTACAGTGGTGAGAAGGTTACCTGGACTTTATCTTTTTGGTCCCCTATAGAATTCCCTTTAAGAGGTTTTGTTTTGTTGTGATGACAGTCAGTCTTTATTGATGTTTAAGAAGTGGCCTGATAATCTGTGTCTTTAAAAGAAAGACATTGAGGATATTTATTAGGTCACTAGAGGCCTGGTGCACAAAATCCGTGCACTGGTATGGGGGGTGTGCCCCTCAGCCCGGCCTGCACCTTCTTGCAGTCAGGGAGCCCTTGGGGGATGTCTGACTGCTGACTTAGGCCCGCTCCTCATTGGACATCCTTAGTGCTGCCATGGAGGTGGGAGAGGCTCTTGCCACCGTTGCTACACTCACCATCTGTGAGCCTGGCTCAGAGCTTTTGGCCGAGCAGTGCTCCCCCTGCGGGAGTGCGCTGACCACCAAAGGGCAGCTCCTGCATTGAACATCTGCCCCCTGGTGGTCAATGCATGTTACAGCAACCAGTCGTTCCACCGTCTGGTCCGTTTGCATATTAGCTATTTATTATATAGGATTGTCCTCAGGAAAACAAAGGAGATGTCTCTATTTCTGGCATTAAGATTGCTCATTTTAGAACTAATTGTTTATTTTGTGGGCATTGTGTAACTTCTAGGTGTTTTTGTCACATTTGCTAATAGAAAGATTATAGACATATATTTGTGGTCTATTTGTATTAGGTATATAGATCATTAAAGTATGTGATTTTAGATTTATTTCTGCCTCACATTTTTTTCTTTTTTTAATTAATAGAATATTTTTTAGGAGGAGCAGTTTTAGGTGTAGGGGGTACATAAAAAATTAATAATAAACTTCCAATATTCTCCCCTCAACCATACCTCTTATTATTTGTATCTTGTATTAGTGTGGTACATTTGTTACAATTGAACTGATAGTGTTATATTGATACAACTAAAGTTCATAGTTTCCATTAGGTTTCATTCTTTGTATCTATGAGTTTTGAGGAATGTATAATAACATGTATCCATCATTACAATATCATAAAAAATAGTTTGCCTTCCTAAAAATCTCCTGTGCTCCACCTATACCTCCCTCCCTCCCCACCACTCATTCCCCAATTCTTGGCAACCACTGATCTTTTTACTGTCTCCATAATTTTGCCATTTCTGGAAATGTCATATAATTTGAAGTATACAGTATGTAGCCTTTTCAGATTGGCTTCTTTCACTTAGTACTATGTATTTAATATTTGCTGTTCTTTTCAGTTTTCAATTTGACTCTTTGAGTATGCTGTTTGCCATTTTAAAAATAGACCTATAAACATGTTGAAATTCTAGATTAAGGTGTCAGAAAAATAACTTAAACTCAGCAAATATTTGAGAGCCTATTATGTGCCCTTGGTATTGGGAATAGTGAAATGGCTAAAATGACTAATGGTGTTAAACATTATGCTAGAGAGATCTGTATTTAGGATGACAAAGACAGTTGTAATTTACTTGGGCTATACACTGAGTGGCCAGATTATTATGATCTCTGAACACATAATAATCTGGCCACTCAGTGTGTGTGTGTGTGTGTGTGGCCCAGTGCATGAATTCGTGTATGGGTGGGGTCTGGCCAGCCTGGCCAGGGCGAGGGGACATGGGCGGTTGGTCGGCCTGCCTGCTGGTCGAACTCCTGGTTGAGGGGACAATTTGCATATTAGCCTTTTATTATATAGGGTACACACTTGAGTGGCCAGATTATTATGCGTTCAGAGATCATAATAATCTGGCCACTCAGTGTATATGGTAATGTTACCGGACAGCCCCCTTGATTTAGAGGGAGGGGGCTCTTCCCTCTTTGGCTCTTGTCAATATTGCAAGAAAGATTTCAAGACCAGTGACAGAGAACAGCTTTGAAACAAACAAAGCAAGTGAATTTATTAAGAATACACTTGGCATAAAGCATAAATAGGCAACTCAGCTAGTCTGAGCACACTCCTGGTTGGGGTTTAGGGGTTTTATACCCTTTTCCTCTATAGGTTTCTAAGTTCTGCTGGATATCTTGAGTAGCAAACTAGGTTTCTAAGTCTCCTTCTGCATTGTTACAGCTTATTTCAGAATGTTTGAGATAGCTCCCTCTCAGCTTTTTCCTGCCCTACCATCCCCCAAATGATATTCTTGAGTTTAGTTGGCACAAATTGCATTAATTGGGTCTTTGTTCTTTATTTTTACAGCCCAGTGTGATTTAAGCTATGTATTCTCTGGTTAGGGAGGAGAAGTATAAATCATTTGCTCTCAAGTTTCCTTGGTTGGGAAGATAAGGTCTTGCTATTCACAAGCTGGCTACAAGCTGCCCAAACTGTTGGCCTTGTTTAATTTTCTTGTCTTAGTTTCCCCATTCCACTTTTCCAGGAATTTTCCTAGCTTCTTCCTATCCTGCCATAGTGAGACATCTCTGTGTTGGATTAGGGAGAACCAGATGAAATTATATGTAGCATTTCTTCAGTATAAGGGTTGGGAATAAAGTTTTAGGGTCAACTAATTATGGCTTTTTTTTTAGATTTTTCTCCTAGATAAAGCCATACTTGCCTAAGAACTGTTAAATATGAAATAAATTGTGTTAGGAAGTATTTGACTTTGAGTTGAAAATTCTGGAAATAATTATCTTTTAAAACAAATTTATAAGTTGGTATAATATGGGAAGAAAGTTGATAGGCATTGTTTCTGCTATCTTTTTTATCTTACAGATGGTATTGGAGTCTGCTTATCCTTTTTTATGTGTATAACTAAATATAAGGTGTTTGTAAAAATTCTAGGTTGAAAGAAAAGGAAAATGAAATGAAGAGAGTGGAAATTATGCTAAAAGAGAGGGAGAGTGATCTTTCTAGCAAAACAAAGCTGCTACAGGTGAATGTTTAATTATTGTATGAATTATGTATATGTTTTAAATACAATTTTAACGACTACAGAAGAAAACAGAATACAGAATGACCCTCCCTCCCGCACAGCTGCTGGGTCTCATTTCTCAAAGATGACTTACTTTATTCATTTGTATATCTTTTGAGAACATGCCATGCATATGTATGTATACTTAATTGTCTTCCATATTTGACCATGCATACTTTTGTATTTACTCCCCATCCCTATTTAATAATGTTTTTTGAGATCTTTTCACTTAAGCACTTTTCTGTCTTTAATTTTTAATGGCTTCATGGTATTTTACAATATAATTGTATCATCCTAGTTTATGGATACCTAGATTATTTACAGTTTCTTGTTACAGCAGTTCTACAGTGAATATTCTTGTTACAGCAATTCAACAGTGAATATTCTTGCACACACATTTTCAATACTTTTGTTTGTATATCTGTACCTAAAATTCCTAGAAGTGAAATTTGGGATCAAAAGATTATGCAGAGTTTTTTTTCTCCTTTCTGAAAGTGATAGTTAAAATAGAAAATCAGTGTATCCTCACCCTCATGTAGTTAATATTGAAAGTACTTACAAAACATTCATTTGAAGTGATAGCAAATTTTAGATTCCTGCATTGTCTCTCATTACTCTTGTTTACATTTCATGCTCCAATGGTTGGTTTTGTCAGGTTCCTTCTCCCTCCCAAGTAGATTAATTTAAAATTTGTTCAATAATACTAAATCATTCTCCAAAAGTATTTTTACTGATCTACCTTTCTACCAACTTAGGGCCGTTTTCTTTTCATCTTCTCCAGCAGTGACAAAGATCAAGACATTTGGTATGGTGCTTGGTAGATGGTCAGATTGTTTTAATTTGCATTTGATTGTGTGAGAAGTTAAGCACTCTTCCTTTATATATGAATTGGCCTTTAATTTTTCCCACATTTTTTCTCCATGTTAACTTTTTCTTACAACTTATGATCCCTTTCAACATATAAGGGAAATTAGTCTTGTCATATGTGAGGTGATTTGTTCTAAGTTTTTCTTTTGTGTCTTTTTTCCTTCATTTTGGAAACTTAAAACTTTTATGTATTCCAGTATAAGTAATTTTTTTAGTTTCAAGTCTTGGGATGAAAGGTATCTCTTATGCTACGATCATAAAAATATGTTTACATGTTTCTTTTAATACATTTGTGATTATATTTTTTGTTGAGATGTTTTATTCATATGTACTCTTTTTGAGTAAGTTATGAGAATAACATTTCAACTTTAAAAAAAAAGGCTAGCTGCATTATTAAATAATCCATGATGATTATTTTAGTGTAGTAGTTCTGCCCCTCGGGACATTTAGCAATATGTGGAGACATTTTTGTTTGCCACAGCTGGTGGAGTGCTGTACCTAGTGAATGGAGACCATGGATAAAGCTAACCATCCTACAGTACATGGGACAGCCCCTCGCGACAAAATAACAGCCCAGAATATCACTAGAATTTGTCCTATTGGTTTAAAATGTTACCCTATACTAAATTCTTATAGGTATTTGGCTCTGTTTCTGGATCCTATTTTCTTCATTGAGACATAATGAGATTGCAGTCTGGGAGCTCTTGGGGGATGCCTGACTGCTGACTTTAGTACACTTTCAGACTAGTACTAAACAATATAATTATTCTCATTTTATAATTGGGGCTTATTAAGCCCCGTTAAAATTATTACTATTTTAGAATTTTCCTGGCTTCAAAATAAAAATAAAATTCTCTGTCCAGTTATTAATATTTACTTTTTGTTTAAATAGGAGGTACAAGATGAGAACAATTTGTTTAAATCCCAAATTGAACAGCTGAAGCAACAGAACTACCAACAGGTAGGTACTATGAGATGGCTTGCCATTTATTTATGTGGTGAAAAATTATATAACCCATGATGGGCTGGATAATATTCTTACCATTTTGTCTTTTCATTGAGAATAAAGTATGCGTTGTTTTTTATTTGTAAGTGTTTTATCAAATTTCCGGGGGGGAAAAAAAGGCAGTTTGCTATGCCATATCCAAGATAAAAATCTATAAAGTACAGTGTATACACAAATAATGTGTATTCCACATCTGTTATGTATGGCTGTGTGTATTTTCAGATTTTCTAGAAGACCTTTTTTAGCAGCTCAGTTTAAAATCCTATGAGGTCAGTTTTAACTTATGTGTGTACCTTACTGCCCCTTAACTCCAAATGAAATGTCAATAATTGGAGAGAAACTAAGAAATATGTAATATTATAAGTAACTAGAGGCCCGATGCATGAAATTTGTACACTGGGGAGTGGGGTGGTGTCCCTCAGCCTAGCCTACACCCTCTCCAATCTGGGACCCCTCGGGATATCCAACTATGGGATCGGGTCTAAACCGGCAGTCGGACATCCCTCTCACAATCTGGGACTGCTGGCTCCTAACCGCTCATCTGCCTGCCTGCCTGCCTGATTGCCCCAAATTGCTTCTGCTTGCTATCCTGATTGCCCCCTAACTGCTCCCCTGCTGGTCTGATTGACGCCTAACTGCTCCACTGCCGGCCTGGTCGCCCCCAACTGCCCTCCCCTGCGGGCCTGATGGCCTCCAACTGCCCTCCCCTGCCAGCCTGATGGCCCCCAACTGCCCTCCCCTGCCAGCCTGGTTGCCCCCAGCTGCCCTCCCCTGCTGGCCTGGACACCCCTAACTGCCCTCCCCTGCTGGCCTGGTCCCCCCCAACTGCCCTCCCCTGCCGGCCTGATCTCGCCCCCAGCTGCCCTCCCCTGCCGGCCTGATCTCGCCCCCAACTTCCCTCTTGCTGTCCTGGTCGCCCCTAACTGCCCTCCCCTACTGGCCTGGTCGCCCCTAACTACCCTCCCCTGCAGGCATAGTCCCCCTCAACTACCCTCCCCTGCCAGCCTGATTGCCCATAATTGCCCTCCTCTGCCAGCCTGGTTGCCCCCAGCTGCCCTCCCCTGCTGGCCTGGACGCCCCTAACTGCCCTCCCCTGCTGGCCTGGTCCCCCCCAACTGTCCTCCCCTGCCGGCCTGATCTCGCCCCCAACTGCCCTCCCCTGCCGGCCTGATCTCGCCCCCAACTTCCCTCCCCTGCCGGCCTGGTCACCCCTAACTGCCCTCCCCTATTGGCCTGGTCGCCCCTAACTACCCTCCCCTGCAGGCATAGTCCTCCTCAACTACCCTCCCCTGCCAGCCTGATTGCCCATAATTGCCCTCCCCTGCCGGCCATCTTGTGACGACATGGGGACAGCCATCTTGTGATGACATGAGGGCATCATGCAAGGGCCACCTAGGCTTTTATTAGTATAGATAGTTTACCACTATTTAAATAACTTCTTTGAGATATAATTCTGCTTGGTTAAAATTTTAAAAAGATGTTAACAAAATATTCTTTAATTTATGGATGTAGATCGATAAACTAGAAAGTTTTTTTCAGTGGCAAAACAATTAGTTCCTGATGACAAGAAGCTTATAGTACTTTAATTTGAGATATTGGAGTCATAAAGGAATAAATATCACATGTTAAGGGCTATATACCTTTACATATTATGTAAAATTAACTTTTTGGTACATGAAAGTTAACTCTTCCTAATTTTTATTTTGACTTCATTTATGGTATTTTTTGACTTCGGGAACTTAGTATAGTCAAATAGGAAATACAACGTATGAAAATTTGAAGGTATTAGCTCAGTGCTTTGCACCTAGTAGGAAGTTGATAAATTGTTAAATGAAGAGTTTAAGCATGTAGTGACAATGAAGATTCTATTTAGGGTTCAGTACATTTTAAAAATTTGTGTATGTTTTTATTAAAATTACTTGGTGACATATGGAATATATGGCATGTTTACCTTTGGTATTGTCTTAATTTATGTCTGAAAAGAGTTAATTTTTTAAAATCTTCTGGAAAGCTGTCTTTTGAAATAGCATTTAACTCTTTTTAATAGGCATCTTCTTTTCCCCCACCTGAAGAACTATTAAAAGTGTAAGTAATAATTTTGGTTCTTAATTTGGGAATTGGTAACTTTTTATGTATTAAATAGTTCTAAAACAAGCAATTTACTGTCATTGCAAATAGTCACCAAATTTTTACGACTGCAGATCAGTAGAGTTTAGCTGTGCCTTTGGCTAAGCTAATGTACCTTTTTATAGTATTTGGATTTCTTTGAACATTTTGTTGAGGGAAATTTTTATTTATTTTTTTTTTAGGCATTCTGAAAACATCCAATAAAATAAACTATACTTTGAAGGCTTTACTTATTTAACTTAAATTTTGTCACTTATTCTATCATTGTGGAATTGAATTAAAAATTCAGTTTAGTTTATGCATCAAAAAACAAAACAAAACAAAAAAACCCACACCCTTATCTGTATGGTTGCTCTCTTCTGAGGAGACTTTTTTTTTCTAAACTGAAATATTTTTTTAAAATTCTTGACCTGTACTTTTCTCTAAAGAGGCCACATTTAAGGTCATTTCAGATAATTTGGTATATTTCAAAACATTAAATGTCAAACACATTTATTATTAGGTGATGTAACTAATCTAAATAAACATAAATCTATATATAAATATAAATAAATATATATTAATTCTTTAAAAACAAAATTAGCTCTTGGTTTGAGGACTATACAGAAATAGACTGTGGGGACAGACCCAGAGCCCTAGTTTGCCAAATCCTTATATAGAGCTTTATTCTTAGGGAAGAGCTATTTGTAATTTAAGTTTCTACTCAAGCTGCTGTCCACTATAACAAAATGGAATTGTGAGTCTTTGCTATTGCTTTCCACTAACTCATTAGATAGAACCAGAAAAACAGGAACCTTGAGACTTACAAAAATTACAAGGGAACACGTACCTTACATTAACTGCATACTTTATTGTGGGTTAGCCACTTTAAGAAACAACTGATTTTATTATTGTCTGGAATAAAGTAATATTTAAGAGAGTGCTTCTACATCATTTTCACTCTTCTGGAAATATAGCAAATCACCGATTTTGTGGACCTCGATTTAATGGACTTTGGATTTAAGGGATAAAAATTTCTGCTCCATATGTCACATATTTGAAAATTAACACCCTGTTAATTTTAAAATGCTTTTAACAAAGATTTTCTTATAAATAAATTAACAGGTATTATTTTGGTTATTAATTCACTGTTATTTTTAACAAATTATAGCAAATAGGTCATGTGTTGGAGAAAACACTATAGTAATTTCGCCAACATAAATAAACATTACATTTCTACAACTATAGTCTACGTATTTAAATCCAAAAGTCACCACTAATTAACAATGTTCAGTAAATGATTATCACATGATCACACCTCATGGCTCGCAGGAATAGAGTCTGTTGCTCCGTGGTGAGACTTTCTGCAGCAGTTTTAACCCTGTAGCTGATGTTCTGACTTGTACTAAGCCACACTCCAGCCCTGTGCATTTGTTTACATGTGACTGGTGAATTCATGCACTTACTGGACTTCGCTATCTATATATATAAAAGGCTAAGTGACTGACCGTCCATCCATCTGATCTTCCAACTGACCGGCTGGTACATATGATACTCATTGGCAATCTATATATATAAAAGTCTAAGTGACTGTTATGACCCACTGGTCGACCAGTCGCTATGACACACACTGACCACCAGGGGGAAGACACTCAAAGCGGAGCTTCCCCTGGTGGTCATTGTGCTTCCACAGCCAACCTCCCGCAGTCTCCCCCCGCCCCCCCTCCTAGTCAGCTGGCCCCCTCACCCCCAAAGGCCCCAATCGGGGGGCCGGCCGGCCAGCCAACCTCCCAGGGTCCCTCCCCCTGGCTGCCAGCTCCCTGATAGGCCTCAATCGCCAGCCAGGTCGAAGGACCCACCTGTGCACGAATTTGTGCACCTAGCTCTATTTTAAAAATAAATGTTGACTCGTACATGCACCATGCATGTAAAGCTCTTGCTGGTGCCATTCGCATGCGTGTGTTTTGATCTGTCATTGTCAATTGTGAATTTGGTTGTTGTTGACCTTCAACGTGAATCACTTCGCGATTTATTCATCAACTGATGGACTGACCGACTGGCCGGTACATATGATGCGCACTGGCAATTTAAAAATAAACGTTGACTTGCACATGTGCGATACTTACAAAGCTCTCACTGGCACCATCGCGCGTGTTTTAATTTTATAATACTATATTACATATTCTATTTCAACATATTTTTTGCAATAATGTAATTACCGCATGAACCTTCTAATTAATTTCCTTTCAATGTGCACGAATCCGTGCATTGGGCCACTAGTTCAGTATAAAATTAAAATTTAACACATAGAAAACTTTTCTGTGAAATTAAACTCTCCTTACATACTTAATTGTATCTACACAAAATTATCTACATAAATAAAAACAGGTAACTAACTAATTTGTCAATTTTTAACATACACACGGAAAACCTACTAATGGACTTCCGGCTTTAACAAACACCCCTGCATTATTGAGATTTTACTGCTACTTCATTAACTTACATAAAAGTAGAGATAACTACAACTGCAGCAGTTTATGTGTTCATGAGCTATTTCTTAGGGGATTATTTGACTTTAACACAAATGTCAGCATGTAGTAGTGTAAAAATTTATTCATAGATAGGCTTTCTGTGGTAACTAAGTTTAAGAATTTGCCTGTTAAGTTAATGCATTTTTTAGATCATCATCTACCTGAGGTTTTTATTTTGTAGTAATAAATATTTTATTCACTGTTTACCCAAAATATTGCTGTGTATATTTATGTTCTGGTTTAGAATTTCAGAAAGAGAGAGAGAAATCACTGGTCTCCGGAATGAGATCGATACTTTGAAGGATGCTGTTGAACACCAGAGGAAGAAAAACAATGTAAGCAAATTTTGATCAGAATAAAGCTTTTCTTTTTATTTGTTCACTGAAATATCACATTTCAGAATTTTTTAAAATGTACTTTTACTTGAGATATTTTTCTTAGTCTTTTTAAGTACTATTTTGTGTATAGCTCTTTTGGGGAGAAGTATTGGGTTAATTTTATTGGAGAACAGACTTTTTTAAATGAATAAGTGGAAAGACCAATTTGTACACTTTTGAATATTATTTAAAATGTTGAAGCTATGATTATTACAGCTTCTGATTTAAAAGTATTTTAAAATTAAAATGCAGTTTACTTTGTTAAATTTTTATTTGGGAAAATTATTTTTTCAAGTTCAACACTTTAAAATCAAAGCTATTTCCTTTTACTTTGATTGGGCTAGCTTTTTTGTAAACTAAAAGTAATGCCAGTATTCAAACCAAGTAATTTTAATAATTAACTGTCTTTCAAAGCCTTCTGGAATTTTCCTTTTTTAACTGATAGTTCAAATTTTGGGAATTAATAAGCATGTTATAGAGGTCTCTCAGGACCTGAATACTTTTATGCTAAAATGGGGAGGGATAATGCCCTCAGAAATATAAGTCCTAATACTTTTATTAAATAGATAAAGAGTGAATTAAGATGAATTTTTAAACTTCTCTTTGACCAGAGTTGACAACTATGAGATTACAAACCTTTTTGGCAGAGAAGGGACTTTTGCACACAAAAGTACGATTGCTAAGTCTTAAGCAATGTTACAAATGTTATTGAAATCTAAGGGGCTATTGAAATATGTGTTTTCTAGTGAAAGTAAAAATTTTCAAAGTTTGCATTAATTTGTTAATTTAACAAGTTGAAATGTTCCTGCACCCCTGAGTTTGTCAAAATTAGGTATGTGAATTGCCCTTGTGTGTTTGTGTAACGTTACTAACAGCATTGCTTGGCCACAAAACCTGAATTGAATTTGCTGCTATACTGCTAACATCCTAACTGTAGAGCATAGTAAATGCCATTCTAATGCAGCAGCGCTGGAGGCATTGATGTGTGTGAGAAAAGCCAGGATACTGGAGGCAAGCAGATTGCTAGTTCTGCCACTTCATTTGCAGTGTTCACTTGACCAAATTCCTACCTACGTGAGCTGTGGATTCCCCATCAATGCAGTGGGAATAAATACCTCTTAGGGTTGTGAGAATTAATGAGAATTTGTGTGAAGCGCCAAGTACAGTGTTGGGTACATAAGTAAGCATTCAATAAATGGTGATTATTGGCTTTGTATTTTTTTGTTTTTTTCTGTTTGGATTTCTGAATCTGAACAAAGACTGAAATATAGTAGATTGTCCTTTTCTGTATTTGCTAATAAAATGCTGTGAAATAGATCTTTCACAGTTCAGTTTCCAATGACCTCTGTTTCTCTTCCAAGAGAATGTGTTTTATAGTCTTCCTGTCTCCTGGTTTGCCTGGATCGAGTAGCTCATACAGTTCATGTCAGGTTGCTTTATGGCATATTCATTTGACCATGCCAAGAAAGATACAGAAGCACAGTGAGTTACTATGTCATTCCTAGGTAGACTTCAAATGTGTTAATTAAATTAAACATATTTAGAGAAAAAATGTTAGGCTGCAGTGGAACGTCCATGAGTGATAGTGGACCTTGTTTAAAAATCAAGCTTTTAGCAATTCTTGTGTATTTGCTCTGTCCTTAATCCTTTAATTTTCGGTGTACCTGAAATCATATTTGTAATCTTGGTATGTATGCTTACTTTTAAAGGCTTTCTTCTTTGTCACATGTGCACAGTAATTACTTTAAAGCTGGCATATTTGACATGTATACTAAAACGTGCGAAGTGGGCATCTTTGTTTTCTCATTCAAATTTCTAAACATTGCTTTTTATTTTTTTTGCTAATGTACATATTTTCCCATTGAAATAATTTTGCAGTAACCAGCATTTAAATGCAGTGCAAAATACTGATGAAGTAAAAAGCAAAAATCTTTCAATAATGGATAAACTGAAATCATTCTCTCTAAAAATGATTAGGACCTTCGGGAGAAAAACTGGGAAGCAATGGAAGCATTGGCATCAACTGAAAAAATGCTGCAGGACAGAGTGAACAAGACTTCCAAGGTTGTAATGCTAACTCCTAGAAACAATCTGCTGAACAGAGAAAATCTGCAGCTTGTCTTGAAGTCAGACTAAAGCATTTAATTATACTGCAATTTAAATATATAATCTCCTTATCCATCCACGTTTATCATCTCTGCCATCTCTGCTTTTTTTTCATCTATTCCTTGAAGCTTTAATTTTGGGCTTGCTGGTTTGTTGTGATAACCTGATTGTTTGAGCTTTGGTGATCACTGCTTTAAGCTGAAGAGTCTCAGGAAACCTATGCTGCCTCCCATGTAAACTCTTGTGAGACAGTGTGTGCCTCTTGAGTTAGCTAAGAAAACTTTGATGAAAACTCGGTAAAAAAAAACTAACTAAATTAATAAACACATTTGGATAACTAGGATGTACCTACAATGCACAGTGAACTTTCCTAGGTTCTTTGGGGCACACCAAGACAACTCAGACGAAGTGGAAAATAATAGAAGTCTTAAGAAGTTCAGGGAAGGGATCACTTCTTGGTATATTTTTGGGGATAGTTCCTTAAAAGAGGTGGAATTAAAATTAAACTTTACGTTTTGAAGTGGCTGGAACGTTAGTATGGAAATGGAATATTACCATAAGGGATAATTCTCTTGACCAGAGTATGTACAATACTCTTGAAGAATATCTCTCCGTCTTCAACATGATACAGGATATTCTTCTTAAGTTCAAGTTCCATGGGCTTAAAGATTTCTAATGAATTGTAATTAAGAAGTTGTTCTTAAAGATTGAGAGAAATGAATGTGCCAGTTCAGTCAGGCATTTTGAAAATTCTTACCAAGAATAAATGTGGAATAGAAATATGAATTTTATAGATGGAGTAATAAAGCTCATTAATTATGTGATTCAGTTCAGCATTCTATAAGTATTTTGTGTGCCAAGTTAATCTGTTGTATTTTAAATGTAAGTCTTAATGACATTTGAAGGACTTTTTAGTAGAGTTTTTATAAATTTTTAAGTATATATTTTTAAGTATGTATTTGTAGTTATAGTTCCTTTAGTGTAATGGAAATTTACCTAAACTTGAGACTGCTGGCAGATACTGAGACCAGAGAAATTTAGGCCCAGGAATAGAAAAATCTAGGCCAGGGAGGACATTGTTTCATTGTGAGTGGTTGCAGTCAGTTCTATCAGTAATGGGGGTGGTTGTTTTATGACTTTGTCACTGTTAAGAGCTACCTTTTAGCTTTTGTTTTGGTAATGAGACTGGGTATCTACAAAGTACTAATCCTATAAAATAAAACCCTAATATGCAAATTGACCAAATGGCGGAATGACGGCGGAACAACCGGTCACTATGATGCATACTGACCACCAGGGGGCAGACGCTCAATGCAGGAGCTTCCCCCTGGTGGTCAGTGTGCTCCCACAGGGGGAATGCCTCTCAGCCAGAAACCGGGCTCATGTCTGGCAAATGCAGCGGCAGTGGCGGGAGCCTCTCCCACCTCCACTGCAAGTGGGTGGTAAGGAGCTAAAGGTTCCGGACTGCGAGAACCCCAGGCTGCGAGAGGAATGTATGACTGCCAGCTTAGGCCCAATCCCTTAGGGTATCAGGCCTAAGCTGGCAGGTGGACATCTCCCAAGGGGTCCTTGACTGTGAGAGGGTGCAGGCTGGGCTGAGGGACACCCCTCCCCCCCCCCCCCCCCCCCCCCGCTGCCAGTGCACGAATTTGTGCACCGGATCTAGTTATATAGGCATTCTGGCATGTTATGATTCCAAAAGAAAGCTAGAGTTTATCCTTGTTTCATGTGCTTGGTGATGAGTATAAGAATTTATCCTCATTTCCAAACTCACCACCAAGTGTATGATGGCTTCTTGCGTAGCAAATAAACAACAGATAATAGAATCTACAGTCTTTCTCTATTTTAATGGAATCTAGTCCTCAGCATAAGTGTAAAGTGATATTGATTGACCCAGAACCACAAGTTGTGCTGTAAGGAATATATATTCTTGAGGAGCTACTATAAATGTTAGATTCACATGGAAGATACTTTATATATATTACTTAGACAAAGATAGTAAGGAAATTATAATGATTACTTTCAATTATTGGATATTTCCCAGGTGTTACAGGGGAATGGAAATTGTACAATCAAACTACTTTGTTAAATGAAAACATTTTAGCTAGAATTAGTACAGACTAAAAGTAACTTCTCATCTTTGTGCCTCTTTGTTAAAAGTTAAACACTTATTTTCTTTAGATTCATTTTTCCTTGGGAAGTTATCAAAAAGATTCTTCTTCACAGTGTATCTTTTCCTGAGTGATTTTCTTTAGTGATTGCTCTATCATGTCTATAGTCAGATGCTAAAAATTCAGAGACCTCTTAATTGTCTCTGAATTGGCAGTTAAATATTTTCCGTGAATAAGTATACCTTATTTTATGCAACCAGGTGGGTGTATTCCTGAAAAATAGTTGAATTTATTGAATTATTTAAAATACTCCCTTAAAACATCTATTTTTAAAATCCTCCACTAACCCAGAATATAATAATAACTTTTTGTGTGTAGAGAATATGATTAATCTCTAGCTTTTTATTGTGTGACTTTAGATTTTCTTAAATTGAAGTGTGTGCATCTTAAATCTGTAATAAATTTCAAAGGTCACATTTAAATGATGGGGGTGGGGATTGAGTTGAGATCTTGCTAACTTGCTTGTATTTCTGTCACCTGATGAACTTCACAAGTGTTTTGAGATGATTTTCTTGGCTTGGTTTAGATGTGCATTTTTATAGCTCTCACTTTTTATCTTGCACAGATAGTTTTATTACTAGATTTTTATTTTGTGTGTGATCAAGCCATTACCCTAATTTTGACAAACTATGATTTTGAGTTAATTGATATTCATTAGATTTGGATTTAAATTCACCAAATTTAGACATGCATTTGTAATACTTAACTTTAAATTTACAGTGGACAGAGTCCATATAAAAGTTTCAGAATTAGTCTTCTTGATATTTGACATTGGTGAAGTAATATGACATCAGTTTTTCCTCCTTCTCTTCTTCTCATATGTACCACCCATCAAATTTTGATTTATTTTTTTGCTTTGTTTAAAATAGGTATTTTTACTTGACCTTGAAGGTGGAAATATGAAAGTTGGCATTTTAATCCCCTGGCGTTATAGTCCATTGATGATGCATTTTTTTGTGGAGATTTGTCAGGCAGTAAGCCTCAGTCAGTTATGTTGCCCAGATGCCTACTTTTTGCATGTAGTTTGTTACATTTCTAGTTTTTTTTTTTTGTTTTTCTTTTTGTACATGCAGTTTAAAAATTTAGCTGCAGGAAGTATATTTTGTTTTTTGGGTTTTATTTGCTTGTTTTTTGAAGTGTTCCTAGAGGGGCATATCACTTGATTTCTAATGACAAGGAAAATGTCCATATTGTTAAGATATTGCCTTGGCTTGATTAATATAAGACGTTATTTGTTATTTAGGATGCTTTAGAGATTTTGCAGATTTTTACATTTGGAAGCCATTTTGACATTTCAAAATGGGAAAAATTTGACATTTGTCAATATTGACATGAATTTTTAAGAAATGCTTTCACTTTTTCCTCCCTTAGAACTTAAAAGACTGAACTCCCCCCCCCCTTTTTTTTTTTTTAATTCTATAAACTTGTAAGTTTGATTTGAACTTCTGCTTTAGGAAAGACAACAACATATGGAAGCTATTGAGTTGGAAGCTAAAGAAGTTCTCAAAAAGTTATTTCCAAAGGTGTCTGTTCCTTCAAATTTGGTAAGATTAATTTATTATTTTGTAGAACATGATATCTTTCTCACTGTTCAAGAAAGTTGTGAGTAAGCAGCATTTGCACTCTGCACTTGTTTTCAATAGTGCACCAATTACTTACTCTTTTCCATTTTTAACTTAGGGCGCTTCTAAGTAATGAAGATCAGTTACTTGATTCAAAACTCATTCCTGTTTTTCAGCTGATACTTTTGTTGTATTCTATACAATTTAAATAGGAGACATATATTTAGAAGGTCATAAACATATTTGGGACAAAATGATTTCTTAATGGTTAATCTGCCAATAATGTTCTTAATGGCTTTATTCAAAATAGAACTTAATTTTAAGTGATTGCTTCCTAGTTTTAGGAACATTTTATTTTTTTAATTAAAGGTATGTAATACTATGAGCCAAGCTCTCTTTAGTTCACAATGCAAGATTTTGGTCATCTGTAAAGGTTTTCAAGTAAAAGTCTTAAAGATAGTATAGAACAACTTTCTTTACTTGAGGTTGTGTGTGTTTTAAGTGGGAGAGAAAAGTTGCTTTGATTCATGTAATCAATGCAGTGGATATTTGAGGACAGAGAAAGCTAGTGAATCCATGTAGTTCCCTAAATGTTGGTGTAGATATTTTTATTTATTTTAATGGAGAATTGTATACATATTCCGAAGTAGAATAGTATAATGAATCTGATATACCCAATATACCACTTCAACAATTAATAATATGTGGCATGAATTGGTAATACATAGCATCTTGTTTTTCCTCCTGTCCTGCACTTCCTAGATTGTTTTGAAGAAAGTTAAACATAAGAGCATCTCATCTATAAATATTTCTGTATACATGTGTATAAAAGATAAGGATTCCTTAAAATAAAACTATTACATTTTTTAAAATCCTTAATTTCATATATTTAGCCAGTACATTTTTCTAGTTGTCTTATCAGTTGTCTATTTTAATGAAACAATAACTACTTATTGTAGTGCATTTTAGTCAGGACCCAAGGAAGGGTCAACATGTGATTTAAGATGTCTCTTAGATTTTTTTTATTCCATGGGTTTCCTTCTATTTGTTAGCAATCCCTACCCTTTAAAAGAAACACACACCACGAAACCTGTGTCTTACATGCAGTTACCCTGTTTGGATGTAGCTGACTGAATCCCTGTAGCCAGTATATTCCTCTGTCCATCGTGTATTCATAAGTTGTTCATCAGTAGAGGCCTGATTAGGATGGGGTGGGAGCAGGATGACTGCATAGGCAGTGTGGTGATTTCATCAGCATGGGAGAGATGTAAGCCCTATGACATAGAGGGAGGATTACAAATTTTAAACAACTAAATCAGTTTTCCAGCTGATTTATTTATATTAAATCCCAGTATTTGAAGCGAAGTAGGATTTTGATAGTATCCACTTAGTCTTGGTTCAAATTTATAATGTGAAGATGTAAATTTTGTGCTTTAGGGATATTATTTTATTGTACTATGGGGTGATCTCACATCCAGTTTTTATTTTTTGTTCTGATTTGATAGATTATAGAGAATCCTGATTGAGCATGTAAATGAAGCTTTAAATTACAGTAGTTAATAGAAATTTCATTTGTGTTCATTTTTTCTTAGAATAAAGTAAATCAAAGACTTAAGAGGATTAAGAGAAATTTGATTTAAAGTATCTAACAACTAAATACTCTATCAAAGTATAAAATTTAGATAAGAAACATCCAAAATGTAGAATAAATTGTTCTAAAATTTAGAATAATGACTAAAACTATAATATAAAACTTATGCTTATATATATTTAATTTTAGAGGACATTTATTAAAGCTGGGGACAGTGAAACAAGGGAGGGACTAGGATAGAAGAAGCAATAGGAGAGAGACTAGGTGGAAAATGAGCCTAGGCTGGGCTGCTTTGGCTTACTGAAAAGTCAGGGAATAGGGGGCTTTGGGGACAGAGTCAGGGGATTAGCCTGGGATGAGCTGCTGCTGCCCATTGCTTCCTGGTTGTAAGCCCTGTCGAGTCCCTTAGAGTTTAGGACAGTGGTTCTCAACCTTTCTAATGCCGCGACCCTTTAATACAGTTCCTCATGTTGTGGTGACCCCCAACCATAAAATTATTTTCGTTGCTACTTCATAACTAATTTTGCTACTGTTATGAATCGTAATGTAAATATTTGTGTTTTCCGATGGTCTTAGCTCTACAGCAGCGGTTCTCAACCTGTGGGTTCTCAACCGCTAACAGGGTCACCTAAGACCATCGGAAAACACAGATATTTACATTATGATTCATAACAGTAGCAAAATTATAGTTATAAAGTAGCAACGAAAATAATTTTATGGTTGGGGGTCACCACAACATGAGGAACTGTATTAAAGGGTCGCGGCATTAGAAAGGTTGAGAACTACTGGTTTAGGAGATGCATTCCTGTCGGGGGAGAAGAGGGAGAAGGGAAAGGCGTGGGCATGCTCCTGGGAGGGAGAGCATGTGCCCATAGGTATATTTTTAGTGTTTATTTTCAAGGCTTGGGTATGTATAATTATTTTTATAATCCTCACCCAATGATATGTTTTTTAGTCTTTTAGAGAGAGAGGAAGGGGGAAAGAGAGAGAAATCAGTGTGAGATAAAAGCATTGATTGGTTGCCTCCTACTTGCCTTGACAGGGATTAAACCTGAAACCTAGGTATGTGCCCTGACCGGGAATCAAACCCTCAACCTTTTGGTGTACAGGATGATGCTCCAGCCAGCTGTGCCTGCTGCCCAGGATGGTTATATTTAATTTATGCATTATATTTATTCTTTGAAATTTCTAGCGGGCTGGAGTTTGTCTATGTAGTTTTCTTAAAAAAAAAAAAGTTTTTATTTATTTTTAGAAAGAAAGAAAGAGGGAGAGGAGCGAGAAATCTATCTATCTATCTAGAGAGAGAGAGAGAGAGAGAGTGAGAGAGATGTGAGGGAGGA